>JAZKJV010003233.1:0-600000 GCA_037367405.1 Ottelia alismoides | reverse complement strand
GCCCACGAAACTGTGAAGGACTACCCCTTTCATGAGAAGCAGCCATCACAGAGGGGGTCTGGGTCATGGAAGGACATATCGATATCGATATCATTTCGATATCGTGTCGATATCGATATATCGCCGATATATCGCTATATCTAGGATTCTTTCTGAAGAAAATGCCTGAAATCGGATATATCGATATATCGATTTCGATATCGGTCCCACGTCGATATCGATATATCGCCGATATATCGGGATACGGCCTTCCATGGTCTGGGTCGTGGTAGTGGATGCACCAGTGATTCCGCTCAGCCTCTTGTAGACCTCCTCCTTCGGAGGTATCATCTCTCCAATAAGCAATTGAGTACATGCTACACCATACTCAGAATCAAGAGATGCAGAAAGACTCCTGTCATAGTGGTATTTTTATATGCCTACTGCTGCTCTGTGCTGGTAGTGATGAGCATAAAGTTGTGGAGTCGTTCAAACATGCTTTGAAGATGCGAGAAGTGGGCATGAAGAGGTCGAGCATTCTACTTGGTCGAGAATATGTCATACTGCAACTGTAGGATCTTGCTTTCATTCTTCGCTTGACCATATGTGGTAGCGAGGATATCCCACATGGCCTTTGGCCGTGGGATGATTCGCAATGTCAATTGCAATCTCCGTGGTTAATGTCCCAGAGAGCCAAATACGGGCATAGGCATCGTCTTGCTTCTATGAAACATGTTCTCCTGTCTTATCCGCTACCTTTGGCTTTGTCAGAATATGCTCTTTGTTGCTACACTTCTTGAGAGTGAGAAACTGCATGGACCATAACTCGTAGTTGGTCCCATCCGTCTTCACGATGGGAGCTGGGCCCTTGAAGGAACCATTAGAAGAAAAAATGTCACCCTTGCTTTCTGACTTGATGAGAAAGAGAGACCACAATGGAACACGATTGAGGGTAAATTGTCAAACAAAAATGATGTCTACACGATCATGTAGAGAAATGGTCATACGTGTAGGCTTATACAACCGTCCTCTTCAATCCTCGGTGTGTGCTAGACCAGAAAACATGATTTTGTAAGTCTGAAATCACGTTTTCCTGTCAGAATCAAACCGTTTTACGGTCAAATCAGACTGCTGTTGGCGTCTTGGAGAGATGTTAGATGCCCTTAGGCGGCGCGGTGTAGGCCGTTGGTGGCTGGGCAACAACCCGGACCGTTGGGCAGTAGTTATGGAAGGTGGGGAGGCGTCGCAAGCGGCACGAGAAGGTGTAGCCCAGGCTGCTGGGCGGTGCTTATGGAATGTGGGGCGGCGGCGGCGCAAGCGATACTAGAAGGTGGGGCACCGGGATTCATGGGGATGGAGGTGGGGAGCGGATTTTAGGTCAGGGCTCCGGTCTAGGACCGTCGCTTTGATACCGTGTGGATATAGTAGAATCAAATGCATTCACAGAGACCATAGGGGCCTGTTTGGTTGCCAGGTTTCCCAGGGGTAACTTGGCATACCCCATGCTCTATCCCCTCAATCCTAGGTTTGAATTAGTTGTATGGACCATACAATTTCTTTGTTATAATAATTTTTAACCACATTCAAATACAAAAATATTATTATAAAAAACTTGTTATTATCATTAAAATGTTAAGATAATACATAAACAATGTCACATCGTATAACATTTATCATTCCAACCCTCTCCAGCTCGCCCAACCATCCAAACAACTAACTATTCACAGGAGGATACCCCAACCCAACCCAACCCAACCCAGTTACCAAACATGCCCTAGGAGTCTCTTATATAGGAGAATAGCTCTGGGTAAATTATGTATGAGGTATATAGAAAAATAGAAATAAAGGAAAAATACCAAGAGACACAAATATCTCAACGAGTTTTGATTTGGAGGGTGCCTATACCACAACTTTTTCTAATTTCTAGGATTTCTTCTCTCAACCCCGACTCTCCCTCCTCCCGTGAGATGTATCGCATCTAATTTCTCTTCTCATCACATGCTGATTTTTCTGAGTGCATTAGTTGGTATCAAGAAATCGAATTGTTCTTACGATTCGATGATCCTATTGAGTATTGTCGAACCAAGCATGCTATTGATTGCTTTGTCAATTTGGTAAGTCTATTTGTGTTTTCTGTTTCTCATAGACCATCCAATTATCTCCACCTTCTTTTGTTGTGGAATAAGCAAGGAGTCTAGCCTTGCACGTTCCCTATTGAGGTTTGTGATATGCTTCAATTTACAAATTTTGGATTTCTTCCCGAAGTTTCCTTTGTCTGGTAGTTACATAGGCAAGGGAAATTTTTTCCCATCGTTTATTTACGAGGGGGATTCAAATCCACGAAAGGATCGTCAAATGTTTTCATACTTATAGGAGGGTTCATCCCTCAGTTGTTAAGAGGATGTCAGGAATATAGGGCTGCGATCCAAGTATGCTCTTCTTGGTAAGCCAATCAGTGGTGGGTGAAGCAATGATTGAACTAAGTCTCAGGCTGCACAATCTATCAAGTCTTGCCTAATTGGTAGGGGATCAACAATTGGTCCAAGTATACAGGATGTTTGTGAGTTTTGCCTCATATAAGTTCTTTTTAAGGATCTAATGTTGGAGTTGGTTAGCAAGGGTTTGGTCTAAGGATCCTAACGACCTATCCATATGGTCGCTTGAATTAAAATCGCCGATGCATAAACAATTACTATCATCATGAGCTAGATTATTCTTTTCAAAGAAATAATGAGCTAGATTATCAATAACTAGAATGGAGTCATGTTTTTGAGCATGCACATAAGGGCCAAACTTTTATTATCCTGATGGAAATGGCATAAGAAACCACAATCAACAAGTTCACAAGACCACAATGAGGTGGCAATGTTGTTTCAGAGACCGATCGATCTTCCACTGCTACCTATCGAGAGTTTTGATACCTAACTCCTGTTCAATGTTAAGTCTATCAAAAAATACAAAGGGATAGATTGCATTTTTATCTCTTGTATAAAAAGAATATCCAAATTATATTTGGATATCAATTTTATGACTGTGTTGGAAAAATTTCCTTTTAAGCCCTCTAATGTTCCAGGATATTTTATTTGCATTCGCTTTGAAAGGTTTTTGACTTCGAGTTAGTCTAAAAAGCAGAAGATAGATTAAGCTGGGAGTAATCCCATGTCTTCAAGAACAGAAGAATCAAATTTAGACCGTTATATAGTAAAATCACTAACCTTACTGGGGTCTTAGCAATAGGTGAGCTTTTGTGTTCTGTAGTATCCTCGATCAATCTTGAGGAGAATTGACCAATGCCTTCAACAACAACCGAGTCCTGCCTAGAAGTTGCAGGGATGAAAGCCTCCTCAGATGCCATTATAATTCTCGTGGAACCAATGTTTAGGAAGGCGCTATGCGGTATTCAGTTGGAAGGGTCACTGAATAGAGAGTATGCGGTATGCGGGAGAGTGTGCGAGGAGTATGCGGTTTTATGCGGTTTGGTATTTTTTATTATTAAAAATATAAACAAATATTTAATATTATGGTAATATCCTCAGTCAGGAGAGTATGCGGGGAGTATGTGGTTTTATGCGGGAGAGCATGCGGTTTTATGCAGGGAGTATGCGGTTTTATGCGGGGAGTACGCGGTTTAATATTATTATGCGGGTGAGGTGATTTGATTTTAGATTAAATAAAAAAAAGTTCTATTAGAAAAGCGGCCGAGTATGCGGCCACATAGGGGGTATACTTGGCCGAGTATGCGGGTCAACCCGCATACATGGCCGTTTCATCATATTCGGAGCGGCAAGGCTACCGAGTACGAGTATGCAGCCGAGTATGCGGTTTACTCGACCATTTTTCTGAACACAGCGTGGAACTACAAGTGTTATCGGTAACTTTAAGATCCATAGTGGGCTTAGGGATACATTGGCGGGGGTCAACATGTCCTGAGCTCTGCATATGTCGAACCTCTACAGGAATGAGCCTTGAGTGGAAAACGATGAATATTCTTGATGTCCAAGGAAGTAGTACTTGTTTGTGGGCACATAGTAGTGTTTACCCTTCTCTTGGCATGCTTGCCTTGGGAGGTGAAGTGGGTCTGAGTTTCTTAGGAGACTTGGTGGAGCTCGACATAGTTGGGAACAAGGGTGGCATTGTGTTGCACATTTTAGAAGGAGATGCATATCACCTGGGGAAGTTTCCTAAAGTATGAAATCTTGACTTTAGTTGGCCATACTTGATAACTAGATTATGTATGTTTGAGTATTCAAAATCAAGAAGCTACCCAAAGCCACATATAAGGAGGGTGAAGATGGCAGAAACCCTATGATGGAGCAGGATTCCATACACCCAAATCCACAAGTCTGTAACGCCCTTTTTTGTAAATGCACCAAAGATTTGTGACCAAGCAGAGAGTTAACCTCTTATCCCTAGGGATGCAGACGGACGGATACCGATACGGATGTAGGTATTACCATATCCTTATCCGTTTTTGAATATGAATACGAATGCGGATACGGATATTGACGGATATTAAAGCTATCTTACCATATCCTAAAAAACGGATACGGATGTAAAACGGATACTGGTCACATACGAGTAATGTTAGAAATACATATAGAATCGACTTAAATATATACAAATGGGGTGGAAAACACATGATATAAATTTACTAAATGTATTGGTATCATGAAAATTATACAAATATGGTAAAAGAAGGCATAGAATTATTTTATATATGGTTAAAAATAAATCAATGAATATATTTATATATGAAAAC
Source organism: Ottelia alismoides (assembly GCA_037367405.1). NCBI lineage: Eukaryota > Viridiplantae > Streptophyta > Magnoliopsida > Alismatales > Hydrocharitaceae > Ottelia > Ottelia alismoides. The sequence goes on along the minus strand of JAZKJV010003233.1, from coordinate 595,262 downwards.
AGATATACCAATATGGACACGGATGTTTGCGGATATCAAAATGATATCCATATCCGTATCCATTTTAAACGGATACGGATACGGATGTCAAAATATGTATAAAATGGATACGGTGACGGATCGGATACGGATATATCCGTAACCGTTTGCATCCCTACTTATCCCCAACGGAAGGGTAACCAAATTGGAATATATGTCCTCAAGCTCGATCGAGTACACGAGATTGAGGAGATAATTCGTATACCAAGAACGAAGAGATTTAAACTTTGCTTTACTCAGTTTTGTTGAGATAATTTAGATGCTCATTGGAGGATTCAAGAACTTTATCCATAGAGAGGACGATGCATGCTACTAGCGCCTCTTCTTGATCCTTGGTCTCTTTATTGGTGTCAACTCTCCATGGTGCGATGTACGACATGTTCTCTCCACCATGGTTCTTTTGTAGGAGGGTAGGAAGAGCGTTGAAGGTGGTGCAAGAGAGAATTTTAAGGGGTCGAGTTGTGGGTTGTGAGTGGTTACTTCTTTTGGAACTTTTAAGAAGAATGCGTGAATTGTTCTTACAAGCCTTTGCAATGTGTCCAGTTCCTCAACATTTGTTGCTATGTAACTGAAAGGTACATTTGTTGGCAAAGTGACCTCACTTGTCACATGGAAAGCACTTGATATCCCTTGCCGAACTGGAGGTGGTGGTCGACATCCATCTTATTTATTGTATTTTTTCCATTCCCTCCCCGTGGAAAACAATTTTAAAAGTAGTTGCTGAGATAAACTTCGTAGCAGATTATATGGAGTCTAAAGAAGTTTTTTTGGATTTATACTGATTTGCGTGTCTCGAAGATGAGGAGAAGATGGCTAAGTGCATGCCTCTGAAGATTTGCTGACCTTATCATGGTCTCTTTTGAAAAAGAAAGGAGAAGTTTGGGGGTACATTAGTCACAATGGTTGGTATTTTCTCACCTTTGTTCGATATTGAATTTAAAATTGATTTAGCAGCACCCATAATGCTGGTTTCCCCTTCCCTTGAGGTGGGATGAGATTCAATTTGTATTTGCCATTTCGTATCCATGCACATTCTGTAGGTGTCGGGAATTGAAGTTGAGCCTGACAGTAAAAACGTGCTTGTAATGAAACGAAATAGCAACCTGCGGTTTAACTTTAGAACAATTTCATTTCCAGAGCGATTTTAGGCCTATAGTAGATGAGGCCAGTGAAGAGCCTTAACTTGAAAAATATATCCTAGTGAGATCCGAATGATCACTACCACCTACAACATCGGATTAGTTGTGATTTTTATTCTTTGAGAAATAAGGAGTATCATGAGTCGAAAAACTATTATTTTTTGACCTGGTCATCCATATTTAAAGATGAATCAATTGATTCGTGTGTAATGGAAGATTTTGCATGCAAACTCCCTTATTGGTAATCATAAACCCAAGAAGGATCTTGGATGCGTTCAAGGTTTCGAGTCTAGTAACTCTAAATAGGTTAAGATAGGTTTTCCGATGAGAGAGTGCCTTTCTACCACCATTTTACGTATACGAGCCTGATCGAGGAATCCAAAGTACCACAGAGACGACCCCCAGAGACGACGACGAGAGACATAAAGGAGAAGAGCCCCTACCTGGAGTTGCCCGTGGAGTTACTGGTGGAATCCCTACGTGGTTACTACTTTCTTATTTTGTCCCGTTTCCTAAATTGGATGACCACCTGTCGATTTGTTTTACTTAACGTCTCGTAGTAAGCTCTTGTTTTTCGGTTTATCAGTTATAAATCCATATGACTCCTTTGAGAGATTATACATGTCATATATCCTTACATGCACAACATGCTTGCCTTTATCTATACATTGTTATGTCATTAACCAATTGGACTGCCAAATGCGTATACTCGGACATATAGCTGCAAATCTGTCTCCAATCAAAAAGCGAATGCCCGTTTTAGGACGGTTTATGATACATGTCTCAGTATCTCGATCTCGTCGAGTTAACTCTTTAACTTGACTCGTTCGATACCCCTGAATCTTTATTGCTATGCAAAGCACCTGCATCTTGAGTGTCGGGTGTCCATCAATCTTTAAAAAAGATTGTCATCTCTTCTTATACTCGAGATCCTCCATGGTAATGTTATGTGATGTCAATTGTGTCCTTGATCTAACTCCTTGGATCAACAACTCTACATCAGCTTATATGATTCGACTTTGTTGGCCATGGATTGTATGATATCGAAAGTGACCATGGTACACATGCTTATTCGTATGGGGGGACCTTATCAATAATGCATACATAAATACCTTTTGTTTCAGATATGGAATGCTAATCATCATGGGCTTATATGTCGAACAATGTAGCGTAATGTATATGCCTTTGCTGTCAGTTTTACTCCAGTAACTTACTATTTTTTAGTAAATCTAACCTAATACTTATCTTACAAATGGTGTAATGCCAAATGATGATTCTCTAGCATGGGCGGTCGTCCAAGTTCTAAAGCACCTGTCAAAGTTGTACTTGCACCCACGATGTGTAAAAAATCTTTGTGCTATGCATCACATCCTCAACAAAATACCTACCACTTTGAATCGCCACCGTGTTTCTTTTCCACCAAATGTCCTATACAATTGAACGTAGCAACCTCTTCTCTATGACCTTATATGTTGATATAGGTATCATTTCACCAATCCTGAAAATAAACATGTAATTGACATATCATCGACATGTCCCTGATATTCCTAGAAATTGTGGAAAACAACTATAAAAATCGACACTTTCATAAAATAAGGTTCTTGATTGTATAAAAACATAATGCGGAAGGAAAAATATATCAAGAGCAATAAACAATGAATATTACTAGAGATTTTACGTGGAACCCTACTATGTGAAGAGAGGGACGGAACCACAAGAGTAGGCCTCATAGGGCAAATTCTTCTATTTCATGCTCTTAATGAGTACATGGGCGTCGAACTCTATATAGTCTCACTAACTCACTAGAGTCCCACCAGTAGATGGCATGGAACTATCTTAGATCATCCTCCAACACTCCCCCTCATGGTGGAGCATGCAATACTCAGCTTGGACAAACGAAAGAAGTCACGAACTCACTCGATGAGTACATCACACTACGGACCATAATGACTCAACGCATATTCTGTCCATTGCTGTTGAGGATGGTTCTTCGCATGCCATGCTGATGAGGATAAACCAGAGGTATGGCCTCTGTAATGAGTCTCTTCCGTTGTCGGAAAAACCAGTGTGGGTCAGCTCGTCACCTACTGGAGGATTCGTCATCGAATACCTTTTTCTTTGTGCTGTGGGAATATCCATACGTAGATCTATGAATGCAGGTCGCTTTTGTGAGACCTCAAAGTGGGTTCTCTCTCTCCCATACTTGTTGGAAATCGGAGGGTGCTCGACTAAGTTGGGAGAACAAATGAAGGGTGGGGGGCGCAAAAACTTCATCGATTTCTGGGGGGGGGGGCGTAAAAACTTCATCGATTTCTTTTTCCTTTTTTATCGTAGCCATATTTCCTTTTTTTCTGGCTTTTTACTTGTTTTTCCCCACAAATCTTCTTCTTTTTTGGATTTTTTGTTGCATACAACAAGAGCCCGGACGGGCTCAAAAAATTGTGGCCTTCTTCTTTTCTTCCTTTTTTTGGGCATTCTCTTTTTATTGTGGAATACATCAGCAACCTACTAGTCTTGCCTCAACCTCTTCTTTTTTTCCGATGCAACCCACGACCCAAAATCCTTCCCCTTTTCTTTCTCTTCCTGGATCTTTCTTTTTTTAATTAGCCTAATTGGACTTCAATGAACCTCATTCATCTTTTTTTTTGTTGTGGCCCTACTCGAGCCTAAAGAATCCCTTCTCCCTTTTTAATACAAGCCATCTCTTTCATCTCTTTTAAGAACACTATTTAGGGTTTTGCCTCGAAACCGTTCGGATCTTTTAAGCATGGATTTAAGCAAACATCTAGATTTTGTTGGGACGTTCCCTACTTGCGACGCGTTGCATCACCCGGATGCAATGAGAAGTTGACAAGGGCAGCTTCATCACTGTCCGGATGTAGTTCAAAATTTTCTAGGGTTCTCGTACGAGGAACACATGCGGGTAAATAAGCTAGTTCTGCTGCATCGCCGCCCGGATGCAGTCCAAAATTTGCAAGGGTTCTCGCATGATGGATGTATGCGAGTATAGACGATAGTCCAAAAGAGGTTCAATGGAAGTTGGTAGTTGGAATATTGGCACTTTGACTGAAAAATTGATGGAGATAGTAGATATGATTGAAAGAAGGAAGATTCAGATATTATGTCTACACGAGAAAATGGGTTGGAGAGAAAGCAAGGGAGATCGAGAAGGCATGCTTTAAACTTTGGAATTCAGGTAAAGATAAGGGCAGAAATGGTGTTGGTGTGGTTGTTCATATGGATTTAAAGGATTGTGTGGTTAAGGTGCAAAGATCTGAGGATTGGATTATATTGCTAAAAGTGATGCTCGAAGAAGAAAATCTGAATATTATCTCAGTTTATGCACCACAATTTGGTTTAGATGATATGATTGAACAAGCTTTTTGGGAGTATTTGGATAAGATTATGCAAGGAATCCCACAAAGAGAGATGATTTTCCTAGATTGAGATCTTAATGAACATGTGGGAAAGGATGCTTCAGTGTATGCTAGTGTTCATGGAGGACATGGCTTCGGGAATAAAAATGAAGAGAGGAAAGTCTTTCTGGATTTTGTAACGGCTTATGATCTTTTCATTGCAAACACTCTCTTCAAAAAGAGTGGCTCGACTAGAATTCATATAGATTACTTTGCATTTAGAAGAAGAGATCGATTGTGTTGCAAAAACTACAAAGTAATCCCATGAGAGAGTTTGACTACCCAACATCGCTTGTTAGTCATAGATGTGCAAATAAAATGGCTAGTAAAGAAAATGAGTGTTTCCAATATCACTATAACTAGATGATGGAATCTTCAATTGAAGCAATCAAGCTTTTGGGAGAAGGTTTTAGAAGACTTATCTTTTGATTGTAACGGAAGTCCTAATGAGATGTGGGAGGCAATAACATCTTATTTCCGAAGGAAAGCTAAAGAGATCCTAGGCGAGTCAAAGGGAGGAGCTCCAGGCCAAAAGGAGGCTTGGTGGTGGAGTGGAGGGGTGCAAGAGAACAACAACAACAAAGCCTTTTCCCACAATTATGTAGGGTCAGCTACATGGATTCTTCGCTTCCATTCAGATCTATCTTGGGTCAATATCCAGCTTATATCCACAAAACTAAGATCCCTTCGTATATTCTCTTTCCATCACTTCTTGGGTCGTCCTCACCCTCTCTTAGCCGGCTCAACATCCCAACACTCGCATCTCCCAACTGGTGCATCCGTTGATCTTCTTTGCAAACGACCAAACCATCTTAAGCGGCTTTCTCGCATCTTATCCTTGGTCGGAGCTACACCAACTTTCTTTCTGATTGCATCATTCCGAATCCGATCTTTATGTGTGTCCACACATCCATCATAGCATTTTCATTTCCGCTACAACCATTCTCTGCACATGTCTATTGTTCACAGGCCAACATTCATATCCATAAAGCATAGCAGGTCTCACAGTTGCTTTGTATAACTTTCCTTTAATTTTTAAAAGGATTTTCTTATCACAGAGAACAACATAGGCTCCTCTCTACTTGAGGGAGCCTGTATTTATTCTATTAGTAACATCTCCATCAATTTTCCCATCCTGTTGCAAAATAGATCCCAGATATCTAAAAGAATTTCTCTTCCGAATGTTATTGTCACCAATCTTCACCGCAATTCCTTTACCATTGCTTCCATCAATGGTGCACTCCATATATTCCGTCTTAGCCCTACTTATAGGAAATCCTTTAGTCTCCAATGCATGTCTCTAGACCTCAAGCTTCTCATTTACTCCATCTCTAGTCTCGTCAATCAACACAATATCATCAATAAATAACATAGACCAATGTAACTCATCCTGAATGTGACTTTACAACTCGTCCATAATCAAAGTAAAAAGAAATGGACTCAAAGCTGAACCTTGTTATAAACCAATGTTTATGTCAAAATAGTCAGTCTTCCCAGACGGGGTTCTTACACAAGATAAAGCCCTATCATACATGTCCTTTATGATGTTAATGTATAGGACATGTATTTGTCTCTTCTCCAAAAGTCTTCACAATATCTCTTGTGGGACATAATCATAAGCCTTCTCCAAATTAATAATGATCATATGGAGGTTCTTCCTTTTAGCTTTATAAATCTCCATTGTTTACTTCAGCAAATGGATGGCTTCAATAGTTTAGCGACTTGGCATGAATCCGAATTGGTTTTCTTTTACGTTGGAAACTTGCCTCAACCTTCTTTCGATCACGCATATTGTGACTCATCAGCTTGATACCTCTATAATTTGAAAATTTTTGAATGTCTCCTGTATTCTTATAAAAAGGCACCACGATACTCCTCCAATCTTCAGGCCTTTTCTTGCTTCGCCTAATAACTTTGAATAGATTTGTAAGCCAAGTCAAACCGCACTCACCTAAAACTCTCCATACTTCTACAGGGATGTCATCCGATCCTACACCTTTCCTAGGTCTCATAACCTTCAAAACCTCCTCTACTTCCTTTCTTTGTATTCGTCTATAGCTTGCACGATTCAAGAAACTTTCACTACTAGCTAAATCTCCCAAAGCGATCTCTCTATTTCCTTCCCTAATGAAAAGTTTATGGAAGTACTGCTCCTATCTAGTCTATATGTTCTTCTGAGTAACAAGCACGTGACCTTCCTCGTCCTTAATGCATCTCACTTGAGAAAGGTCTTTGGTCTTTCTTTCTCTTGCTTTGGCCAACCTGAATATATCCTTCTGGCCCTCCTCCGAGTCGAGATTTTTATAAAAAAACTTCATTAGCTTTTGGCTTATCTTCGCTTACAGCATTCTTTGTTTCATTCTTCACTATTTTGTAGTTTGTGACAGTTTCCTCTGTTCTATCCTTAGACATAGCTTTAAAGCATGCTCTTTTAATTTTTAGCTTCTCTTGTACCCCTTCACTCCACCTCTAAGCCTCCTTTTGACCTGGAACTCATTCCTTTGACTCGCCTAGTATCTCTTTGGCTACTTTCGGATACAAGATGCTACTACCTCCCACATCTCGTTTGCACTTCCGCCACAATCCCAAGATAAGTCTTCTAAAACCTTCTCCCTGAAGCTCGATTGCTTCAGTAGAAGATTCCACCATCCAGTTCTAGTGATCTTAGGAACCATCCTTTTCTTTACCGACCCTTTTATTTGCGCATCCAAGACTAACAAGCGATGTTGGGTTGTCAAACTCTCTCCTGAGATTACTTTGCAGTCTTTACAACACAACCAATCTCTTCTCCTCAACGTAAAGTAATCTATCTGTGTTCTAGTTGGCCCACTCTTATAAGTAATTAAATGCTCCTCCCTCTTCTTGAAGAGTGTGTTTGCTATTAAAAGATCATATGCTGTTGCAAAATTCAGGATGACTTTTCCCTCTTCATTTCTATCCCCAAAACCATGTCCTCCATGAACACAAGCATACCCTGAAGCATCTTTTCCCACATGTCCATTAAGATCTCCACCTATGCAAATCATTTCTCTTTGTGGGATTCCTTGTAAAATCTTATGCAGATCCTCGCAAAAAGCTCATTTAGTCCTTTCGGTGCATAAACTGGGATGATATTCAAAATCTCTTCTTCAAGCACCAATTTTAGAAAAATAATCCGATCCCCGAATCTTTGCACCTCAACCACACAATCCTTCAAATCCATATGAACAACCTCTCTGACACCATTTCTACCCTTATCTTTACATGAATAACAAAGTTTAAAGCATGTCTTCTCGATCTCCCTTGCTTTCTCTCCAGCGCATTTAGTCTCTTGAAGACATAGTGTATGAATCTTCCTTCTTTCCATCGTATCCACTATTCCATCAATTTTCCAGTTAAAGCGCCAACATTCCAACTACCCATCCGTAACTTCCTTTGCAATCTCTTTTGGACTAACGTCTTTAGTCGCATGCGTCCATTGTGCGAAAACCCTTGTAAAATTTGGACTGCACCGGGCGGTGATGCAGCTGAACTAGCTTATTTACTCGCATGTGTTCCTCATGCGAGAACCCTTGCAAAATTCGAATTACATCCTGGCTGCGCTGTAGCGGTCCTTGCCAATTTTTCATTGCATTCAGGCATTGCAACACGTCACAAGTAGGGGACGCCCCAATGAAATATGTATGTTTGCTTAAATCCATGTTGAAGAGATCCAACTGTCATGAGGCAACTTCCTTAATAGTATTTTTTTAAAATATACTATTAGGAAGTTGACTCCGACTATTTTACGCTGGTTGTCGGCTACATAACGCAACCCAGAGGGGTACAAGAGAAGCTCAGAATTAAAAGCGATTGCTTTAAAGCTATGTCTAAAGATAGAACATATGAAACTGTCACAAAATACAAAATAGCGACGAAGGAAGCAAAGAAGACGGTAAGCGAAGCTAAGTAAAAAGCTTATGATGTTTTATACAAAAATCTTGACTCTAAGAACGACCATAAGGATATATTCAGGTTGGCTAAAGCAAGAGAAAGAAAGACCAAAGATATATCTCAAGTGAGATGCGTTAATGATGAGTAAGGTCACGTGCTTGTTACTCAGAAGGATATAGAGATTAGATGGAAGCAATTCTTCCATAAGCTTTTCATTGAGAAAGGAAATAGAGAGACCACTTTGAGAAATCTAGCTAGTAGTGGAAGTTAGTTGAATTGTGCTAGCTATAGACGAATGCAAAGTAAGGAAGTAGAGGAGGCTTTGAGGGTTATGAGACATGGGACTTGTGTAGAACCTGATGACATTCCTATAGAAGTTTGGAGAGTTTGGGTGAGCATGGTTTGACTTGGCTTACAAATTTATTCAATGTTATTTGGCAAAGCAAGAAAATACCTGAAGAATGGAGGAGAAGCATCGTGGTGCCTCCTTATAAGAACAGAGGGGACATTCAAAATTGTTCAAATTACAGAGGTATCAAGCTGATGAGTCACACTATGAAAATTTTGGAATGTGTGATCGAAAGAAGGTTGAGGCAAGTTTCCAAAGTAAAATAAAACCAATTCGGATTCAAGCATGGTTGCTCAACTATTGAAACCATCCACTTGCTAAGGAGAACAATGGAGATTTACAAAGCTAAAAGAAAGGACCTCCACATGATTTTTATTGATTAAGAGAAGGCTTATGATTCTGTCCTACGAGAGATATTGTGGAGAGTTTTGGAGAAGAGATAAGTACCTGCCCTATATATTAATGTCATAAAAGATATGTATGATATGGCTTCATCTTGTGTAAGGATACGGTTTGGGAAGACTAACTATTTTGAAATCAATATTGGGCTGCATCAATGTTTAACTTTGAGTCCATTCCTTTTTACTTTCACTATGGACGAGTTGACAAGTCACATTCAGGATGAGATACCTTGGTGTATGGTGTTCACTGATGATATTGTATTGATTGACGAGACTAGAGATTGAGTAAATGAGTAGCTTGAGGGATGGAGACATGCATTGGAGACTGAAGTATTTCATATAAGTAGGACTGATACTGAATATATGGAGTGCACTTTTCATGGAAGCCATGATGAATGAATGAGGTTAAGATTGGTAATGATAACATTAAGAAGAGAGATTCTTTTAGATACTTGGGATCTATTTTGTAACATGATGGGGAAATTGATGGAGATGTTACAAATAGAATAAATATAGGTTGGCTAAAGTGGAAAGGAGCCTCTACATTTCTCTGTGATAAGAAAATTCCTTTGAAAATCAAATGAAAGTTTTACAAAGTAGCTGTGAGACCTGCTATGCTCTATGGATATGAATGTTGGCCTGTAAACCATAGACATGTGCAGAGAATGACAGTAACAGAAATGAAGATGTTAAGGTGGATATGTGGACACACACGTAAAGATCGTATTCGGAATGATGCCATCAGAAGGAAAGTTGGCGTAGCTCCGATAAAGGATAAGATGCGAGTAAATCGCTTAAGGTGGCTTGGCCATTTGCAAAGGAGGTCAGCTGATGCACCGGTGAGGAGATGTGAGTTTTGGAATATTGATGTTGCTCAAAAGGGAAATTGATGGCGATGTTAGAAATAGAATAAATGCAGTTTGGCTAAAATGGAGAGGAGCCTCTACTGTTATCTTTGAAAAGAAAATTCCTTTGAAAATCGAAGGAATGTTTTACAACGCAGCTTTGAGACTTGTTATACTCTATGGATCTGAATGTTGGCTTGTAAATCATAAACATGTGTAGAGAATGACAGTAGCAGAAATGAAAACACTAAGGTGGATGTGTGGACACACACATAAAGATCGTATTCAGAAAGATGCCATCAGAAGGAAAGTTGGTGTACCTCTGATCGCGGATAAGATGTGAGAAAATCGCTTAAGGTGGTTTGACCATTTACAAAAGGGGTCAGCTGATCCAGTGGTGAGGAGATGTGACTTTTGGAATGTTAACCTGGCTAAAAGAGGGTGAGGAAGGCCCACGAAGTGTTGGAATGAGACTATACGAAGGGATCTTAGTTTTTTTGGATCTAAGCCTGGGATTGACCCAAGAAAGATCTGAATGGAGACAAATAATCCATGTAGCCAACCTACTTAATGTGAGAAAATGCTTTGTTGTTGCTGTTATAAAAAATTGAAAGAGGGGTATCATATCCCACCCCTTCTCGTCGTCACTTACGAGTAGGGTTCCTTGGAAACCATCTCCCTGTCGAAAGCAAGGATCGAAATCTTGATTTCCATTTCGTTTCAATCAGCCCGGAAATGGAAATTTTGAGCACCCCTTTAGTGGGGATTTGGGCGGCACACAGTATTGTGTAGCTGCTGGCGGTGCGCGTAGCAAGGAGAGGGTCGACGGGTAGGGGCTAGGGCACGGATGGGGTATGAGAACTTCAGTTTAGGAACATTGTTCTGGTACCATGTGGAGAGAAAATAATAAGTTGCTTATTCATGAGGCTCTAGGGTTCTCTTATATAGAGGATAAACCTGTTGGGAAAATTAAAGAAAGTGGATGTGAAGAAAATAGAATACATAAAAGATATAAAAAATAATTAACATCTCAATATATTTCACAAAATATTCAAAATCTTCCCAAAAATTTCCACACTATACTATATCAACATGAGGGGAACAATAAACTTCATAAACTTCTTTCCTATATCAACAAAGTAAAAAAAGATTATACCTCAAGAACAAGGAGTAAAAACGGCTTGGAGATGAAGCAACAACACAACAACATGAAGTGAGGCGAATGCGCTTCTTTTGACAGAAATATATGTCCCATTTTGCCCCAAGTGGACATTTCCGAGAGGTAGATTCCTTATCTCTGGCGAGATGGCAATATGTGCAGATATCTCGTCGAGATATCGATACTTATCGCCCGATGTCTTGGAAACTCGATACCTTGATTTCGAAAGTCCTCCCTTGTCAAAACAAGAATTTCAGCAAAATTTCACTGAAATTTTGTGAAATCCTAGATCATGGCACTCAAAAGGGAACTTCAGGGAGGAGGGGGGTTGATCATTGGGGTTCGGGTCCTTGCTCGCCGCATGGAGTGGTTGTGGGGTTGCGCCGCGAGGGTTGGGGCCGCCTGGAGCAACGGTCCATGGAGCCACATGGTAGTGCTGCCATGGTAGGTAGCTTCTGCGGGGGTTGGGAGAATGTGACATTGTGCGAGGAGGAGATTGGTCACCGCTGCGCACATGAAATGTTGCTGTAAATGAAGGCCTTATATAAACATGTGGTTCCTTGCCCGCTGCTCCTTCTGGAGCAAGGTGTGACACCGCCACATACTGGAGGGGATTCGGGTGCACCATGGTGAAAGCGTAGGAGGGTGAGGCGTATGTTGCGACGATACTTTTTCTTTGATTAGGGCATCCAATTAAAAGAGTGGTTCGTGCACGTAGAGGGACTGGTTGTGCGCTTACGGGGATGCATGGACGTGGCTGTTGCGCCTTGCACAAGAACTTGATGTGCATCGTCCTAATGCTTGTTGGCAACATCGATTCTGGCGGTGGCTTGGAGATCCTCAGCCAGGAGATGTAGTCAGAGGAATGAAGATTGTGACAGTGTTGGAGATGATGGGGATCTGGCTATGGAAAGTTATCGAAATAAAACAGATCTCGCCAGCATCTTGCTTTGATGAATAAATTTTTGATTTGGAACGTGGGGTATACACCTTAGCATGTTACTCCCTCTTTTAGCTCGAAACTCTGTTACCACCATGAAATTATCTATCATGTATAACCCCGTCTTGAAATCGGAATGGATCAGAATCTCAAGAACTCAACACTCCCCTCAGTCTTAAAGCTAACGTTTTTACGATCATCAAATATATTACTTTGGACATTGTAACCAGCCTATGGTTTTAACTATGTTTGGGGATTCCCTTTTGTGTATCAATAAGGCATAGAATTTGTTGAGCCTGGTGAATTCGAATTTACCTACTTTTAATTTCATAACCACTTCATTGACATCCACTCTAACAATGTCTCAGAATTCCTTATTGAAGATGATTCGAAAGCCGCTCGGGCCGACAAACCGTCCTCCATGTTTGCAATAGCATCTTGACCTCATCCTCTAAAACTAGTTTCATTTCACAAGCCCATCTTGTCGCGGGTCGATACCTGACATAGCCAACTCCCCTCTTTAGACCTAAACCATTCCCATCCATATTGTAGTAACCAAATCCCCTTTTCACACTTAAACGCATCCTGTCTGTATTGCAATGGTCCCCCTAAAGTGGTGTGCCAAGACGATTTGGACTTCACATGGCAGTACCACCATCTCCTCCACCAATAGCATGCCAATGTCATTCCTTCTCTATCTCTCAGACGGTGCCAAATGGAAGCATCTCGTGGATGTCTCACCTTCAGCCAACTATAGTTGCCTCTGTTTCATTCATCCACTTCAATTTTCTCTTCACATTTCCTGTCCTCGAGACCTGGAGATGGCTCCTTACCTATGGGCAACAATGCACTTTCTGCATCGTCTTATCTCTTTTAGTCGACGAGGAAGAACTACAATGACCAAACATCTTTGTCTTTGTCCTCAACCATGTACCCCTACTCCATAGTAGTTCGAACTTGAAGTAGGTTGTACCTTTTCCCTCTCACTGGAAGACCACAATGCCGCATAGTTCGATAGTGATTTGGATTTGGATGTCATGGCTAGCAGTAAAGATGCCTTTGTTAACTTCGCTGAAGCTAATACCCTATCAATACCTGACTTCAATATCGAGCTCCTCCATGTGAAACTACACCCTTGGATTAGAGAGTTCATCATGCTCAACTCATCCACCATCTCTTCGTAATTGATTGTCGATGTCGTCCCTTGAACCCTTTTGGCGTGTCTTCCAAACGTGGGGTCTCACTAAAATCTTTTCCCCATACGAGCATTGTTGGTGGAAATGAGTGAACTGTTTATTCCATAGAACCCTAGGCTCCCTTATATAGAGAAACCCATGGGTAAATTACATAAGAATCTAGAAGAAAAATAGAAAATATGAAACAGTACATAATAACATAACATAGCATAAATCTCTATACTCCCCCCCCAAGATGGAGCATATATGTCAATCATGCTCAGCTTGGAAGAACATCTCTGAAAGGGTCCTCTGAGCAATGACTTGGTAAATATGTCAGTAGTCTGATCCTCTGAACTAACGTGTGAAGTAGAAATCATGCCCTTCTGGATCATATCTCTAGTGTAGTGGCAGCCTACTTCGATATGCTTTGTTCTTTCTTGAAATGCTGGATTATTGGCAATAAACAAAGCTGCTTGATTGTCACACTGAAGCTGCATGGGTAAAGGTACATCTATATGTAAGTCTTCTAATACGGCTCGAACCCACATCATCTCCGTGCTCGCTTGCGCCATGGCCTTATATTTAGATTCAATGCTAGACCTCGCCACAACAGTTTCTTTCTTGCTTTTCCAAGAAACCAGAGAGCTCCCCACAAAAACGGCAAAGCCTGAAGTAGACTTACGATCCTTAGGACACCCTGCATAATCCGCGTCTGCACAAGCTGAAATAGATAAATCTGTGTTCTTTCTAAACAACAACCCTGAGCCTGGAGAAGATTTTAGATACCTCAGTATCATGTATATGACATCCATATGAACTTGTCTTGGCTGCTCCATAAATTGACTCACCCGACTTACTGCAAAAGCAATATCGGGTCGAGTTATAGTGATATAAAGAAGCTTACCCACCATCTGTCTATATCTTCTCCTGTCCACTTCTTCAGTATCATTGTCATACAATTTCATACTTGGATCCATAGGAGTGCTCGATGGTCTACATCCAACCATGCCTGTTTCAATTAGAAGATCTGTAATATATTTCCTTTGGGTCATCACCAGACCCTGTGCATTCCTGGCAAATTCCAACCCCAGAAAATATCTTAGGGTACCGAGATCCTTCGTGACAAACTGACGGCCCAAGAATGCTTTTGCCATCTCTACTCCCTGAACGTCATCTCTTGTAACCAGAATATCATCAACATATACCATGATGACAACCGTACCTCTAGAAGTCTTCTGAATGAACAACGAGTGATCCACATTTGATCTTTTGAATCCCTGTCGTTCAATTAGGTGGGAAAGCTTCTGGAACCACGCCCTTGGACTCTGTTTAAGGCCATATATCGCCTTGTGAAGTCTGCACACCATATGATTCTCCCCCTCAGCAGTGAACCCCGGTGGTTGCTGCATGTAGACTTCCTCATGCAGATCTCCACACAAGAATGCATTCTTGACATCAAGTTGAAATGTGGACCAGACACGTACCACAACAACCGATAGAAGAATGCGACGAGTAGAGTGCTGAGCCACCAGAGAGAATGTATCCAAATAGTCCACACCATAGGATTGTGTGAAATCTCTCGCAACAAGTCTTGCCTTGTACCGATCAAGACTGCCATCTGCATGGTAATTAACTGTGAACACCTATTTGCAACTAACAATAGATGCGCCAGATGGATTGGTAACTAGGCTCCATGTACCACGGGACTGTAAAGCATGCATTTCTTCTTCTATAGCCAATCTCCAGCAGTCAATTTTCATAGCCTCTTGATAAGTCTGTGGTATCTCCACGGAAGACAAAGCCGCAACAAACCTCTGAAAATCACCTGTGTGATGGTGAAAGGAAACCTGGAAAGCAAATGGATAAGTCGCGCAAGTCCGTTTCTGCTTCTGAATAGCAATAGGTACATCAAGGTCACCGTCCATTGTACTCGATGGTGCGTCCTCCTCCTGCGACGAAGAATCCTGCACATGCATATTATCTGACCGATCATTAGTAATAGCATCTGAACATACCTGAAGCGTGATGGATGCCTGACTTGTAGTCTGAGCAGGACCTGACCGACGTGTATAGATTTAGGTAATGGTGGGATAGGTGGTTATGGAGGAGGAGGAGGTGGTGGTGGTGGTGATGGTGGTGGCATGACATCTGGAACTGGATTGGACACAGGTGGACTCAGACTAGGAGGAGGAGGAACATATACATCATCATTAGATGTGGAAGAGACCAACCTGTCACCTGCAGGGGAGAAGTACATAACGGACTCAAAAAATGTAACGTCAGCCCTGGCAAAATATTTCTTGTTTATGGGGTCATAACAACGATAACCCTTCTGAGTCCGAGAGTAACCTACAAAGACACACTTGACGGCTCGAGGAGAGAGTTTGTCAAGTCCAGGAGACAAGTGGTGAACAAAGGCAATAGTACCAAAGACACGAGGAGTAAGTGAAAATAATTCCTTATCAGAGAAAATAAGGGAAAGAGGAATTTTCTCACCAAGAACAGAGGACGGCATGCGATTGACCAGGTAGCAGGCTGTAAGGACAACATCCCCCCAAAAGGTGATAGGCACACAACTCTGGATTAGTAGGGTTCGAGTGATATCCAGAAGGTGACAATGCTTTCTCTCTGCCACTCCATTCTGTTGAGATGTGTACGCACAGGTGGTTTGGTGAATAATACCTTTAAACGAAAGAAACTGAGAGAGAGAACGAGTGCAGAATTCCAATGCATTATCCGCACGAACATATTTTACAGTAGAACAAAAAACATTCTGCACGTCACTGATAAGATTTTTAATAACATCCCCTGCTTCAGATTTATTCTTTAAAAGAAAAACCCAAGATACACGAGAAAAGTCATCAACTACAACTAGATAGAACCTGTGTCCCTGATGATCATGTACACGACTCGGACCCCAAATATCAATACGAAACAACTCAAATGGGGAGCTACTGCTCCGACTCTGACGACTAGGGAAGCTAGAACGATGATGCCTTCCCAACTGACAAGCTTCACAACGAAACGACGAACTCGGAGAGATCTGAGGCAAGAGATGTCGCATTTTCTGGAGCTGGAGGTGACCAAAGCGAAAATGCCAGGTGTACGGAGAGACTGATCCGGCTGAATGGGAAGAGACACCATCATATGAATTCCGGACCAGACGATAAAGAACATTCTGCTCAGAGCCACAACCAATCACCCTGCCCGTTAGTATGTCCTGAAAAATGAGAGACGATGGGTCAAATATAGCGCGGCAGTGCAAATCCTTCGTAATCTGACTAATGGATAATAAATTCATGGAAAACTCAGGAGCATGTAGAACATTCTGTAAAGGCATAGAAGGTGACAAGGTGATCTCCCCCTGTCCAACGATGGGGGAATGAGTCCCATCAGCTATGAGCACTGAGCGTCCAGGTGGGATGCCCCTGTATGACTCAAGTCTATCTCTGTCACGGAAGGGGGGGGGAAGGGAGGTGCGGCGGAAGGGGTCTGCGGGCTGAAAGGAGCGCCAGGATGAGTGGGCGCCGCCGCCGAGAGAGAGAGGCAGCGGCGGGATGAGGGTTAGGGTTAGGGTTTTGGCTCTGATACCATGTTGGTGGAAATGAGTGAACTGTTTATTCCATAGAACCCTAGGCTCCCTTATATAGAGAGAACCCATGGGTGAATTACATAAGAGTCCAGAAGAAAAATAGAAAATATGAAACAATACATAATAACATATCATAACATAAATCTCTACAGGCATAACTTCGGTGCATCATCAACCATCTTCATCTTCTTTCATGTGCTTATCTTCTCCCCTCACCCGTGACTTTGTCGGTGCTAGCGATGACTATGTTTCACGATGGCTGCAGCAAGTTGCGGAGCTCGAGAAAGATTTGGGATTTTTGGAAGAGCTGTGGAGAGAAAAGAGGCGGCATATGGGGGGCATCACGCAGAGACGGCGAGCCTGGTAGGGGAACTTGCAGTGCTTGGAGATCATCAAGCTTGGGAAACATTGTAACCATTGGGTGCACAACTTCGCCGCTTGAAGTAGGCTGAGCCCAGGAACTTGCTGGCAAGGGGGAGGATGGGGTGCAAAGCTCTCTGAGCTTAGAGTTGGGTAAGCTTGGTAATATAGGTAAAATTAGCTTGCAATGCTTAAAGCTTGAGAGCGGTTTGGTTGCGGGATGAGCTGGGCAAGCTTGGAAAGTGTTGGGTGCAAAGCTCTTAGTGCTTAGAGTTAGGCAAGCTTGGATATGTAGGTCCAATTAGAGCTTGCGATGCTTAAAGCTTGAGAATTCTTTAGGTTGTGTAAGGAGCTGGGCGAGGTTGGGAACGTGATGTCAGGGCTGGGGTTTAGATGTGTCATGATTTGGAATTGTGGAGCTCATTTTGCTCGAAGGTGGTCAGACTTGGGTGACTTCCGTTGCCTCTTTAGTGAACCATACTCTAACCTCATGGCAGTGCTCCCTTCCACAGCCTCTCCAGGTGGAGAGTGCAGTTAACACATCTAAGTTTGCTGAGACTGAGAGGATCGTGTAGATGCTTCAGTTGATGCTGTAAAGAATGGAAATTTTCAACCAACCACATCATGGTCATTTTGTCTTCTATATCGTTGCATGGGAGCGGTGCAATTTTGTCTATGGTAGGGCAACAAAGGTTATGATTGAGGCCTGCATGGGCGCAAGGCTCTAAATGGGCCTTCAAAAAATTAAATGGTCTGGTGCAGATTTGATATAATATGCTTCGTTTCTGTAATGTGAGAAATGCTTAACTAATTTTACTGCAAAACAGGCTACCTATGGTGAAACACAGGTTCATATTGGAGATATATTGGATGATTATCTTCGTTATAGATTTGGTGCTGAAGCTTACGAACGTGTGGATGCTGGGTTGGCAATGACCAAAAAACAAGCTGCACTGCTGAAGTTCAATAATAAAGAAACTGGAAGATTCGTCTTTCTACTTGAAAACCGTGCGTGCCTTCCCAGCATAAAGCTTTCTTCTGTTGATGCTGTTGTAATATTTGGCAGTGATTGGAACCCATTGAATGATATCAAAGCTCTTCAAAGAATAAGCATCAGTTCTCAGTTTGAACAAATAAAAGTGTTTCGACTATACTCAATTAGTACTGTCGAAGAGATGGTTTTATTATTTGCAAAAAAAGATGTGATTCTTGAGAGTAATATCCCTAATGTCAGCCGAAGCACTGGCCATTCACTACTCAGATGGGGTGCCTCTCAACTATTTCAAAATCTTGACGAGTTTCATAAATCCAATAGCCATTCAAGCATTTGTTTGACAGCGTCATGCGAAAAGCCACTTCTAAATGACACTCTTTCTGAGATTTTACAGCAGCTATCAGGGTTTTCTGGTACTGTTACCAATTATAATTGCTTGATCATTTCACAAGTTCAACAAAGTGGTGGAACAGGGTACTCAGACAAAGTTCTGTTATTTGGTGAGTCGGAAAAACCATTGGATGAAGACCAACCCCATCTTTTCTGGTCAAGATTGTTAGACGGAAGAAATCCACAGTGGAGGTATAGTACTGGACTCTCACAAAGAGCTCGCAGAAAAGTGCAGCACCCAGGTGAACAGCCTCAGCAAGCAAGGGAAGAAAATGATGAAGCAAAAAGGAAACGCAGGAAACTGTCCATCAATCCAGCTGATGCCAGCTCTACGCAGTTATCTCCTCGAGATAACGTGCAAAGTTTTTCTACTGGTAAGGATACGAGAGATTCCATATCTTTTTCTGTTTTGAACTTGCTTATGCCCTGTTTTTCAAGAGGCTTGTTTATGTCCTTTCCTTGTGTTAGAGGGTAGAATGGTGTACTGCGCTTTTCTGGGTCTCTTAGCATTATTTAGATGCTATTTTTTTATCCTTTAATCAACCGAGTTCTATTTCTCCTTTCTGTACTAATTAGCATGATCTGTAATTGATATATGATTTAATCATATGCAGTCAAAGATAATGAACACATTGTTCCATTAGTAGATGAAGTTCCCAAGGATGACTCTGAAGGCAATACTGAACTGCGAAGATTGCAGAGGAACTTATATTTCCAGCTAAAGCCAGAGCTTGTAGAATTATGCAGAGCTTTGCAACTCTCTGTATGTGGATAGTAATTCAAGTTCTTTACACCTTATTTTGTGCTATGGGTCAACCCTGATGCCATTTTCAGGCTTTTATTTGTAGTAATTTTATTTAGGGTTATCTTAGAAAGCTGAGTTTTACATACTGCATAGAGAATATGTGGAAGCACTTGCAGCTAGTGTGCGCAGAAGCAAATATTCCCCCTTTTTCACTCTTGTTGAGGGGGTATTTTAGAAAGTTGGGGGGGGGGGGTGTTTTCGTTTTCTGTTTTATTCTTTTGGATACCGATCCTTTTCTGTTTACCTTGGTCCAAAGTAAATGAAATAATAGTTTCTCCAAAAAAAGTAAATGAAATAATAGGAAATGTTTCATGTATGGTAGATTGGTAGGTAAGCCCTTGTATGAGTAGACATTGGGCCCTTGTAGATAACATTATTACTGTATTTTTTACTCTTACATAACATGGCCCCTCTTCAAAAGATAGCTGTTGCATCTTATAAATGGATTGACGTAAGTCATTATAGGACATTAGTTTGACGTTGATTAAGAGATTTAAAAGTAAACTAGACAGGTGGTGCGACATGTTACCTTCTGATTGAGGGAGGCTCCTTTCTATATGTTGGAATTAACGTTTGGACTCTCCGTGGTTATGTTGGTTTCCTAGGATGGTATTTACGAATTTGCTGATATTGAACAGTGATTTGTTGACAAATGGATTGAGGATAGCTTAGAACTCTTGGATTGGGTCTTTTATGCTTGCTGGGTTGGTCTTAAGTGGTATATTAAAATGTAAAGGGTGCCTTAGCTTTTTGAAGTGGCATTATGTCATTCTCGCTGCCACATCTCTGCCAAACAGTTTTAGGAATGGGGTATATTGCTGTTTGAGTTTCATTTTGGATACTGCAATATTTTGTTGTCGTGTTTCTTTTGTCTTTAGTGACTGACTGCTGAAATTGCAATGCGGTTGGGGCTGATTAATGTGACGGAATACCTACTAATTTTATTGTGATTCTTTGTCCTTTCAAATGAAATCATTGGGCAGTAGTATGTCACTTTGAAATCTTCGGCTGAGCTATGTGCAAATCAAATCGGTCTTGCTTGGTTTGGCTGGGGTGTTTTCCTTGGGTTGTCCCCTATGTCCAGACGGTTGATATTCTCTTCTTGGATTATAGTAAAGGATTCCATCCATAGATGTGTCATATTTAAGAAAGAAGATTAACATGTGTTTAGATATTTCTTATCTTTAGTACCGTTTTCCCATTATATATTTATTTTTGTCTACTTCATGTAATTTGCCCAATTGGTTCCTCTCCTATATAAGAGAACCCAAGGGCCTCTCATTCATTCAATTAAGTCTTTTTCTCTACATGGTATCAGAGAGACGGTCCTAGACCGGAGTTCTCGTACCCCACCAAACCCTATCCCTAGCTACCCTCCCCCCATCCCTCGACCGTCGCCGCTCCATTCGGCTGCCACCTGGGCCAGCCCAGGTCGTTGTCCGACCTGCCCAGGCTGCCGCTCGGCCTGCCTAGGCCGCCCCCCCGGGCCTCCAGGCCACCGTCCCAGGCCTCTAGGCTTCGACTCCTGCCACCCTAGGCTGCCGTCTTGGCTGACCAGGCCTCCCCAGCCGTTGTCTCGGTCGCCCAGGCCGCCGTTGACCCTCCCACGAGCATCCACGCACCTCTGCAAGTCGTTTTACGGTCTGAACCGGTCTGATTTTAATCGGAAAACGTGATTTTTGACCTATAAATCACGTTTTCCAGCCCTAGCAAGCAATAACTACTTGTGTGGTTGGTTGTATGAGTCTCTACACGTACAACCAATCCTCTATATGATCGTGTAGACTCATTTATATTGGTCTACTCCCCAGTTGAGTTCCGTTATTTGGCCATTTTACCATCATGTCAGAGAATAAGGGTGACATTTTCTCATCCGGAGCCTTCAAGGGCCTGACTCCCATCGCTAAGACGGATGAGACCAACTATGGGTTGTGGTCCATGCAGTTTCTCACCCTCATGCAGTGCAACAACAAGGAGCACGTACTGACAGAACCAAAGCCAGTGGATAGAACTAGGGCAAGTGCTTTTTGGAAGCAAGATGATGAATACACACGTGTTTGGCTATGTGAGACCCTCACCGCAGAGAAAGCCAATGATATTCTGAACCAGCCCACTGCCAAGGCAATGTGGGACACTTTGGCTTCCACCTGTGCTCATGCGAGGAATGAGACGAAGATTCTTCAGCTACAGTTTGACATCTACAAGGCCAAGCAGAATAGTCGTCCTCTGCATGTGTACTATAGTTCACTCCGTAGCATGTTTGAGAAGCTTCGTAGCTATATGCCTATTACTACATCTCTTGAGAAACAGAAGACATATAGGAAGTCCATGATGGTTGGGGTTTTCATGGCCGGTCTTGATACAGAGTATGATGCAACACATATTCAGCTTCTCACTAGCGCCACCATACCTCTCATGGAGGAGGCCTATAGCCGTCTCAGTTAGATTATCATGCCTCATACGGTCACTACTCCGGCCTCGTCTTCTATGGTCATTTCTTGTGGCCGAGGAGTGACGATCCAGTCTAGAGGACGTACCCCTCGTACCAGAGGCGGTGGGCGTCTGCGTGGCCCTTGCACCTTTTGTCGTCGACCGGGACATGCAGAGGATACATGCTATCAGATGCATGTATATCCTGTCTTTGGTCATGTTGCAGAGCAGATTGAGCCGTCTAATACTCTTGCTTCCTAGGCCGATCCTTGCCTGGATGATATCTGTTGACGCATATTTAGTTATTGTGTCTCTTTGCTATTTTGTTTTCTTGTTATCCTCTTTATGTAATTTACCCATAGGCTACTCTCCTATATAAGAGAGCCTAGGGCTATGGAATAAACAACTCATTCACGTTTCCCAACATGGTATCAGAGCGACGGTCCTAGACCGGAGTTCTCGAAACCTAACCCTAACCCTAACCCCACCCGCCGGCCTCTCTTCTCGGCGCCGCTCTCGTCTCCGATCCGATCACCGGTCTTCACCGGTCGCCTGCGGCGCCTCTCCGATCTGCGCATCTCGCACCTGCGATCAGCGCATCTAGCGCGACTCCAGCGCATCTAGCGCGCAGCACATCGAGCGCATATAGCGCGCAACGTGCGCATCTAGTGCGCAACCTGCAGCGCCTCATCTCCGATCTCGCGCGCATCTAGCGCGCAACCTGTATCTCTAGCGCACAGTGCGTCTCCACCGACTGTGCGCCTGCGCACATCCAGCCGCTGCGCGCTCTCCTGTGCACTGTGCATTGCGCGCGCATCCAGCCACTGCGCGCTTCATCCAGTTGCGCGCGCGCGTGCTTCCTGCACGTGCCTGCGTACTCCAAGCCCTAAAAATCTAGGGCACAGATCTTGATATACATGGGGTTAGTTGCCTGACGTCTACACACGCAACTAATCCCGTCTATGTCATTGTAGACGAAGATTGTTATCTCTCGGTCACTCCAGTTTTCCATCTCCAGTATGTCAGAAAGCAAGGCTGATATCCCATCTATGGGCGCATTTCGTGGTCCAGCGTCCATTGTCAAGATGGATGGTACGAACTATGAACTGTGGGCAATGCAGTTCATGAGTATGATGAAGTCTACGGGTAAGAAGCATATTCTTACCGAGCCCGAGCCTGCAGAGAAGACTGGAGTTCATGCCTCATGGGAGGCCGATGATGCATATGCCAAGGTGTGGCTATCTGGCACATTGGCTATTGAGATCGCCAATGACATTCTACATCAACCCACAACCAAAGACATGTGGGATATCCTGGCAGCGACATATTCTTAGGCAAAGAATGAGACGAAGATCCTGCAACTACAGCATGATATCTTCACAATAAGGCAGAACGGCCGCCCGTTACATTCTCTCTATACATCATTAAGAGGAATGTTTGAGAAGCTTTATAGCTTCATGCCTCTTACCGCCACGCCAGAACAACAGAAGACATACAGGAATGCGACGATGGTGGGTGTATTTCTCGCTGCACTTGATCCAGAGTATGAGGCAGCACGTTCACAGATTTTGGCG
This sequence comes from Ottelia alismoides, assembly GCA_037367405.1. NCBI lineage: Eukaryota > Viridiplantae > Streptophyta > Magnoliopsida > Alismatales > Hydrocharitaceae > Ottelia > Ottelia alismoides. The sequence goes on along the minus strand of JAZKJV010003233.1, from coordinate 571,739 downwards.
GACTCGACCATTCCTCCCATGGAGGAAGCTTTTCACAGATTGAGCAGGATCATAGTACCTTCAGCAGCTGCAAGTCAGAATCCCTCAGCTATGGCGGCCAACAGAGGCCGTGGTTTTCATCACCAGGGCCGTGGACGTACTCCCCGTGGAAGGGGTGGCCGCACTAGGCCAACATGCTCATATTGTCACCGAGTCGGACATACTGAAGATACATGCTACTCAAAGCATGGATTTCCTGCATCCGCACGAGCAGCTGAGCAGATAGAGCCCCCGTCTGCTGCTACACTGGATCAACGATTTGATGATCTAGTTGCCCGTCTCAGGGGCATTATTCCACCATCTGGTCCAGCACCGACTGCAGAGAACCATACTGATGCTGCTGCTTCCGCCTCGGCCTCTACTAGTACTTCAGGTAGTCCACTTGCACTCCACAGTAGTAGATCTGATACACTGCCATGGATCATGGACTCCGGCGCTACACATCATCTATGTGGCGACCAGAGCCTACTTACAGGATACACCCAGATTCCTCCAGGACGGACAGTAGTCATTGCCAATGGCACACATTCTCCTATCACGGGTCAGGGGGAGATCAGATTGACGTCTTCTATGCGGCTCAAGAATGTTTTGCATGCACCGCATTTTTCTATGAATCTGTTGTCAATTAGTCAGATTACGAAGGATCTTCATTGTCGAGCCATTTTTGATTCATCTTCATTGATTTTTCAGGACATCCGTACGGGCAACGTGATTGGTCATGGCTATGAGCAAGGAGGCCTTTATCGTCTGAACCAGACCCCGTTTACCGGAATCACAGCTTCTCCCGCAGAACAAGTATCTCCTCTCCTGTGGCATCTGCGTTTTGGTCATCTACCGCTTCAGAAGTTGCGTCTAGTCTTACCTTATGGTCTTTCTCACACACCTATCCAGTGTGAGGCGTGTCAGTTGGGAAAACATCATAGGTCATCTTTTCCCAGTAGTCAAGGTCGGAGTAGTAACTCCAAGTTTGAGTTGTTTCATGTCGACGTCTGGGGTCCAAGTCGTGTTCCCGATCATCAAGGGCACAGGTTTTATATTGTATTTGTGGATGATTTCTCTAGAGCATCATGGGTATTTCTAATGAAAAATAAGTCTGAAGCTGGAAAAATTATTATTCACTTTCTAAATGAGATTCAGAATGTCTTTTCCACAACTGTCAAAATTATGAGAAGTGACAATGCCTTAGAGTTATGCACCAACAGTTTAGCCAACTACTACTCCTCTAAAGGAATTGTTCACCAAACATCCTGCGCTCATACGTCTCAACAAAATGGGGTTGCAGAAAGAAAACACCGTCACCTTCTTGATGTCACAAGGTCACTTCTCATTCAGAGTCATGTTCCGTATTCCTACTGGGGTGATGCAGTCCTCACTGCATGTTATCTTATAAATCGTATGCCCTCGTCTGTCTTGAATGAACAGGTTCCTTTCTCACTTATTTATCCGGACAAGGATCTGTTCATTCTTACTCCTCGTGTGTTTGGGTCAGTCGCATTTGTCCATCAGTTGTTGCCTGGTTCTGACAAGCTCTCTCCTAGAGCTGTCAAGTGTGTCTTTGTGGGGTACTCCAGAACTCAAAAGGGGTACAAGTGTTTTGACCCTGTGCGTCGACGGTATATGATCAGTGCAGATGTTACATTCTTTGAATCCATTATGTATTTTTCAGAATCCGGGAACATGCAACCACCACCATTATCTCCTGATACCGTATTCATGGCACCACCAACATCACAGCCGTCACCACCAACATCACAGTCGTCACCACCATTACCACCACCACCACCACCACCACCACCACCACCGCCGCCGCCACCAATAGTATCCCCGTTACCATTCCATTACACCCGGCGGCCGAATCAAGCTCATGGTCCTGACCAGTCAACTAGCTCGCCTATGGTATGTAATGAAAATATTAATGTTGATGGATCTGACGACATTTCTCAGCAGGATGCATTACAGGAGCATGGTGATACCACAGAGGATTTGGATGTTCCAATCGCTCTACGCAAGCCGAAGAGAAGCTGTGCCAAGTATCCAGTATCAGCAGCGGTTTCGTTTGAGAGGCTATCTGGACCATTCAGGACGTTTGCATTGGCACTTTCAGCTACAGATATTCCACGAAACCACCATGAGGCTTTGCAGGATTCTCGATGGCGGCTAGCAATGGAGGAAGAGATGGCGGCACTTCAGTCTAGAGGAACATGGAGCTTGGTTACTATACCACCAGATGTCAACCCGGTGAGTTGCAAGTGGGTATTTACAGTGAAACATAATGCAGATGGCTCCATTGACAGGTACAAGGCACGCCTAGTTGCAAGGGGATTCACACAGACATATGGAGTAGATTACCTTGACACGTTCTCCCCGGTGGCTCGTCACTCCACTCTGCGGATCCTCTTATCAGTTGCAGTTACTAGAGACTGGCCACTCTATCAACTGGATGTGAAGAATGCCTTTCTGTATGGCGACCTGCAGGAGGAAGTGTACATGCAACAACCACCAGGTTTTGCTGTTGAGGGGGAGTGTTCCAAGGTTTGCAGATTACATAAGGCTATCTATGGCCTTAAGCAGAGCCCCAGAGCATGGTTCCAGAAGCTGTCAGACCTCTTTGAGAAACAAGGATATAAACGCTCCAATGCTGATCATTCCTTGTTTGTACAGAAGACGGCAAGAGGTATTGTTGTAATCATGGTTTATGTTGACGATATCTTGATTACAGGTGATGATGACCAGGGCATTAAGCAGGCAAAGGAAAGGTTGGGGACCGAGTTTGTCACCAAGGACTTGGGAGTCCTTAGATATTTTCTGGGGCTGGAGTTTGCCAGAAATCCGTATGGATTAGTCATGTCACAGAGGAAGTATGTCACAGATCTACTAAATGAGACAGGTATGCTAGGGTGTCGACCTGCTACGACACCAATGGACCCTAGCATTAAGCTGTATGATGATGACACAGAGGAGGTTGACAGGAGAAGATACAGAGAACTGGTAGGCAAATTGTTATATGTCACGATCACTAGGCCAGATATATTATTTGTAGTGAGCCGTGTGAGCCAGTTCATGGAGCAGCCACGCCAGGTGCATATGGATGCAATACACATTATACTTAGATATCTCAAATCTTCTCCAGGTAAAGGTCTGCTGTTCAAGAAAGGAAAGGGGATTTCTGTCTCAGCATGCGCAGATGCAGACTATGCAGGATGTCCTAAGGATAGGAAGTCCACCTCAGGGTATGCTGTCTATGTTGGAGATGCCCTAGTCTCATGGAGGAGCAAGAAGCAAACTGTGGTAGCTAGATCCAGTGCTGAATCCGAATATAGGGCTATGGCCCAGGCTACTACAGAGATGATGTGGGTGAAAGCGGTGCTGACAGATTTATGCTTAGATATACCACTTCCTATGAACTTGGAGTGTGATAATCAGGCTGCTTTGTTCATTGCAAACAATCCTGCATTCCATGAACGGACCAAGCATATTGAGGTGGATTGCCACTTCATACGTGATATGATTCAGAAAGGATTCATTACCACATCCCATGTTACTTCAGAGAACCAGACTGCAGATATATTCACCAAGGCATTGTTACGTGGCCCATTTCAGAAGTGTGCCTCCAAGCTGAGCATGATTGACATCTATGCTCCATCTTGAGGGGGAGTGTTGACGCATATTTAGTTATTGTGTCTCTTTGCTATTTTGTTTTCTTGTTATCCTCTTTATGTAATTTACCCATAGGCTACTCTCCTATATAAGAGAGCCTAGGGCTATGGAATAAACAACTCATTCACGTTTCCCAACAATATCGTCTCTCATATTCGAGAGATCATGACTCCTATTGTAGGAACCACCACTACAGATACCACTGCCGCAGCAAGAGCATCTTCGAGCTCATCATGTATCGCGATGCTTTCACTGGTAGTAATGGTGCAAATATGACAGAGTGTATATGAACCCCGGTGTTTCTCATCATCTTTGTGGAGACATAGCACACCTGAGGTCTTATAGGACCATTCCACCTGGTAGATGGGTTGGCATTGCCAATGACGACCATTTACCCATTATAGGACAGAAGGAGGTGCATTTAACGCCGTCTATGCATCTTCAAAATGTTTTATATGCTCATGACTTCCAGATGGATTTACTTTCCATTAGTCAGATTACTAAGGACCTGCATTGTTGTGCTATCTTTGACCCTTCATCTCTTGTGTTTCAGGACAAACTCACGGGCAAGGTGATTGGATGTGGCCGTGAACAATGGGGAACTCTACAGATTGGTCCAACCTCCTTATGTTGGCGTTTCTACTATACCTACTGGACCAGTCTTACCATATTTGTGGCACCTTTGTTTTGGCCACCTTCCTCTAAAGCTATGTCATGTTCTCCCTCAGATTTCCACGAGATCTTCCTTCCAGTGTGAGGCATGCCAACTCCGAGTCGTGTTCCTGACCAACAGGGACACCATTTTTATCTAGTTGCCGTCAATGATTTTTCTAGACTTTCTTGGGTCTTTTTATTGAAAATAAGTCTGAGGCTGGATCTGTTATCAAATCTTTTATTAATGAGATAAAGAATATTTTTTCTGCCAATGTCAAATATATTCGTTCTGATAATGCTTTAGAGTTCTGCACCTTACAACTTTCTTACTTTCTTAGATCACTTGGTATTATTCATCAGACCTCAATTGCCTATACATCCCAGCAGAACGGTGTTGCCGAGTGCAAACACCGTCACTTACTTGATGTGACCCGAACGTTGTTGATATAGAGTCGTGCTCCTCATGCTTACTAGGGAGATGCTGTTCTCACGACTTGCTATCTGGTAAACCACATGCCTTCATCTATGTTTGGAGAGAAGATTCCTTCCTCGATTGCATTTCCCGAGAAGGATCTTTTCTCTCTTACACCTCGTGTGTTCGGTTCAGTTGCTTTTTGTTTATGATGTCTCTACAGGTCGTGACAAGCTCTCCCAGAGCTGTCAAGTGTATTTTCGTTGGCTACTCTATTATCCAGAAGGGGTATTGTTGCTTTGATCCGCTCAAGCGGAAATACTTTGTCAGTGCTGATGTTACTTTCTTAGAGTATGTCATGTATTTTTCTCCTACATGCAACAGACTAGACCCGTCTGACTTTGACGATGAGATCTACATACCTCCACCTCCTACTATCGTGCCACCACCTCCCTCTACTCCTGCTATACCACCACCTTCCCAACCACCACCACCACCACCACCACCTATTGTGACTCAGTTTTTGCAACGTGTTTTTACTCGCATGTCTCGTTTGGTTCCCCTTGCTCACAGGCCTTGTCCATCATCCAACACACCTCAGGTATGTAATGAGCACATTGTTTCTACTAATGGCACTACTGAGTTGTCTGTGTAGCAAGATTCCTTATAGGATGAGCATGTGTCCTTGGCAAATGATCTTGATGTGCCGATTGCTCTGCGCATGCAGAAACGTAGGTGTGCTACTTATCCTCTTGCAGCCAGATTTCCTTGTGCAGTATGTTAGAAGATTTCAGGTGGTTTACCTTGGCACTATCAACCGTGGAGATACCACGGACATATCATGAGGCTCTTCAGAATAGTCAGGGGAGATTAGCCATGGAGGAGGAGATGTCTGCGTTACAATCACATGGTACTTAGAGTCTTGTTTCAGCTCTTGTTGACGCATTCATTGTGGGACGCAAATTGGTGTTCACTGTGAAACACCATGCAGATGGCATTGTGGATCGCTATAAGGCGAGACTTGTGGCACATGGTTTCACCCAGACTTATGGGGTAGACTATCAGGATACTTTCTCTCCGGTTGCCAAACATTCTACTATGCGCATACTAATTTCTATTGCTGTGACACGAGATTGGCCTCGTTACCAGCTTGATGTGAAGAATGCCTTTCTCTATCTTGATCTACATGAGGAGGTCTATATGCAGCGGCCACCTGGGTTTGGTACTGAGGGGGAGTGTCAGAAGCTTTGCCGGATTCACAAGACTATCTATGGCCTTAAGAAGAGTCCAAGGGCATGGTTTCAGAAGTTTTCGGACTTGGTAGAGCAACATGGTTTGTGTGGTGACTTCAAATCACTCTTTGTTTGTGCACAGGATCCAGAGAGGTACTATCATCATCCTTGTTTATGTTGATGATATTATTGTTACAGGAGATGACGAGCCGAGTATTCAGAGGGCCAATGACTTCCTAGGTCAGTAGCTTGTAACCAAGGACCGTGGTAGTTTATTTTACTTCATTGGACTGGAGTTTTCCAGTAACCAGCGTGGTCTTGTGATGACTCAAAGGAAGTATGTTACAAACCTTCTTTCAGAGACATACATGGCAGATTGCAGACCTGCCACTACTCCTATAGACCCAAGCATGAAGCTATATGGTGATGACACGGAGGAGGTCGACAAGAAGAGGTACATCGAGCTTGTTGGCAAGCAACTATATGTGACTATTTCCGGGCCCGACATATCCTTTGCTGTGGGCAAAGTGAGTCAATTTATGGAGCAACCTAGACAGGCACATATGGATGCAGTCCATATGATTTTGAGGTACCTGAAGACTTCACCAGGTATGTGACTTCTGTTCATCAGAGATATATCTCTTTCAGTTACAATATGTGTAGATGCAGATTATGCTGTGTGTCCAGATGATAGGAAGTCTACTTCAGGTTTCACTGTGTTCATAGGAATTCCATGATTTCTTGAAAGAGCAAGAAGTAAAGCGTGGTTGCCAGATCGAGTGTTGAGTCGGAATACATGGTCATGGCCCATGCTAGCACGGAGATGATGTGGGTCAGATCTATTCTTATTGACCTGACTATAGAGGTGTCTCTTCCCATGCACCTCCAATATGACACTTATGCTGCTTTTTTCATTGCCAACAACCCAGCTTTTCATGAGAGGACCAAACACATAGAGGTGGACTGTCACTAGACTCGTGACATGATACAAAAGGGTCTTATTGCCACTACTCATGTCAGTTCTGGAGATCATACAACAGATGTTTTTACTAAGTCCCTAGCTAGAGAACCTTATCAGAGATGTTGCTCCAAGCTGAGCCTGGTCGATATCTACGTTCCAGCTTGTGGGGAAGTGTTGAAATATTTCTTATCTTTAGTACTATTTTCCCATTATATATTTATTTTTGTCTACTTCATGTAATTTGACCAATTGGTTCCTCTCCTATACAAGAGAACCCAAGGGCCTCTCATTAATTCAATTAAGTCTTTTTCTCTACAAGATGGAAGCTGGTTTCTTCGATAAAGTAAGTTTAGTACTATTTCTCAAAACTACTTGGTCTTTCTTGGTAACTGGGTTAAAGTGCGACATCTCTAGTATGCAAACTTGGAGGAAAGTTCGCCTGGGCGGTACCCGTGGAAACTTATTCCACGGAACCCCCATGCGAACTTATAATTTGTTAAGTACCCTAAGGAAGCCGTCACTTCAAGTCAAGGCTTCCATTGGGGTTTGTTTACACGTGATTTATTTACATGGAAGCCGCCTCTTGAAGAGGCGGCTTTGACCAAAAACGAAGCCTCATCTTTAAGAGGCGGCTTCCATGCGTTTTTCCCATGTAAATAAACCCCCAATGGAAGCCGCGACTTGAAGTGACGGCTTCCTTGGGGTACTTAACAAATTATAAGTTCGCCTGGGGGTTCCGTGGAATAAGTTTCCACGAGTACCGCCCCGACGAATTTACCTCCGCAAACTTGGGGATGTTTTTATGTATTCTCTTCTACCACTCCTTGAATACGATTTAAAATATGCAGGCACCTTGGATGTGTATTGCAACACTTTAATAGATTGCCATGCTTTTTCATGTTTAGAAGAGATCTTTGTGGAGGAAGCGGCAGCACAACTTCTTAGTTAATTTGGACCTTGCACAGACTACAAAGTCTATCTTTTTCTTATCATCTGTTTTGCAGGATGATGTTGAACATGCTGCTGTAACGGCTCTAGAATACATAATGATTAATCGTCATGTCAGTCAGGAACCACGATCACTCTTGCAGGCTTTTAAAATTTCCCTGGTGAGGGAACTCTTTCTGACATGTTTTGCATTTTCCTCGAGTTATCGGCAATTTTTTCTTTTCTTTTTCTCTGTGATAAACAATTGAACTATGCACTACTTTATGCAATTGTACTCTAAATTACCTTGTTGCTATCAGAAACTCTAAGTTTAGTAATCTTGTACAATTTAATATTTTGTAAGTGGGTTTGACTTTTACCATTCCGTCCCCTTGCGCTGCTGCTTAAACTTTGTTTGGTTCGTTATTTAAACGGTAGGCCCTATTTTAATAGAACTGGAACATTTGGGAAACAAAAATCAATAAAAATATTCTGTCCGGCATTTTTGAACCATCACCAGATACATATATAGGATAGTTATTAATTTCTATAGTTGCTTACGATGTTCAGAATGTCGGCGTAGGCGGCCGCATACGTGTCTCAAACCCCATTCCGAATTGCATATACTCTGTTATATATGGACCCAAATTCTCGAAATGAATACCACCTACCGACTTTCCAAACCTTTTGGTTTCTTAAAGAACAAATTCCGAGTAAATAGTGGTCCTTAGGGAATAACTATTTCTATATTGCTTGGGAAAATTGATTTCCGCATTTTCAAGTTCCTAGCCGCATCCCATGGGATAATAAGCTGTCTTAATTCCCCTTATGTACCTGATAATGAGTAATGTCAATTCCTTTCTTTAAAAAAATATTTTCTGGAGATCGGGGGAGTGGTAACCTAGTTTTTTCTGTTGAACTTACTACCTTTGCCATTTTACTGAACTCATTCTTTCGGATGTACACTTGGAGACATGTTTCAATGTAATTGATGAATGCGTGGGATTGAAGCTAGTCCTTGAAAGGTATGTGGAGCCATTCATGCAAGTGGGACTTGATAGTCGAGGTGCCATGGGTAAATTGTTGGGAAAAGAGATTATTCTATTGATCCAGAAAACCCTAAGCTCTCTTATATAGGGAGAGACCTAAAGGGTAAATTACAGAGAGGTCTATATAAGATAAAGAAATAACAAAAAACTACATAAAGAGATAATGAAACTACGAACTATCTCTACACTCCCCCTCAAGGTGGAGCATAGATATCTATCATGCTCAGCTTGGATGAACATCTCTGAAACGGTCCTCTGAGCAGTGGCTTGGTGAAGATATCTGCTGTCTGATCTCCCGAGCTCACATGTGCAGTAGATATCAATCCTCTCTGGATCAAGTCCCTCGTGTAATGGCAGTCAACTTCAATATGCTTGGTCCTTTCATGAAAAGCTGGATTGTTGGCAATAAATAATGCTGCCTGGTTGTCACACTGGAGCTTCATAGGCAGGTGCACAGGTACATGTAGATCTTCTAGTACAGAACGAACCCACATCATCTCCGTGCTGGCTTGAGCCATGGCCCTATATTCAGATTCTGCACTGGACCTTGCCACGACAGTTTGTTTCTTGCTTTTCCAAGAAACCAAGGAGCCTCCAATAAACACTGCAAACCCTGAGGTTGATTTCCGGTCCTTAGGACATCCTGCATAGTCTGCATCTGCACACGCTGAGACAGATAAGTCTGTGTCCTTTCTGAATAGTAGCCCTGACCCTGGAGAAGACTTCAGATATCTCAGTATCATGTGTATAGCATCCATGTGAACCTGTCTTGGCTGCTCCATAAATTGACTCACCCTGCTAACAGCAAATGCAATGTCTGGACGAGTAATGGTAATGTAGAGGAGTTTTCCCACCATTTCTCTGTATCTCCTCTTATCCACTTCATCTGTATCATCATCATACAGCTTCATGCTGGGGTCCATGGGAATACTAGATGGCTTGCACCCATCCATGCCAGTCTCAATCAGGAAGTCTGTAATATACTTCCGTTGTGTCATCACCAAGCCTTGTGCATTCCTTGCAAATTCCAACCCTAGAAAATATCTTAGGGTTCCAAGATCCTTTGTAACGAACTGACTGCCTAGGAATGCCTTCGCCCTCTTTATGCCCTGAAGATCATTTCCTGTAACAAGAATATCATCCACATAGACCATAATGACCACCGTACCTGCCGATGACTTCTGGACAAACAAAGAATGATCGGCATTTGACCTCTTGAATCCTTGTTGCTCAATCAGGTTAGATAACTTCTGGAACCATGCTCTGGGACTCTGTTTGAGGCCATATATCGCCTTGTGAAGTCTACAGACCATGTACTTCTCCCCCTCAGCAGTAAACCCAGGTGGCTGCTGCATGTAGACTTCCTCCTGTAAGTCCCCGTACAGAAAGGCATTCTTCACATCCAGTTGAGATATGCTCCAATCACGTACTACAGCAACAGATAATAGAATACGAAGCGTAGAGTGCCTCGCCACTGGAGAGAAAGTATCCATGTAATCCACACCGTAGGTTTGTGTAAACCCACGTGCAACCAAGCGTGCCTTGTATCTATCCAACGTGCCATCTGCATGATATTTGACTGAGAAGACCCATTTACAGCTCACAACTGATGCATCAGAAGGTGCAGGGACCAAAGACCAAGTGCCACGAGACTGGAAGGCCCTCATTTCGTCCTCCATTGCTAATCTCCAGCATTCATTCTGTAAGGCTTCCTGGTATGTCCGTGGTATCTCCACGGAAGACAAGGCTGTGGCAAATATCTGAAAATCCCCAGTGAGACGGTGAAAGGAAACCTGTGAAGCGAATGGATATGAGGCACATTGCCTCCTCTGCTTCCGAATAGCAATCGGAATATCAAGATCATCATCTGCTGTACTGGATGGGCTAGTGTCTGCCTGTACTGTAGAATCCTGCACATGTACCAAATCTGACCCGTCAGTAGTAATGTCATCTGAACATACCTGAGGCGTGATGATCGGCTGCTGCATAGTCTGAGCAGGACCTGATCGGCGTGTATAGAACATAGGTAATGGTGATATGATAGGCCGTGGAATGGGTGGAGGTGGAGGAGGTGGTGCTGGCGTGGAGACAGACCCAGGGGACGACTCAGGGGTACTCAATGTAGGTGGTGGAGGAACATAGATATCATTAATGGTAGTGGATGGTACCATTCTGTCACCTGCAGGAGAGAAATACATGACAGACTCAAAGAAAGTGACATCAGCACTCACGAAGTACCTCTTAGTTGCAGGATCATAACACCGGTAGCCCTTCTGAGTCCTGGAATAACCAACAAAGATGCACTTGACTGCTCTAGGAGAGTGTTTGTCAAGTCCCGGAGATAGACGATGCACAAAAGCCACAGTTCCAAAGACACGTGGAGTCAGTGAGAATAACTCCTTATCTGGAAAAATAATGGACATAGGTATCTTTTCACCAAGGACTGAGGATGGCATTCGGTTGACCAGATAACAAGCAGTAAGAACAGCATCGCCCCAGAAAGAAATAGGGGCACAACTCTGAATCAACAATGTACGAGTAATATCTAAGAGATGGCGATGCTTTCTTTCTGCGACACCATTTTGTTATGAGGTATATGCACAAGTGGTTTGGTGAATAATACCCTTTGATGAAAGGAATTGTGAAAGTGAGCGTGCACAAAATTCAAGAGCATTATCAGTCCGAACATATTTGACATTTGCAGAAAAGACATTGAGCACTTCATTAATCAAGTTCCTGATCACATTTCCTGCTTCAGATTTATTTTTCAAAAGAAAGACCCATGACACACGAGAGAAATCATCCACTACCACAAGATAAAACCTGTGTCCCTGATGATCGGGAACACGACTTGGACCCCATATTTCTATATGTAACAACTCAAAAGGGGAGCTATTGCTCCGACTCAGACGACGTGGGAAGCTCGACCTGTGATGCTTTCCCAACTGACATGCTTCACATCGAAACGAAGAACTAGGAGAGATCTGAGGCAGAAGATGGCACATTTTCTGAAGTGGAAGGTGACCAAATCGGAGGTACCAAATGTACGGAGAGACTGGTCCAGCAGAATGAGAGGAGACGCCAGCATATGAATCCCGGACCAGCCGATACAAACCATTCTGCTCAGAGCCACAACCAATCACCTTGTCCGTGAGTATGTCCTGAAAGATGAGAGAAGACGGGTCAAATATGGCACGACAATTCAAATCCTTCGTAATCTGACTAATAGATAGCAAATTCATGGAGAACTCAGGAGCATGCAGAACGTTCTGTAATTGCAAAGTGGAGGATAGAAAAACCTCCCCCCTGTCCAACAAGGGGCGAATGAGTACCATCTGCTATCTGCACTGATTGGCCGGGAGGAATGTCCCTGTAGGCCTGCAATCTACCTCTATCCCGGCAGAGATGATGTGTGGCTCCGGAATCAATAATCCAGTCAGATATATCATGAGATGTAGTAGATCTACCTGAGGAGCTCGCGGCTGCGGATGAACTGGCAGAGGCAGTGGCAGCAATATCTGAGGAGCCACCAGACGAATCACCAGAAGCATGTGGCATAATATCACGGAGACGGGCCACAAGTTCGTCAAATCGACTATCTGCAGTAGAAGTCAGTGGAGACTGGGAGTGCTCTGCAACACGTGCCGATGCTGGAAATCCATGCTTCGAATAGCATGTCTCCTCCGAGTGTCCTGTACGGTGACAATAGGAGCATGTCTGACTGAAACGACCACCCCTCCCCTGGGGTCCACGGCCACGTTCACGACCACGGCCAGATGGTGATCCACCTCTCCCACGCGAGACTGCCATCGCTGAAGGAGGTGGAGTAGAAGAGCTGGAGGAAACTGGAATGCGACTAAGCCTTCTGTAAACATCTTCAACTGGAGGAATAACTGCATCAGCGAGAATCTGAGATCGAGCTGCATCATACTCAGGGTCAAGAGCCGCAAGTAGAACACCAACCATGGTGGCGTTTCGAAACGCCTTCTGCTGCTCAGGAGTTGCTGTGAGAGGAATGATACTGTATAACTTCTCAAACATCCCTCTTAGGGATGTGTAAAGAGAATGGAGAGGTCTGCCGTTCTGCTTCATTGTGAATATGTCGTGCTGAAGCTGCAACATCTTCGTCTCATTTCGCACCTGCGAATATGTGGCAGCAAGAATGTCCCACATTGCCTTAGCAGTGGGCTGATGGAGGACGTCGTTAGCAATCTCCATCGTCAAGGTATCAGACAACCAGACCTTCGCATAGGAATCATCAGCCTCCCATGAGGCATAGATCCCAGTCTTCTCCGCGGGCTCATCCTCGGTAAGAATGTGCTTCTTACCATTCGACTTCATGAGGCTCATGAACTGCATAGCCCAGAGCTCATAGTTAGACCCGTCCATCTTGACTATTGGCGCAGGACCTTTGAATGTGCCGGTGGAGGGCATATCAACTTTTGATTCTGACATACTGTCGCTCGGAGAAGAACTGGATATGTAGACGTGATGCTGGATGTCTACAACAACTGCATCGGATTTGAGTGCGTATGTAGACGTTACGCACTCAAATCCATAGAACGGGCGAGGGAGAGACTAGGACACGCCCTACAAGGGGCTGATAGCCCTTTCAGCGGCTGGGAGAGCCTTGCACGGCTTGCTGGGAGAGCCGGGGACCTACAGCGGTGCTTTGGACCGCCTGGGAGAGAGCACAGAGCGCCTGGCGGCTACTGGCGGTGCCGGGGAAGTCCGCCTGGTGCTGGCTGGCGGTGGCTGGAGCCTACTGCAGCAGTCGGGGACTGCTGGCTGCGAGTCAGAGCGCCGTGGGGGCGCTGGCAGCAGCAAGGATGGCTGGGAAGACCGCCTGGGGCTGGCTGGCGGCGACTGTTAGCGCCGTGGAGGCGCTGGCAGCGGCGAAGATGGTGTCGAGAAGAGGGCTGCGGGTGGGGAGAGGGAGGCGGCGGGTGGAGAGCCCTAGGGTGGCTCTGATACCATGTTGGGAAAAGAGATTATTCTATTGATCCAGAAAACCCTAGGCTCTCTTATATAGGGAGAGACCTAAAGGGTAATTTACAGAGAGGTCTATATAAGATAAAGAAATAACAAAAAACTACATAAAGAGATAATGAAACTACGAACTATCTCTACATAAATTGGTTCTTATATTATATCCACAATGAAAAACTTTATAGTGCATGTATGATCAATGATTAACTTGTAAATGATAACTGAAGGACAATAAAATCTATATTAACCTCTTGCATGCTTATGGAGGTATAGTTGCAAGATAGAATTCCCCAGGTTTCTATTGATGTAGAACTGAAATGGCTTCATGAAACAATAATAAAATGCCCTTTTTATCGACATTTGTGAAGGACACGTGAAATTAGCACTCCCATATCTCTTGGCTGGAATGCTTACTTGTGTCATTAACGTTTCTACATCAGTTACTGTCGAAAATTGAGTAAGGTTGAGAATATTGGATAACGTTAAGATTCAGTTACACTAATCTTTTGTCTAATCTTGTATTGCCTAGTGGTTGGACTTGGGCTATAAGGAACCTCGCAACGGACTCAAATTTTGACAAAATTCTATCGCATTTAGTAGCCGAAATTCGATTTGTCTAGATTAGCAACTTTTTACATGATTTTTGCGAAATTTATGCGAAATGAATCAAACTTGCATGCCATTTTGGTGAAACGAGAAAAACAGGAGAATCTTGCCTTTACTTTCATCAAAAGTTGTGGACATCAATGATTTTTTTGCCCATTTCTTGTTTTGATGTGTTTTATTTTTGGAGAACTTTATGTTGTACGAACATGTTTCTTTAGTTAGTTTCAAAACTTAGGGTTTAAATCCAAACTATATTAGTTGGATACAACGGTAAGGTTTGAATTTACATTTAAATCTAATATCATATTTGATCCTTTTCTTTATTTTTGATACACATACACATGCTTTCTTCTTTTGATATTATAGGAAATCGTATTATGCCTTTCTTATTTCTCATGTAATCTCTCCAATTGTCATTTTTCACTGTGGTTTCTCCTCTTTATAAAGGAGCCCTATGACCACGAAATAAATAAGTTATTATTTCTTTCTGCATACTATCATAGTGACGGTCATAGACTAGAGCCCTGGTACCCTCATAACCCTACTACCCAAGCATGTGACTTATTAATGTGATGGAATACCTATTAATGTAATTTTCTTTCTTTGTCCTTTGAATAAAAAATCATTGGGTAGTAGTATATCACTGTTATTTGGCGAAGCAGGAAAATGCCTGAAAATTAGAGGAGGAGTATCTTGGTGCCTCTTTATAATAATAAAGGAGACATTCAAAATTGTTCAAATTGCAGTTGTATCAAGCTGGTGAGTCACACTATGAAAATTTGGGAATGTTTGATCGAAAGAAGGTTGAGGCAAGTTTCCAAAGTAAAAGAAAACCATTTCGGATTCATGCCAGGTCGCTCAACTATTGAAGCCATCCATTTGCTGAGGAGAACAATGGAGATTTATAGATCCAAAAGGAAGAACCTCTACATGATCTTTATTGATTTGTAGAAGGCTTATGATTCTGCACCCTTAAGAGATATTGTGGAGAGTTTTGGAGAAGAGACACGTACCTGCCCTATACATTAACCTCATAAAGGATATGTATGATAGGGCTTTATCTTGTGTAAGGACCCCGTCTGGGAAGACTGACTATTTTGACATCAACATTGGTCTACATCAAGGTTCATCTTTGAGTCCATTTCTTTTTACTTTGATTATGAACGGGTTGACATGTCACTTTCACGATGAGTTACATTGGTGTATGTTATTTGCTGATGATACTGTGTTGATTGACGATACTAGAGATGGAGTAAATGAGAAGCTTGAGGATTGGAAACATGCATTGGAGACTAAAGGATTTCGTATAAGGAGGGATAAGACGAATATATGGAGCGCACCTTTGATGGAAGACCCTCCAGCTCTCAAGCGGGGAATCATACGAAGATCCTCCAGCTCTAGTACGACATCTCATGACGAAGCTTGATTGTCGCCCTCAGGTCCTCGACTCAATCAGTAGAAAGCTTCTGGTAATAGAGAAGTCACCATAAAGACCGGCATTCAATGCTTGCTACGTCCTACACATCTATTTTATAGTATAGTGGAAAATCATCTATAACTTTCTTTTCTCATCCTAAGCTACTCAATGTTATGTTTGAAAAGCTGTTTCCCACTGCTTTTGGAGTATGCGAAGACTCTGTCTGTCTCTTGTCGAGATCTTTTTTGTTACTCTATTACTAGAGGAATATCAAATTCTAATGTCGGTTATCTTATTGTATATGAACTCTAGCTCCAGTTCTGAGGTTTGGAAAATGAGCAAAATTAGGGGGAGGTTAGATCGTTCTGTTGCCAATATGGTAGACGACATGATACTTGCGAGCCAGTAGGGATGGATGTGAACTAGATTCTAATATTCTACCCCCATTCTTTGCCCCTTCCCAAAGCCTTGCAGGAGGTAATACAGAAGAGAGCCCTTCCTCCCACTCGGCTTATGGATGGTCCATTCCCTTGATTGACGGGGTAGAAGTGAATGATTGCGACGGAAAGTGAATCAAGGTCGGACTATTTACTTCTACAACTCGCTCTAGTTCAAGGTCTTTCTCTGCCCAAAGCACCATCTTGTCGATCCCCAAGGGAACTCCTCATCCCAAGGTCAGCGTTGAGAGAAAGGACACAAGCAGTTCTTCTGCTTCCCGTGGATTTGTGGTAGTCCAATTCCCATGGAAGGAATATTATTGACTATGCGCCCTCTCCCTTGGTCTTACCTTATGCCACTTTCTCCTACTAGCTACTTCTTGGGTTAAAGCAAAATGCCCATTCAAGCTTTCAAAGAGGGAGAGTTCTAGGATTCTTCCTACCCTTTGTAAGTAGGACAACAATCTAGAGCTTTTTGCCAGTTATCGTCTGGTTGGGGGATTTACCTTAGGGCTATTGATTTCAATATCAAATTCGTGCATTGGTGATGAATCCATGATTCATTAACTTTTCTGTCGCATTTTGTCTTAAAACCCTTAACAAATACATGTAAATACTCACTAATTCTCATACTTTAACAAAACCCCATTCATTTGTAAATATTCACTTTTAACCACTAAATTCATGTAAATAAATAAAGAACCAGAAAAAGAAAGAAAAAGGCATGTGGAATATATGTATATATATGTAACATGACTTAAACTATAAATATAACTGGAAGATATATTTATAGCCTAACCCCCGAGACCAAGTCAGCATGGATTGGTCGACAAACCAAAAAGTAGGGGGAGATAAGGAAAGAAAACAAAATAAAAATAATTTATCTCATGTATATACACTCTTCATTATTTATAAATAAATACAAAACTTCAAAGAATTTTAATTATTTCATCTTAACTTATTCTTCATTAAATCTTTCTCCTAAATACTCATAAAAATGTAAATAAAAATATAAAAATAAGTTAAAAATATTACCTTGTAAATATGCCAAGAAACTCAGCTTACAAATTGTCAAAATCTCAACTTCCGAACATCATAACTTCCTCATACGAACTCCAATTTCACTCTACTCACCTTTAAAGTTCATAAAATAATATTATCTAATTAATAAAGGTGATTTCACTGAATTCGGAGTCCGTTTGCAAAAAGTCGGTTTTGGGACCAAAAGACAAAGGGGTTTCTGGGCTATTTATTTTATGTAACACACCTTATTTATTATTTTCTTAATTTTATAATTTTTAAATTATTTTATGATCCTCTAGTTACACTAATAGTGATTTTAGAAGCATTAAACATATTTGGGCCAACCAGGTGCTGACACTTGTCAGCACCTGGCTTCTCTTCTTCAAGATTCTGTTCAGCCGGACTGCTCAACCACCCGACTTTCCCCATTTTTCCCGCTCACATCTCGAACCTTCCGACCCATCTCGACCCTCCAACCTTTCCTCCTAACAACCACCTAGCTCGCCCACCATCGATCTTGGCTTGGAGCCCAAGTAGCTTCCCTATATAAGCTCCCCAAGATCGCCATTAACCAACAACTTTCAACAACCCCAGAGCTTCAGCTCCAGGCTAATCGACCCCTCACCTTCCAACCTTCGCTCCGGTCGACTCGAGGCGGTGACAGCGCCAAGGAGGAGCTCGCGAGGAAGAGGGCATGTCGGAGAAGGTTCCAAGGCGGAGCTTCGCCTTGCATCGCCGCCAAGCGCCGCGTTACGCTCCGGTCAAAAGCCGCCGTCGAGCTTCGTTGTCCAGGTAATACACTCAGACATCCACAGGCTTTTTCCTCCATTTCGTAAATTTGTTTCTCGATCTATGTGCCACGATTAGCGTGGCTAATCTCTGTTTTAGGTAGACTAATAACCACTCTTCAACGCTACATAAAAATCGCCTTTCGAATCAACTCACATTCGTCTCAAATCGATCACCAATCTTCATCTTCATCGCATCTGGTTTGATTGGCTGGAGTTTTTGTGCTTTTTCATCCAACTTTGGGGCCGTATATTTTAACATCTCGGCCGATTCATCACGAATCGAGCATACCCCTACATTCATCGCAGATCCAGGTAGCTCGCGAGAAGATTGCATCGGTTTTTAGGCTTGCGACAGCACCGATCTTCGACCTCGAAGTTGGAGCTCCAGAGCAGTCCGCAAGCCACCATTGCTGATCCGTCATCTTCTTCAAGCTAACACCGCCGCTCGGAACGCCGCCACCGCCATCCCCACCGCGGGCGAGCTCGAGGGGTGGAGGAGCCACCCCTCTGGCCCCGCCGGAGAGCCATCGCCGTCGTGGATCGACCGGGAGAAGTCGGAGAAGAAGAGCTCGTCGCCAGCCGCTCCAGCTGCTCAAGAACAGCCAGAGCACAGGCTGTCGACACGTGTCCGCGTGAAGACCGTCAGATCAGCGCCTGGACGTCTTAATCTTGGCCGCTCAATGTGAAACGGTGGAGAATTTGCACCTTAACTCCAGTCAGATTTCCAGAATTCGAACCCGCCTCTTAAGTTTTCAATAATTACATTTAGGTCCCTCCGCAGGGACCTAAATGTAAGACTTCTTGTATTTTTGTTGCAGAACAGTCCTCAAGGACCCATTTGAGAACATTTTAATTAGTTTCTTTTTACGCTTATGCCCCTGGGCTGTAGGGGCTGTATCTTGTCCATTTGACCTTGGATTCCGACGATTCTTGAGGGGTAGTTACACAACTACCCCAGCTACATAGTATAAAGTTTTCGCGGCTTTTCGACGAGTTTTCAACGTGATTTGATTTTCTCGAAAACCGCCTCGTTTTGATTTGTTTTCTTGTGCAGTTCGAGTACGCAGCTCGAACCTCGTTCACCTATATTATATAGTATCACCTATATTCTATCCACCTACTATATAATAAATAAATCTTTTGCAAAATATCCCTTTTTGAAAATTAAATAAAAAATTTGAAAAGAATAAAATCAAATAAAAATTCCAAAAATAAAAAAGGCATTCTGACTTAGAGAAGAATTAAAATAAGATTACGAAAAAGAAAAATTAGGGAATATATTCTGCCTCCTTGAGTTCGACCCAGGAACACTTGCCTGGTTAAATATTAGTGAACGGTTTTCCGACAGAAAACCGTAAATTTGTTTGATAGGTTTAAGAACCGAACTTGTTTCGCGGCTTTCTGCTACAACCGACACTTCATCCTCTTCTTTAAATAAAAAGTGAAAGCCGCGAAACCGATTTTTAGCCTTATCAATTGGGTAGGATCCTTCTCACACGTTTCATCTTGGAGTCTTTCTTTGTCAATAATTACTTTAGGCCCGAATGATCAGAGAAGATAATATGGGCTCTTAACTAGTATGAACATTAATTCTAGATCGTAAAAACATGAGCTTGTGATATAGCTACACCTAATTCCGGATTAGTTAATGCAAGAACTATAAATAAAAGACCTATATACCCTATGAAATATAAAAGATTATTCATTTATAGAATAGTCCAAGCAAACCACTTAAAAGATGTTGTTATGCTATAGGAAACTAAATTGAGTGAGTGCCCTTACTTGCTATGGAATTCTTTAGGGGTTGGACCATTGACGAGCTATAGGCGATTGCTGCAATTGGAAGTGTGGGGGATTGCTAGTGCTCGAAAAGAGTCGCATTATTTGATCATAACAAAAGTGAAGGGGAACCATGTTCTATCAGTTCTCTTGGAAGACATGAGATCTAACACACAACTGCTCCTATCTAATGGCTATGGACCAAACATACCAAGTGACAGACTTTAGTTGTGGGCTGAGATTCATGAGGCTAGAGGTCTCTTCCCTGATGAGGCTTGGCTATTGGGAGGCAACTTCAAAGTAACTTTGTTCTCTTCTGATCGTCTGGGAATGAGAGTCTTTCAAGACCCATGTTCTGTCAACTTCTTTGAACTTGTGAATGGTCTTCAGTTGGAGGTGATTGATGCTTCCGGTGCTAAGTATACCCGGAGAAACTCTGGGTCTCATTCCAGGATAGACCATTTGTCTGCCTCTACCGAGCTCCTGGATTGTTTCTCGTTGTCGGCTTCGATCACTAGGCCTCGCTCAAGGTTAGATCATACACCTCTGTTTTGGGACTCAACGGATGAGTTGTTTCCCTAGGGATTCTTCAGATTTGAACTCGCTTGGTTACAAAAAGAACATTTCGAAGATTTGGTGGTTAGCCATTGGTTCGCCACAGATTGCTTTGGTTCGACAACCAATATACTTTCACAGATGTTTATCTCACTCCATATCGGACTTTGCACTTTCAAAAAGGAAGTTAGAGAAGCAAGAAGAGTAGGCTGGGCGGAGGCAAGGGCAGAGATGTGTAGACTGGATGGGATAGAAGACGTCAGGGGGCTTCTTCCTGATGAACTTAGACAGAGGACATCAACGCAAAAGCATATTCTGATAGAAGACAAAAACATGTGGCTAAGCGGAAGCAAAGTTCGCGGCTAATGTGGCTGAATGAGGGAGATGCGAACACAAATTACTTCCACAGAGTTGCAAGTGGGAGACATTGCCATAACTTGATCCGGTCCATACTCATTGGTGAAAGTAGGGCGTAGGGTGACCATGAAATGGGATGAGCAATTGCTGATCATTTCTATAGATTTTTCACGTAGAGCCGAGTTTAGACCTTGGAGATGGACGTGTTTAGGAGCTTCTCTTTTGTCCCAACAACATGCTAATAATTTGATACAAAGTTTTACTATTGAAGGGGTCAAGAATGCAGTCTCGAATCTTAATGAAGATGGGGCACCTAGATTCGATGGATTCCCTGTCATTTTTTCAAAGAGTTTTGGCACGTGGTGGGTAAGGAGGTCTTTGACATAGTGGTAGAGTTTTTTTTTAAGTCAGACATAGTGGTGGAGTTCATGTGTGCTAATGCATGTTTTGAGAGATTGAACAAGGCTCTACTCTTCTTTCTACCAAAGAAAGATGCTTATGAGGGGGTGAATGACTTTCGTCCTATTGCCCTATCCAATGTGACTTATTTGATTGTTGCAAAGGTCCTGGAAGTTAGATTGAACAGGGTCATGGATCATATCATCTCGCCACTTCAATATGCTTTTATCCTTGGTAGACGGATAGCTGACAGCATGGCTATGACAATTAAGATCATAGCAGATTGGAAGACGTAACACGAGTGGCCTGATATGGAAGATTGACTTATCTAAGGCTTACAACACTATTGATTGGCGTTTCCTTTGGATTTGCATTGATAAAAAGAATGATTCCCAGACACTTGGATCTCATGGATGAAGTGTTGTATCACTATTGTATCTTTCTCGTGCCTTAGTAATGGCAAACTCGAGGGGGGATTTTTCCAGCCACAGAGAGGGGCGAGAAATGGATGCCCCCAAGTACCCATGCTGTTTGTTATTGCGGCAGATGTTTTACCGTGTTTATTGTTGTGGCAGATGTTTTACCGTGTTTGTTATTGTGGCAGATCTTCAAACTTATGGTGCGCGTCCTCTTGGTTTTGGGCTGATTCCCGAATCCCAACAGACCCCAACTTTTCGATGCACAGGAGTGGCATCATTCAGTGGCTGCTGCTTCTGGATCTGAAACTTTATTGTAGGTTGAAATGCTGCTGGTGAATCAACTCATCTTTATTAGTTGCTGCCCTTGTTGGACGTCATCAGCCAAAGGTTGTTGCTGCTCACATTGCTACAGCTGTCTTTGTAAGCAGGGTATTGACATGTGACCAATATATTGCCGATATTTGTCCCTTCCAAGACCATTTTCTTCACAAAATCAGGCCGATTTGGGTGATATGGCATCGATATATCGTCGATGCATCGTATAGACAAGTAGCAAATACCGATACCGATATTACCTACCTTGTTTGTTAGGCAAATTCCGAGTTCTTTGTAGCATGGGTTGATTGCTGCGTATGCTCCAATCTAATATCTTCAAATCATTTAAGCCCTTTTTCAACCACAACTGGAACATGAGCTTATCCAAACAATCCTCATTCACCACAGAACCACCCTTTGGAACCAAGGAAGGAAATATCGGTATCGATATCGTTTCGATACAATGTCGATACCGATATATCGCCGATATATCGGCGATATATCGACGCATATCGCGGAAACCCGGTATCCACCAAGGCATTTTCTCCTGTCGATATCCGATATCGTCCATATCAGCGATATATCGGTGACCTGTCGATACCGATATATCGCCGATATATCGACGATATATCGCGATATGGCGATCCCTGTTTGGAACATTATTGGTTGTTTCAGAACGATCACTGTGCTGCTGTTGTTGTAGATCACCCCACAGTGGATGGTTTGTTGCTTCCCTCCCTCATTTGCATCACTATTTTGGTGTAGGTTCCTAATAACAGGATCCCACATTTGCCTTTCCTTCTCATGCTTATCTTTTTTCCATTTCTCTTCCTTTTTCCCTAATTTGCACTCAAGGTTGCAGAAATCGGTAGTCGGTAGGTACTCGGTCGTTGGGTTATTGACTAAGGATTAATCGATAGTCGGGCGACTAATCAGATTTACTCAGTCATTAGTTGTTTTTGAATTTTTTAATATATAAATAATTTTTTATACAAATATTCTTATATATTTGCATAGATTTGTACATTTTTCTTTTTTCTGAAAGAATATTTGTATACTTTCTGTACTATCGTAATGAAACAAATGAAGTAATTGGCTTTAGGTATAACATTAAGCATAATAGGATAAGTATGCTTTAGAAAAAAGCAAAAAAACTAGAAACTAAAAAAACTCTATGTAAAAGTCGGCCGAGTAGTCGGCCCGATTAGTCAGACTAATGGCCGACTAGGTTTAGTCTAGTCGGCTACCACCCTGACTCGACTAGTCGGCCTTGTCGGCCGACTTCTACAACAATGTTTGCACTCATCTAACCAATCACATGGCATTGGGAACGAAATTTGGAAAGTTTCTCAAAAACCACTGTGCATGAAAATCTGTCTCATTGTTAATCATCACATGGTCTACCAACGGTTTTAATAGATCAATTTCGACATAGATTCTTAACTAGCTTGGTCTTCTGAAGTTTAAAACATCCTTGTCTACATATATGAACTTGCCATTCACATTTGCTTTGGACTTGATAATGCCAAGATTGTGAAGATGAAGATTCAAACTTGGTAGTCCAATCCATATTGGCCCCTGGGTTGACCTCAAATTAGATCTAAAATAAGGTGACCATCGAATTATAGTCACCCATTCATTCATGAATCTGAAGTCTCCCTTTGCATAGGAATTATAATCAAACATGTACTATAATGTCTGATTATGTCCCATATAAATAAAGATGAAAGACATAATGGATGCAACCTACCATAATTGAAACTAGCGATAAAACAAGAAAGAGTTATGCATTGTGTATTGACTTCAGTGATTTTAAATTTTAGGCTCCGGTAAGAAATTTATTCTACAAATCTTGTACATGGTTAGACAATGTAGAATATTGGGCAACTTGTAATGTGTTTGCAAGGACCTTTCTACAAACCATACGCTTCAATAAACCCGCAACAGTTTACTCAAAAAGAATAAAATTAAATGCACACTATTCTCAATATGATTCCCCAAATTGCTACTTGGATTGGACTACCGGGATTAAATGTGCATTTGCACAATTCGGGAATTATAAAATCAATTGCTTTGGCTTTTTGGAAATACATGTGTTAATAGGGATGTTATAAAGTTCTCTAGACCAAGTTACATCATGGTCTATGTTGAGATTGATCTACGCAAACTATTGTTACATCACATTATGATGCGAAATGGAAGTTAAATCTTTTTGCAAAAAAAGGTGCATGAAAGACTACTGAATGACGCCCACCATGTTGTGTATTTGGGCATATTTTGGATGATTGTTGTTGGAGTATTTGATGTATGCGTCAATTATGAGGGAGATGGGTAAATGGATCCCTCCAGGATCCATTTACCCCATCCAACAGTTTTGTCCCACATCGTCCAGTGGTGGGACTTGGAGGCTCTGTGGAGGCTATATATAGAGCCCCAGGCCTCCTGTATCAGATGAGAAAGTGCAATGCAAAACACGACCCTTTGAGGCCTTCTCTCGTGGTTTCATCCCGCTCCTTACGGAGTAGGGTTCCACGTAAAATCATGGTGTTTCCATGTTGATGCTTCTTGTTCTTATGCTCTGTTTATCATTATCAATTCCGCTTCTGATTTCCTAACATGGTATCAGAGCGGGTTCGATCCTCGAGGATTTCATGATTCGATATTTTTATTCGAGTTTCGATTGTTCTTAAAGATTATTCATATTCTTGTATTGATCAAGATTGGTTCATGAGAATCTAGGGTTTCTTGAAAGTTCTTGAACGGTAAGCATCTCCAGATAGTACTGTTCAAGGGTTTCAACTGAAACCCTAATTTCTTGTTTTTGCTCGGCAACTAGAGAAGTTTTTTACGATGCGGCGAGATCTCTCGATTCTTTGATCAACTCCAACATGCATCGTCCATGCCATCAGGCGAGTGCCCTTCTTCCATTGCGCTCTAGGCGGATGTGCAGCACAGATCGTTGTCGCTCCGGAGTCCCATCATGCTTCTGCTACTCCTAGGCAGCCCGCACATCTCCATCTCCTATCTCGATGCAGTGCCGCACAGGCGTTGGCGGCAAGTCTCGAAGCCCAGCGCCTCACCTGGAACAGCATTAGCGGCAGCCCTAGTCGCGCATCTTAAAAAAAAGGCCGGCGGCGCTAGAACCCTACTCGCGCAGCGCACAGCACCACCAGGCGCCTCATCTCCTCACACAGGAGGATCTCCAGGCCTGCTTCTCCTTCTCGCGCAGGCGGCGCGCGAAGTACCGCCACCATTCTCCAACTCCTGACGAAGCCAATCTCCAAGGCGGCAACAACGCTCCATCGCTGAGCGGCACTGAACCCATCATGCCCCTGCGCGTGACCCCGCAACCCCTCTAATGCGCGCAGGTGCGCTGGCGATTCTCCATCACGTAGTAAGCTCTAGGCGGAGCCCGTTGCCCTTGCGCAAGGCGGCGCGCAACCCCTCGCTGGCGGCACATAACATGTCTCAGGCAGCGACGCTCATCACCCTCCCCATCTCACAAGTCGCGGGCGACGATACTTGTGGTTTGATGGGTTCCCGCATGGGGGAACCCTAAAGGTAGGGCACGTTCTCTTAAAGGGGCCCGATGGTCTATTTAAAAAAAAACTGTTGCATGTCTTTGAGCCCAAAGTTGGGCCCTATTTGAAAAAAAAGGGTGCGCACATAAAAAAAATAGTACGCAAGGTTCAAAAAAATAAAAAATAAATAAATAAGGCGCGTACAACTCAAAAGCCGTACGAAATTTTGAAAAAAATGGAATGAAATGACGGCTATAAAAAAGAGATTAAAATAGCCGGAAAAAAATGAAGAAATTTGTGAGAATGTTCATGTGTACCCCAATTTTTTTGTCTTCTCCCATCTTGGTCGATGATTGTCATCCATGTTTTCCGACCAATATGGGAGAAAGGGGGAGTATGTGTATAGTCACATGTCACCTCAGATATCTTCTCCAGATCCAAATACGGATTTCCAGACCATCCAGACTTGTATTAGACTCTACAAGATTTCAGATTTCAGACTCGACGGATTGGTCAGAGTCCAAGTTCGAGGCCTCCATGTTGAGGCCCATTTTCGAGTTCTCCAGAGAGAGACTCCAGTTTCAGACACGCACGAGTATGCGGTCTTTTCAGATATGCACATGTATGTCATCAGTTCAGAGGTCCCCATCCTTTCTTGTTTTGTAGGCCAGAGTTTTTCATGTGAGCCATTGGGACTCCAGAGTAGAGGACCATTCCCTATGCCATGTTGGCAAGGGTTTTCATGTGGTATCATAGGGACACCAAAGTAGTGTACCATTCTCTGAGCAAGATGGGAGAGACCCAGTTCTCCGAAGAGGAGACTTTTCAGACTCCATTCTCAAGCGACCGTGGACTCCGAAGAGGATTGCACAATCACGACCCTTATTCAGTTCGGCCCTTTTCAGAGATGGAGCCGTTGTCCACATTATTGTGGCGGTCCAGAGTACTCCGACGAGGAGACTCATTTCCAGTTGCAGCGACTCTGACAGGCGCAGTTCAGAGCACATGCTCTCCGACGAGGAGATTCAGCAGACTCACACTCCAGCTCGTTCGTCCTCCTCACCTGCACGACATGAGAAGCAACGTCCTCGACAACAACAATGTGCGCGTTGGGTTGATATTGTCCGTAGTGTCCTGTAGCGTTGAGTTGAGTTTCTTTATGTTTGTCCAAGCTGAGCATTGCATGCTCCAGCTTGAGGGGGAGTGTTGGAGTATTTGATGTATGCGTCAGTTATAAGGGAGATGGGTAATACCCCATCCAACAGTTTTGTCCCACATCGTCCAGTGGTGGGACTTGGAGGCTCTGTGGAGGCTATATATAGAGCCCCAGGCCTCCTGTATCAGATGAGAAAGTGCAATGCAAAACACGACCCTTTGAGGCCTTCTCTCGTGGTTTCATCCCGCTCCTCACGGAGTAGGGTTCCACGTAAAATCATGGTGTTTCCATGTTGATATTTCTTGTTCTTATGCTCTGTTTATCATTATCGCTTCCACTTCCGATTTCCTAACAATTGTAAATTTGGCAAAGGTGGTAAGAATAAGATAATAGCGGTTACGTGAGCCTTACAATATTGGACTACCGGGGTTAACAACACTCTTGTGTTTAGTTCAACATCATCTAGTAGTGTGACTTAGTCTATAGACGAGGCTATATAAAGAGCCCTCCACCTCTTGTATTCCTTAATATGAGTCATATGACTAATGTGAAGATCTGGATACCGCTCCTATCTCGATACCGATTCTTCAGTATGATGATGATATGACTTTCTTCATTGAATGAGGTTTCGAAGAATGCAGCTCAATTAGAGCGGTTCTGGACATTTTTGGGCAGTTGTCGGCATTGAGGATAAATGGGACTAAATCTGCCTTTGTCCCATTTTTAACCAGTTGCCAGAGGAGATTGCGACCTATGAAGTTCTATTGAGAATTACACGACGAATTTTGCTTATTAGCTATCTAAGACTACCTTTGATGTGTGAGAGGCTAAGATAGGGGGACTAGTTACTTGTGGTTGAAAAGTTGGAAAGTTAACAGGCTGGATGGAAGGCGGCATGCCTACCAAAGGGAGGGAGGTTAATGTTGGTAAAGGTAATTATCTCAACGATTTTTTATGTCTACCAAGCTGGTACCTTTCTGAATTTGTAGACGATTAGAAGGGGTGGTGATGCGCTTCTTTTGGGCTTATATCGCGGAAGGGAAGTGCATGGCATTGGTAGAGTGGGGGAAGGTAGCAAAGTCAACCAAGGTGGACGGGTTGAATGTGATGCATATTGAAGACATGAACAAGTCGTTGCTAGCGAAATGGGTGATGAGGATATGAGGAGATGGGACAAATCTGCCTTCGCAATTGATGAGATCTATTTATTCTGTTTCTTCTACTTTGTATGCTAATGTGGGAGTTGTGTCATCATCGACTACATTATGGAGGAGTATTTGCACTGTTTTACCAATAGTTTTAAAATGCGGCGCCTCGAGGTGCAAAGGCGTACGCCTCAAGGCGAGGCGGGCCTAAAGCGCCCTGAGGCGCACGCCTCAGGTATAGACTTAGGGGCGTACGCCTCAGCCTCGCCTGAGGCGCTCGAGGCGAGGCGGAGGCGTAAGCCTCGAGTCATGAGGCTTTTTTTTACATTTTTTGTTACACATAACCCTATTTTTGGTTAGCATTATATTTTTTATTTTTGTATTTTTGTTTCCATGTTAAACCTTGCATATTTCTGTATATATAGCTCCATGCAAAGAGAAGAGATAGCTTGAAACAAGCGAAGTTACATGATCTTGTATACATCATATTCAATTTATCATACATCTACACATACTAGTTCTATTACACATATTTTTGTTTGCATTGTAATAGAATTTTATATTAGTTGCAAGTTTGCAACTTGATGTTGTTGTTTGGTTGTATACGTTGTGAACTTAGAATAGTTATCACATAAGCGAGACCCTCGTCTTGTTGGGGTATGATATAGCAGGAGGGGATGCATATGACAGTTCTCCAACTACGTCCAACATGACAAATTGATTGGGATTCAAGGCATATTAATATTTTTTATTCGCACTAAAGATTATGGTTTCTATTGTACTTTAGTATTAAGTAGACTTTAGTTTAATACCCATATAGAGTCATTGAAGTTGGAATTGGAACTTGATATTCTATATATTAGTGGCTTAGTATTAGTTTTTTTGAACTTCAATGCCTTTATCGCTTATGTATTGTATCTTTTACTAGTTTTAAATTATTCGTGAATGTGTTTTTGGCAAAATGTAATAGTATTATATACTTTTTAAATGTATTTTGTTTTAATTTTAAATTTTTTCCAAAAAAATTGAGGCTTACACCTCGACCGCCTCGAGGCTTACGCCTCACCTCAATTTCAGAGAAAACGCCTCGTACCGCCTCGCGCTTTTTTAAACCTTGGTTTTACCAGATATTGCAGCCTTGATGTGCCCTTTGCTGAGAAATGGGAGGGGGTCCGGATTCTGGCAGGATGATTGGACATAAGAAGGAACTTTCTGTGATTTATATCCCTGGCTTTTTACGTTGGCTACGAGGAGAGGCAAGTGTGGTAGATGTGTGGTCGGTGGGATCTTGGTTGCTAGAGTTTGTAACATAGTTGTAAGATCAAAGATTAAAAGGGCTTGTTTCGTTATCTGACATGTTAGCAGGAGTAGAGGATCTGTTAGAGGGTAGAGATGCTTGGTGCTAGAGTGATGGGGTCTTCTCGGTGAAAAATGCGTGCAAGATTGTTTCTGGTCCGGCTACTTTAACAAATTATAACACTGATTGAGACTGTGCTAGAGTCGGGGATGGAAATTACCTACGAGAATGAATATATTTCTGCGACTGATGAGAAAAGGACGAGTCATAACGAGCACGAGAAGATTCCGGATCTTTCCCAGTTGCGAGGAGATTTGCGCAAGATGCAGGGAGGCAACTGAGGACATTGGGTGCCTTTTCTTTAGTTGCCACATGTCTAGGGAGACGTAGGAGAGAGTCGGACTGCCAGGAATGTGGTGGGATGCGTTTATTCCCTCTGAGCATCCATTTGCTCAGTTTGAGCTTGTTTCGTTGAAGGGAGGGCTAGAGTCCGCGCGACTGTTTTGGTCATTTGATTGGGGAGAAATGGTGTCATCTTCAAGATGGAAAGGTGTTATGTGTAAAGTGTACTTGAGCATGCTAGAGATCTTATTGAGAATTGGTGTCTGTAAATTTGTCCATAACTTTATTAAGTATATTCTTTGGATGGATCTTTAAAGGAAGTTCATCCATTTTTCCTCGTAAAAAAAGTTTTTTCAGTGGTAACCAAGAATGGTTCCTATGCATTCCACTTGTTATCATATGGCACAACTTTCTTTCTTAGTACCTGCTGAGTGGCTTTCCCTCCTTAATTATGGAAGGTGTTTAATTACTTATTATTGGGAAAAGAAAATGATAAGTTGTTTATTCCTGGGAACCCTAGGCTCTCTTATATAGAGGAGAGACTTATGGGTAAATTACATAAAACATACATAAAGAAATAAAATAAAGAAAAGGTACGGAGAACATAGATATATCTTTACACTCCCCCTCATGCTCAACTTGAAAGAACACTTCTGAAATGACCCTTTGAGCAAAGGCTTGGTAAAGATATCTGTCGTTTGCTCTCCCGAACTGATATGAGAAGCAGAAATCAGGCCCATCTTGATCATATCTCTAGTATAATGGCAATCTACCTCAATATGTTCCGTTCTTTTATGGAATGCTGGATTGTTTGCAACAAATAAGGTAGTCTAATTATCACATTGTAACTGCATGGGTAGAGGTACATTTATATGCAAATCTTCTAGCACTG
The DNA here is from genome assembly GCA_037367405.1 of Ottelia alismoides. Lineage (NCBI taxonomy): Eukaryota > Viridiplantae > Streptophyta > Magnoliopsida > Alismatales > Hydrocharitaceae > Ottelia > Ottelia alismoides. Next base: position 541,368 of record JAZKJV010003233.1, on the reverse strand, counting down.
CTTGAACCCACACCATTTCTGTGCTTGCTTGTGCCATGGCCCTATACTCAGATTCGACGCTTGATCTACCCACAACCATTTGTTTCTTGCTTTTCTAGAAAACAAGAGAACTGCCAACGAACACCGCGAAGCCCAAAGTAGGCTTCCTGTCCTTTGGACACCCTGCATAGTCAGCTTCAGCACATGCAGAAACCGAGAGAGTTGATCCTTTCATGAATAGTAATCATGTACCTGGAGAAGATTTTAGATATCACAATATCATATATATAACATCCATGTGTACCTGTCGGGGCTGCTCTATGAACTAACTCACCCGACTTACTACAAAAGAGATATCATGTCTAGTGATAGTAACATAGAGAAGCTTTCCCACCAACTCTCTATATCTCATGTCAACCTCATCTGTATCATCATCATATAACTTCATGTTAGGATCTATGGGAGCAGTAGAGGATCGACACGCAATCGTGCTCGTTTCAACAAGCATGCTTGTAACATACTTCCTTTGGGTCATCACAAGACCTTGTGCATTCCTAGCAAACTCTAACTCTAAGAAATACCTTAGGGTGCCAAGATCCTTAGTAACAAACTGATGACCCAAAAATTCTTTTGCCTTCTTTACCCCTTGCACATCATCTCCTGTAAAAGGTATATCATTAATATAAACCATGATAGCAACAATTGCTCTAGGTATTCTCTGCACAAACAATAAACGGTCTGCAACCCCTGTCTTTCAATCAAATCCGAGAGCTTATGAAACCATATCCTTGGACTTTGCTTAATGCCATATATTGTTTTATGGAGTGTATAAACCTGCTGACACTCCCCCTCAGCAGCAAACCCCGGAGGTTGCTGCATGTAGACTTCCTCTCGTAGATCTTCATACAAAAACACATTCTTAACATCTAGTTGAAACAAAGGCCAATCACGTACTACAACAGCTAAAAGGACACAAAGAGTTGAGTGACGAGCAACATGAGAGAATGTGTCCATATAATCCACGCCGTAAGTCTGAGTAAATCCTCGTGCCACCAATCTTGCCTTGTATCGATCAAGACTCCCATCTGCATGATGTTCAACAGTAAACACCCATTTGCAACTGACAACAGATGCTCCATTTGGAGCTGCTACCTAGTTCTAGGTACCACGTGACTGCAGTGCAGCTATTTCTTCTTCCATAGCTAAACGATAGCGACTATCCTTCAAGGCTTCCTGATAATTTCGTGGAATTTCCATGACAGATAGATTAACAAAAAATCTCTGGAAGTCCCCTATTAGACGATCAAAGGAGACCTGTGGAGCGAGAGCATATGAAGTGCATGCACACTTTTGTTTCCGAACTCCAATAGGTATATCCAGGTCATTGGGAACCTCCTCCAGTCGTGGGCCAGTCTCATGCAATGGTTCCTGCACTGATACTTCTCGAGACACATTGTTAGAAACATTGCAATCAGAACAAACCTGAGGCATGCTGGATGACGCACAATGTCCATGAGCGGAGGCAGGTCGACGTGTATAGAATTTTGGCATGATGGAACAATGTGCACATGTGACTGTGTAGAAGGAGGTAGAGGAGGTAGTGGCGGTGGAGGAGGTGGTTGGGGAACAACATGCACAGGTATAGGTGATTGCGAACTTGTAGGAGGTGGCATACAAACTTCATCATCAGAGTCTGATGAAGCCAACATGTCACCTGTAGGGGAAAAATACATCACAGACTCAAAACATGTGACATAGCGCTAATATCATATTTCCTACGCAATGGATCATAGCATGGTTGCAGAAGTCGGTAGTCGGTACTCGGTCGGTTGGGTCACTGACTGAGGATTAATCGGCAGTCGGACGACTAATTGGATTTAGTCGGACTTTAGTCGGTTTTGAATTTTATAATTATTTTAAATATATAACTCATTTTTATACATATATTTACATAGATTTTGTACATTTTTATACTATCATAATGAAATAAAAAAGTAATTGAATTTAAATAAAGTACCAAGCATATTATAATAAGTTTGCTTATAAAAAGCAAAACATATAAGAATATGGTATCTCCAAGCAAAAACTTGGTCGACTAGTGTACCTAGTCGGAATTAGTCGGTACTCGATCGACCACCCCACTGACTAGACTAGTCGGACCTACTAGTCGGACCAGTCGGGCGACTTTTACAACCTTGGATCATAGCAACAATATCTCTTCGCAGTCCTGGAGTACCCAATAAAAACACATTTGGCAGCTTTAGGAGAGAGCTTGTCAAGACCTGGAGGTTGGAGACAACTGCTGGACGAAGGCCACATAACCAAAAACACGAGTAAGTGAGAACAACTCCTCTGGGAATGCCGTGGAGAAAGAATCTTCTCACCAAAAATAGATGAGGGCAGGCGATTCACAACATAACATGCCGGAAGAACATCATCCCAAAAATGACTCTGAATGAGAAGAGTTCGAATGACATCAAGTAAATGGTGATGCTTTCTCTCAGCAACACCATTTTGCTGAGACGTGCAAGTACAAGTTGTTAGATGAATAATACCACGAGATGAAAAGAAATGTGATAGAACACAGATGCAAAATTCCAAAGCATTATTAGTTCTCACATATTTTACCGAGGAAGAGAAACCATTATGCACTTCATTAATACATGTTTTGATCACATCCCCTGCTTTAAATTTATTTTTCAATAAAAAGATCCATGACAAACGAGAAAAGTCATCAACAACAACAAGATAAAAACGATATCCCTGGTGATCCGGAACACGACTCGGACCCCAAATATCAATATGAAATAACTCAAAAAGGGAGCTACTGCTCCGATTCTGACGACTAGGAAAAGCATAACAACGATGCTTTCCCAACTGACACGTCTCACACTACAAGGATGAATCTGGTGAAAGCTGCGGCAAAACATGACACATCTTCTGGAGAGGGAGGTGACCAAAGCGCATGTGCCAAGCGAAGGGGGAGACTGGTCCTATTGAATGAGAGGAGAAACCTGCATAGGAAGTTCAGACCAGGCGATAAAGACCACCCTGCTCATGGCCACAACCAATCACCCTGCCGGTAAGAATGTCCTGGAAAACAAGAGATGATGTGTCAAAAATAGCTCGGTAATAAATCCTTCGTAATATGACTAATAGATAACAAATTCATAGAGAAATCAGGAGCATGTAACACATTCTGCAAAACATCGAAGGAATCAAATTGATCTCCCCATGTTCTGTAATAGGGGAATGAGTCCCATCGGCTATCACAACGGTTCTCCCTGGATGAACCTGTATATATGCTGCAAGTTGATCTCAGTGCTAGCCGTAGCAGAAGTACTAGCAGAGGCGGAAGCTGCTACATCTAAATGGCCTCCTGGAGATGGCAGAGAAGCATGAGGCATGATATCCCTCAGTCTGACTACGAGGTCATCAAACCTCTATTCTGAAGTAGGAGCAACCGGATACGCAGCTTGCTCCGATACTCGGGCTGATGTCGAAAACCATACTTGGAGTAACATGTATACTCTGTATGACCTGGACGATGATAGTAAGTACATGCCCACGTCTTCGAGAGCCTCCCCTGCCCACGAAAAAAGGAAGAGCCTCCCCTGCCCCGGGAGGCTGCCATTGCCGAAGAAATCTGGCTCGTAGTAGTGGATGGGACAGTAATCCTGCTAAGCCTGCAGAAAGCTTCCTCCATGGGAGGAATAGTAGCATCCTCGAGAATCTGGGAGCGAGAAGCATCATATTCATGATCGAGGGCTGTTAGGAATACACCAATCATGGTAGCATTCCTATATGTCTTCTGCTACTCTGGAGTAGCCGTGAGAGGCCTGAAGCTATGGAGCTTCTCAAACGTCTCACACAAGGATGTATACAACGAATGAAGAGGCCGTCCATTCTGCTTGATAGTAAATATATCATGCTGGAGTTGGAGGATCTTGGTCTCATTTCTCGCCTGAGAATAAGTTGCTGCGAGGATATCCCACATCGCTTTAGCAACAGGCTGTTGTAACACATCATTGGCGATTTTTATCGTCAATGTACTTGAAAGGCAAACATTAGTATATGCATCATCCGTCTCCCATGAGGCGTTAACCCCAGTTTTCTCCACTTGTTCCTCCTCGGTAAGAATTTGCTTCTTACCATTAGACTTCATAAGGCTCATGAACTGCATAGCCCAGAGCTCATAGTTCGTCCTGTCCATCTTGACAATAGGCGTTTAACCACTGAAAGCGCTTGTGGCGGGAACGTCGACGTTTTTCTGACATATCGCTGGATGAAGATCATTAGGGTTTTGTAGACCAAAGGATGAATGTCTACACAGACGTTTGGATTTGAATGCATATGTAGACTTATGCACTCAAATCCATCAATCCAAACGGACCTCGATATTAGCAGATCGGACCATGGGACGAAGGCAGCAGGAGGCCAACGTTGGGTGTGGTTCGACGTCAGCAACGGGGCTGGCGGCCGAGAGGGGAGTCGGGCTGGCAGCATCGGTTGCTCGGCTTGGCGACACCGATGGGTAGACAACGGTGGCCGCTTGCCGAGAGTAGGGAGCGACATCGACACCTGAAGGAGAGAGAGGGGCAGCGGGTGTGGGTTAGGGTATAGAGCTTCGGTCTAGGACCGCGGCTCTGATACCATGTTGGGAAAAATTGTTAAGTTGTTTATTCTTGGGAACCCTAGGCTCTCTTATATAGCGGAGAGACCTATGGGTAAATTGCATAAGACAGATATAAATGAATAAAATAAAGAAAAGGTACAAAGAACATAGATATATCTCTACACTTATGAACATATGAAAACGACATTTTCTTAACCAATCTCAGCATCACTATATTTTTCTATCACAAATTGCCTTCTTTCTCGCTACAGATACCCTAACTTCGGGCATTCATGAACATCTGCATTGCAATACAGCCCCTCTACTTCATCATCATTCTTTAATTCGAATATATTCTCAATCCAATATATATTCCATGCAGGTATTTAAGCTCTTCTCGATTGCTAGAGTATATTGAGCTATAATCCTTCAGGGGCAGTTTTATGTTTTCTTTTTCATGTGTACTCCCCCTATCTCTACATCTTATATATAGAAGGCTGGGGTCCTTTATCAATACATCTTTTTTCAATGTTCCCTTTCCTCATGTATCAGTGTTACCCTACTACCTTTAGGTTCTTGCTTCCACACGCGCCCCGTACCCTCCTATCATCAACGCTGCCTTGGCCGAATAGCCATCAGCAGCAGCTAGTACCATCAACAAATGCTGTATTTCATCAAAACCTTCTCATCGACATTGCTTGTCCTCCACCAAGATATCAATGATAGGTCCTTGTCACGCCATCTACAATCAACCATTTGATGAACGATCATCTGGAGCCATCATCCATCTGTCATTTGCCATCCATTTGGAACCATCTCCTTCTGCCATCTGTCATCAACAACCGGCCATCAATAAACACCACCACCTTTACCTTCAGCCATCATCATCGGCACCGTCATCAGGCTACAACTTCAGTGTCTTCGTATATCTTGGGCTACATCTCTAGCATCTCCAGTATCACTCAATGTAACATCTCTTCTCTGATATTTATAAATCATATTCAATCTATTATTCTTGACATCATCATCATTATTCTTGGATTGGATCATTGTCTTTATAGGACATAATGTTTGCTGGACTAGTTTCCTTCACATGACCTAGATACAAATAGTGGTCTGCACATGCTAGTTGTGGATAAGAGAGATGAATGAGATGTTTATCCACAGGGTTAGGATCTTTTATATAGAGAGAAAACTCTAGAGAGTACAAAAGGAAAAATACAACATAAATACCCCGAGGGGTTACAGACCCTAAAGGATTAAGGGTTACGGAACCCGAAGGGTTATGAACATAAATGTAAGTATAATAACTCTAACACTCCCCCTTAAGCTGGAGTATATCTGTCGATCATGCCCGAATTGTATAGTACATGAGGCGCTTTCTTGGAAGAGCCTTTTGTGAGGATGTCTACAAGTTTAAGTTCAATGGAGATGTGTGGAGTGTTGATTCATCCTTCTCGTACTACATCACGAATGAAATGGCAATCAACTTCAACGTGTTTTGTCCGCTCATGGAAAACTGGATTGGTGGCGATGTATGTGACGTACTTGTTGTCGCAATATAAGGGTGGAAGAGTGACGACTGACATACCAAGTTCTGTTAGGAAAGAGACAAGCCTTGTGATCTCACAGGTGGTCTGAGTCATTGCCATGTATTCTGCTTCCACACTGGATCTGTAGACCACTGTCTGCTTCTTGCTTCGTCAAGTGACAAGGTTATCCCCATAAATATGGTGGATCCTGTAGTGAATCGACGGTCCTCTAGAGTGTTGGCATAGTCAGAATCTGTATAAGCGAAGATATTAGTAATACCCATTCACCCCATAGAAGAATCCACATCTGGGAGATTCCTTTAAATATCAAAGGATCAAAAGAACATCCCGCCAATGACTGTGAAGGGGCTTCTCCATATGTTGACTGGCTCTACTCACGACATATGATATATCTGGCCTAGTAATAGTGAGATTAGTAATTTTCCCACTAAGCTTTTGTACCGTGTTGCATCCTCAGAAGCTGGGATCAGTAAATGCTGAATATTTTCTTACTTCTGTAGGGATGTCAGATGGCTTGCATCCAAGTAATCATACCTCAGTCAGAATATCAAGGCAATACTTCTTCTGTGAAAGATGAAGCCCCTCTGTAGTGCGTATTTCCTCGATGCCAAGAAAATAACGAAGTTGGTCGAGGTCTTTTGTGACAAAGACCTTCTGGAGGAAGCTCTTGGTCTCGTGAATACTGTATACATCATATTCTGTGACAACCATATCATCAACATAGACAACAAGGACCGTGCTAGTAGATCGTCGTCTAACAAAGACATAGTAGTCAGATGTTGTCCTTTGAAAATCAAGTGTTGATCTCCATAGTGAGCCTGTCAAACCATGCCCTGGTGCTCTGCTTCAGGCCATAAATGTCCTTACGTAGTCGACATACATGCTCCCCGTCGACTGCATACCCCGACGGTTGCATCATGTAGACCTCCTCCTCAAGATCACCTTGAAGAAAGGTGTGCTTTACATCAAGTTGATAAATAGGCCAAGCCTTGTTGGCATCAATAGAGAGAATGATACGTATCGACCCCATTCTGGCAACAGGAGAGAATGTCTCAAAATAATCAACTCCAGAGATTTACGTGAAACCTTTGGAAACAACTCTGACTTTCAACCTGTCAATAGAACCATCGGACAACTGTTTGGTCATGAAGACTCATCGACAAGCCACAGGGCGAACTCATGGGAGGCACGATACAAGATCCCACATGTCCCTGGAGGTAAGTGCATCCATCTCCTCATCCATAGCCAGTCGCCATCCATGATCCTGCATTGCACTTAAATGATCTCTTGAAACATAAATAGCATTCAGAACATCTGCAAATCTCTTGTCACAGCTAGATAAACCATCTGTAGAAGTAAAATGCGACATAGGGTGATACGTACAATTCTTTTTTTGCTTGTATAGAGTTATAGGAAGCTCCTCAGGTACATCTAGGGCAGCAATGGTGGGAGCACTCGAAGTGGTCATATCATCATGCATAAAAGAGACATGCAAATGTACAGACACTGGTGTAGAAGGTATAGGGGTACGTTGGCGAGTATAGACGATTGATGGAGGAGGGAGGTTCAGAGGAATGTCACTCACAGTTTGTGTGAAATAACTTGTTTGCTTAAAGAAGGTGACATTGACATAGACATAGTATCGACGCCCAACAGGATCATAGCATCGATAGCCTTTCTAGGTACGAGAGTACCAAAGAAAGACACATTTGATGTCACGAGAGGATAATTTGTCGGCTGTATGAAAGTTATGAACAAAGGCAATACAATCAAAAATTCGCAGATGTATGAGAAAAGAAGACTTAGTAGGGTAAAGTAAGGAAAATGGAGTTGGCCTTCTAGAACAGACGAAGGAACACAATTGATGAGAAAAATTGCAGTAAGGATCATTGCTTTTAAAAATGCGCCTCGAGGCGTTTTTCAAGGAAAAACACGTTGAGGCTATAGCCTCATGCAACTTCAATGAGGCGTGCACCTCGAGGCTTATGAGTCGCACCTCGAGGCGCTGCCTCATGTATAAGTTGATTTTTTTATTTTTTTCTACAATATTTTTTCCTTTTTTTGATTGTGAGCTTTTCTTCTTTCGTAGACAAGCATTTTCAAGTCCTTAAGCTCACGATTCACTGAAATGCATTTTTTTAGTTTATTAACATATTAAGCTTATTTTTACTTTGTTATGCATGTTCTTTGTAAATCAACATGAACAAAAGATGAATCTTGAGTCCTTAAATCTAATGCCTCTACTCTTTCGTATGAATCAAGAATAAATGCTTTCTATATTAAAATTTTGGATGCAAGTCCCCTACTTTGACCTAAATTTAGAAATGTATATTTTTGTAAACACGTCTCATCTTTTCTTCTATTCAACCGGGACTAAATTAATACACATCAAAGCATGCATGAAGAAAGATGGACATAGCATACAATATTCAAGTATTTTATCCCCCAATCTTTATGGTAAAGTAAAAAGTGATCACTGATTCACTGCTTACTCTCTTATCCTTCTCAATCGAATGACACACATATCTCGCCTAATTTTGAAAATTGTGTGTTACATCTAGTCCCTTTAGTTAAATTTTTTCAAAACTTTAAATTTTGCAAAGAGTTACCCATTATTGTGCTTGCATATCCATATTTACTTGACTCCTTACAGATTTAGAGTCTAAAAAAAGAGTTATATAACAACTTGGATGTTTAAACCATGATGTTAGCCTTGAAATGTCATGGAGTTATGTATTTAATCACACCTATTTAATTTCTAGAACTTAAAATTGTAATTACAATTAATTATTATATTTTATGAAAAAAATTCTTTCACGAGTGAGGCTTACGCCTCGATATGCCTCGAGGCAATACTAGGAAAACACCTTGATACGCCTCACGCTTTTTAAAACTTTGGTAAGTGCTGAAATCTAAGAAGCAGAAGCGATTTGATAAACAAAGCGAAAAATATAAAGAAAGATAAACGTTGACACATGGATTTACGTGTAACCCTACTCCCTAAAGAGCGGGATGAAATCACGGGAGAAGGCCTCAAAGGGCCATATGTGTCTATTGGTTTTCTCAATGAGTATAGGGGGTGATGGGCTCTTATATAGCTCCTCAGACAGACCGGAGTCCCACCGCTCATCCATGTGGGACTAAACATGAGTGGGTATTTGGATCTCAACAAGATCCAATTACCCACCTATTACATTCTCTAACAGTAAGGATAACATCTCCCCAATAATGTTTAGGAACACTCAGTTGACTGAGAAGAGATCTGGTAACATTTAACAAGTGTCAGAGTTTCATCTTAGCTATACCATTCTGTTGTGAGGTATATGGGCATGATGTTTGGTGAACAGTTCCCTGGGATGCAAAGAAAGAGGTCGGTCAAGCATTGTTGGGTTAACTCAAGAGCATTGTCAGTACGAATGATCTTAACAATGCTAGAAAAGAAGGTTTTAACATATTGAAAGAAATTTCTGACAATTTGATTAATCTTTGAACGCTCCTTTAATAGATATACCTAAAAAGATCGACTATAATCATCAACGAAAACTATAAAATAACGATGAGTCGATGACCACGTAATGTGCATATCAGACAAGGTCTTCAAACATCACAATGAACAAGATGAATAGCAGCAGTACCGCGAGACTCCGTACGAAGAGGTAACGGAGCTCGATGGTGTTTCTCGAACTCACATGCCTTGTACTAAAAGGGCTTCATAGCCGAGAGTTCAGGAAACATCGTAGATGGCCTTGGCAGAGGGATGCCCGAGGCGCAGATGCCATAGGAGCGGATCTTCAGAGATGGATGCAACATCAACGAAATTGGAATATGAGGGTATGCCAAGATAATATAGACCGTTCTTATGAACACCATCAAAAATCTGCCTCGTCCGAATGTCCTGAAAATAACAAGACTCATCAAATATCACACGAAAATGAAGCTCAACACAAAGTTTGTGAACTGACAACAAGCTAAGACGAAAATCAGGAGCACAATGAACCCTAGAAAGTCGGAACTTGGAAGAGAATTCCATAGTTTCCACAGTAGTAATCGGTGATTGAGTCCCATTAGCGACTCGTACTGACTTCATAAAGGTAGATAGTACGGAAGAGGTGAGCAAACTACCTTCTCCAGTGAGATGCGTAGAGGCACCGGAATCAATAATCCAAGCTGGAGCAGGAGTAACAACAGAGTTGGCTATTGTACCCAAAGGAATAGCCAGAGCAGCAATGGTAGTGTTACTTGTGGTAGTAGGACTTGGAGTCTGAAGGATCTGCATCAGGCGAGAGTAATCTGCATCATTAAGATGAACGGTCTTTCTACTGGAGGTTGTTGTAGGCGATGTAGGCATCCTTATAAGCATTATTGACGTGATAAGAAGTAACTCCAAACTTCTGCCATCATTGTTTAGTCGGGTGGTCCCACCTACCACAATGGGTGCATGGGACAGTAGAGTCTCGCCTACGACCACGACCAAAGTCACGGCCTCGTCCAGATTCTCATCAACGGTCTCGACTTGGATCACGACCGCGTCCTTCTCGTAATCCGTATCTGCCTCCTTTCTCAGATGAGGCGACGTGTGTAAAGTTCTTTGTTGAAGGTAAGACGGGAGGCCGGGCAACCGATGTCTCGAGTTCCTCAAGTCGACCAAAGATGGCCTTCATTGTTGGTAGTGTGTCTGATATAAGAAATTGCTCCTTTGCTGCATGGTATCTAGAATGCATGTCATCAAGAAAACAATATACATGCCAATTAGAATGACCTTGTATTTGTTTGGTGCAACATGAGAGTTGGAATATTGCAAGATCCTCATACAACTTGTAGTACTCGATGAGGGTGGAATTACCCTAAGATGCTGACCAGATTCTTCTGTAAATCTCTGCAAGGCGTGGCTTCGTCTTCTTCTTGGAGTATGTTTGCTCGATATCCTCCTACATTTTCTTGGCCATATTTTTATAAAGAAGATTTGTGACAATGTGTACCTCAAGACTGTTGGTCATCCAGTTGATAAGCAAGTAGTCGTCTGTCTTCCAGTTGTCGTACCCTTTATCCTTTTCATCTAAAGGATCTTTAGTCAGAATGTAGTGTTTCCTCTGACCACCAATGAACACAATAATAGATCGAGATCAGAGCACGTAATTTTCTGTGTCCTTGAGTTTGATATTAGTGCCTTGTGCCATAATATTCACGGCCAAGGGCTTTGTCTCAGTAGAAGAAGGCGTCACGGTGCTCTTAAAATAAAAAGATCTTGTGATCAACTAAAGATGCATATAAGGGATAGAATATGCCCTATAACTCACGTTTTCCCTTGAAGAAGGGCTGAAAAACCTCAAAGGATAATAGATTTTGTGAAGATATTTGTATTTTTATATTTCATATGTGTCTCTTTCTTATTCTCTTTTTCTGTTTTCTACTTTATGTAATTTACCCATAGGCCTCTCTACTATATAAGAGAGCCTAGGGTTCTCAGAAATAACAATGCTCTTATTTTTCTCCAACATGGTATCAGAGCGGCGGTCCTAGACCGGAGCTCTCGATTCTCGAAAAACCCTAACCCTACCTCCAGCCCTCTCCTTGCGCGCCGCTGCCTCCTCGCTTCACGTGCGTGCTGCCGCCTCCTCTCCGGCATCGCAGCCTTGCGCTTCTCCCCAGCAAGGCCCGCACGCATGCCTCGCGTGCACCGCGCACCTCAAGCGCCTCGCGCGTACCGCGCGCCTCGCTTGCTGTATCGCGCTCGCGCGCCGCCTCAGCTTTGTCAGTTGGTTGATGGGTTGGTGTACATGAGTCTACACGTGCACCCAAACCCATATATGTCTGTGTAGACACACAAACTTTGATTTCTTGCACCCATAGCAGTCTTCTTTCGGCAATATGTCTGAGAACAAGGTTGATGTACCCGTCACTGGTGCATTCAGAGGTCCAACGCCTCTTGTGAAAATGGACGGGACAAATTATGAGCTCTGGGCTATGCAGTTCATGAGCCTGATGAAGTCGAATGGTAAGAAGCATATTCTTACGGAAGAGGAGCCGGTGGAGAAGGCTGGGGTGAATGCCTCATGGGAAGCGGATGATGCGTATGCCAAAGTCTGGCTATCTGGGACGTTGACGATAGAAATCGCCAACGATGTACTACATCAACCCATGGCTAAGGCTATGCGGGATATTCTAGCGGTGACATATTCACAGGCGCGGAACGAGATCAAGATACTTCAGTTGCAACATGATATTTTTACAGTCAAGCAGAATGGGTACCCCCTTCACTCACTGTACACATCCCTACGAGGGATGTTTGAGAAGCTCCATAGCTTCATGTCGTTGACGGCCACTCCTGAGCAGCAGAAGACGTACAGGAATGCTACCATGGTAGGTGTATTCCTGGATGTCCTTGATCCAGAGTACGATGCTGCCCGGTCTCAGATTCTTGCTGACGCTACTATTTCTCCTATTGAGGAAGCTTTTCGCCGACTGAGTCGAATTACTGTCCCAAGCTCGACTGCCATCCAGACACCTTCAGCGATGGCAGCCTCCAGGGTAGAGGTGGCTCCTCTACCTTTCGCGGCCGCGGACCCCGGGGTCGTGGGGGTCGGATTCGTCAACCATGCAGTTATTATCGTCGCCCTGGTCACTCCGAGGATACATGCTACTCTAAGCATGGCTTTCCTGCATCGGCTCGGGTAGCAGAACAAGTTGAGTCTCCTGCACCTTCCTCGTCGGACCAGCGATTCGATGATCTTGTTGCCAGACTGAGGAATATCATGCCTCCTGATATAGCTCCTGGAGGTCAGTCAGATGTGGCCGTCTCTGCCTCTGCCAGTTCACCTGCCACAGCCAGTACTTCAGGTAGTTCTTATGCTCTCACCTCTTGTGATGTATCTATGATTACAAACTGGATTATGGATTTTGGAGCGACACATGATCTCTGTGGGGACAAAGAGCAGCTCACTTCATATAGACCGGTCTCTTCAGGACGAACTGTGGTGATATCCAATGTGACACATTCCCCGATCACAGGACATGGGTTCCCCGATCACAGGACATGGGGAGATTAACTTGACACCTTCCATGAGATTGCAGAATGTGTTATATGCTCTCGATTTCTCTATGAATTTACTGTCCATTAGCCAGATTAGAAAGGATTTAAATTGTCGAGCTATTTTTGACTCATCATCTCTTGTTTTTCAGGACATACCCTCGGGCAAAGTGATTGGCTGTGGCTATGAACAGAATGGTCTCTATCGTCTGGTCCATACTCCTTATGTCGGTGAATCTCTCCATTCTACAGGATCAAACTCTCCATATACCTGGCATCTCCGTTTTGGTCACCTCCCTCTTCAGAAGATGTGTCGTGTTTAGCCACAGATTTCTCCGAAGTCGTCCTTCCAATGTGAAGCGTGTCAGTTGGGAAAGCATCATCGGTCTACTTTCCCGAGTCGTCAGAGTCGGAGCAGTAGCTCCTTGTTCGAGTTAGTCCATATTAATATTTGGGGTCCAAGTCGTGTTCCTGACCATCAGGGACACAGATTCTATTTGGTTGCAGTAGATGATTTTTCTCGCTTGTCTTGGGTGTTTTTATTGAAGAATAAATCTGAAGCATGAGATGTGATTCAAATGTCTATCAATGAAGTTCAAAATGTTTTCTTTTCTTCTGTGAAAATTGTGTATTCTGACAATGCATTGGAGTTTTGTACAAGAGCTCTGTCCTTGTTCTTTTCATCTCGTGGTATAATTCATCAAACTTCATGTGCTTACACTTCACAACAAAATGGTGTTGCAGAGCGGAAACATCGTCATCTATTGGATATCACTAGAACCCTACTTATTAAGAGTCATGCTCCACACTCGTTCTGGTGGTGCGGTTCTCACAGCTTGCTACTTAGTAAATCGCATGCCCTCGTCTGTCTTGGGTGAGAAAACTCCTCTCTCTATAGCCTTTCCTGAGAAGGAGTTGTTCTCTCTTCCACCCCGTGTCTTTGGCTGTGTTGGTTTTGTCCATCAATTGGTGTCATGTCTTGATAAGCTCTCTCCCAGGGCTATCAAATGTGTGTTTGTAGGATGCTCCAGGACACAGAAGGGGTATCGTTGCTTTGATCCGCTGCGTCGAAAATATTTTGTTAGCGTCGATGTTACATTCTTTGAAATTGTGATGTTTTTCTCTCCTACAGGTGACAGAATGACTACTTCCCATTCTGATACTGAGGTCTTCATGCCACCTCCTCCTATGAGTCAGTTACCTTCTATGCCATCTCCACCACCACCTCCTCATACCTTCACCTTTGCCTTTACCACCTCCAGTAACCATTGTCCCCCCATTACCAAAGTACTATACTCGTCGGTTCTCCTCTGCTCAAGGTCATGGTCAGTCATCCAACAACTCTCAGGTTGGTTCTGATAACTTGATTTCTAACGATGAGTCTGAGGATCTATTGATATAGGGAACACAAGAGGATGATGATCATGGAGATTTGGACGTGCCTATCGCTATTAGAAAGCAGAGGCGTACTTGTGCTTCCTATCCACTTGCTTCCCAGGTCTCTTTTCATCGTCTTACAGGTGATTTCCAGAGATTTGCAGTAGCTCTATCTGCAGTAGAAGTTCCACGCAATTATCATGAGGTACTACAAGATAGCAAATGATGTCTTGCTATGGAAGAAGAAATGGCCGCGTTGCAGTCCCGTGGAACTTGGACACTTGTTTCTCCTCCTCCCGGAGCGTCTATTGTTAGCTGTAAGTGGGTGTTTACTGTTAAATACCATGCAGATGGAAGCCTTGATCGGTACAAGGCAAGGCTCGTGGCACGTGGTTTTACTCAGACCTATGGAGTTGATTACTTGGATACGTTTTCTCTAGTTGCTTGACATTCTACTTTACGTGTCCTTTCAGTTGTTGTAGCACGTGATTGGCCGTTATTCCAGCTTGACGTGAAAAATGCATTTTTATATGGAGATCTACAAGAGGAGGTCTATATGCAGCAGCCTCCGGGGTTTGCTGCTGAGGGGGAGTGTCAACAGGTTTGTAGACTTCATAAGGCAATATATGGCCTTAAACAGAGTCCTAGAGCATGATTTCAAAAGCTTTCAGATCTGATTGAACGACAGGGATTCAAGAGGTCAAATGCATACCATTCCTTATTTGTGCAGAAGACGTCTAGAGGCACTGTTGCTATCGTGGTGTATGTTGATGATATTGTTGTTACAGGAGATGATGAGCAGGGAATCAAGATGGCGAAAGAATTTCTGGGCAGTCAATTTGTGACTAAGGATCTGGGCACCCTAAGGTATTTCTTGGGTGGAATTTGCTAGAAATGCACAGGGTCTTGTGATGACCCAAAGAAAGTATGTTACAGATATGCTTGCAGAGACATGCATGATTGGATGTCGACCTTCCACGACTCCTATGGATCCTAGCATGAAGCTATATGATGATGATACAGATTAAGTCGATAAGAGAAGATACAGAGAGATGGTTGGAAAACTCATTTATGTTACAACTACCAAATCGGATATTGCATTTGCAGTGAGTCGAGTGAGTCAACTCATGGAGCAACATTGACAGGTACATATGGACGCAATATATATGATATTAAGATATCTAAAATCATCTCCAAGCTCAGGATTGCTATTCAAGAAAGGAGACACACTCTCTGTATCCGCATATGCTGACGCGGATTATGCAGGTTGTCCTAAGGATAGGAAATCGACTTCGGAATTTGCAATATTTGTTGGCACTTCTCTCGTTTCTTGGAAAAACAAGAAACAAACTGTTGTAGCAAGATCAAGTGTCGAGTCCGAATACAGGGCTATGGCTCAAGCAAGTACAGAAATGATGTGGGTCCGAGCAGTGCTATGTGATCTACATGTAGAGGTTCCTCTACCCATGGAGTTACACTGTGATAACCAGGCTGCCCTATTCATTGCAAACAATCCTGCGTTCCATGAGAAAACAAAACATATTGATATAGATTGCCACTACACCAGAGACATGATTCAGAAGGGCCTGATCTCTACTTTCCATGTCAGCTCTGGAGAGCAAACCACGGACATCTTCACCAAGCCACTGTCCAGAGGATCATTTCAGAAGTGTTCATCCAAGCTGAGCATGATCGATATCTATGCTCCAGCTTGAGGGGGAGTGTGAAGATATTTGTATTTTCATATTTCATATATGTCTCTTATTCTCTTTTTCTGTTTTCTACTTTATGTAATTTACCCATAGGCCTCTCTACTATATAAGAGAGCCTAGGGTTCTCAGAAATAACAATGCTCTTATTTTTCTCCAACAGATTTGGATTCCTGACAGCGGTCCGGGATGAGTTTTGGATCTCCAAAGAGACCTACTGTACTCGTGGAGGATAGCTGTGGGGCCGATGACCTTCGTAGGAGGTCCTGGAAGCGCTGGGCATCACTAGCAGTAGGGTCGTGGCCCGCTTGGTCGCACCAACGAACCTCCGTGGGTGGTTCCAACATCATCAGTAGGTGTTGGAGATGCCCCTTTGGGTTCGAGCTGCTGCATTGGAGGTGATTGGAGGACCTTGCGCGGGGTCCTAATCCGGGGAAGAGGGCCCACACAGGCTTTTACTAGTTTTGAAGGTGGTGGTGGGGATTTTAAGTTGGAACCCCGATCTAGAACCGTTACTCTGATAGCATGTGGAGAAGAGAGACGAATGAGATGTGTATTCCATAGGGCTAAGGTCTCTTATATAGAGAGAAAACTCTAGAGAGTACAAAAGGAAAAATACATAAATACCGCCAAGGGGTTACGGAACCCGAAGGGTTAAAGGTTACAGAACCCGAAGGGTTAAGGGTTACGGAACCTGAAGGCTTATGAACATAAATGTAAGTATAATAACTCTGACACTAGTGATTGACAGACCTATCATTCAATCCCACTCCTCTCCTGATCTGTATCTGCAAGCCTCATTATAGAAAGACATGTGAGCACAAAAGAAGGAAATTCAGTGCATTAGTTGTCTATTTTTTAATTTTACTTTAACCTAACTTGGTGCTTATCTACTTCAAAATCTGGTCTGGTTTTTCAAATTTGCTCTATACGGTTGCTATCATATTATCTTCTTTCGGGCGAACCTCCGGACATACACTACCCAGCTTCTAGTGACGTGGAATTTTTTTACTGATTAATATGCCAAATCATCTTTTTGCTTACTGTGTATCCATGTCGTTCTTTAATTGACAGTGCTGGATGGCTGCACGTTCATTACGAATTAAGGTGGATCACAAGGAATCTCTGTTGTTGGCAAATAAACATCTGAATTTCGAATGTGATGAGAAGGAAGCCGAATCTGTTTACTTGAGATTGCAGATGCTGAAGGAACAATTTCCTCGCACAACTAATTTGGAAGCAGAGGAACATTTTATGTTGCCTGGCTCACTAGAGAATCAGAGGATCAATGCAGCAGAAACGTTTGCATGTACTTCACAAGGAAAAATCTTGGACATATTGGGTCAAACATCGTCTGAAGTCTGCATCATAAAGTCTGAAAAAGATGATTCTTTGATGGACTATGTCCAGATGGGGCAAACAGTTCAGATTGGAAACACTTGTTCGAAACTTAACGAGGATTATCACATCCAAAGACCTAAAGCAGTTCTGGCTGACAGTCATCATGAACCTGTTTCTACTTCACCATTGGCAAGTGGAGGCAGTGCTTCATTAGAAAAGGTACTTCTTTACGGCAGGAAATTTGTTTGCAAAGATTATTTATGTGGCAACCTGCATTACTATTTTCTGATAAGTGGGAAAAAACTCATTTCGTTAAAACATTTTTTCAATTAAATACAGAGATATACACACCACAGTTTGTTGTTTCACAATCATTCTTTTATAAATTGCTTGACTAATGAATTTGGGAATTGTCAGGAATATGGTGGAAGGCTTACCTATATTATTGGATTGGCTGCACAATATTCTCCACACTATTTAAGTATTTGTGGTCAAATTCTCGTATATGTTTTGGATTCTTGTGTTATGTCTATCCTGCTTGTTTCTATTTCATGGTTTCATTGAAAAAGGGCGCTCCCCGTCATGGTGTGTATCCAAAAACTTTACTTATTCATAAGATTAAATGTACAAATGCTACATTATGGTGTAGCCTTTTAGCAGTATAAGGACCGTAACTTTGACAAGACCGTTGCATGTTACACAACATTTTCAACATAAACACGCTCCAGACAAAAGAGCACTCCATTCCTACCCTGTCACAAGGCCCATATAATAGTAAGAGCCATCATTCTTGAGATCCCTCCGATCCAATAATATAGATACCCAAACGTGTATACTTCAACGGCATCACAAACGTGTATACTTCAACGCCATCATTGTTTGGACCTTGCACTCTCAAAAAAGTAGCAGTCACATCTTCCACCTCAGCCGAACATCACACACGGGGAGCTAGTGTTTGGAAGAACCTAGCATGTCGTGCACACATCATCACTCTACCATTCCTCATCAACCATAAAAACACATTTAATCACAATGAGACTTTCCACCTCCAAATTCTTTTGTGGTTTGAGTTGCAATCTCACGATTAAATACCATATTTCCAAAGAGGATCCAATAAACTTTCTTAACTGAAAATCCACCATCGAACCATTTCCAATGATTTCCACCAGAAGAATGTGAATGACAAACCTGTTAGAGATCCAACCAACGGTATTGTCCTCCAGCCTTTGATCAAATAAGTTGGTCGCCATCCCAAGCATTAGCAGCCCGAATACCTTAGTCTGAAGCTATAGGAAACAACTGATAGAAGCGTATGCAGTAGCCCATCCTCCATCCAATCATCGCTCTAAAAACTAAAATCGTGCCAGTAACATTTGTCGTAATGAAGGCATACAATTAGAATTCTGACCCCTCCAGAACGTCAAGGGCTACCCCATCGAACCATTGTGCTCGAGGTTGCCAGAGGGAGAAATCATAGATCTTCTGCACAAAACAGAACGAGTCTCATGCTGGGCTACTAATGGCTTAATAGGGGTTAATTATGGGGAATAACTTCAAAAAATAAAAAAGAAAGAAATTTGCGCCCATTCACCATGTGTGCCTCCATTGATCATGCGTTGCCAACATGTTGCTGCTTGCATATGGAGAGTCATCGAGGAGCATCACTGCCATCGCCTGGATTGCAGCGTTGGAGATCAGGCATACACTCAGAGAAATTTGCATAAGGGAACAAGTTTTTCTCTCCTCAAAACCAACTAGGGTTTCATGAGAGAAACCCAACAATGTTTTCACAAACAAACATCTTCAAGGAACATCAGAAATCCGTGCACAGGAAATTGTGTGTCCTCGAATTTGGACAGGAAGTCAATCTCAGATTTAGGGTTTCAGAAGAAACCCAACATCATTGATGAGATCTTCAGCAACTTGCACGTGAATCGAGGGAAGAAATTTTTTTGAACAAATCTTGAACATACAATAATAGTAACCAAGAATAGATCACCAAGATCAAATCATGCAATAGTAGCTGAGATTGCATGGAGGAATTTGAGGTATTTACCGCCGCCACAAAAGATTGTCACTGCAAGCCCCAACACCGTACGTGAGATCTGAAGGTGTTTTGGCGATGGATCGGAGGACCCTTTTTGTCGTGAGAGAGCAAGAGGGGTGCGTGATAGGGACTTGGAGATGCACACACCTTCTTCTCTGCTCTTCTTTTTCTCTTCGAGTTTGATTAGGGGTGCTTGGAATCAACTCCTATATTTAAAGAGCCAACTTTGAGATTAGGGTTCCCACAAGAACCCATCAACTTGCGCCATCAACTCGCGTCGCCTGGACCTAGGGTTACAGAAAACCCTAGTTCTTCTTTAAACAAACTCTAACTTGAACAGATCTTGAACATGAACTTCATAAAAATTTAGTCTTCAAGAACGACGAAGAATCAAGTCTTGACCAACAGATGAATTAGGGTTTCAACAAAAACCTTAGAACTGAATCTCGAATAAATAAAGAAAATAAAAATCCCCGAGAATCGAATCCACTGTGATACTATGTTAGAATACAAGAATGTGGAATCATAATATCAAATATAAATAATAAGAACAATAACAAACATCGAGATTTTACGTGTACCCCTACTCCCTAAGGAGCGGGATGAAACCACGGGAGAACGCCTCAAATGGTTGATGTATTCATTCACTTTTCTCATTGGGTACAATGAATGTGGGGCTTCTTATATAGCCCCACTGAGTATCCAAGTCCCACAAATAATAGATGTGGGTCTAAACCACTGGATGTGGTAATTAGACTCTGGAGGGATCCAATTTCCCATCTACACATGTGGTGCACATACTCCAACAGAACTTATTAGAAAATAAGAAATGTGGAAGCTTGATTAGAGATAAAGAAATAGAATTTGAAGAAAACGGGATTTAATGTGGAACCCTACTCTCTAAGGAGCGAGATGAAATCATGGGAGAGCATCTTAAAGGGTTGATTAATGCATTGCACTTTCTCACTGGATATAGGGGGTCTGGGGTTTCTTATATAGCCTCCACAGACCCTCTATGTCCCTCCACTAGTAGATGTGGGACTACACCAAGGCCCTAAATGTCGGTTTCGGTCACCATTTCGGTGATCGACCGAAACAGAATTTCGGTCGAAATTCAATCGAAATTTCGGTCATTTCGGTCATTTTTTGTACTAGGGCCCTCATATTTCGGTCATTTTGGCCATTTCAGTCGAATTTCGATTTCGACAGGATATCGATATTCGACAGAAATTCGACCGAATTTCGCTGAAATTTGAGGCCATTAAACTCATGATGTGGTAAATGGATCCTGGAGTGATCCATTTACCCATCTACACCATAAGTGACTCATAACACAAATACTCCAACACTCCCTCTCAAACTGGAGCATGCAATTCTCAGCTTGGACAAATAGAAAGAAATCTCAAACTCATGCTACATGACACTACAAACAATATCAATTCAACACGATTGTCGGCTGCTGTCGAGGACGTTGCTTCTCATGCTGTGCAGGTGAGGACCAAACGAGCTGGAGTGTGAGTCAAACTGAATGTGCTCTGTATCGCGCCTGTTAGAGCCACCGAAACTGAAAATGAGTCTCCACCTGGAGAACTCTGGCCTGCCACATGTTGAAGATTGGATCATGTGGACAACTGCTCCATCTTTGAAGAGCCGAACTGGAAAAGCCATAGAGACATCCTCGTCAGAGTCTACGATCGCTGGAGAATGGAGTCTGAAAAGTCTCCTCGTCGGGGAACTAGGTCGCTCCCATACTGGCTCAAAGAATAGGATCTCTACTTTAGAGTCCCTATGAAACCACATGAAAACCCTAGCCCATATGGCATAGGGAATATGATATCTACTCTGGAGTCCCTATGGAACACATGAAAACTCTAAGCTGACTAGAAAAGGCGGGGATGTCACAACTGATGGCACACATGTGCACATCGAACTGCAGATTCAGAAAACATATGAACATCGAGTCTGAATATCTGTAGAGTTTGAACAATTTGGCTGGCCTGGAATCTGACATCTGGAACAGACATGTGACTCTACACAATACTCCCCCTTTCTCTCACAAAGTTGGGTGAAGACAACAAAGATGGGAGAACAAAACATGAATCACTTAGCCGATCAAATTTTTTCAGTCTCTTTTCTTTTTTTAAAATCCTTTTTTTTCGACTATAATTTTTTAATGAGCCCACTCTCTATTTTTTTCCACGTACGATTTTTTTGTACACAGCTTTTTTCCGGCTATTTTTTTTACTTCAACCCCCACTTGGTCCCCCCATTTTCTTGGGGCCGTTCTCCTATTTTTTAGTTTTTTTCTTTGGCCCACTTTGGCCGAATTGCAGCAGCTAGCCCCATTTTTTACATTTTTTTCTCAAACTATTCAGCCCATTTGGGGCTAACAATTTTAAGGTTCCCACTTGGGAACCCTTTCTCATGGTCCTGTCGCCATCGGTGAGTGTTCCTCTTGATGCCGCCACCGTTGCTGAATGAGATGGAGGAGCGGCATCACCGCTAGAGTGCGCGAGGCATCGCCTGGAGCTCGAAGAGGAGCGTGGAGCGCTCGTTGCCTGGAGTGACACAAGATGGCACTGCGCGAGAGGAAGGAGAGCTGTCTGGAGAAGGGAGAGCGAGGTACGTCGCGGCCTGGAGGTGCGATGCCACCTGCATCGCTCGTTAATCGGGGACTTCGGGTGGTATGCCTGTGCGGATAGGGCCTGATCGCGTAGCTGCCTGAGATGCAGCTCCGCCTGCATAGAGCATGCGCGATGGGAGCCTCGAGCTCCCTGGACTCGAGATGCATGGAGGGGAGTCGTCCGGAGATGCCTCGAGCTTCTGACCCTGAAGGGGACGTGATAGGGCTCTGCCACCTGGAGCTTCATCATCTGGAGCATGGCCTCAAATTTCAGCGAAATTCGATCGAATTTCTGTCGAATATTGATATCCCTTCGAAATCGAAATTTGACTGAAATGGCCGAAATGACCAAAATATGAGGGTCCTAGTACAAGAAATGACCGAAATTTCGATCGAATTTCGTCCGAAATTCCACCTAAATTGTGTTTTGGTCGGTTACCGAAATGGTGTCCGAAACCGACACTTAGGGCCTTGGTCTGGAGGAGGAACTTCTGATGTGTGCACTAGGGGATCGCCTAGGGCTTCTCCTGTGTGCGTAAGGATGGGAGGAGATCTCGCATGCACGGGATCGAGAGGAGAGGATCGCCGCGTGGAACCGGAGGGTGTGCTGCGATGTCGCCTAGAAGAGCGGCTTGGAAGCGTATGACGTATCCATGCTAGAGAAGAGGCTCCCCGCCTGGGAGCTCTTCGCAAGGTTCTGGAAGCGTTGCTGCCGCCTGGAAGAATGAGTGCGCGAGGAGTAGCGTCGCCTGGAACATCGCCACCGAGGGGAGGTTGCCATCGCTGCTTGAACTAGGATGGTTGAGGAAGGAGTTGCAACAGTAGAACTGGAGATGATGAAATTATGGTTTAAGAAATTGAACCCTATAACTTGAATAACTACTGATTTTCAAGAATGCAATAATAATTGAATCTTGATAAATAATGAACATAAAAAAACACGAGAATCGAACCCTCTCTGATACCATGCTAGAACATAAGAAACGTGGAAGCTCGATCAGAGATAAAGAAATAAAATTTGAAGAATGCAGGATTTAACATGGAACCCTACTCCCTAAGGAGCTGGATGAAACTACAGGAGAATGCCTCAAAGGGTTGATTTATGCATTGCACTCTCACTGGCAAGGTTGCAAAAGTCGGTAGTCGATACTCGGTCGGTCAGGTCACTGACTAAGGATTAATCGGTAGTCAGGCGATTAATCGGATTTAGTCGGGCTTTAATCGGCTTTGATTTTTTAAATATATAAGTCATTTTTATACATATGCTATTATATATTTACATAGATTTATATATTTTTTTACTATCATAATGAAACAAAAGAAGTAATTAAATTTAAATAAAACGTTAAGCGTATTAGAATAAGTTTGCTTTTAAAAAGGGAAAAATACTCCTAGCAAAAAATGGTTGACTAGTGGACCTAGTCGAAATTAGTCGGTACTCGATCGGCCACCCCACTGATTAGACTAGTCGGACCTACTAATCGAGCTAGTCGGGTGACTTTTACAACATTGCTCACTGGATACAGGGGGTCTGGGGTTTCTTATATAGCATCCACAGACCCTCCAAGTCCCACCATTTGTAGATGCGGGACTAAACTCATGATGTGGTAAATGGATCCCGGAGTGATCGTTTTACCCATCTACACCATAAGTGACACATAACACAAATACTCCAACAGAACTCAAATGCATTGTCCGTTCGAATAATTTGAATACATGTAGAGAAAGAACTTTTAACTTAGAAAGAAATTTTTGGCAATTTTCTTAATGTTTGAACGTTTTTTTTATTAGATTAACCCAAGAGGATCTACTATAATCATCCACGAATACAAAGGATTCTCCTGTACTTGACAAGACCCCAAACAACACAATGAACAAGACCAAAAGGAATGGTACAACGTGACTCAACACGAACTGGAAAAGAAACTCGATGATGTTTCCTGAACTTACACGTGTCGCTCTAAATGAGCTTTATAGTAGAGAGTTCAGGGAACACCATGGAGAGAGCCTTGGCGGAAGGATGCCCAAAGTGCAGATGTCATAAGAGTTGGTCTTCGAAGATGGATGCAACACCGACAAACTTAGAATCCTAAGGTATGTCGATATTATAGAGTTTGTTCTTCTCATGCCCTCACCAAAAATCTGCCTCGTTCGGATGTCCTGAAAATAGCAACAGAATTCGTCAAATATTACACGACAATTGAGCTCAACACAATGCTTGTGAACAAACAATAAACTTAGATGGAAATCAAGAGGACAGTTAACCCCAAACAGTCTGAGCTTGCAGGAGAACTCCATGGTTCCAACGGTAGTAACAGGCGAATGAGTTATATTGGCGACTCAAACCGACTTCACCGAGGTAGAGGGTTTGAAGAGGGTTGGTAAACTACCTTCGTCGGTGAGATGATTAGAGGCTTTAGAGTCAATGATCCAAGCGGGAGGAGGGGTTGCTAAGTTGGCTATTGTACTTGAAGAGGTAGTCAAGCAGCAATGGTAGTCTTAGTGGAAGAATAAGCGAGCAACAATGGTAGTCTTTGTGGAAGAAGAAGCGAGCCCATGAGTCTGGAGAATCTGCATCAAACAGAAGTAATCAACATCATTGAGATGTACCATAAGATTCTTCCCCTCAGGGGTTCATAGCTGGAGACACCTCTTTCACATCACAGGCATCCTCAGAAGTACTATTGGCTAGATAAGGAGATACATCAAACTTTTTCCAGCATCGTTCGGACAGATGGTTCCACCGACCACAGTGAGTGCACTGTAGGTAATGAGGAGTAGTAGGATCTCATCCACGGTCACGACCGAAGACACATCCACGCCAAAATCTCGTCCACGACCGCAACTAGTCATAGCCATGACTTCCTCGGATGCTTTGTCATTTTCCTCTCCCCATTGAAGGTCATATCGTGATATATTGGTGATATATCAGTGATATATCGATATCGAGAGGCAAGGGATATCGATATCAGGGTGCATATCTATTTACTAGGATATCGACGATATATCGGTGATATATCGCCATATCGACTCATATCAGTAAAAAATGACTGGATTTAGTACAATAATTCCCAGATATCGATCGATATCGGTCGATATCGTCAATGTTTCACCGATATCTATATATTGATGAATAAAACCCTTGTAAGCTTGATTTCACTACTTATTTTGCTACTCCTGGTATCAAAACACATCATGTTTTAATATTTTGTTTCATGTCAGGACCCCCGTCCGGTAGGGTATGGTGTGACAAGGGGTGCATACAATGGTTCTTCAACTTGGGGGTGTCCAATCAATTTTAATTCATTTTCTTTCCCTTTCGAAAATATTATCATGAATTATGTCTCGTTAAAAAAGAATGCTATTGTGTTCTTTTTTTATTTGGTTTCAACTTCCAAAAATATCTCAAACATTTTGTTTATACGTAATATGTGATGCAATATAAGTCTTGGACGAACCCCATTTCCAATATCTATAAGTCAACAATCAACATTACAATGATATGCTCAATATGACAGATATGTGCAATATAAGGGTCATATATGATTGATATGTGTGATGTAAGTGTATATTTGTAAGTTATTTAGCGTTATAAGAACTTGGATGACCTATATTTCCAATATCCACAAGTTACCAATCAACAGTAACAACGATATGTTCGATATATGCGATATAAGGGTCATAGATGATCGACATGTGTGATCTAAGAGTATATTTGTAAGTTATTTAGTGTCTAAGAACTTGGACGAATTCCACTTCCAATATCTATAGGTCAACAATTAACATTACCAACGATATATTCGATATGGCCTATATGCGCGATATAAAGGTCATAGACGGTTGATATGTGTGATCTAAGAGTACATTTGTAAGTTATTTAGTATTCTAAAAACTTAGACGAACTCCATTTTCAATATCTATAAGTTAGGAATCAACATTAACATTGATATGTTCGAAATGATCGATATGTGTGATACATGGGGTATAAAAAATAGATATGTGTGATATAAGTGTGTATTTCTCGGTTGCTTGTTGTTTTAATATCTTGGATGATCTTAATTTATGAAAAAATGGCAAAAATACCATTTTTGAGTCATTTCCGACATTTCCATCGATATCATCGATATATCCCGATGTATCCTTTTCTGGACGGACCGATACGATATCGACATCGATATGACCATCTATGTCTCTCCCAAATGGTGCAACATGAATAGAATTCTCTACGGGAGGTAAAGTAGGAGATCGTGCAACGGATGTCTCCAGTTATTTGAGACGTCCTAAGATCTTCATCGTTGGCAGTGTATCGAATATCAGAAATTATTCCTTTATTGTCTGATATCTAGGATGCATGCCATCAAGAAAGCGATATGCCTGCCAGTCTGAATGCCCTTGTACCTGTGTGGTACAACATGCAAGCTGAAAGATCGTATTCTCCTTGTACGTGTTAGTAAGATGCATGTGGTACTCAACTAGGGTAGAGTTGCCCTGGGATGCAGACATGATTCGCCTGTAGATGTCAGCAAGATGCGACTTCATCGTCTTGTGGGAGAGTGTGTCTGCTCAAGATCCTCCCACATCTCCTCGGTCGTGTCTTTGTATAGAAGATTCGAGGTAATATGTGCAATGTTGTAAAAGTCTCCCGACTGGCCCGACTGGTAGGTCTGACTAGTCTAGTCAGTGGGGTGGCCGACCGAGTACCGACTAATTCCGACTAAGTACATTAATCGACCAATTTTTGCTTGGAGGTACCACATTTTTTTAATGTTTTGCCTTTTTTTGTAAGCAAACTTACTATAATATGCTTAATGTTTTATTTAAATTCAATTAGCTCTTTTATATTATTATGGTAGTACAAAAATGTACAAAATCTATCTAAATATATGTTAAAAATGAGTTATATATTTAAACTAATCATAAAATTCAAAGCCGGTTAAAGTCCGACTAAATCCGATTAGTCGTCCGACTGCCGATTAATCCTTAGTCAGTGACCCAACCGACCGAGTACCGACTACCGACTTTTGCAACCTTGAATATGTGCGTCAATGCTGTTGGTTATCTAGTTGATAACTTGGTAGTTGTCTATGAGTCAATTGTCGTATTCTTTATCTTTCTCATCTGGAGGATCTTTAGTCAGGATATAGATTTTCTAGTGACCAACGATGAACACCTTGAAAGAACGAGAACATAGTACATAGTTTTTAGTGCCCGTAAGTTTGATAGCAGTGCCTTGTCTTATTATGTTAGTGGACAAGAGCTTTGGCTCAGTAGAAGTAGATGTCATGGTGGTTAGATTGAGAGATCAATAAGGTCCTACGGTTGATCAAGTATGCATATGAGAGCTGAAAAGTGCCCTAGAAATCATGCTTGGGTGTGCAAGAGGTTTGAAAATGCATTGCACAATAGACCAGGAGGACCTCGGATCCCCTAACGGCACTTATGATGGTGCAAAGGTGACCTGCGATGGTTGGAGGCAGTCTAGGGGGTCTGGGAATGCTGCATGGCAGCGCTAAAGACACTTGATGGTGTGGGGGACACTTGCTAGGGGCACAGGAGGCACCCAAGCACTGGTGGCGCTTGTTGTTACCAGACCAGATATCTAAAGGCACTCGAGCGGTGGTGACATTGGTTGGGGGCGCTGGAATCTTGTCTATGTGATTGTTACCAGACAAGATATCTCCTTTGCAATGAGCAAAGTCAGACAGTTTATGGAGCATCAACATCAGGCTTAGATGGATGATGTTCACATGATCTTAAGGTATCTGAAGTCTTCTCTAGGTACGGGGTTATTTTTTAATAGATGTTACAAGGTTATTTTTTTATCAGAGGGGCTTCTCTTGGCAATTGCCAGGCCAAGTATCCGGAGGAACCCAATCGCTGGCAACAATGGCTGGGGGCACTCGAATCTCGTCTGTGATTATTACCAAGCAAGATATCTCCTTTGCAGCATGCAAAGTCAGACAGTTTATAGAGCATCGACATCCGGCTTACATGGATTATGTTCACATGATCCTAAGATATCTGAAGTCTTCTCTAGGTACGGGGTTATTTTTTAATAGATGTTACAAGGTTATTTTTTTAGCAGAGGGGCTTCTCTTGCCATCACGATCTGTACATATGCTGACTATGCACGATACCCTACAGATAGGAAGTCAACCTTTGATTTTGCAGTTTTCATAGGGAGTTCCTTAGTCTCATGGAAAAGCAAGAAGCTGACTGTGATTGCTAGATAGGTATGATGCTTGGGAGCACTGAAATGATGTGAGTTAGATCAGTTCTGACAGACTTATCTATTGACACGCCTCTTCTCATGCAATCGCTTTGCGACAACCAAGTTGCCCATTCATTGCCAACGATCCTGCTTTTCATTTAAGTACCAAACACATTGAGGCATACTGCCAAGGGTTTGAAATTTTGGCGAAATTTCTACTCCCCCAGGTTGACGAAATCGAAACCGCAAAATCGAAATATGACAGGACTGCTTTGCGTTTTCATGGTTTCGAACAAAATTGGTGAAATATCAGCGACATATTGGAGACATGCCGTCGATATTTCCATTTCCCAGGTCACCGATATGCTAGCGAAATCAACACTCAAAACTTTGGATTGCCATTACACATGAGATATGATACATCATATGTTTTCATCGAAGCCCTAGATAGGGGATCATTCAAGAGGTGTTGTTCCAAACTGGGCATGATTAACATCTATGCTCCATCTTGAGGGGGAGTGTTGAGAGAGTAATTTTTTATATGCTTATTTATTATGTCTCTATTATGTAATTTGCCCTTTCGGGTTTCTCCTCTATATAAAAGTGCCATATGGCCCTCAGAAAGTCATTTCTTTATTTCCACAATATATAATAATAGAAAAGAGTTGGAAGAGCCCATTTTGGTGTTAGGGAGTTGGGGAATGCATTGTTACAGCGTGAGGTAATAGGGCATTTTGGTGGTGGCTGAAGAAGATCAAGGATATGTAAGGATATGATCTTGCTAGATTGAAATGAGGATGGAGTGAATTGCATGGTCTTTGCCTCAGGGGTGGAGAATTGCAGCAGAGCAAAGAGTCAATTTTTTTATATATTTTATGTCGAATAATAAGACACCGTAAACTAAGGGAAATATATCAGAATGGCATTTACATTGGATGATCAAGTTTATATGATTATTTTTATAAGGATGCCATGTACAAATTTATTGAATTTATTACCAACCATATTAAGGAGTTATGAAGTGCTAATATAAGGATAGGTTCTGTTACGTTTTTATTCTATAGAGAATATGTGACGTCGTTTGAACGATATTCATTGGATTGCTCCATTATCAAAGTTACTTTGAGTGGATTAACTTCTTTGGATCTAATTCTGTTTATAATCCAAACTATGTGCACGGAAGCGAAGAACCCATTTAGGTGACTCTGCACAAGGCAGAAAAAGTCTTGGTGGCTGTGCTTGTTATAGCTTGAAGTTATCAAATAAGTATGGGAATGGGAAAGTAATTAGAAGTTTTTCTATTGGATCATTTTGATAGTTTGCATCAATACTCGATTCTACTAACTTTTGTTGAGCCACGATTACTGTTAGAGTATATAATAGATGGGTAATTGGGTATCTCCAAGATTCAGTTATCATGCTCTCTTGTTTAGTCCCACATCATATATAGGCGGGACTCCGTTCTATCTGTGGGGCTATATAAGAAGCCATATACGTCCAATATTCATTGAGAGATTCATAATGCGGTATTAGGCCATGTGAGGCATTCTCCCGTTGTTTCATTTCGCTCTTTACGGAATTGGATTCCACGTAAATCTGAGCATTCTACTTTTCTTATTTCCATCCTTGACATATATAGAGAAAGGTCAGTGGAAGCCTATTATATAGTTGTGGAATGAAAAGCCTATCAAATCTAGTATGAATTAGGCATGTCAAACTCCACGAGGAGTTTTCGTTTGATAATTGTTGGTGCGACACTCCCTTCTTGTTTTATAAGAAAAGGGGGGGGGGGAGATTCGGGAAATAGATGGGCTGTGGGCTGTAAAAAAAGGACGAAGGAGAAGTATGGGCCTAATGAGCTACTTTTGAATTCAAAAAAAGGGGAATGTCCATGAGGATTTTTAGCCCAACTGGGCTCCTAATGTATGCTAAAAAAGTGAAATAGTCGAAGAAAAATAAAGAAAGAAAGAAAGAAAGAGAGGAGCAACAAGATTTTTAGGCCCAATATGGGCTGAAGTGATTTTTAAAAAACGGATTGAGAAAAATGCTACAACAACACCACCAAAGTCTTTTTCCGCAATTAAGTAGGATGGGCTACAATGATTTTTTTTGCCTCAATTGGATTGAGAAAAATGCTATCATACAAAAAAATACCATGCGGAAAAATTTAAAAAGTAGAAAAAACAAAAAAATGACAGTTTAAAAAAAAGAGAAAATCCCGAAAAAGGAGGTTCTATATTTTTTTCTCTGGACTTGATGATCTACATTCTTATTCTGGAAAGTATGGGAGAAAGGAGGAGTGAGAACATGTCTCGTTCTTCTAGTTGAGATGTATCTCCAAGATTTCTATCGTGTCCATCATCTTCTACTCGTGGCTCCTTAGAAAACAATCTCATCTCTAGTGTTCCTATATAAGCGAACCGACTTCATGTTTGCATAAGATATGAGAAAGGTCATTATCAAGCTTCACGTATGGGAGAGGCCTAGCTCTCGAGATCTATGTATGAGAGACGTCCACTCTACTTTTGATTTTTGACTTCGACATCAAGTACTCCAGATGGACTTCTCTACCTGGGTTCGTCTCAGATTTCTATTGCCATCCCGACATGAAAACCGACACTCTGGACTATTATTGCATGTCGGCCATCTTCATCGAGCATCGAGTACTTCCTCACAGGTCTCCTCCTAGTGCGACTACTTTCCGCGATGGACTTCTACTACAATGAGTCTACTATGTGCACATCCTGATGTTCTTCCCAGGCACATCCTGATCGTCGCAACGACTACTAGAAGCACATCGTGATGTTCTTCTCAGATATGTCTTGATAGTCGCAACCTCATCCTTGTGCGGGTCTTCTCCTAGAAGTGACTACTCCGAGTGAGTCTTCTCCCATCTCTCTCAGATGTATTGAGTGAAGATGTGTTGTGTATATTTTCTTTTGTTGCAAGCTGCAACTTTCTCTGCTCCATCTTGAGAGGGAGTGTTGAGTATGTAACAGATGGGTTCGATCTCTCCAATTATCGCGCTCTCTTGTTTAGTCCCACATCATCTATAAGTGGGACTCCAGTTTGTCTGTAGGACTATATAAGAAGCTCCAAACCCCCTGCATTCATCAAGTATGTAAGGCCTTTTCCCATGGTTTCATCCCACTCCTTACAGAGTAGGGTTCCACGTAAATCTAAGCGTTCTTGTCTTCCTATTTTTATGTTATTGAGTTGATTATCGATTATGCTTCCTCAATATTTATTTCAACAATTACAAATGTCTTCAAATCGGTAGGAAATATCAGGTTCAATTGAACTTAGGCTTAGCTTGTTAACCAGCTCCTTAGCTCATTTCTTTGAGCTAACAAGCCGTGGTTGCTAGACTCCTAACTTGATAGTCTTGTTGGGTTTAGGCTTGTATTGAGCCAATCCTTGTTGAGCTCAGTAACATGACTCAGACTGCTAGAAATGATAACTCGTGTGTATGCATATAAACATCGTTGACTGTTTGCTAATGATACACATGTATGGATTTGAACATGAACGTTTCTTCTTTTTCTTTGGACTAAAGAAAGATATTTCAAACGAAAATTCTGCACTATCAATTTCCCAAATGCCAAAGTTGAATCCCTACTGTTAATTTCTTAATCAAATGAAATGATATAGTTCAGATTCAAAGGAAGGTTCTCATAAACTCGAGGGATTCGTAAGATTGAGCTTGATTTCTTGGCTCGTTGACATATCTCACATGCTCGCTTGCTTAAACAACTGAAATTTGAGTTGGCTTATTAATGAGCTTCTGTGTGGCCTATGTTCGGCAAGCCTGAACTAAAGTCAATTCTTTTAGCTTGAAGTAGCTCGAGCCCAGAAACCGTTTTCGAGTTAAAGCTTTAATCAAGCTTGATGTTAGGTTTGATAGATATCTCTACATAGAGGTTAGGGACAGATGGATTATATGTTTGTTTTCTATTAGACCTGATGCGGGTCAACCTTTTCTATAGCACATGGTATAGCACTGTTTCTCGCTAAAGCTTGTATTTGAGCACATCAAACTCAGATGCACAGGGTCAACCTTTTCTATGTACTCGGTAATATGTCAACTGTTCCACATCAAAGATGAATTCAAAATAAATGAATATAGTAATATTTCTTTTAGATTTTCCCACGGGAAAAATGCTGAAACAATTGAAAGCATCACGATCTCACTGGTGCAGAGATCAGGAACTCTCATGGGAGTTATTTTGCAACTTGATTCTATGCTTGAGAATGATGACAGTTGTGATACATGTGCAGAATTAGGATGGGAGAGTGAAGATGCTCCTGAACCTGACAACATGTTTTTAAGTATTTGCAAATCTTTTATCATCTTTATATTTACTTTTCTGCCATTGTTTTAGCTTTTATGTGATTAATCTTGCTACAGACATCTTTACGGAAGGTTGCAATGTAGTTTTACTTCTTGATATACAGGTAAATGAGGTGGAGTTTGGAGGTTTATTGCGTGATGGAGCTCAAAATGAGCACTCAAAAAGCTTCCAACAAATTGTGGTTACTAGCCCACGCGTTGAGAATGTCAGCTCATCAATTGTCATCTCTCATCTGCCTGTTTTACCAGAAGCCCATAGTGTTGGATGCACACTAGACCCTCGACCAGCTTCCATGTCTGTTTTGCCTTCTGTTGGACATGGAAGAGCAACTTCCTTTGGGAAGGAAAATGCACAAACCTTGATCCTTCACTGGCAGGCGAAATTTTGCCAGTCCAATCAGCTAAGCAGCTTGTGCTCCCTGTCAACAATGAGACGCCTGAAGTGGATTCTGATGTAGCGAGAATTCAGGAAATAGTGGATTCTGGTCAGTCCATTGGTATAATGGAAGCTCGGGCCGCTGATGCTGTTGATTCCTTTGAGCATAACAAATCTGATGCATCAGTTGAACCAAGAGGTGAAAATGCACTATGCTTGTCTTATATAGTCTCTGAATTATATGTATCATTTATTTTGAGAGCAATTTTGAATGTGCTAAAGCGGCTATGTATAATGCAGATGAAACACAGTATGCCCAAGCTTCAGCACCTTCTAGTTTGGTGGGGATTTCTCCACAATTGGTAA
The DNA here is from genome assembly GCA_037367405.1 of Ottelia alismoides. NCBI lineage: Eukaryota > Viridiplantae > Streptophyta > Magnoliopsida > Alismatales > Hydrocharitaceae > Ottelia > Ottelia alismoides. The sequence continues at coordinate 507,793 of JAZKJV010003233.1, read as the reverse complement.
ATGATGCGCCTCTAATTGACAAGGAAAACTATTCTTCAACTGAAGTCATGGATACTTCACATGGAACCTGTCCTTTGCTGTTAGCTGATCAAGAAGCTGTCACCACTGCAGCAACAACACACGCATTTGATGGCCAACAACAGCCTGTGCTTGATATTATAACTGTATCAGTGCAAACTTCTTGTTCTAGCTCTCTACCGGAGCTGCCTAGCATGCTGCCTCCTGCAGATAAACATGGTCAAACAGATACACCCACACCCATGGCTAATAGTCAACAACGCTCTCATACAGATGATGCTTCTGCATCTTCAGCTGAAATTGCAAATGGTGTTTGTGTTCAAATTGGTGTTACCAGTTTGTCTTGTGCTGACTGCAACCGGATCGATGCTTCGAGGGAATCACAACTGTCTGAGGGTACTTCAGTAACCCTCCAGAACGAAAGTTCCCCCACTAATGCTGAATCTATCCAGTTTGACCCACTAGTTGTCGAAGGTATCAGTCAATCAACTACGAGTGTGCATGCAAGCGTACCTCGAGATCCTGGTGAATCTTCCCAACAGCCTTTTCAAATACATGCAAGATTGCCTCCTCAAGGGCTACATCCAGATCCGCTCCAAAATGAGTTGTTGAGAATAAGTAAAGAGAAGGAACTGGTCAACCAATCATGTGATGATCAGGTATATGTTGTTCGATTCTCAGGATCAAATACTTTATTGCTTTATATGGTGCTTATATTTTGCTGGGATTTTGTGTTCACCAGAAGCTAAAGCTACGAGTCGAGTGCCATCTTGAGTTAGAGAAGGTGAAGAAAAAGTATGAGGGTCTCATCCAAAATGTTGAGGCAGAGTTTGCTGAGAAAATGAAGATGCTGGACATGGTTTACAACAAGGTTGTCCTGAATCGGATTCTAGCTGAGGAATTCAGGACTAAATTTTCTGAAAATGCTAGGGCAGCAGCAGCAAAAGCTGCTAGCCTACAAGGTATGGTAATATAAAAATATGTCATTCCAACTTCATTACTTTGATCCTTTTGTGCTGCTGCATTTTAAATATGGTCTATGCATATACAAATGAGTTATAAAGCCAGTTAATCCCTGAGAGTTCTTTAGTGACAGCACTTGCTTGTTAGTGATGGAGACAACATTGTCATACTAGATTTCTTCTAGATCAGTCATAGAGACAACAATTTTATACCGGAATATTAAATTACTTTAATAAACTATGGGTTACTTCGTTGTCACAATATCATGCCTACCATAGTTTCAGCCATGAAGAACACAGTTTTTTGGCAACATTGTCTTACATTTTATTTTAATTAATGATATTAATGTTTCGATATTCCTTTGGGTATCCAGGTTTTCGTCCTGCTGTCTTCACCCAGCAATTCAGTCAGATATCTCATCAACGGTTCGGACAAAGAATGCCTTCAGTGGCATCTGCATTGCCTGGTACCTTTTTAAGCCCATCTGTAGCTCCTCCCCGGAGCCCTTCTGTGCCATCTGCGATATCTAGTCCAGTGACAATTCCTTCCACCTCTCATGTGCAAAGGAGCGGTGCAGTTCTCTCGGCAATACCCTCTGCGGTGCCAGTTTCATCTCTAGCTCTCTCTCAGAGAATCCCTTTGATTCCCTCCACAATACCCACTGCAGTGGCAGCTCGTTCTCGGGTATCCTCAATGGAATTTGCAGCTACGACTGCAGAATCAATTTCTTCCAAGTCTATGCAAAGGATCTCTTCAACCTCATCTACACTCCCTGCTTCAATTTCACTGCCATCCGTTTCTACCCAAAGAATTTCTGCTATTCCTTCTCATGTACCTCCTGTAATGTCGATTCCATCCGTTCCTTCTCTTATTAATGCTAATATTGTGTCTCCTGCCGCATCTGGTTCTGAACCTAAAAGCATGGTTTCTGCACCGCTGCAAGCTCCAGTTCCAATGCCTCCTTTGCAGGTTGTAAATCACACTTCTGCCTTGTTTTCATCTAACAATCCTTCTCGACCTCACATCGTTGCATTGCCTCCACCTCACGGCGGTTCCCAGGGTAGCAGCCAATATCGATCGCCAGCTCCTCACCTGTCTTCCTTCCGACCCCCTGCATCAATACGCCTCCCAAGTCCCGTCCTTCAGTTGGGTAATGCAACAAGTTCTCAACATTCTGTGATATCCGGTATGATACAAACTCCGGTGTCTCTTCAGACTATCGCAACATCTATGCCGCTTCCTCCGAGCAATATTTGCAGTAGTACACAGCACATGGTAACCTGTAGCAAGCCACCTGCAAGCAATCCTGCACTACCGGCACTTGATTTAACAAGTGCTGGACCCAACAGAAATGTAGTGGTGTTACCGTCAGTTGATCAGACTGCTGAGAGGAATGACTGGGCGACCTCGCGCGCAGATGCTTTTTGCGTGCTGTCCGATGATGATATCTAATTGCAATGCTGCGGGCATGACCCTTGTGGAACTGCTACGCCAAAGATGGGTAGATTTTGCCAAGGCTAACTCAACGTATAGATAAGGAGCTTGCAGTTGTGATACGATCTGAATTGGTTGGTTGCTGAGTTGATCACATGTTTCTTCCAGCAGGATACTTAACCCGCAGCGAATTATTTGGCAGTGATTTTACTGGTGCCATGCTAATGCAACACTGAGGGAAAAGCTTCTAGGAGTGCGGTGGCTCTCTTTACTGCAGGCTCAATTGATACCGGGTGTATATAAATGTTCTTTTGTAAATTATATTAACCTGCTCAAGTACTTGTTAGAATGGTAGCCATGCTAACCTCTGTTATAGTCGGAGAGCCATCGTGTCATTTTAAACTAATGTAAAAGCCGTCGTCCTGCTATTTGAACGCTGGGAGGTTTATCACCGATTCACCAGTGTTTTTTTTATACTAAAATGTTGAATTCCAGAAAGTTGTGAATTAACGTGGAACTCCTGAGGGAACCGGATTGGATCACGTTACAATAACAAGTTTCCAGGTGGTTGCTCTTGCCGGAAAACATAAGCTCGCTTTTTTTTTTGGGGGGGCGGGGACCAGAAGATGAGGTTATAACGGCTTGGTCATCCATTGGCATGGCAAACTGTATGATGTCAAATTCAATACTTGTACAACGCACTTGAGTCATTTGATGCCTGGACGCGACTCCACATACATGTTGCTGGGAAGCTCGAAGTTATTAGCCTTGACCTTAATCTCATCAACCAAAATAGAGTATATAAAAATGAGAATGGATGAAATCAATCAGAATATGGATTGTTGGATAATTTAATGTCCTTGTTCGGTTCACCAGTAGGTGAGAAAGACTGATAAAAAAGGGATAATTACACTCATAATCCTGAGTAATTTTGCAATAACATTCATAATCCTGCATAATCGTGAATTACACGGGAAAACCTGAGTAATGGTTAACTCTTACATGACATAACCCTGTGTTAAATTCCGTTTGTGACACACGTTACATTTGACGGTTTTCATTGAAAAAAGGATGAAACTGCCCCTAAAGCACATTTTTATTTGCAATAACATGCCATCTTAACCCCCTCCCCTCACGGCAAGCTTGAAGTCCCCGACCGCCCTCAAGGTCCTCCTCGAACCCCCATCCCCGTGCCGAGCGAGCTCTCCTCGAAGATTCGCATCCATTGCCGCGGCGCACCAGCTCCCTCCCTCCACCCCCCCCCCCCCATCCACCGCCCAGATCCTCATCCTCGGCTGATTGAACCCACTGTCTGTCCTTCTCCTGGGAGCCCCAACCCCCCGCCCGCCCGGAAACAGAGCCCCCCCCCCGGGGTCCCCCGTCACCCTCCACCTACTGCCCGCCGGAGCCCCAACCCCTCGCCTGCCCGAGCCACAACCCTCTGCCCGCCCGAAAACCAGAGCCCCCTCCCCCCCTGCAGCCTGGAAGACATACCCCCCCCCCCCCCCCCCCGGACCCTGTACGGAGCTTCTCCATGATTGTGCCTCACATGATGGCTTCGAAGGTGATCATACATCACATGATGACTGTGCCTCACTTGGAATTCCTCTATTTCCACCACATTCCCCTGATCCCTCCATCACACCTGTCATACCATGTCGTTTCCATCTTTTGTTATCTTCTTCACGCAACCAAACCTCGCATGCACATTATCTTGCTCCACCATCGTCCAACACTAGACACCGTCATATGCACCTTCCCGTAGAAGGCCCCCACGCTCTCGCAAGTAGCACAACACCGTCTGGAGGCGCACCACCACCGGAGCCCAGCACAAGGCTCTTCGTCGACCACATGCCCCTGCGCGACCGCCCGTGATGACACCATCGAGCCAGCACCGTTGCTGCTTCACGCCTCCGCCACCAGGCGTCCTCCATCTTCAACATGCGCTGCGTGAACCTCCAACCTAGGCGTGGGCGCCCCGCAGTCAATCTCTTCTTCCCCACATGAACACCTCCTCCGTAGAAGCTTCACCGCCATCTCTCGTCTTCCGCCTCCTCCGGTCAACGTTGCGCAGCACCTCCGCCCGAAGACCACTAGCGCGACCATCATCCAGGCACACCGCCTTCTCCAGCAGCAGCATAGCGCCCTTCAGCTTCTTCCCTCTCCTAGATACCCCGCATAAGGAGCACCCTGCCGCCCCCGTTTTGTTCCATCGAAGGTAGAAAAGACGAAGGAGCAGAGGCACATCCTTTTTTGACCGTTGACCGAGGATGAGTTGGATTAACTCATTCATATGGTTGAGTTAATGTCTTAAACTAACGGAGGGTTATGGGTGTGAGACGGAGTGACTACTCAGGGTTTCCCGTGTAATTCGCGATTATGCAGGGTTATGAATGTTATTGCGAAATTACTCAGGTTTATTGGTGTAATTATCCCATAAAAAAAGTTGGGGTACATCAAGGAAGGTGGGCCTCGGTCATCCCAACACACTTGGGCGGGAAATTGTTCTCCCTGATCTGTTGCAGCTATGGGGCCATATCCCCTCTCTTGATCACAAATATTCTCAATACATGATAAAGCGCAAAATGAGGAACAAATGCTACTGAAAGTTTTCAGAAATATATAAGCAGTGAAGCACAATGAAGGACCAAGTTCAGGGGCTAATACATAAAAATTACAATAATAAAAATACTAATATCCGTGCAAATACCCGAAGTTGACTGGGTGCTTACGCAAAAGTTCCCAGTTGCATGTGACGTGCTTCGGTGGCCCTAGGACGGACGGGGCACGGTCATAATTACTGAAACTAACGGTGACTTCCTTGTAAATTTCCAAGTCACATGAGATCGACTACGTGACTTAAACTGGCTTGGAGGGGCTCTTAGTTGTACGATCGAACGACGGTGATACTTAAATGTGGCGCGAGGGATATACATATGGTGAACTTGATATGATGGTCGCAATCTCTTTCGAAGAATGGGTTCAGATCGATCTAGTTAGGGTTAACATGCGACTGAGATTTATTCTCAGTTGAACAGTTGATATGAATGGTTGCTCCTCCATTGTACCAATGCTATTGCCATCCCTTTCATCTTTGATTCTTCTTCCATTACTAACGTGAGGCAGAGGTGCTCTATCTCAGGCGGGCTCTTCATTGGAGCTATGATCTCTAGTGAATGTTCTTTCGGCAATGAATCGTGCAAACAAGGAGATGACTCGACCTATTGGAGCTCTATCTCGAGGCAACCTAAATCGATGGATGTACATATATTCAACAAACCATTCCATGTACTTGGTTTCCATATTCGGATACAATCTCATAAGAGAAAAAAGAAAGAGAATAATATTTGTTCCCATTCACATAAACATCCATTCATAAGAACATGTCCATATGTGCAGGGACGGAGCCACAACTTTTTTGAGGAGGGGGCACGCGATTTTTTTAAAAAATATGTCTATCAATTACAATACACTCATATTCATTGTATAACAATAATTGTTGGGGACAAATTATATCTGTAGTTTTCACGTATATTTTTCATCAATTTTGAACTTATTCATTATATAAGAATAATCAATTTTGAACTTAATTTTTAATCAACTATATCTTTTTATTCAATTTTACATAAATTGGTATCATATACGTTCTGTTCCACAATATCAGGATTTTTTGTAAATAATATTTATAGTTTTTAAAAAATTAAGTTATATTCAAGTATTTTATTTATTTTGAATTCAGTATATAGATTTTGATTAATTACAATATAACTAAACTTGTTCCAAATTTGTATCAAATCAAAAATACAAAATATCAAATTCTATACTTTTTTTATCAATAACAAGAAATAATAATATTTATGAACAAAAATACACCGATCAAGAATGTATGTGAATTTGATCACTTTACTTGATAATAGGACCAATGAATAATATATTAGACTTGACAATAAATGATTTTTTTGTTATTTTTTTTAGATTGCGAATTAACCCCGTATATGTATAAGTGATAATAGGATTGGATGAAAGATAGATTCATTTTATAGTCCGATTCTAAAAAAATGGATAACCAATAAGATTAGGGTAGGCATTTATTATAAGTTGATCGATTGAAGAAATTATCCAATATATGTTGATTTGAGGTAAACTTTTATGTTAAGAGGTATATTATCTATTGGTAAAAGTTCTTGAATATTTTCTAAAGAAATGAGGGTGGCACATACAAGTTTTACCCTCAAAAAATCCAAATGAGGCATTATAATTATGACATATTATTATTATTTTTAGCTTAAAAAATCCATAGGGAAAAAATTACATATACATATAGTATGTAATCTCAAATTTTAGGGGGGGGGGCACTTGCCCCTCCTTGCCCCCCCTAGATACGTCCTTTCGTATATGTATATATGTACATACATGTATACATACATACATACATACATACATACATACATACATATACACATACATACATATACATATACACGCACGCATGCACGCACACACACATACATGTACACACATTTATGTGTGTGCGAATATACGTATACATACATACATACATACACACACACACACACACACACACACACACACACATATATATATATAGGAAAGGGAAGCTACATCATGATGTAGCCACATCAGGGGCAATTTCATCTTCTTTTTTTATTTTTTTTCGAAATTTCCACGATGGATTTTCATAACTATGACCTCCATCCAGAACAAGTAAAATACAACAAATTTGTGACCGTTAAAAAAATGACTGTCTGGATGGAGGCCGTAGGAGTCTCTGTTTCTGACGAATTTGAATGACATATTAGAGAGATATAGTTATGAAAATCCATCGTGGAAATTTTGAAAAAAAAATAAAAAAGAGGATGAAATTGCCCTTGATGTAGCTAAGGTTAGCTACATCATATTGTAGCTTCCCTTTCCTCATATATATATATATATATATATATATATATATATATACACACACACACATATATACACATACATACATACATATACACATACACACACACATACACACACATATGAGGTCGGGGAGGCTGTTGTGTAACATCCAAGTTGGCTATTACACAGAGCAATTTCCCCTATATTTTTTATTTTTTTCAAAAATTCCACCATGTATATTCATCTATATATCCCTCCTATATGCCATTCGAATTTCGTCAGAAACAGAGACTCCTATGCCCTTCATTCAGAACAGTTCGATTACAGCATATTTGAGACCGCTAAAATTACATGTTCTAGATGGAGGGTATAAGAGTCTATATTTCTGATGAAATTTGAATGCCATATAGAAAAAATATATAGATGAATATACATGGTGGAATTTTTGGAAAATAAAAAAATTAGGGGAAATTGCTCTGTGTAACAACCAACTTGGTTGTTACACAGAACAACTTCCCTTTTCTGTACACACAGACACATGTGTCTATATGTGTTTGTATGTGTGTGTATATAAGAGAGAACGAGAAAGTTGTGTGTCAATCTACCCAAAAAATATTTGCTTTCTATTCCCGAGTCTGCAGTCTTTTAAAGGAATGTCAATAAGAACAAGAAATGCATGCAGTAATTCAAGTGCATTCTTCATTCAACCACCATAGTCGTTGAGAGGGAAGGCTTTCCTAGCTCGCGCATTTCCTTCATCCAACAAGTCAGGTATATCAAAGAGAAGGGGCATTGTATAAATGCTTGGGTCATCGATGAAGCCTTAGCCACTAATTGATGAACTCCAGTCTTTCCTCTCATCTACTCGCTCTTACCTCTCTACTCCGGACTTCGAGGAAAGGAAGTTGGGTCCTTGATTATTTATATATACGACTATGAATACACATATTGTTGCATTATATATCTAGGGAGAGACATGCATCATAAAAATGCAACGATATGCATATCGATAGTCCAATACCTATATACACAATGTCTCCCAAATGGACAAAAAGAGTGAACAAGAAAGTAAACTAAACTGTAGAAGTACGACAAAAAGTGTATACAACCCGGTTGGTAAAGCTACCACAAAACTATGCCTAACCACAAGCCGCTCATTACCGTAGCTGCTCTTGAGCACCTACTGGATCCACATAAATGGGTACATTATGAGTAATTATGCAGTATTGTGCATAACAACTGTATAAAGTAAGTGTGAATTGTAAAGTATACAAAAGAGATACAATGGTAAACCAACCCATAATAGCACCAATTTAACTTCACCCTCATTGTGGCTTACCCTCAACTCACCATAAGCTAAACACTATTGAATCCATTGAGTCCAACATCTATCAATAAGAGTACATAATGGCGTGGGGCATGAAAAAAACTGACATGTGCCACCGAGTATAGCCCACCTCACAATGGGACAAACTCAAATGGTTGTGATAACTAACCCTCTTCGCTAACCACTTCCCAGAACTCTCGTCGCAGAGTTAGGTTTGGATACATGAAGATGCGACCAAGACCCACAGATATCTGAATACTGAACCTGTGTGGTAGAGAAAACTTAAACTACCAACAACGACTACTTGATTGCCACAAAGTACACCATAAAAGATCACCCCCAAAGGCACCAAAAGAAATTCGCTGTGACACGAGCATTATGAAAGAACTCACCTCGGTGCACCAACTAACATCTCCCCTAGCTCATGCCTTTCTAGGATTGCAACCATTTAAGATTCTACTCGGGGTACTAAGGGTGCATGCCCCTCCCTTGGGGGCATCTACTCCAGCTATCCATATGTCACTAAAAGAAAAACCACCATGGCATGAAATGATTCATCACGGGAATAACCCATCCACTCAACTCAAATAAAAGATATGATAACAAGATCTTGATCATATATGCTTATGCAAAAGATTCTCTCACTCAGGAGGCTTACTGTATTGTATTACTTGTTTGATTTAGAGGATTGACCCATTTTTTCTTTTTCTTTATCTAAACGAATATGACATTACATGATTTTATTGCATCTCATAATCCTATGCATATTTATCACTTTACATTTCACAATATTCAATTTAGTCATCAATTTGGTCCAACATATCATGGTTGATCGATCATCTCGTTCCAGACGATTGATTATAACTGATCAACCATCCATTATGGCATATGATCAGTCAACCTAATAGATCAATCATTTTACATGATTGATCATGCCAATTGACTAATCGATCACGTTAAATGACTGATCTATCATGCTCTTTGATCTCGGATCATGGATCGAACATCATTATCCAGCAATGGCAACAGAGCTCTAGCGAACGGTGATGGTCCAAAATGGTGAAGGGAGGACCTCTACACCCACCCTATATAAGAGTGTGGGTGGTTTAATATATTTGTTATGGATCCATATTCATTTACCGATCTACGAACTTTCAAACACGCATAACTTTCTCAAACGAACTCATACTTTAACACTCTTAGACTCATTGGAAAGGTCTCGATAAGTACTATATAATAACGTGAATGACTCATTTGGATAGTGGATGAAGTTTGAATTTCAAAATAAGGGATCTCACATCATAAAGATCTCAAAGGGAGTCTCGTCTCTGAAAATTAGGTATGGCCTCTATGTAGTACTCGAATTGTTGATGCATAAACATCTCAAAGGGAACAAGCTTGTACGAAAACCATAAAAATATCAAAGGAAAATAACTATGGTTTTCAGATCCATAGCTACAAACATGTGAGGGCACTTCTCCCTCATGTCTACCTCAGACTCCCATGCTACCTCCTTGATGTTGCAACTCCATATAACTTTAAATAAATGAATCTCCTTCAACCTCAACCTCTTGATTGTATGTTCCACTATCTACATAGGCGTTGATGAATATATGTTGATCCGATGACCCTAACATGGATAGAACAACAATCGCTGCAACGATCAACCACTAATTCAATCAATAATCAACCCACAATTCAGATAAAAGAATGTTTATATGTGAGTCAAAATTTATTATAACTCTACAATAGTGTGTATAGGTGTAAGTATGGAAGAGTGTCTAAATCAGGAAAGACTAATGAGGATAAATAAAATGATTATTAATTATTGCAAATTATTAGATGTTTTTGGATTTTTAGTTTTTCTTATTTTATGTCCTTTTTCTTTTTATATTTTTGTGGGGCTTTATTATATTTAAAATTTTTATGATTTTTAATGGTTTAGATTTTTAATTTTTTTAATTTTGTAATTTTAAATTCCTTTTTATTTTTCAAAATAAGTTATCTAATAATAAAGATATAGATAATACAAATAATATAGAGATAATACATAAAGAAAATACATTTTAGAGTTTTTAAAAATAAGTTAAATAAAATCAAAATAAAGGAAATAAAATATTTTGAGGTTTTTGATCATTTATCTATTTCTGGTAATTTTTTTGATATTTTTCTAATTTTTATAGATTTTAAAAGTTGAAAGTACTCAACACAGCGAATAACTTAAATCCAAAAGCTTATCTAGGATATTAAAAATAATTCACAGTTCTAAAATAACTATAAATTAATTTTAATATATACTATAATAAATTTAAAAAATAAGAAATATAAAACACAACTTTTGGATTTTTCTAGATTTTTTGCCAATTTTTTTTTAATTTTTAGGGTTTTGTGATTTTTAAGGTTTTTGTTTGTTATTTTTATGTGATTTTTGAGTATGAGTTAAAACATATGGAATACAACTAATATGATTTTTTTAGAATTTTTTGATAAATATTCAAAAATTTTATGGATTTTTAATAGCTAAACAGGAGGAAATTTATTTTTGATAAATAGGAAAACTATTTTATATGCTTTTGCAAAAAATATATGTGATAAATATAGATTCCAAGAACTTAATGTAATTTTCCTATAATTTTTGCTATACAAAAGCAATAAATAAAATAAATACATAAAATAAAAATAAGCAATGGCACATGGTCCTATTCGTAATTAAAATAAACTAAACATGCATTTCATAACATGTCCAAGAAATATAGGAGACAAAATGCAAATTATCCATAAAATACCTTAACCGAAGTACCACATGAGGCGCTCAAAACAGGACTGAAGTGCAAACAGATGAAATCTGCAAAATATCAAGAAATATTACAGTACATATAATATTTACAACATTACAATGAAATTCAAAAAGGTGGAGGGGATAGATGCAATTTACCCTTATATAAACTATAATGGACTGTTTAGATCAACTCGCTTAAGTGCCCGACGGTCCAGATGTGTGCGTACAGCTTCGTTGATGATCGGATGAGATTAGATCCTCAGATGGATCTTACGACCACTGTTGGGCTCGATCCAATGCTTCTGATCAAAACTAAAGGTGTGCTCTCCATCTAATGGTTGTGAAGGCCTCTGGAAGAAATGAGAACAACATCTTGACCAAGCTCCTTCGATTAGCAAGATCTTCGATCTCCCAGGCACTTTACGAGTTGTTGCGGGTCTCTAAGTGCTCCTGGGAGCTTTCTGCGTCGAGTGGATGCTTTAGAAGGGTCCATGCCTCATCGGAGGAGGCATGGAGCTCAAAGAGAACTCAAGTACTTGGAACTGCAAAGTTGGACTCGAATCATCCCTACATGGGATGCTCTAAAGTTGAGACCTGCACAAAAAGGTTTGCAGCTCGAGGACGAAGGTCGTAGCCTTATTATTAGTGGAAGTGAGTGAGGAATGAGGTGTGACGAAAGGTCTCCAGTGAGCGATGGAGTTGAAGACTCGATCTTCTGATATGAGCAAGTTCATGGTAAATAGAAGTGATCTGGAGCGTGGAGAAGAGTAGGGGAATAAGATGATGGCATAGGACGGTTAGAACAATCGATGATGTGCAGTGGACAGAGCTTGGAGCTCTATGCTCCGATGTACTTAATTTTTTTTGGATTTTATGCAAAATAATATGAATTTATAGGAAATACATTGCAAAAAGTTGGGGAGCAAAGAACCACCTAGAGGTGAACTCCGATTTTGGCGAACTTCACCCGAGTACCTTTTCCTCACTTTGAACCGCCGGGAATACCTCCCTATCATGAAGGACTCGCTCCAGCACACGATTCTAAGGGGTTACGGGGCTCTGAAGTGGATTCTTTTTTGGTTGGATGAGTAAGAAAAGATCGTATACAGGCGACTGGGAGGGAATATTTGACTAGGGTTTGTGCATAGATTGATGGCGATGAAGCTCATTGGATCACAGGGTGTGGATCAGAGAAGATCGATGCACATTTTTCATGAAAGGTGCAAGGTCAATCGTCAAAGAGGTTGGCTATGAAAATAAGGAGATGGAGGCACGGGCTAGTCCGACGGGGGTCATTACATGAAGAAGAGGGTGTTGACCTGGGTTCAACCCTTCCTGGCTCCTCATTGGTCCACATCCCCCACTAAAAGACAATACACCACTTAAAAAGGAAATTTTGCAAATTTAAAACAACAAATGATTTTATTAATACAAACTCAAAACATAAAAGTCTTTTATTATTTAATAAACTACTTTTTTTGATGATTTTTATTTATTTTTACCAACTTATTCAATAAGGTGCATTAATTACATATTGTATTTATATGTATATGTATATATATTTTGTGTATTTATATTTATATTTTGGTATTTTTGTATATAATTATATATTTATAAAATTATTTAATATGTATTTAAATATTTTATTATATTTTTATAATTTTGGTTATATGTTTAAATGAATATTATGTATATTATATATGTTTTAGAGATTATATATGTTTTAGAGTGTGAAACTGAGATTTTTAGGCACGCTAAGAAGCCATTATGTGCAAATGCAAAAATCATAGAATTTTAGATAAAATTTATACAAATACAAGCCAATAGATACTAAAATATATATAGGGTTGACAAGCGTCCGAAATCACCCTTTCAATTTAATTTGTTGTTGTAGCCGAGTAATTCAGAGATTGGTCAAAAATTGATTACATTGAGAAATGATAGAGAGAATCAAGTCTCGATGCGATCAAGTTATTTATTTTACTTGGGTAAGTTCCAAGGTCAAACTCTGGAAGATAATACGAGGGTTCAGAATTAATAATTAAATATCAAGATGCTAAGACTTTTAGAGAATAAGTATTATTTTGGGTATTTTTATCTTTTTTAGATTTTTATGGATTTTAAATTAAAGATGTAATTAATAATCAAAGTAAATATGATGCATGAATTTTAAAATAATTTTTAATGCAGGAAAATAATGTTATATTATGTTGGATTATAAATAAATAGACCATTTTTATTGATTTTTAGGTGATGCAATAATATGATGATGCAAAGTGATGATGAATGCAGAGCAGGTCAAACCAAGACAAGCAAATTAGCAAGCCAATTAAATAGATTAATTCAATGAAAACTCAACCCCAATGATCGATTAATTATAAAGTTATGCAATCAACCTGAACTAATTTCCCCTTTTGAATTGCAAATTCTTGAGCAACAAGATCAAATATATTAAAAGGAATGTACTTAATTTAAGAAAGAGTGCCTCAAATAAATTGATATCTCAGGGTATTTCGATGAATAATCAATTATATTAGGTAGTAGAGAATGGAATACGCTTTGAAATGACACCAAAAACACTAAAATCCAATAATCGGTTCACAAGCTATACCCTCTAGAAGCTCAGGGGTCAAATGTAAGTACAATAATTAAAAAACTTTGCAAATTAGACCTTCTAGGGGGTACACATTCAATTTCCCAAATCTGCATGAATTTCTCTGCAATTTTCATTTAGTAGGGGTATTTTTGCAATTCTTGGATTTTTGGAGGATACTGCTGCAATTTACCCAAAGTCATGAGCGCAACACGCATGATTGGGACTCTTTGTGATTCAAGGAAGATGAGGGGGTAGCATGCAAAATTTCCAGCACACATGTGAGGCACATGTGGGGTAGCATGATCGGGCAGCAGCTCGAGTTGATCCTCCACGTGGCTGCTTACTATTGCGTCGGGTATGTCGAGGTGCGAGGTTTAGCGTATAGTCTTTGGAACGTTCTGAAGCATTCGATGGAAGCTTGATCTAACGATTGCCTTTTTTGTGAACATGAACGGCTCTGATCGCTTGAATTCTTAATCCTAAGGCATGTGTTGCACTTAGAGAACTGGCTTCTACGTCATGGACGATTGCTCCAAGCAGTCAAAGGTGATCAAGAAGCGTTGGCTCTGGGAAGAAGGGGTTGATGCTCTAGGTTGGAGCCTCAGCTTGGGCATGAAATCACTAAGAAGAAGATGGTGGACGAAGGTGCTCCTCTGGTCATGTGAGGGATGGAGATGATCTCTGACCACGAATTAATCATAGTTGGAGGAGGTACATAGGCAGAGGGGAAACACGTAGGAAACTCGCAGATGGGGGAAGATAATGATCAGAGGGGAGTTGATGTTGAATATTCTAGGGATGAGTAGCATAAGAAGAAGAAGAAGAAGGTGAGAAAGGAGAAGAGGTAGATGGATTTACCTGTTTGCTTGGGGTTGGAGAGGCTAAGACCTACTCCGGTCTTCGCCACCTGCTCTGATGACTGAAGTAGAGGCTCGACACACAAGTACGGTGGTACGACGTGGTTGGAAGGCCACATATCACGCCTTGATATGGGAGATGTCTTGATGCTGCTATTACCAGTAGAGGTTAGGGAATCTGAGGTTCCTCCCTCTGTCGTCACTGTTGATCAATGGATAATGGAAAATAGATTGATTTCCTATGGGGATCGGGTTAATTAGAACGAAGTGGATCGAGATTGGGGTTCTAATGACAATGAGGGATAGAGTTAGGTAGAAGGGAAGGGCGATAGGACTTGGGGATCATTGGTCGTTGGGATAGGATATAGGCATTGGGGTTTGGGAACTTAGCAACGACGATAGAGTTTGTTTGAGGAGAGGCGGTTGAGGATCATGGCGCAATAGTGGAGTAGGGGTTCAAGCAACGGTTTAGGGAGGAAAGAGATGTGTCGATCGGAGATGGAGACGTACCAAGGCAGAATAGTGAGGCGTGACGACGATGGATCGGCACAGGTGGTGGAGAGAGAAAATGTTGGGGGTCGTTGGATCCTCACGATCCAACGGCCGGGATGATGCATGTGTGATGCACGTGAGGTAAAGGTGAGGTGGAGTCATGCGCTATACACACGAGGATGAGATAAAGGGGAAGGCAGGGATAAGGGTAGATGTTGGATCATCTGATCCAAAGGTCCAGATGAGCGACACTAGGCGACAATAGGGTTTGACCATAGTAGGAATGGTTGATTGCAGGGCTGAGGTCACCGAACAGGTGGTTGACACGTGGCGTGCTATTTTGACCAGAATGTTGACCAGTACAAAAGTGCAAAAAATAATTAGAAAATAAATAGAGGATGAACTCAACTGGAAAAATGACCTAAATGAAAAGTATAGACTAAATGAAATCTACCATGTTCATGAAGGACCCAATTTTTTAGTTTTGTAATTTTTATTTGATTTTCTATAGATAAATAATGCATGCAAAAATAAAACATTAATGCAATGAACTCGAATACATTTTTTTTGGAATTTTTGTCGGTTTAATGTTGTTTAGAAAACTCAGGGAATGAAATATATACAGGTGGACCAAGTTAGTATTGTTAAGTCAGAATTGATATTTTTAATTACCTTTTGGATTTTTATTTTACTTTTTATGTAATTTGTTAAAAACTAAATAAAATAAAGAAATGGAAAAGAAAATAATTAAAATGAGTGAAATATGCACATAAAATGATACATCAAAATCAGTAAAAATGTACAATGCACAGTTAGGCCCGAAAATCTAATTTTTACAAATGGACTCTGATTCTTTTGAATTTGGTCTTGATTTGTAGATATTTGAAAGTACATTAATTCAAAAGTAAAAAGAGTATATTTGGACACTGTATGAGAGAGATATCATCGTTTGTGCCTTTTTGTCTTGAAATTAGGGTTGGCGATTATTTTGAATATGTACAAGTTAGCATTTTTAGGATTTTTTTCATTGATTAAGGTTAGTGATATGTACACAATGGAGTCATTTTCATGTCAATTAGAGTTAACATGATTTTATTAAAATGTGTGAAGTTAGGTAAAAATATGTAGATGAATATGAATGCATAAATGAATGCTATTTTATGCAAATTAATTACAAGTGCATGAAAGTTAATTTTATGATATTAGCAAGTGAATGAACCTAATTTCTCGATATGAAGCTCTACTTTCAGCTACTTAGAGTTATGCATTACAGATTCATCAAGGGCAAGTAGAGTATCGATCCATAGGGATCCATACATTTTTTACACGAATTTTTATTCTATTTACAAAGGCATTTTCGATTTTATTGACTCAACTCGAACCCTATTTTTATTTTTTGAGACTTTGAAATATATTAAAATCTCTGTCGTAAGGTTCTAGACATCTTAAGGATCACACAAGAATTTTCTGGAAATTTTTCAGATTTTTCTGGTATTTTTGAATTGCTAGGGATATTTATGTAAATTTTTAAGAAACTTAGGGTCTTGAATGCAAATAAATGGAAAATTAAGGGTGTAATTACAATTAAATAAAGTAGATTGGACAGAAATGAATTTTTTCAATTTAAAAAATTACTTAATGGGTGAAATTGCTAGAAAAGAAATAAACTTTATAAAAATTGCAGAAGAGTTCTGAAATGAAATTAAGAAGAAACTTATAATTGTAATAGCATAGAATATAAAAATACGAATTGAAAAAATTATAAAGAAAATATAAAACTTTCCTAAAGTTGCTCTTAGGTCCAAAATTTATAAAAAAAATCCAGGGAAGTAAAATTACGAAGGGGTCCCCGAACACCTTCTTCTTCCTCGAGCGGCAATGGAGGAGGCATATAAAGGCGACGCTTGAAGGCAGAGGAGGAGGGATGTGGTGGTGACGCTCGGCGATGACGACGAAGGGATGAGGCGGTGCTATGATGATGCAGAGGAGCAGATGACAAGGGAGGGGAACGTTATCTTTGCTAAGATGGAACGCACATAGCCGATGGCAGCAGTTTTGTCGGGCCATTGCTAGAGGAGGTTTTTCCTATCGTAACGTCTTCTTGAGGGAGATGATGGAGATTTATGATGAAACCCACATGATGTTGTACCTGCACGTAAGTACACAAAATAAATTAAAGGACATGTGGCTGTGTACTCATGGAACAAGTGAAGAAATGGATGTAATTAAGAGGTGGGGCTTTGTCGTTCAAGAAATTGGGGAAGGAGTTGGCAAGTGAAAATGTAAGAAGTTTGTGGGATTTAAATGTAGGGGGGTAGATTGTGGGCTTTTTTTAAAAAATAATTATTAAAAAATCAAAATTAATTAAATAGGTATTATAAAAAAAATATTAAAAAAATGTGTATCAGGTGCTGATTTGGGATGCCACCTCCAAATCGGCACATGAGGTGCCGATTTGGGAATGTGCTCTTGACAAATTACCAATGGTCTGAAGGATATGGTAAAAATCCTCAAGCGCATCACGGAAGCGTGAGCATCGTATCGAATACGACGAAGACCGACTAGTCGGACTAGTTGTTCTATGCAGCGGAAATTAAAATTTTTTATGTGACGAAACCACAAGATCCAAGAACACTTCTTGTATCATTTCGTCTAAACCACAAACAAGTAATAGGATTACCTTTTAATGCATGGTTGCGATCGAGTCTCTAAAGGAAGAGACCTCCTATCTCAAGTCCGATCCAACGGAGGAGACGCTTGTGAGCGTGTTGATGAAACACGTGCTTCTCGCAATCCAGGTTGATGATCCAATCAGCGAATCTCCTGATCTCGACACACAAGATCCGACGTCTTCTTCACAAGCGAGGTGCACCGAAGGAGACGGAGATCCATGGGTATATGATCAGGCAGCATAACGACGATGCTGCGGCGATGGAGACTCTCTCTAGGGCATCCATGGTGGACGGCCACGAGAGAGGAAGAGAGAGGGCTGACCTGTAGAGAGAAATAGAGAGAGAGATGCTTATGTTCTCTTTTGTGTAAAGAAGAGCAAAGGGGGTGCCCTTCTATTTATAATATTTTGGGATCCATGGATCTCAATCCATTTGCAACACAAATCCAATGGCTCTCATTGATTTGTATTTCTTTTGATGGCTAAGATTTGTGTTGGTAAATACCAACAACAATTAATTTAATTTAGATTAAATCTATATTGATAAATCAATATAAATCAATCTTAAATTAAATCAAACAAATATGGAGATAATGGGAAAGAGAGAGTGCCTCCTTCCATATACATGGAGTGGACGGCCACCCTTTCTTAATAGGAATAGATAGCCATCCCTCCTATTAATATGGAAGGAGCATCTCCAATGTAATCTCCCTCGATTACATTATTCCATGTATCTCCAATTTATTACAACAACAATTGTTGTAAATTATTCTACAAAAATAATTCATAATTATTTTGTGAATATTGCAATCTTGCCATCGGAAATTTATGAATCACATTCACAGCCCAAAATAAAATGTAAATTACATTTTTAATTTAATGTTCAATGTGAATCCAATTCACATTAACATTTAATCAACAAATGTAAATTACAAATAGCTCTCTCTTATATATTATAAATCTTATTTATAATATATATGATTAATATGGATATTTCTATCCACATTATTCAATATCCATGATAATTAAATCACATTTAATCATCTTGGATCTCTATTCTCATGTGCCCAAATAATATGAATCACATTCACATTATTTACATCTTTGATAATCAAATCACATTTAATTATCTAAGATAGCTCTCTTTATAATATGAATCGAATTCATATTAATCATGATAATCAAATCACATTTAATTATCCATTTTCTCAATGCTCGGATACATATTATCAACAATGAAATTATCCTGAACCCTTCAAGGATAATGCGCTTTCTCCGCGAATACTTGGAGATAAGGACAGGGCGATTGTATTGTTCCACGTATACTGACTTGGATATTGAGATCACATCTCAAATACATATCTCGGGCCTCCCATAGACGCTTGATTAAATCAAGATCGCAAATCTAATCTTCTCATTGCATTTGAATCACATTCAGATCAATATCCAACATTTGGACTAAGATTAGATGACTTCTCTACTGAGAGGGGTCACTAAAATCCAGACCCGTTTCATCACTCCCAAGGAATGGAAGCGTCATGGTTATACAACCGTTTATGATCACATCACCCTCAGGTATTCCCAATACCTGGACATCCTACATACTGGAAGTCTCAGAATAAACCTGAAGTATAAGATCAATTTTACACTGTCTACTTCGGAGTTTTATCATTAAGTTTCTCATTCGATAATTGAGAGTCGGTAAAGATCATATACTTTCCAAAAGCATATATCATACCTAGGTCTTGATCTTATACTTTCCAAAAGTGTATATCAAACCTAAAAATTCAGTCAAGCTTCCAAAGCGATACGACCGTGCATGGAATTTGATTCTTCGCAATATCTCATGAGTGAGTTCATGTCTTCCATTTCGGTAATTGAACCTGTATGATCCCTTTGAGAGATCGTATTAGTCATATGCCCTTGCATGCACACAAGCATGCTGGTGTATAGACCTTGATTAGGTCATCAACCTATTGGTATGCTAAATGTACATACTCAGACATATAGTAACACATCTGTCTCCGGTCAGAGGATGCGTGCCTATATCATGATAGCATACGATATAGGACTTTGGTTATCTTGATCTCGTTAAGTCAACTCTTTGACCTAACTAATCTGACACCTCTGAATCTCTATTCCCATGCAGAGGACCTGCATCAAGATATCGGTCAGATATCAACCTAAATAAGAAAGGATTGCCATCTCCTACTCAGGCTGGAGATCATCTCTCAACAATAATTTGACAGTGCTTGATGAGTCCTCAATCTAACTCTTTAGATATTCATCCATGCACCAACCTCTATGATTCAATACTTGAATCAATAGTTGTATGATCATCAAGATGCATGTGGTACATAACCCTAATTGTACTAAGGGACCTATTATACAAATTAGTTATTCTTCATTTCAGATCAGGGAATGATATTTGCAATAACATTTATTTTATAATGGCTCGTCGTGGGCTCGCATGTCCAGCAATCTCCCACTATCCCAAAGAGCCATTAATAGACTAATCATTTAAACCCACACTCATGTGATAATCATTGGCTATTTAGAAAATAGCTAGGTAAGCTGATCAGTCACTCTGTTCCCAAGAGACTATGCCAAGTCCTTTTACGGCACTTGCAGTAACAGTGTTCGCATCCAATGCGAATGTTGCATCTTATGCAACCAGTACTCAATCATATCAGTCATATTGTCCTTGACACTACGCCTTAATAATTATTATAACCAGTATGTAATTTTTATTATCCTTATCAGAATACCCTTATTCATGGAGATCTCTATCTCCTAAGGTATTCGTAGTTAAGACCTTTTAGATCTCCATCTATAAAGTCTTAATTACCTGAAGATAAGACTTAGAGATTACTATCTCTAAAGTCTTGTCATCTTTGAAGATATTGATATTACTGCAATCAAATGTTTTATCTCCATAGTAGGATTAGTAACAGTTTTCTACTCCCACTGCATGGCAGACATCTGGCTTTTGTACACATCTAGCATATATCGGCTTCTCGAAACTAATGCACAAGGGCAAGCAATTTTAGCATTCACATCCTCAACTCTTTGAGGTGTTATCCCTTTAGATAGGTCAGTACCATATCTTGAGGGAAAGAAGCCTTTCTTGGGATTTTCCAGAAAATGGAAATGTCCAAGGTGTACTACTAATGTGATGGTCCCAATACCCTCTTTTCTTTGCTTCTGAACAACTTCAAAACTAAGATCTAAGAGGTATCCTGGAGATCATATCTCGAGGTATGGGACAACCACATTATAAAACACTTATTATTGTTATCCTATATCATTACAAATGATTAGGATATTATCTACATTTAGCACGATGAACACAATGACACTCTCACTAAGCTTCACATGGTTCATTAAGATATTATCTGAAATCATAAAATTTATGAATTCATCAGATCCAATGTTTTAACTATAAGAAGCTTATTTGAGTCCATAGATGGAGTTTCTTTAGCTTGCACACCTTACTTTCCTCAACCATGAAGCCTTGGGGCTACTTCATGTGAATATCCCCAAAGAGGTATTCATGGAGGAATGTAATCTTGATTTTCATCATGAAGATGTCATAGTCAAGTTGTGTAGCTATAGTCAGCAATATTCTGATGGGTTCAAGCATGGTCACTGAAGAGCAAGTCTTATCGCAAGCAATGTCTTCTCTTTGGTGTGCAGCTCATGGCTACGAACTGTGCTTTGAAGGTCTCTACCTTCTCATTAGGTTCCCTCATTCTCTTGAAGATCCATTTACACCTTAATGGGTCTTACCCATATAGGTGGATCCTCGAGGGTCCATATACAACACTTGTATATGAAGTCTACTTTAGACTTTATTGCTAACATCCATCTTTCCATGTCATGATCTTTAGAAGCTTCATCATATGAAGTTAGATCATTGTCAGATTCAACTGACACATGGAATCCATCTTCAAACTTATTTGAAGAGGTATTAGTGTTTCATCTTTAATTGTCCTTTTAGTTTCCAATTTTAGGAGCCTCATTATCTTCTCAAGACTAAATGAGTTCCTTTACTTCATTTTCATCTTGATTCTCAAGAGTCTCATCATCTAAGAATCACATTCTCAAATATGAAATCGTTTAAGAATCTAAAGGTCATAAAGTAGGTATCCAATACCATCCTTTATTTTCTTAATGAAGTAGCACTCTCAGATGCTAAGTTCCAGCTTACTTGCATGGAATCTTATTAGGGATATATTGTAGTCTCTACTACATATATACCTTGGAAACTAAGAGGTAATTATGCTAAGATTCATCATTGATCATATCATGTCACACATGATCCAATTGTATCTCCCTACAACTCTTATTGAGTTTAGATTTATTAGGAAGGGTGCGATAGAAATGATATTCATATCTCTATAAGGTATTCTATGAATTCATCTAATGGGTACTGACTACCTAGATTAGATCAAATTCATTTAATCTTCCTTCAAACATTGGTTCTAAACCAAAATTGTGAAATCTATGAACATTTCATACGTTTCTAAGTGAAGAGAAGAAATCTCATATCACAAATAATCATCAATGGATATCACATATCCATTATGTTTATTCTGATCAATATGTATGAGATCTTGAGTACCTTGACATCTTACACCATTCCAAGGAAGGATGTATTGGACATTTTACTTTGAATACAATATTCATAAGTATGCAAGTTTTGAAATTTTAGACATTCTAAAGTTTCATCTCTTACTTGTCCATTGATCTCATCAACAGACATATGTCTAAAACATGATGCCAGATCATTTTCAGATGATCTTCATCCTCCTATTGATCTTTAAAAGTTTAATTTCCAGTATTAGAAATCTTAATGAACCATTCATTAATTTTCTAATTTAGTGGAGTCCACTAGATGTTAGATTACTATCTGAAATATATCCATCATAATTCTCTATGATAGGTTTATTCCAGAATTCATGTTTATTTCCAACATTTAGAAATAAACTATGAGTGTATTCTAATATCCAGGTCACAGAGACATTCTCTAAGACTAAGGGCTCCCACTGAAAATATGAAGTCTATAGATCCAATGGAAATTGTTGCAACAATTGCATCACTTCCGACATGGATGACCATTAAACTTTAAGATAAAATTTCTAACATTCTAATACATATGCAACCAATTGCAAGTGTCATTAGAAGATTGAGATGCAATTATTAGACTTTATCTTATCAAATAAGTAAGTCAATTCCGATGATTATATGTAGATTATTCTGATGTACTACCAGATTCCTTCTTTAAGGACTCTAGATAGATTTGATAGTCATACTATCAACACATCAACTTATTGCAGTATTGGCATTCATCCAACTCTTTGGATGCCATATGGAAGTCATAGAAGTACAGTCAACTCTTTGACTATACTTCTTACTTGGGTCCAACCCCTACTTCCACTGCACTCCCTTTATCTATAAGCAACCATTGCTTTAGACGAAGGATCTCTTATGCTGAATTCAAAAGATTTCAATATAAGAGCATTTCAACATTTGTACATGCTTCATTCAATTCATACAATATGAATATTCTGAAGCTTCATGGATGACTAAAGTATAGATAGTAGAATGATGACACTCATCGTATCTACATCCATCTAAACTCTTAAAACATTGGTTCAGGTAGGTACTCAAACAATTTGAATACATCATCTCTTATAGAGCTACCATTCTGCATGATGCAGAGAACCACACCATTCATGAAAAAATGTGGAGAGGACATATGTATGCCAAAACATCTTCTTAGAATTTTATAAGGATTATTTGACAATTATGATCATCATCGATATGTCACTTCCGAAGTACATTCAATGAGAGATCAAGATTATAGAGACATTCAAACCCTAGGGTTGTAGTCCTATTATCTAATTAATTGTCATTCCTCATTATTACGAGGAAACTTGCACATTGCAACCACATATATTATGTGTCCAACTGCAAGTACAATATCTTGATCATGGATCCAATCCATGACATTTTACTGGTTATTATTGAGTATATTATTGAGTGGGTTTAATGAAGGATTATCTGAAATAAGAAATTTGCATAAATATATATATATATATAATTATACATATATACATTTTACTTTGATTTAGGAATTTTTATATCAAAGTTGTCTTGCCTTGTCAACACTGAAATCTCATTCCCTTAATCACTTTCAATGTAAGAGATGTACTTACCATCATATCTCAACAAGATCTGGGATCTGCTTCCTTATCTTTATTACATCCCAATAATAAGAGAACATGTAACTCGGATAAAAAGAAGTAGGAACACATTCCACCTTGCAAGTCCAACTTGCATTTCCCAATTCGGTCTTTAACACCTAGGCCCACCACCCCTAAGGTGATGTTCACCCGTTGTTAATTGAACCAACCGTCAACAGGAATACAACTCGCTATGCGCAATCCAATATCGCCCCAATAATATGAGGACCCGATATTGGGATCACTACGCATACGTCCTTACTCTTTCGAGAAGCGACGAGCCCGATCCAAATGGATCGTATGCAGGAGATGTCACTTTGGACAGGCGTCTCCTACATACAATATCTGGCGATGGAACCCCTCGCCTTGACGGGAGACCATGGATGTCACTTATGTGATCCTCCACCTCATATTCAAATTTTAATCAGTTATTATGAATCATATTCATATAATTAATTCTTCCAAGGGAAATACACATCTATTCATAATAGGGTGTTTTTAATTGGATATAATTAACTTAATCACATTAAATTAATTATCAATCCAATTCAATATTAATTCAAACTTTAATAATTAGAAAATACATCATGATCTCTCAGGCATCATTCGTTCCCTACCCGCTGTCATGGCCAGTATCGGCGGGAGTGGGACGGACCGCTACCGGTGCGACCCACTACCCCAACACTCCCCGACTAGACACCATATCCGCTTCGGGAAGAAAATAATGCCAAGCCAATCACTTTATACTTGAGATGATCATCGGTTTTCAACTGAAATTATACCATATAGTAATAATAAAAATAATTTGATTATAAGGAAATTTGCTAACCAAATTCCCAATCCTATTCAAGCAAGTTGTTTGTTGATTGTGTTTCCAATTATTATCTAGATAAAATCTAATCAATTATTGGTTGAGGCCAAGTCAATTAAGAAAATAATCATCATTAAATATTTCTCAAATATTTTTCCATAATTATTTCATGAAATTAACAATTAATTTCAGTAATTGACAATCACTTGGTTCTTGATTTGGAATGTAATTTCAGCAGTGACCCCTACTTATTAAAATTAACATATCTCAATCAAAACAAATTCAATTTAAGCAAAACCAGTTTCTTAAGATTGCTAATTTGATTTATGACATAACGTAAGTGATATTTCACGCATTTCAAGGCATTTCTAAACAGTAATTAACTCCTTAATTACGTTAAGATTCGCAGTCCCCAAAACAGTGCATACATGTTCACTAGTTTGATCATAACTTGAGCAAACGGATTCGAAATCATGCAAACTCAGATCCTACGATTTACTTATTTAATGGGAACAAAATCTAAGTTTTATTTAGTGTTTAAACAATTTAAACAGGGCCTAAAAAAATCATAAAACAGAGATGCGAAAATGAAATGCGATAAAACTTTCGCAAACCCTAACGAACCCAAGTCATCCTAGGTTTATGGATTGTATCTGAAACCTCCGACCTAAGTCTCTGATACCAATTTAAGGATATGGGAAAAATCCGCAAGTGCATCACAGAAGCATGAGCATCGTATCGAATACGACGAAGAACGACTAGTCGGACTAGTTGTTCTATGCAGCGGAAATTAATTTTTTTTCATGTGATGAAACCACATGATCCAAGAACATTTCTCGGATCATTTCGTCTAAACCACAAACAAGTAATAGGATTACCTCTTGAAGTGTGGTTGCGATCGAGTCTCTAAATGAAGAGACCTCTTGTCTCAAGTCCGATCCGACGGAGGAGACGCTTGCGAGCGTGTTGATGAAACACGTGGTTCTCACAATCCATGTTGATGATCCAAGCAGCGGATCTCCCGATCTCGACAAACGAGATCCGACGTCTTCTTCACGAGTGAGGCGCACCGAAGGAGACGGAGATCCACGAGCAAACGATCGGGCAACATAACGATGACGCTGCGGCGATAGAGACTCTCTCTAGGGCATCCATGGTGGACGGCTTTGAGAGAGGGAGAGGGCTGACATGTAGAGAGAAATAGAGAGAGAGAGAGTTATGTTCTCTTTTGTGTAAAGAAGAGAAAAGGGGGTGCCCTTCTATTTATAATATTTTGGGATCCATGGATCTCAATCCATGTGCAACACAAATCCAATGGCTCTCATTGATTTGTGTTTCTTTTGATGGCTAAGATTCGTGTTGGTAAAAACTAACAACAATTAATTTAATTTAGATTAAATATATATTGATAAATCAATATAAATCAATCTTAAATTAAATCAAACAAATAAGGAGATAATGGAAAAGAGAGAGGGTCTCCTTCCATATACATGGAGTGGATAGCCACCCTTTCCTAATAGGAATAGGTAGTTGTCCCTCCTATTAATATGGAAGGAGCAACTCCAATGTAATCTCCATTGATTACATTATTCCATGTATCTCCAATTTATTACAACAACAATTGTTGTAAATTATTCTACAAAAATAATTCATAATTATTTTGTGAATATTGCAATCTTGCCATTGGAAATTTGTGAATCTCATTCACAACCCAAAATAAAATGTAAATTGCATTTTAATTTAATATTCAATGTGAATCCAATTCACATTAACATTTAATCAACAAATGTAAATTACAAATAGCTCTCTCTTATATATTATAAATCTCATTTATAATATATATGATTAATATGGATATTTCTATCCACATTATTCAATATCCATGATAATTAAATCACATTTAATCATTCTTGGATCTCTATTCTCATGTGCCTAAATAATATGAATCATATTCACATTATTTACATCTTTGATAATCAAATCACATTTAATTATCTAAGATAGCTCTCTTTATAATATGAATCGAATTCATATTAATCATGTTCAAATCACATTTAATTATCCATTTTCTCAATGCTCGGATACATATTATCAACAATGAATTTATCCTGAACCCTTTCAAGGATAATGCGCTTTCTCCGCGAATACTCGGAGATAAGGACATGGCGATTGTTTTGTTCCATGTATAGTGACTTGGATATTGAAATCACATCCCAATCCCGATCTCGGGCCTCCCATAGATGCTTGATTAAATCAAGACCGCAAATCTAATCTTCTCATTGCATTTGAATCACATTCAGATCAATTTCCAACATTTGGACTAAGATTAGATTACTTCTCTACTGGGAGGAGTCACTAAAATCCAGACCCGTTTCATCACTCCCTAGGAATGGAAGCGTTATGGTTATACAACCGTTTATGATAACATCGCCCTCAGGTATTCCCAATACCTGTACATCCTGCATACTGGAAGACTCAGAAGAAACCTGAAGTATAAGATCAATTTTACACTGTCTACTTCAGAGTTTTATCATTAAATTTCTCATTGGATCATTGGGAGTCGGTATAGATCATATACTTTCCAAAAGCATATATCATACCAAGGTCTTGATCATATACTTTCCAAAAGTATATATCAAACCTACAAATTCAGTCAAGCTTCCAAAGCGAGACGATCGTGCACGGAATTTGATTCTTCCCAATATCTCATGAGTGAGCTCATGTCTTCCGGTTCGGTAATTGAACCTGTATGATCCCTTTGAGAGATCTTATTACTCATATGCCCTTGCATGCACACCAATGTGCCGGTGTATAGACCTTTATTAGGTCATCAACCTATTGGTATGCCAAATGTACATACTCAGACATATAGTAACACATCTGTCTCCAGTCAGAGGATGCGCTCCTATATCATGACAGCATACGATATAGGACTTTGGTTATCTCGATCTCGTTAAGTCAACTCTTTGACCTAACTAATTTGACACCTCCGAATCTCTATTCCCATGCAGAGAACCTGCATCAAGATGTCGATCAGATGTCAGCCTAAATGAGAAAGGATTGCCATCTTCTACTCAGGCTGGAGATCAACTCTCAACAATCATTTGACGGTGCTTGATGAGTTCTCAATCTAACTCTAAATATTCATCCAAGCACCAGCCTCTATGATTCAATACTTGAATCAACAGTTGTATGATCATCAAGATGGCCATGGTACATAACCCTAATTGTACTAAGGGACCTATTATGCAAATTAGTTATTCTCTATTTCAGATCAGGGACCTATTATGCATAATGGCTCGCCGTGGGCTCGCATGTCCAACATGGTCCCCTCTCTGAATCCCTTATATATATCCCCCTCTCTCATCTCATTCCTCACACACCACCCTCCTTCTCTCATTCTATCTCTTTCTACCTTAATTCTACCTCTCATATATCTCAATCCATATTTTAAAGCAACATTTCGGCTTCTCTACGTCTCACTAATTCTGCTATTCTTATTCAAGTAAGAATAAGTTTTTTTTGTAGACTATTTTTCGTGATTTTTTTGCAGATAAAGGCGATATATTACTGCAGATATTGGATTATATTTATTCTTTTCTTTTCGGATAACATTTATATTTGAAGACACACATCATTTAGGTAAATTTACATATATTAATTGTATTTTGTGATTGTAATCATTAGTTAGATGTGCAAAATTAGATATAAAATTTAAATTAAATTTAGAAATTAGATGTACAAAATTTGCGTGATTGAGCCTTAGTTGTAGGATTGTTAGTCGACAGATTAAGGCCAAACACCTTGAAATCATTGCATGCACCTATAGTTTGGATTTAGTCAAAATTTAGTTGCTTCTCATTTAGATTTAGAATCATCTGTTTAGAGGGACTTTATACAGCGCTTGCAGGACTCACTGTGGTGAGCACAGATGAGCTCCTGAAGACCAGACTTTTGGATTCCATCTCTGAGTGATTAGCATATTTTAGCATATTACTTTTCACGCTAATAACAATTCCTAATCATGAAGATTTCATCAGATTGCATTTACATATATACATATATATGTATAATTTCAATTCTGTTAAGCATCCTTGCATGTAGAGAGCTGGAGATAAGGTGAGCATTTCTCTTTAGCATGCATCGTCGTTTTCGCCTCGCATTAGATTTTGATCAGTTAGATTGATAAAGGAATTTATTCCCCGATAAAGGACTTGATTCTCCGAGTGATATGACTTGTGCATGTCTTATTAAATAGTAATATTTTTATCATGTAAAATAATTGTAGTAAATGCTAAATTTTAAAATGTTATTAATTAATAAATTTAATTTTTTTAAATGCACATGATTATTTTCCCCTTATTTCAAATAAACTCATCAAATCTTGTATTTAATTCGTAGAGATGACATCCAACACTGTTCCTATCTTATTATATTGGGGTGGATCGGTTAGTGTCTCTGATGATCATGTAGAATATATTGGGGGCAATAAACGCATGGCTATATTACCAGACCAATTAACATACCTAGATCTATTGTCTTGAGTATCCGAATCCACTAGTCTCCTGCTCGATCAGCATATACTTACATTAACATGTAAGTGGTTGTATGAGGGATCGACATTCTTTGCAGTACCAATTCATGACGATAAATCCACATTAGTAATGATGAATTCAATCATTAATGTGAGATTTATTCACATTTTTGTAGAAGCTACCTCTTTTGGTCTGGAAAATACGTCGTCATCATCGAGGTAAAATAATCACATTTAAATTAAGGAATAATGTTATATTTTATTTATCTAAACTGACAAATATATAAATCAATCAGGCCAACAAATGAAATAATGTTTGAGGATATCGAGGTTTCCTTACAAATATATGATGAAGATGAATTGTCGACACCAATTTCTGAAGAAGAAAGTGAGGAGTTTGAAAATGAATCTCAATCATTAGAAGAAGAGAACACATGTAGTAATAGTTGTCATGATTTTGGATATGGTTCACTAGTTCTAGCCTTAGAAAATGAGGAAAAGGGGAACTCTTATTGTGCGAATAATGAGGATGCTGACGAAGAACCGATGGAGGAGTTACCCCACGTGTTTGATCACGAAATTGTAGAAGCAAAAAGATGTAGCCTTTGCAAAATGCAATCTGATCCCACCGATGATTCTGGATTAAGTTATTGATTGGGTAGAAGTTCTAAGTCAAAAATGGATGTACAATAATACTTACAGAAATAGAGTATGGAAAATCATGTGCAATATAAATCCAAGACCTCAAACAAGCAGATTTTGACTGTTGTTTGTATTTATGAAGATTCTAAAAGGCATTTGCACGCATCAGAGAGGAAATCTCGAGGGGATTGGTATGTGGATATAGGGGAAAGTTTACATGCATAAATCATGTCCCTTTGATCAAACATCGTCAATGCACATCTATATTTGTAGCATAATATATATTATTTTCCTTTAGAGCACAAGTTAGTATGACCCCAGGTGCAATTATGTATAAAATAAAAGATGAGTTGAAGACTGAAATTAACTATATGACAGATTAAAATGCCAGAAGGCGTGCAATGGATATTGTTTATGGGAATGAGGTTGAGTCATATCGTAATATTTGGAGATTCGTTCGTGTTTAGAATGACACAACCCTAGAAACTATACGTGGTTCAAGACACAAGGAGGCGAAAATGAAAGTACTATACATTTTCGGAGATTGTTCGTATCATTTGGTCCTTACCGTAGAGCACTCAAAATTTGTAGGCCAGTCTTAAGTATTGATGGAACGCATTTGTATGATAGATACGCAGGTCACATGTACGTGACCATAGCGATAGATGCAAATAATGACCTATTTTTGCTCGCATTTGTTATAACCGAAAAGAACGAGAATATTTCAGCATGGAGATGGTTTCTTAATTTCTTAAGACAAATCATCGACCGTCGAGACATATGTTTTATCAGCGATCGATTTCCTGGGCTAAAAGATGTTGTGTTTATTTCCACCAGAGGAGGGATTCACTCATCATCATTGTCTCAGACAAATGCGTGTAAATATGCACATAGTTGGATTCTACGATGCTGGGAAGGATCCATGTGAAAACAAGTTTAATAGTATGATGTGAGATATTAACATACTCGACAGAAAAGATTTCGTGTGGATTGTATCTCAAGATAATGGTGACCAGAGTTATTGGGCAATAAGTTTAGATAACAGACATTGTTACTAACACATGACAACAAATTTATTTGAAAATTTTAACGGAGCCTTCAGAGGAGCACATGGTTTACTAGTCATATCTATGATTCTAACAGTTTTCCTTAGAATTAATTTTTATTTCAATTATCGTCATGAGGAGTCAGAAGGAATGACCACATATTTGACCAAGAATACGAAGAGTTGCTAGAGGAACAAACCAGAGAGGCAAGACCATACCACGTACAAAGATTTTCACTAACTCAATTTCAAATCTTCGATCGTGATGGATATGCATATGAAGTCAACTTAAATGGTCGAGAGAATGAATGCATGTGTGGTTTTATGCAGATGAAGCACTTTGTATGTCCACATGTTATAGCCACAACTTCACATACATGTACATACTTGATAACTATGATTAGTGCTCACAATATTATTCCAACGATTACTATCGTCAGGCGTACAACTTATTCTTTCATCCCATCCAGATAGACGTTATTAGGGAATAGAATATGACACTATTATGCTACCTCCAATAATCAGGAAGAGGAATGTCGGACGACCTGTACAAGGAAGAATTAGAAATGAAATGGACGAAATATATCTGCGACCGAAATTATGTAAAATTTGCAAGCAACCAGGCCATAATAGATTAAGTTGTCTACGTAGAACATAGGAAAAAATGGATCCATAAAGGTATTTTAATTGTATATTTTATATTTCATTTGCAAATAAGTTTACAATTAATTTTTAATAACATGTTTAATTTTTATATGTAGATGGCACAAATGGATAGAGTTCCTGGTCCCGTAGATACGTCAGTGTTGTACATGCAGAATGAGCATCATCATCATCATAACCTACTAGCTCGATAAGTAATTAAATAAGTTTTATAATTGTTGAACATATTTAGATGGATTTTCTGTTTGTTTTATATTATTACTTGATGAATCTCGTATTCATCATGCTAAATGTCGCAAATTAAAACCCCTTCTTAATCAATCTAATAAAAACACCCTTTAATTCTTTAATTTTATCCTGTATCATATTGTATATAATTTACCATTAGATTATTGTATTTAATCTTCTTTATTTTTTTTGTAATTATTTTATCCTCAAAAACCCCTAAAAATTAGGTAGAATAATTGTCCATAAATAACTGACCATTAAAAAGATAAAAAAAATACAAAAACAAATCAAAGACAAAAATTGGTGTTTTTATCTCCCTAAAAAGACCCCCAAAAATACCTTTTGTACAAATGACCTCTTTTAGCTTTTTGACCAACATGAAAGTTGTAGATCTCGTCGAGACAAGTAACTTTCATGTTTTTACTTTTTCCTAATTCAGCCTCTAACTATTTCTTTTCTATTTATCTTTGTATTTTTATTTGAATTTTTCTGATTGGGCCACGTGGCGCTCTCTGGAGCGTCCACGTGACCCGCTTCCCCTCTCGACACCCGTCGCCCATCTGGACCATTGGATCCTTTCCATTCCGCCTTCATCTGAGCCGTCCACCACCGCTTCACTTCTCAGCCCTTGGATCCATCTCCAGATCAGATCCCCACCGCTACTTAGTGCCTCGTCTACAACCGTTGGATCAACTCCTATCCAACGCCTAGCCTCATGCCACGTCGCCCCTTCTCCATAGCCATCTGATCAACCTATCATCCAACGCTCCCTATCGCACCACGACACATCTTCACCTCAGTCGTTAGATCTTCCCCATCTTCCAATCACAGCAGCTCCTTCGCGCCTCAACGCCAACCGACCGATTAGATCTCAGATCTGATCTCCACCCTTCGCACGCGCTCCCATCCCAACCGTTGGATCGCATGATCCAAAGACTCGCCTTCATCTTCTTCCTCGTAACCCCCTCGCCCCCAGGCGTTGCAACTCGCGACCCCTGCTCCCCCTTCCATTTTTACCCATCTCCCCAGCCACCTTCTCCGCTTTGTAACGTCACCAACACCGTCCCCGTTCCTTCGTCGCGCAACGTCCACGTTCCCCCTCCTTTACTCCTTGACCATTAAACCCCTGCTCGAAAACCTCTGAAGGCCACCGTAACCGCCGGACGCCTCCACCTATTTAAGCTCTCGCCCGCCTCCCAAGCACCTTTGTCCATCATTATTGGGCCTAACCCTAGCTTCCTCCACCCCTCCGGTGACAACGGAGGGACGGAATGTCGAGGCGATAATGGCTTTGGTCCGGTGTTGACCCGCGGCTCCTCCACCGCGTATCGGGTGTCTCTGGCATCCACCGAGCTCCATGTCAAGACCGGACATGTTGGGCGAAGATCCGTGAGCTCCATTGGAGCTCAATCCCAGGTCGCAGCCTTCATCGACACCTCGCTCCGGTGAGTTTATTTTTTCTGTCTTATTTTCTTCTAATTTTTCCGACCTCATTGCTAGCCACTACCTTCACTGGACCATCCTCCGACCTCCATCACTCATCAAACACCTTCGCAGACCACCTCTTCGCTCTCCAGACCCTCCTCCTCGCTCCAGCCCATCTCCTCTTCCATCACCGGAGAAGGAGCCCAGGTCCACCACTCTCTCCGCCCCATTGGACCTCCACTCAACTCATAGCACACACTTCACATCTACATGAAAAGCACGCATGCTTCGGCTATCTCTTTAACATTTGCAGGTTCAATGGCCGGAGTTCAGATCGGAGCTCCTTCGAGCTTTTCTCCTCCGGCGATGCTTCATCGACCGTCATCTCCATTCACTGCCGGAGCTCCGCCGCGTCACCAGCTGCTTCGTGAGAGTCCGGGCTATCTTCTCCGATCATCAGAGGACCTCGCGGGGCACGATGGAGCTCCATCGAGTCCACCGGAGACCCGCCTTCTCCGGCAGACTATGGAGGAGGATGAAAGTACAGGCGCCGTCCGATCACCTGGATCGGGCGGCTAGGATGATGCCACGTGGCGACTTCAGACTCCACCAGAGCCTCCACTCTGACCCTATAGGCTCGGGTGGACCGAACCTAGATCTGAACCTCCAGACTTCGCCACGTGACTCGAACCTGAGGCGTCTTCCGAGCCTAGGCCCCGCACGTGCCCAGCACGTGAGGACCTGGGTAAATTGCACCAAGGACCCTGGAAGAATTGATATTTGCATTTTGGTCCCCAGACACGTGCCTCACGTGCGTGCCAGGGTATTTTACAGGAAGGCCCTCCAAGTTTTGAAGATTTACAAAAGGCCCCTACGCGCAATGGACAAATTACATATGGGCCCGGGCAGTTTTTGCTATTTTCATTTAGGTCCCTCCAGGGACCTAAATGCAATATTTATCCCTTTATTTTCTTGCATTTTTATTACAATTATGCCCCTGCATTGTTTTTATCATAACTTGAGCATCGTAGGTCCAAATTGCATGATTTTAGTGTCGTTTAGATCCTTATTTTGTCCTCTACATCTTACCATGATTAATTGTCTTGTTTGCGACTGTTTTAATTAAAGTGACTTTTTATGTAAAAAATGGGACCCTACTCTTCTAGTCATGCTTTGATCTGATGACCGTTGTTCATGTCTGTTCAAAATTGACTCTGATTTCATTTTATATTATGTTGCTCACATTTTTAGGGTATAATTGTAGCCTTTTATTTAGCATACATATTATCTTGCATATTTGCTCATGCATCACTTTAACTTGCATAAAAACCTTGTAAAAAATGCATGCATCTTAGTATTGCATTGTAATTGCATAATTTGCATAAGGATCCGAAATTGAAATTAACTCACTTTGTGCTTCACGAATCAAAATTTGATGAACATATTAAGAAGCCATGTCCCTGTGTTCGACCTTGGTAGACTTGCCAAGTAAAATATTCCACGACATTCAAAGATTGTGGTTTTTGTTGAACCAAATTCGCCTCCTATACTACGACATTATTTTAGATTATGAAAGAGGTGAATTTGAGGTTCATCAAATGGCGCCGTTGTCGGGGATACGGCTT
The DNA here is from genome assembly GCA_037367405.1 of Ottelia alismoides. Lineage (NCBI taxonomy): Eukaryota > Viridiplantae > Streptophyta > Magnoliopsida > Alismatales > Hydrocharitaceae > Ottelia > Ottelia alismoides. The sequence continues at coordinate 472,536 of JAZKJV010003233.1, read as the reverse complement.
TGCTTAATTATTGAATTTTGACTTTCTTTGTTGATAATTTTTAGGTCCATGTTTCATGCATCAATTTTTACATCTGCTGATTTAATTTCTCGGTGTGTCTAACTTTTCTCTTTTGTGGCAGGGCCCATGATGATCGAGGACGCTTGATACTCATGGAGGCGTGAAGCCGGGAGCTTCCGCTGAAAAGGCCGCAAAACAATTCGGGAATAAATTTTAGGAATTTTATATTAGACAGCCTACATTGCATATTGTAAAAAAAACTTGCATCTGCATATTTATTTTCAGTTTGCATGTTGTAAAAAAAAAGAAAGAAAGAAAAGAGAGTAGATCACTTGATGATCTACCCCCCCCCACACACACACCTACACTTGCACATACACACTCCCCCCACCATCTCCCCCTGTATATTTCACTCACTCACTCTTTCTCTATCTTTGTATATTTCACGAACCCCCTCCCCCTCACCCTTGTATCATAGAACCCCCCCCCCTAACTCAGAACTTACTTAGGCCATTTGTAGCCTAAGTATAGGGGGGACCTGCCTGCTCATCCCTCCCTCGTTTAGTCTTCTTGTACTTAGGTCAATTTTGGCCTAAATATGGGGGGACCCTCCTCAGTTCTGCTATATCACCCGATATTTGAATCGAGCCTTGGCTTCATGGCACTTGTGCTATGAGGACATAGCAAAATTTAAGTATAGGGGGTATATTGTATATTACTGTATATTTACTTTAGACTTAGCTCGCGTTTTTAAAACTTTTTAAATTTAATTTTCGGGCTGGGTTTTGTTAAACTTATGAACTGAGTAAAAACCTTGTAAAAATTGTTCATTAAAATTGAGGGATTAATTCTTGTAAATATTCCTTTTCAAAAAAATCTTAAAAAAATCTTGGAATTTGACGCTGACTACTAGGTTTAGTAGACATTTTCAGTGAGGGAACCTTGGTCTCCCTTAACAGAGTGGGTGGTTTAGAGGACATCGCATATGGCCCCATCCTAAAGTAACACGGGTCTCGGCCCATACTTACACCCATACTGGCTGAGAGTGGATACTTCTATTTGAGCCTGGGCCAGTCATTGTCTCTCTGAGGAATTAAAAAAAATATTAAAACCCATAAAAATCTGCAAAAGACAAAAAAATCACTAACCTAAGGAGTTGGTGTAATCCTGACACATCCACACCCACTCAAGGCTTGAGGATTTTGAGGACACTTGATTTTTGTGATCTTGAGAATCTGAGTTAACATGCCTTAGTCATTAGGGTTTTTAAAGACTTAAATATCCACACTTCCCTGGTTTGAAAGATTTGAGTGCTATATTGCACTCTTCATCTCTTCCTTCAAGAAAATATGATCAGCACAGTCACTTCCACAACTACATGTTTGATGATTTGAGTTGAGGTATCACTTGAGGAACTAGGACCAGAGATTTGAGTTTAGACCCGATCTAATGATATTCGAGGATGGGATAAAGTTAATGAAGGCTTCGGAAAACCTGAGTGTCAGCAAAACCCTAGCAGTATGTGAACAAGATTCATATACTATCTCTTTGATATTTACCTATGTGCCAGGGTGTGATGAAACTTAAAGGAATTTGTTGATCAGTGTGCGCCAACTTTTGGTAAAAGCAGTGGAGCTAGCCAACCAAAGAAATGAAATGTCAAAGAAAAAGATCTGAAACATCAAAGTCAAATTACAAATGAGCTTCTACCAATGGTGAGCGCTCCCAAACATTTTCAAAGTATCCACTTGGACCAAGCGCTAATTAGGACCAAGGAGTCGGGCTGACACCACAAAAAGTGCCCTGCATCGTAAGCGATACAAGTCTGGGTGTCGAAGGTATCTTAGATACTCAGAAAAGACACACCTCGGTGTACTCCCAGAAAAACAAGTGCAGACCACTCCAACTCTCTTGACGGACACATTGATCAGCAAGATTAAAATTTACATGCGTAGAGTAAAAAGGCACTCGAGAGGCCCCTTGTTCCAATGTGAGGGTGAGAAAAATAGACACAATCCCATTACCTCCATCATCTGGCCGTCCATCAACATTTCAAGTCTGACAAACTAATGAGACAGTTGACTGAAGCAGGAGTAGACTTATTCCCTATTATTGAGGATTAGGTCTAGAGGGGAGTCTTTGGGACTGGAACTTTGAGTGATGCATCGACTTGGCTCTCATGAAATGCAGTACACTAAATGTCATATACTTATATTATATGTACAAAAAGGAGAGTCTGATAATTAGAGAAGTTGGATTCCTTCTGACTAAGGCTTGGATAAACTCGTAATTTTAGGATCACTTAGGTCAAGGGTCTTCGAAAGATCAAGCCTTGAAAATTTCACGCGCACTGTCAGGAATTAATCCGACTCCTTCATTCTTTAGATGCTCGAGGACGAGCATGGTTTAAGTATAGGGGTATGATGAATCTCGTATTCATCATGCTAAATGCCGCAAATTAAAGCCCATGCTTAATCAATCCAATAAAAACACCCTTTAATTCTTTAATTTTATCCTGTATCATATTGTATATAATTTACCATTAAATTATTGTATTTAATCTCCTTTATTTTTCTTGTAATTATTTTATCCTCAAAACCCCCTAAAAATTAGGTAGAATAATTGTCCATAAATCACTGGCCATTAAAAAGATAAAAAAATATAAAAACAAATCAAAGAAAAATTTGGTGTTTTTATCTCCCTAAAAATACCCCCAAAAATACCTTTTGTACAAGTGACCTCTTTTGGCTTTTTAACCAACATGAAAGTTGTAGATCTCGTCGAGACAAGCAACTTTCATGTTTTGAATTTTTCCTAATTCAGCCTCTAACTATTTCTTTTCTGTTTATCTTAGTATTTTTATTTGAATTTTTCTGATTGGGCCACGTGGCGCTCTCTGGAGCGTCCACGTGACCCGCTTCCCCTCTCGACACCCAGCGCCCATCTGGGCTGTTGGATCCTTTCCATTCCGCCATCATCTGAGCCGTCCACCACCGCTTTACTTCTCATCCCTCGGATCCATCTCCAGATCAGATCCCCACCGCTACTTAGCGCCTCGTCTACAGCCGTTGGATCAACTCCTATCCTACGCCTACCCTCATGCCATGTCGCCCCTTCTCCATAGACATCTGATCAACCTATCATCCAACGCTCCCTATCGTGCCATGACACATCTTCACCTCAGCCGTTAGATCTTCCCCATCTTCCAATCACAACCGCTCCTTCGCGCCTCAACGCCAACCGACCGATCAGATCTTGGATCTGATCTCCACCCTTCGCACGCGCTCCCATCCCAACCGTTGGATCACATGATCCAACGGCTCGCCTTCATCTTCTTCCTCGTAACCCCCTCGCCCCCAGGCGTTGCAACTCGCGACCCCCGCTCCCCCTTCCATTTTTACCCATCTCCCCAGCCACCTTCTCTGCTTTGTAATGCCACCAACACCGTCCCCGTTCCTCTACCTTCCTCGCGCAACGTCCACGTTCCCCCTCCTTTACTCCTCGACCATTAAACTCCTGCTCGAAAACCTCCGAAGACCACCGTAACTGCTGGATGTCTCCACCTATTTAAGCCCTCTCCCGCCTCCCAAGCACCTTTGTCCACCATTATTGGGCCTAACCCTAGCTTCCTCCGCCCCTCCGGTGACAGCGGAGGGGAGGAACGTCGAGGTGATAAGGGCTTTGGTCCGGTGTTGACCCGCGGCTCCTCCGTCGCGTATCGGGCGTCTCTGGCATCTGCCGAGCTCCATGTCAAGACCGGACATGCTGGGCGAAGATCCCTGAGCTCCATTGGAGCTCAATCCCAGGTCGCAGCCTTCATCGACACCCCGCTCCGGTGAGGTTATTTTTTCTGTCTTATTTTCTTCTAATTTTTCCGACCTCATTGCTAGCCACCACCTTCACTGGACCATCCTCCGACCTCCATCACTCATCAAACACCTTCGCAGACCACCTCTCCGCTCTCCAGACCCTCCTCCTCGCTCCGACCCATCTCCTCTTCCATCACCGGAGAAGGAGCCCAGGTCCACCACTCTCTCCGCCCCATTGGACCTCCACTCAACTCATAGCGCACACTTCACATCTACATGAAAAGCACGCACGCTTCGGCTATCTCTTTAACATTTGCAGGTTCAATGGCCGGAGTTCATATCGGAGCTCCTTCGAGCTTTTCTCCTCCGGCGATGCTTCATCGACCGTCATCTCCATTCACTGCCGGAGCTCCTCCGCGTCACCAGCTGCTTCGTGAGAGTCCGGGCTATCTTCTCCGATCATCAGAGGACCTCGCGGGGCACGGCGGAGCTCCATCGAGTCCACCGGAGACCCGCCTTCTCCGGCAGACTATGGAGGAGGATGAAAGTACAGGCGTCGTCCGATCACCTGGATCGGGCGGCTAGGATGATGCCACGTGGCGACTTCAGACTCCACCCGAGCCTCCACTCTGACCCTATAGGCTCGAGTGGACCGAACCTCGATCCGAACCTCCAGACTTCGCCACGTGACCCGAACCTGAGGCGTCTTCCGAGCCTAGGCCCCTCACGTGCCCAGCACGTGAGGACCGGGGTAAATTGCACCAAGGACCCTGGAAGAATTGATATTTGCATTTTGGTCCCCAAGCACGTGCCTCACGTGCGTGCCTGGGTATTTTACAGGAAGGTCCTCCATGTTTTGAAGATTTACAAAAAGGCCCCTATGCGCAATGGACAAATTACATATAGGCCCAGGCGGTTTCTGCTATTTTCATTTAGGTCCCTCCAGGGACCTAAATGCAATATTTATCCCTTTATTTTCTTGCTTTTTATTACAATTATCCCCCTGCATTGTTTTTAGCATAACTTGAGCATCGCATGTCCAAATTGCAGGATTTTAGTGTCGTTTTGATCCTTATTTTGTCCTCTACATCTTAGCATGATTAATTGTCTCGTTTGCCACTGTTTTAATTAAAGTGACTTTTTATGTAAAAAATGGGACCCTGCTCTCCTTGTCTTGCTTTGATCTGATGACCGTTGTTCATGTCTGTTTAAAATTGACTCTAGTTTCATTTTATATTATGTTGCTCACATTTTTAGGGTATAATTGTAGCCTTTTAGCATACATATTCTCTTGCATATTTGCTCATGCATCACTTTAACTTGCATAAAAACCTTGTAAAAAATGCATGCATCTTAGTATTGCATTGTAATTGCATAATTTGCATAAGGACCTGAAATTGAAATTAACTCACTTTGTGCTTCATGAATCAAAATTCGATGAACATATTAAGCAGCCATGTCCCTGTGTTCGACCTTGGTAGACTTGCCAAGTAAAATATTCCACAACATTCAAAGATCGTGGTTTTTGTTGAACCAAATTCGCCTCCTATACTACGACATTATTTTAGATTATTAAAGAGGTGAATTTGACATTCATCAAATGGCACTGTTGCTGGGGATACGGCTTTGCTTAATTATTGAATTTTTATTTTCTTTGTTGATCATTTTTAGGTCCTTGTTTCATGCATCAATTTTTGCATCTTCTGATTTAATTTCTCAGTGTGTTTAACTTTTCTCTTTTGTGGCAGGGCCCATGGTGATCGGGGACGCTTGATCCTCATGGAGGCGTGAAGTCGGGAGCTTCCGCTGAAAAGGCCGCAAAAGAATTCGGGAAGAAATATTAGGAATTTTAGATCAGACAGCCTGCATTGCATATTGTAAAAAAAACTTGCATCTGCATATTTATATTCAGTTTTGCATGTTGTAAAAAAAAGAAAGAAAGAAAATAGAGTAGATCACTTGATGATCTACCCCCCCCCCCCCACACACACACACCTACACTTGCACATACACACTCCCCCCACCATCTCCCCCTGTATATTTCACTCTCTCTCTCTCTATGTCTGTATATTTCACGAACCCCCTCCCCCTCACCCTTGTATCATAGAACCCCCCCTAACTCAGACCTTACTTAGGCTATTTGTAGCCTAAGTATAGGGGGACCTGCCTGCTCATCCCTCCATTGTACAGTCTTCTTGTACTTAGGTCAAATTTGGCCTAAGTATGGGGGGACCTCCTCCTCAGTTCCGCTATATCACCCGATATTTGAATCGAGCCTTGGCTTCATGGCACTTGTGCTATGAGGACATAGCAAAATTTAAGTATAGGGGGGTATACCGTATATTACTGTATATTTACTTTAGCCTTAGCTCGCGTTTTTTAAAACTTTTTAAATTTTATTTTCAGGCTGGATTTTGGTAAACTTGTGAACTGAGTAAAAATCTTGTAAAAGTTGTTCATTAAAATTGAGGGATTAATTCTTGTAAATATTCATTTTCAAAAAAAATCTCAAAAAAAATCTTGGAATTTGACGCTGACTACTAGGTTTAGTAGACATTTTCAGTGAGGGAACCTCAATCTCCCTTAGCAGAGTGGGTGGTTTAGAGGACATCGCATATGGCCCCTTCCTCAAGTAACACGGGTCTCGACCCTTACTTACACCCATACTGGCTGAGAGTGGATACTTCTATTTGAGCCTGGGCCAGTCATTGTCTCTCTGAGGAATTAAAAAAAATATTAAAACCCATAAAAAATTACAAAAGACAAAAAATATCACTAACCTAGGGAGTTGGTTTATTCCTGACACATCCACACCCACTCAAGGCTTGAGGATTTTGAGGACACTTGATTTCTGTGATCTTGAGAGTCTGAGTTAACATGCCTTTATCATTAGGGTTTTTAAAGACTTAAATATCCAAACTTCCCTGGTTTGAAAGATTTGAGTTCTATATTGCACTCTTCATCTCTACCTTCAAGAAAATATGATCAGTACAGTCACTTCCACAACTGCATGATTGATTAGTTAAGTTGAGGTATCACTTGAGCCACTATAACTTTACATGACATGGAATTGATTAGTGGGTTGAGAGTTGACGGTCAGCCTATCACTGTTCCAGATGCTCCGGCTGGTGGATGGGATCCACTGTGTTTGAGTTTGTTGGGAGTAATACCCACTCGGATAAAGAGTGAAAAGGTGAAACTGTCATGGATACACGACGTCTTCTTTAGTCTGGAACATCCGCTGCTGGGTATTGAAGATGAACACGAAGCAACTCGTATAGTTAGAGCCCTTATTTTTTATCATATAGGTTGCAGTGTTCTTGCAGATAGCAGCGAAGATATGGGTCCTCTAAGATATGCACTTGCATATCAAACCTACATTTCTCTTGTGTTTAATATGTTCTTAGAAATACCGCTTAATTTGTTTTTATAGATACCTATTACATTTACGTGAATTGGAAGAATGCACTCAACTTTCTTGGGGTACCGCTGCTTTGGCGCATATGTATTCTGAGGTGGATAGGGGTGCGAGGATCGGCACGTCGAGGATCTATGACTTCTTCTCAGTTTTGCAGATATGTAGAGTATTCCATTGTATCACATTCTCGATCGCATTTTTTCGATTTATGTCATGTAATATTTTTAAAATGAAGGTTTGGGCATGGGAGCATGTTCATATAGGAAGACCAGTGGTACGAGCTGGTACACAAATCAATGGAGGAGCAGTGGCCTTGAAGTGGATATAAGTACGAAGTTTTAAGGAGAACATTCATACTGCAACACTGGCATTTTATCGTAATGAGTTGGATACACAACAAGTACATCATGTAAAACTCACGATTATTCTCTATGTTTATAAATTTGAATAAATGCTTACATATCCTTTTTTAATAAATGTAGATGAATTGGACATCATACATCGATGTGGAAATAACACAATTGCATCATATTTGCAGAATTAGCTAGCATATTTGGATGAGTCGGGTGCCACTAATATGTTACGACATCATAGTTATGCATGTACCTAACCGTGTAATGCGTCAGTTTGGGATGCGACAACATATCCCTTCTTCTGTTGAGAGGATAAACGTTGTCTCTCGACATAATAAGACAAGAAGTACTGACATCCTAAATTGGTCTACTATACACCAACAATACGTGGATCGTTGGGATGAAAGGGAAGCCCCAGTTGTTCTTGAGCACATGGATGCAAACAACGATATTTACATGCAGTGATATTGGAATGTAACAAGAAGGTGGATTCAGGCACAGATTCCTCCACCTACAAAAGCCTACCAACCACACGGACTAGTAGAAAGATGTTCGGTATGTTAAAAAAATCTACTTATTTTATCATATTTTTTAACTTATTACATCATAAATCAAATATGTAGATACAATTCTACATGGAAGGAACAACTTGGATGAGATTAGACAATCAACAAACTTACCTTCGAGTATGAAGATAAAGGTTGAAGATATAATTAATTACTTTGGTGAGACAATCAACATGTTCTCATTGATGTATCCATTCCAACACCATGAAAAGTTGTACATGCCATCACAAGACCATCATACTTCGAGAGCATCATGTTTCGTGATTTCTTTGTTATAAATCGAGATTATTGTGATTGTCTTTTAGACTGTTTTAATTATATGCTACAAATTGTATAGGTATGAATTATGTGCAATATGGCGGAGAGGGTCGCAACAACCACCGATGTTTGGAAATCTGAATTTCAGTTAATTCTTTATGTAAAATTAACTTAAATTAATGTATATATTTTTAGACCTATAACAATAATTCTTTATCTGTGTTGTAGCAGGATACAGTGGGCATGAATTTTCACCAGGTCAACCAATGGAGGAATCGATATTTGGAACCTCAGGAATGATGTCTGCGGGATATAGCGGACAAGGGTACCTGTCAATTCAATCAGGATTTGGATCTTGAGGTTGTTATAGTTAATTTTTGAAATTGTGTCCTTTCTTACTAATAGTTTCATTTAAGTGACAACTAATATAATTAATATCGTTCAGGTATGCGTTACATAGAATATAATGCTTCAGGGTCTCAATACGGTGAATCGGATTTAGAGCTTCGGGTAACAATAACTTATTTATAACATAACTAATTTAAAGAAGTTATGTTATCTTCTGTAATATTTATAAAACATGAATATCTCATTCTTGAAGGATATGGAGAAGCTTTTAGTCAGCCACAATTTGCAGGATCATTATTTGCCAGTTCTTCGAGCGAGGAATATAGCGAACAAGGGTTTCCACTTATTCAACCAGCATTCGTATCTTCAGGTTATTATAGTTGATTTATTTAATTTTATCCCTCTTTTACTTATAGTTTAATTTATGTGACATCTAATGTAATTATTATCTTTCAGGTATGAGCTATATAGAATATGATGTTGTAGGGTCTCAAATCAGTGAAACTGGATTTGGAGTTTCAGGTTTGAACAACTAATTTAATAGAATAACTAATTGCAAGAAGTTGTATTTATCTTTTGTAATACTTACGACAACATGAATATCTCATTCTTGCAGGAATATCGCTTGCTGGTCCTTCGAGTCAATTTGACTCTGGACTCTCTCAGCTCACACTGTCTACTCAATATAATTCAAGTGATTTGCAAGCAGAATTATTTGCTATTGTTCGGCAATTGGAGACAACCGATTTCGATAGACAGTTATTCGATATACCCATGATAATACCACAATAACATCTGGAGCCGCATCGAAGACCCTCTCCGGGAGTAAGGATCAGTGAGCCTCCTCCATTAGAGCCACCCCGCCAGTCAACAAGCATAATGAGTACGAGAAACCAAGAAAATCAACCAGCCGAACTTACACGGAAGTCATTAGCTAAGCCACATCCTCCAGGGCACATTCCAACACATTCAGAATAAAACACCAAGAAGAAGAAGACGACACATGAGGAGAGTCACATGAAAACGAGAGATGCTGGAAAAGGAAACAACAAAGGAGGAGGCATAGGAGGTAGAGGAGGAGGTCTGAAAGGATTTCTTAAGATATGGAAACTATAAGATGTTGTAACATATTTTTTATTATTTGTAAATATATTGTTGTACTTTTATGATTTTAATAAAATAATTGCATTTAATTAATGTTAAATTATGCATTTTTGAACTCATGTATGTTACTCTCAACTTCTTTGTATTTACTTTATATTTATTATGATCTTTCTGAGTTGAATAAAAATATTCTAAGGATATATCAATATTAAAGAATAAAATTAAGTATAGAGATATACATCATATTTTTCTAATAAAATTGTTAATATAAAAAATCTAATTGATACATAATTCTTGTTTAAGAATAACGTCATCGGGGAGGAGGAAGAGGAGGTGCAGAAGTGAAGCTCCCATCTTTCCACCTTCAACAACGAGAGCACGAAGCTCCTAGTGATGGAACGAGATGCTCGCGATGAGGGAAAACACCAAAAGTTTGAGGAAAGGTGAATCGGGTAATGAAAGTCAATAGAAAAAATAAATATACATGGTGCCTACTTAATAATATACTAATTATTTAAAAGTCATCATTCTTATCTAATAGAAAAAATATTTTTTTATTATTTATAGGATCGAATAATATGTAGAATGAGGGACAAGGATGGAATAATAAGTAAAAGGCGGGACAAGTTAATAATATAATTTACCCAAGCCCACATCGGCACCTAAGGTTCCTATTTGGAGACCACATTCCAAATTGGCATCTCAGGTGCCGATTTGGGCTGGGCTCCCCAAATCGGCACCTCAGGTGTCGATTGATACATATTTTTCTAAATACTTTTTATCATACCTATTTAAATAATTTCGATTTTTTTTAATAATTACTTAAAAAATATGATAGATTGTTATTCATTGAAATTACGAGGGACCCAATTGAAATTAGATTTTTTTAAAAAAAATTGTTATGGCCCAAAAGTGGCATGTAATTGAAGCATTGCTTTCATCAGAAAGTTTAAGCATAATTTACCTTTTTACGAAAACAAATGTTAGTTTTATGAGTAAATACAAAAGACTGATTTGCCACATAACATAGAAACTATGTAAATGGACATTTATACGCAAATGTAGAATAGAATGCATGATTTCAACTATGAATTTAACTTAATTTGAACAAGTTAACATGAAGAACATGATATTCATCAGTGTATTAATTATTATTGGTATTTTTTAAACTCTTTATTTGTGTTTCTATTTCAGTTATGTATTATATAATATTACAATAACTAACAAATATAAATAGATGAAAAACTATAGAAGATAAAGTGTTTTACTTTTATGTGCATATGTATAAGTACAATAGTACCCCGATTAGTTAGCTTTTGCATAACTCCAATTATAATGAAATCGCCTTAATATAAAAGATAATTTAATTTAAAATATAATGGAGTCGAGTTTGATGAATTTTGAACTTATATGAATGAGATGTTGATCAATGAAGTTATGTTTGCATTTTTTTCATATGAGTGTGAAAAGTGACTTGTGCATAATTTATTTGTGCTATTATTTTTATTATTTTCTTTATATTATTATGTATAAGTTTTATGTTGAAAATATTTTTATTTGAAAACTGTATAAGTATATATAAAATAGTGTAAATATGAGTTATATACAGTATACTGAACACCTAGGGTTTCGAGGGTTCTATGTGTAATTGTCTACATTACATTGCCCTTATCTCCCCCTACTTAATTCTTTGTCGACCTAATCAATATTTGACTAGGTCTAGAAGATTAGGGTCAGTCGGTATCTTTGATACCTTCTTTATTATTCTTTTCTTTTCTTTATTCTTTTATTTTGGGCTTAAATACATGTATTTATATGTTAATTACATACTAACGTTAGATGTTAATTCATGGAAATGTAAGTTAGTGATATTTACATGTATTTAACTAAGTATTTAAAATCAAAATAGACGAATAAATGTGACCGAATGTCTATTTATCATCCCCCTATACTTACCGTTGCTAGTCCCTAGCAAACACTTGTTAGTGCTGAAGAGAAAATAAAGAAAAGGAAAATAAAGAACCTAGAATGATTATGATGCTTAAAGTTTTCTTCATAAAATCAATGTTTGAAGCTCAGTTATATGTTTAAATTGTTAGTTTGCTGGAACCTTATTGAAAATAGGATTTAAAACTTAACAAGCCTCAAGTTCCACAATCTTCTATTCAGTTCACCTCAATAGCTAGATCAAAACAAGTCTTTTCATATGCAAACTCTTAGGACTATGAGACTTACTTGTATAGTGTATGTGAAATGTAACTCCCAACATTTGAAGTGATAAAGACATAGTCTCCCTCAGCAAGGTAACCCTAATTCCCCAATCTAGCTAGTCTTTCCTTGAGGAACGGGGTATTCCCTTCTAAGTTAAAGTGCAAATGGCTCAAAGAAGAGGGGGGTAGAGAAGAAGAATGGATTGTGACTGGTGTAGTCACATATCCTTTGGAGCTTAATCAGTGTAGCCAAGTCTCCAGTTGTAGGAAACCTTGTAATTTTGACTTTGAAGCATAAGCATTGCTTATTGATTCATAACTCCAAGGAGAATGACTTTTCCTTATTGCCCCTCTATTTTTTGGAGTTTTTAATTTTGTACCTTTTTATATTTTTGTTAGTATGTATATACAACTACATTTACATAAGGAATTTTTCTTCTTGAGCCATCAAACTATCCCTCTTTTGAAGCTTTATAGCAACCCACAACCTCATATCTTTAGACGTTCATGCCACTAGATCAGGTTGGGGTGCACATGCCTCCTATTGGGGCGGTGCATGTTTCAACATGCATGCTTCTCAAGCTAAATAATTCTGCCCTCCATCACCTCATATGAGTGGATCTATATGCAGAGTGCTTTGTCCAAGTTAGACTACTGTCGACAAGAGTCATGTATGTCTCTCGAAATATTCTACTTAGTATAGTAAAGATGATATATGAATATAGCCCAACAAACTCAAAGAATTAAGTCACATTGACCAGAAAAATCTTAATTCTAGTTACTATAAGGTTCTTGTGAAATTAAGTGTATTAAGGTCTAAACCAAGCTCCAATCTTCTGATTTTATTCCAAACTAGTTTAATTGTCAACATCATTTTGAAAAATGTGAATGCAATGCTAACATATTTTTGTGAAATATATTTCTGATTTTGAACTTTTTATGTGTTCTAGAAGAGTTTTGCAAAGTTTTAGGAGTTTTGAACATTTTTTATTTTAGATATTTTGGAAAGGTTAGTAGATTACACCAGTTACAAACATTTGCAAATATTTACAAAGGGTATTTTTTTAAAGATTTGCAAAATTTTCAGAAAGATTTTTCAAAGTTTTTCAAAAGATTTTTCAAAACATTTTACAACCATTTTTCAAAATTATTTACAAAATATTTTCAAACTATTCTTTTCAAATATTTTTTTTTCAAAAAATTTCATACATATTGAGATGAGTTTTATTTTTATTAATTTGTATACATGTACATTGTATTATAGCCATATTATTGAAAGTACAAGAAAGCATGAGTTATGGCTAAGTATATATACCATATATACGATCCCTTTATACTTATCTCGAACTATGTCCTCATAGTGACCAAGAACAACATATGAGGACATAACTTGTGCTAAGTATAGAAGAATCTATATTGCAATGACTAAATAAAGAATAGGAGGTCGATCGTTCCCCTTATTATTAGGATCAAGTAATCCTGAGTATAGAAGAGTCTACACTAAGTTGGGATGATCAAGGATTTGAATGTACGAAATCAATGATTCGGCTTGTCTCTCCCTATACTTAGGGTAAAGTATCCTTAAGCATAGACGAAATATCAACAAGTTGAGAGGCAAGTGAACGGACAAAAAGAAAAACTCAAGTCACTCATCCCCCCTATACTTATGATGAAGTATATCTTGAGTATGGCACCGATGAAAAGGATGAGTGGATAATAGGAAGAATGAAAGAATGAAATAAAAAGAAAGAATCAATAAATAGAAATATTTTTGGTTAGCTCAATGTCTGAATCTTCTGATGATGTAAGCTCCTCTTGAAATACCACTTCCAATGAATCAACACCAGACATGAATGTATTATTCTCTAAGTATGGTTTCAACAATTGTCTATTTACCACAGATGGTTGTACGTCAAATGAAAACTCAGATACTATAATGCTACCATTGCAACACACTATCTACACAACATACGACCCTTTCCATTTACTTTTTAGTTTTGCCGAGAATATGCTCAACTTTGCATCGAACAACCAAATCTTCTAACCTGGCTCGAAAGTCTTTCTTCGGATGTTCTTATCATGCCAAAGCTTGACTTTCTCCGTGTACATTAGGCTGTTTTCATAGGCATAATCTCGGAATTCCAAAAGTCTATTCAGACCTACCTTTCGATTTTGACCACTTTTCTATGAGTACAAATTGCAAATGTTGATTGTCTAAAGTGATTTATGAATTAACTTAATGGGTAGATGACACGTCTTTCCATAGACAAGACGATACAGAGACATACCCAATGGTATCTTGTAGGCTGTTTGATAGGCCTATAGATTGGAATCAAGAAGTTGAGACATGTTCTTCCAATCTGGTCATACAAGTTTATGCAAAAAATCATTTTGATCTCTTTGTTTGAAAAATCAACCAAACCGTTAGACTGTGGGTGGTAAGGAGATGTGACACAATGTTCAATGACAAACTATTGTAATTTAATTTAAAATGCAATGGAGGTGAGTTTGATGAATTGTGAACTTATATGAAGGAGATATTGATCAATGGAAATCTATTTGCGAATTGTTCCATCTTAGTGTACAGAGTGACTTGTGTATAATTTACTTGTGTTATTATTTTTATTATTTTCTTTGTGTTATTATGTAGAAGTTTGATGTTGAAAATATTTTAATCTACAATGGGTATGAGTGTGTATCAAATAGTGTAAGTGATGAATCACCAATTTATCATATTAAAATGTTAGAACTAGAAAAGTCTTGAGTACATTTCATCACAAGTTCACCTCATTTTATGCATAATTTTTAATTCATAATATACATATGCATTGCATTTATAATCACTAAAAAATTACACAACATTCTCTTTGTAAAATAAGTCTAAAAAAGAGAAGGAAAAATAATTTTTGCCAATAATATAATCTATGTCATATTAAGTCCCTTATAAATTTTTATTTATTTTTCCAGGTCTATTTTGGAAGAGGCCCAAGAGGACACTCTCCTCTTTCCTCTTCATTTGAAAAAAAAAAGAAAAAATAGCTACACGATGAAATAATTGACGTCAACATGATGTCATCAATTCAAAAAAATAAAAAAAGACATTTGGTTCTTACGTTAGCCACCTCCATTCTTCTTCCTCCAACCGCACGCTACCCCCTCCCCATCTGCCATCTCCATCGCCCATGACGTTTCACTTCCGCAGTCGTTATTCAAAAAAATAAAAAAAGACATTTGGTTCTTACGTCAGCCACCTCCATTCTTCTTCCTCCAATCGCACACTACCCCCTTCCCTTCTGCCATCTCCATTGCCCATGACGTTTCACTTCCGCAGTCGTTGCAAAGGCAGTTGATCTCCTCCTACATGCATACTCCTCTCCTCCATCTTCGGATATATAAGGAGGAGCTCAAGAGGAGAACAAGGAGGACCCATTGAGAAGAACCACCATCAAGAGGAAATCCATAGTGGGTTGTCGCACCTCCCCCTCCTACTATTCACCTACAACCATCAAAACGAGAATATAAGAGCATCACCACCTGCACCATTGAGCAGGAGCCACCACTCGAAGAGATCGAAAAACCCACTACTAGGGAGGAGGACCCAACTCCTCTGCAGCTCCATTGCCGCCCTCTGCCGCATCATCCGCTGCTACCTCCTCACTGCCTCTATCGTTAATGCAGGCTACCACTCCTCATCGATCTCTCCTCTTCTCCCTTCTACACCCTTGACCTCCTCTGCCTCCATACAAGAAGAAGAAGAAGGGGTCCTGATCAACTAGGAAAGAAACCTCAGGTACTGTCTTGTAGTCCACACAAGATGGGGCCACTAAGTCGCTATGATGACAACCTAAGATCCTCTCTGATTAAATCAACAATTAACCCACATTATATGAATCAAGAAATGAAGTATTGATGTGTGTGGATCAAAAATTATTATACCCTACGAAGAGTGTGTATAGTAGAGAAGCAGATAGGGTGCCGAACATATGAAGAAAAGTTGGTGTAGCAGGTATACTATTTATAAGTGGAATTTTTACCCTATAGACCCTATAAACTTTGTCAATTTCCTCCATGACCTTTGAAACAACCTAATTCCCTCCCAGACCCCGTAAACTTGCCAACTCTTACCCCACGAACCCTTCAGTTAATCTGTTTGAAGCTCGTGAGGGTTCTTGGGGGTAATTTACAGGGTCGATGGAGTAATTACGTTAGGCAAAAGGTCGTAGAGGCAATTTAAAAAGTTTATATGGTCTGCAGGGTAAAAATCCTTTTATAAATTAATATTGAGTAAATAATAAGGTATAAATGTATAGTATTCACTTACTTAATTATTCATTATTTTGTGGGTTTTTAATTATTAATATTATTTTTATTTTTTACTTATACATATATTAATTTTTTGATTTTTATTTTTTTAATTTAATGATATGTATAAATAAGATAAATAAATAAATAAATAAATATATGAATATATATATGTGTATGTATATAAGATATATATATGATATACGTAATATATAGTATAATATATAATAAAAATACAAAAATAGGAAATAGCCAAAAGAATAATCTTTTTTATTTTTCAAAGGATTTAATAATATTTATAAGGTATTTATATTAATTAGTAATAATATTAAATATATATTACTATATATAGATATATAATACAATATAGGGTATTATAAATGTAAACATTGCTACAAATGGTCAAAAATTACAAAATAAAATATGTTTTGAGTTATTTTTCTAATTTTTAGGTATTTCTATAGTCCAAAATATACAAAATCAGGGGCTTTGTAAATTGACTGGATTGTTTCAAGATTTAAAATACCAAATAAAGTCACATTTTCTCAAAAATAATTTTAATATATAATAATATGTATAAATAAATCTATAAATAGAAAATTTATTTTTCTATTTTTAAAATAGTTTCTGATTTATTAGGGTAAGAAATAGTTTTCAATTTTTAGGGTTTTCTTTTGAGATTTTTTATGGTTTTTATTCTGCAGTTATATTATACAATAATATATGATATATAATATTTTTTGACATTTCAAGGAATATTTCTAATGTTTTGTATTTTTATATCCAAATAAGGAATAAACAACACCTAAATGATCTTTAGTAAATGGGAAATGCAAAGTAAACGCAAAATATTTTTTGGAGCATGGGCACACACATTATCCCACATTCACATCTACTTTTCCATAATTTTCTATGTAAAAGAGCTATTTAGTTCAAAATAAAATGCACAAAAATAAATATACTGAACTAGCAGGTGTATTTATGCAATATAACTAAAGCTTAGGGGCACAATGCAAAATATCCCAAAGTTCTGAACTATTTATACAATTTTAAGCACTAAAACTAAATAACCAATCCCGAAGGGGCTTGGTTGCAAAATACCCAGCTCACGTGAGGCTCCACGTGAGTTGACGTGTCATAAGATCTATATGCAATATTCAATAAAGCCAAGAGCCCAGTTGCAATTTGTGCACAAATTTTGTAATTGAAATAAGTATTTATAGGGCTAAAAGTTAATTACAAAAGTTAGAGGGGTTACTTAGCAATTTACACCTTTAATCACACGCCAACGGGCGATGGAGGGTGATCCACATGGCAAATCTAGCACCTCAGAGGGGGCTTCGCTTCGTCGAATATCAACGAACCATATTAGATCTGGGGGTCATCCTTGGATCGAACGGTGGGGAAGATGGCTAGAGGATCTGGGAAGAACTCGATGCCGATGAGCTTGATTAGCTGCTCTTGGTCGCCTCCGGCCTCCTTGATCGTCGAAAATCGGAGTGCGTAAATCGATGTAAAAACTGAGTCGTTGTGCACAAAGATAGAAGACGAATCAATAATAAAAATTATATCCGAAACTCAAATTAACAGAACACACATGAGATGTGTGCGTGTATAGTGGAGAGTCACGGGTCGAACACAGGAAGGCAGATTCGATGTGCTTTGCTTTACTTTTTCTTTGCTCCAATGAATGCAACAAATTAACCAAAGTATCAAGGAATAACTGTGATTAAGAAAGTAGATGCATTTTACTAAAAAATAAATGATGTCCAGGAAACTTAAGTCTTGAATTAGTAAAGAAAATAGGACAGACTTCGGAAATAAATAAATAGACAAATGAGCTTGGAATTGTGATGATTGATCGCAGTGGTAACACTAAGACGAGCTTTTGATCGCTCGGTATTAAGAGCAAACCGCCTATCTCTTTGATAGGGAGATGGCCTCATGAAGCTCCATGTCGGTGTACTGCCGTCTCCCAGTAAGAACCTCCAGCTTTTGCCCAATCGTCCGTTTGCACTATAGATCAATCCATCGCAGATACTGTCCACACAAATCAAATCTCAGCATAGTCGATCGTGGTCTTGTTCAGAGTTTGGCCTGACCTGCAAACAAATTATGAAGGCATAAAATAACAGAGAAGTTGAACCTAAGGTTGCGGAATCAAAAGAGAATAAAATCAGGAAGAGTGAAAAATAAAGAGATGAGTCGGGCAAGGTGTCCTGATCGGATGGATGCCACTGAACGCGAGAGCAAACAGCCGCTTCTCTTGACGGAGAGTTGGCCTTTTGAAGCTTCGTGTTGGTGCTCACGTAACCTCCCTGTGCAGCCTCCAGAGCCCGCTGCCTTCCTCGATCGGACCCCTCACTCTATTTATCTCTGACGTTCCAACATTTCTTGCGTGATTGCAGGTCTCCCCGTATTCAAATGCAATACGTTTGCTTCTCCATTTGAATTAGTCACGTATGATTTCTGCACGATCACAGCCAACTCGGTCGTCACAACTCATTCCATCATACCAGCATTTATTTCATGCAAAACAGTCCTAATGTAGCGGCAGAATGCCCTTGAATTGGAATGGGGTGTAATGCGACCATAATGGTGGTGATCTCGTTCTGTAATTTTTTTAAATCACTGGTGCTGAGTTTGCGGCCCAGAGAAATAGTGCAGCAACAAATAGGTGTCAGGGATCTTATTTTAGAGATATCATTCGAATATTGCTGCCTGAATGCCTGAGATTATGCCACTGACGCAGCGACGCTGAAGGGTTAATCACCGATCGAAATTCGAATCTGTCAAATTAATCTCAACTGGTAAATTGGATAACGATCATTGGGTCTGAAGTTTCCATAGGATTATCCATATGAGCATCGAGAGCTTGATTTGCAATGGAAGCCAGAAAATAGGATGGGATTAGTGGAATGAAAGGATTAATTATGGTGTGTGCATGTGCATGGATTTGGTATGTGAGAGAATGCTGGATTTTCATGCACACGTGATTGTGGCCATACTTGTCTTTTCTTCTTCTTCTTTTTTTTTCATAAAGACCTTGGAGAAATCATATTCACCATGTAATTCAAAGGTTGGAGATATTACAAGAAGATAGAGAGAGAACTCTCTCTACATGCATGGGGTTGGTAAAGGTTTAGGACATGACGTGCTTTTCAAATGGTATGTTGCATGAAAATCCATGGGAACATGTGGGTTTATGGAAAGACCCTAACAATTCTTGAGATTTAGATATCATAGACTTGCGTGATTTTAGGGCCATATGGAATAAGGATCAATGGGATTTTGTCAAAAGATTAGGATTGAACTAGGGATTAGGAACTAGGTTTTGGTTGTGGATTGGGATAGCGAAAGACCTCAAAACCAATCATGAATATGAATGCAACATCCGACCCCAATGACAAGAATTAAGCTCAATTACTGACATTCGACCAGAAAATTCAACCACTGAAATATGCATGGAAAAGCACTCTATTCCATCATGATAATGCTCGAGAAGACCTTACTCGGGTCTCTTAATGTAATGAATCATAGATTCATCACCCCCTTATGCTTGTCTCTTGCTAGTCCCGAGCAAGAAAATTTATTGAAAAACCAAACAACCAAAATGAAAGAAAAAGACTCTAATCTTCTGAGGTTTTCCATTGAGTAATCCCATTTCATATCTCTCCACCTAGCAATAGATGCGATTTTGAATCTTGAACTAAGAGTGAGGACGATTTATTTTACACATAGTAAGGTGATGGATTCTCTAAAGATGGACATCGCTTAGGTCAAACAGCACCTGAGTATCAAGTTGAGCTTAGAATCCAATTGATCTATGAACTCTCATTTGACATTATTTCAGACCATGATGAACGGTATTGATCTACAACTCGAAGTTTCCCAATAGTCCAAGTGCTCAGTTCATGTGCAAGCCCAATATTCTCTTAGCACTGACACTAACTGCAGAAGGTACAACTTCCCTTCCAAGTCGGATCACCCCCGTTAGCTTTATTAATGATATGGTTGGCATTTGTAAGCTTTATTGAGTAGGGTTCGACCATCTGCGTTCGAGATACGCCAACTCTGGCCCTACTGATGCCCTTTATCCACCTGCTCCTGTGGATTTTTAAACAGCCTCGACTATTAGCACTAGTTTGCTGCCAATTCTGGCACTGCTCAGTAGTAGTGGAAGCATCTTTATTGTTAAAAGCAGAGCGTACTTACATTATGTGTGGAGGTATTTTAAAATACCTTCATTGTACGGATACTTTAGCTTTGCCAACTTAAAGATATAGCTGTTGGGGTCATGTTTCTCCCTTGGAGGGGCCCAACTCCCTAAGTATACGGGCCAAGAGTCATGGGTGGTAAGGGTTGAACACTTGTCTTTCTAGGATCCCTCAATTTGATAGAAGTGTCAAGTATACTTGACAATGTTGTTCAGATGGTTATCTTCATGTCTAATAAGGGATTCAAGGTCATATGGTTTCTAATCCAATTTGTCTCTCAGGTAATTAAGCGAAAATAGCCTGAATGGCCTAAGTTACATCAACCTCTTAAGACTCCTATATAAAGGCGAGGCGGGGTCCTCAACACAAGTTCATGGATTCAAAATCTCATCAAATGCTTGGGTAAAAAGTATGAAGACGAATGTGCTCAAATGGAAACAAGTAGATCAGATAGAAAAGATTTTTTTTTTTGTTCAAAGACGAGGTTTTGGAAGAATTTCAAAAAAAAATTTGCAATTTTTTTTGGTTTTTTTAAAGCAAAAACACAAAATATGAAACAAGAGATATGAGGACCTGAGGAATCCTAACTACCCCCCTTATGCTTGAGATGTGCCATGTCCTCATGGTCAACTATATGGAAGGTAAACACAACAGAGGACTCAGAATGCAGATGTGGTAAGGTGGTTCGGAAATCCAAGGTTCCATGCAAACTTTGAAAACATGATTTTTTTGACTTTTTTGACTTTTTTTTTGAAAACATGCATAAAAAAGAATTATGTACAAGGGTGGATGAAAAATGGGTGGAAATCTTTTTTGGTGGATTTTTGTAAATTTTCATTTTTTTGGTATTTTTGTGAAGAATGAGGGTACTCCCCTTATGCTTATCTGTGACTTAGTCCCAAGAGACATAAGTTAGCATAAGTGAGTGCCATGAAAGTGAATGGAGATATGTATACAAATGAATGAAAGAAGAGAACGAGAAGCGTGGGTTGCCTCCCACGAAGCGCTACACTTTACGTCTGCAGCCAGACGTGAGACACCCCTAAGGGTCAGTCAAGAACTCAGATGGAGTAGTAGGTAGAGAGTAGATATTGTCAATACAAGGCTTAAGTCTCTGCCCATTAACAGTGAAGGTATGTTGTGTAGAAGGATCACAAATCTCGATAGCCCCCGAAGGAAAAACTGTACGTACAATAAATGGGCCGGTCCATTTAGATTTCAATTTACCTGGAAATAGCTTCAGACGAGCATCAAATAACCAAACTTTTTGACCTGGCTCAAATGTCTTCCTAGAGATGTGTTTATCATGCCAGACTTTGATTTTCTCCTTATAGATGCGGGAGTTTTCATATGCCTCATTCCTAAATTCATCTAACTCAATAAGTTGCAATTTTCTCTTTTCTCCCGCAACCTCTAGGTTTAGATTGCATTCTCGAATCGCCCACATAGCTTTGTGTTCTATCTCAACAGGGAGATGGCATGCTTTACCGTAAACTAGCCGAAAAGGAGACATGCCAAGTGGTGACTTGTACGCCGTCCTATAGGCCCATAATGCATCTATCAACTTCTGTGACCAATCTTTCCTATCTGGTCGTACAGTCTTTTGTAAGATCTTCTTAATTTCCCTGTTGGATACCTCTGCCTGCCCATTGGTCTGGGGATGATATGGTGTGGATACTTTGTGTGTAACCCCGTACTCAAATAACAATTTCCCAAATTGATGATTTGTAAAATGAGAACCTCCATCACTAATGATCGCGCGTGGAACTCCGAAGCGTGAAAAGATATTTTTCTTGACAAAATCCAAAACAACCTTGTTATCAGCAGTTCTTGTGGGAATGGCTTCCACCCATTTGGACACATAATCCACAGCCACCAAGATATATTGAAATCCTTGTGAGGGTTTGAAAGGTCCCATAAAATCTATACCCCAGACATCAAAAATCTCCACAATCAATATGGGGTTTAGAGGCATCGCATCCTTCTTGGACATTCCTCCTAAGGTCTGACACCGCTGACATGCAGAGGTGTACACATGAGCATCCTTATGCAGATTTGGCCAAAAGAAGCCACTCTGCAAGACCTTGGCAGCAGTTTTCTTGGCAGCAAAGTGACCGCCACATCCTGAATTATGGCAAAGGTTGAGAACACTCTGCATCTCATCCTCCGGAATACAACGTCTGATAATCTGATCAGCACATATCCTAAACAGAATAGGGTCCTCCCACACATAATATTTGAAATCTGAAATCAATTTATCTCGTTGCTGCTTGTTCAAACCTTCTGGCATCTTGTTAGTAGCAAGATAGTTGACAATATTTGCGTACCATGGTAGGTGGGTTACAGATAACAACCTCTCATCTGGGAATGTGTCACTTAGTGGTGGGGACAGTGATTGTTCATTAGATGTGAGTCGTGACAAATGATCAGCTACGACATTTTGTTTTCCTGCTTTATCCCTGATCTCCAAATCAAACTCCTGTAAGAGGAGTATCCATCGAATGAGGCGAGGCTTGGCATCCTTCTTCACCAAAAGATGTCGTAGTGCTGTGTGATCTGAGTACACAATGACTTTTGAGCCTAAAAGATATGGTCGAAATTTTTCCAATGCAAAGACAATTGCCAGTAATTCTTTTTATGTGGTGGTGTAATTCTTTTGAGCATCATCTAAGGTCTTACTGGCATAATGGATCACGACAGGCAGCTTGTCAATCTTTTGCCCTAACACCGCCCCTACCGCGTAGTCTGAAGCATCACACATGATCTCAAAGTCTTGGGTCCAATTGGGTGGTTGGAGAATTGGGGATTGGGTCACCATGTTTTTCAGAATATTGTATGCTTCAAGGCATGTTCCATCGAAGTTAAAATCATGATCTTTGGCCAAAAGTTCAGTAAGAGGTCTTGCTATCTTTGAAAAGTCTTTTATGAAACGTCGATAAAAACCGACGTGTCCTAAAAATGATCGAATCTGTTTGACATTTGTTGGGGGTGGCATTTTTGAAATCAAGTCAGTTTTAGCTTTGTCTACCTCCATCCCCTTTTTTGAAACAATGTGTCCAAGCACAATCCCACTTGTGACCATGAAATGGCTTTTCTCCCATGATAAAACCAAATTCACATCCACACATCTTTGGAGGACTCGATCTAAATACTCCAAACAAGAATCAAAAGAATCCCCAAACACCGAGAAATCATCCATAAATATCTCCATAAAATCTCCTACCATCTCAGTGAAAATAGCAAGCATGCATCTTTGAAAGGTGGCTGGAGCATTACAAAGTCCGAATGGCATCCTCCTAAAAGCGTACGTACCATAGGGGCAGGTAAATGTAGTCTTTTCTTGGTCCATGGGTTCAATGGCCACCTGATTGTAGCCCGAGTACCCATCAAGGAAACAAAAATATTCCTTGCCTGCCAATCGCTCAATTATTTGATCAATGAATGGGAGCGGAAAATGGTCTTTCTTCGTGGTTGTATTCAGTCTCCGATAATCTATGCAAATTCTCCACGAAGTGGTTGTTCTGGTTGGCACCAATTCACCTTTGTCATTGGTGACAACAGTCAGCCCCGCTTTCTTGGGTACAACCTGAACAGGGCTTACCCATGGGCTGTCTGAGATGGCATAAATGATGCCATTATCCAACCATTTGATGATCTCTTTCTTTACGACCTCCCGCATATTTGGATTCAATCTTCTCTGCATTTCGCGGGAAGGTCGAGCCCCATCTTCAAGGTATATGTGGTGTGTGCAGTAACTAGCACTAATACCTCGGAGATCAGCAAGTGTCCAACCAATTGCCTTCTTATTCTTCCTCAAAACATCCAACAATCGATTTTCTTGGTTAATCGTTAGGTGAGCACTTATGATCACTGGTAAGGTTTGTTGCTCGCCTAAGAAGGCATATTTCAAATTCTCAGGGAGGGGTTTTAACTCTAACTGTGTGTTGTCAGATAGATGTAAAGTGTTCTCAGATTCAATTAAGTCCTTCTTAATATCACATGGGGTGGATAGGAGCTGGTCGAAATCAGTGCTTAGCTCCTCTAATAATGGGTCATGGTCTTCAATGGGAGATCCTTCTATAATTCCCGTGTTCAGACATGCTTGGATAACTTCTTCCTCAATCACATCCAACTGTTGACAAGATTCAATGTATCTACAATTCTCCTCTTCTTTTTTCTTTTGTAATGGTTTCATCACATCAATTTCTATCTTCTCATCTCCCACAGAAAATTCAACGGTCCCTTTTTCACAGTCAACATGAGCCTTAGCAGTTGCTAAAAAGGGTCTTCCTAATATGATTGGAGTGTGGCTTAGCTTTTCAGGAACTTCCATGTCCAACACCAAGAAATCAACCGGGAAGTGGAAATCCTGAACTTTGACCAAAACATCCTCTAACACTCCTCTAGGTCTCTTGACCGAGCGGTCTGCTAGTTGGAGTGTAACTGGTGTGGGCTTTAGTTGACCTAGGTGGAATTGGTCAATCAATGATGTGGGGATAAGGTTAATGGAGGCTCCGAGGTCTAAGAGTGCCTTCTCAAATAAGGTATCACCAATTTCACATCGAATCATTGGGGCTCCGGGATCACGTCGCTTTTGGGGCAAGTGATGCAAGATGGCATTGGTGGTCTCTTGGGTTAGAATGTGACGCTCGGGTGTTTGGTTCTTGGACTTTGTATTCCTCTTGGGTGTGTAGATTTCTTTGAGGAATTTAGCATATGCTGGAATGTGTTTGATGGCATCTAGTAGTGGGATGCTAATATGTACTTGCTCAAACACTTTAAGGATTTCCTCATTTGAGGCCATTGAGTTCTTTTTAGAATGGAGTTTTTTTAGTGCCTCAGGGAAGGGAGCTGGTATGGTGTGGGAAGATGGAGAGTCAGATATACAATCATCTTCACCTAAGAGCTCTTCAGTTTGGTCCTCAATGTGGTCTTTCCTTTCTTTTTCCTTCCCTTTTGTTTGCGGTGGGTCTTGTGTGGTAGTCCCACTCCTAAGAGTCACGGCATGGGCACTAGCATTGCTACTTGATCCAGCTCCATTATTTTGTTGTGCAGAATTTTGAAAATTGTGAGGAGGTCTTTGATTGGGGTATTGAAATCCTGTTGGGGCAATTTGCATATTCCTTGGGTTTGGAGTAGGTTGTGAAGGTAGAGTTCCTTGTGTGGGTTGGACTGAACTTTTCAATTGGGTCTCATTCTGTCTCTTCAAAGCTTGTACTTCTCTTTGCAATTCAGTCGTCATCTTAGCCAACATATCAAAACGGTCCTCTGAGGTAGTGGATTGTGATCCTTGGGTTTGAGTATGTCGGGACTCAGGTTGGGGTGGTGGCTTTTGTTGTTGAAATCCTTGCCCTTGGTGTTGGTCTTGACCTTGTTGTCTCCATGAGAAATTTGGATGTGAGCGCCAGCCTGGGTTGTATGTATTTGAGTGTGGATTTCCTTGAACCCAGTTGGCATTCTCATATGGTTGAGGTGGCGTCTCAGAAGGGTAAGGTGGGTTACAATGGAAGGCAATCGAACCTTCTTGGGGTGTGTAAGTCTGTACAATAGGTTGGTTAGTGTAGTAGACCATTTGGTTAGGAGAAAAATGTGAATAAGATTGTGGAGTATTTACAACAGGTGGATGGGTTGGAGTATGTACAAGTGTGACAGGTTGTGGGGGTTGTGGAGCAGATGAAGTTTGCTCCTGGACGTTGCTAACATTTCCCTCTACTAATTTCGTAAGTTGTTCGACTTGTTTAGCAATAACGTCCATTTTGTCTAACTTTTTGCAGACTAATTCCATTTCTAAACTTGAAAGATTCTCCCGAGTCTCAGATGTGTAAGTCTTGATGTTTTTGGTTGGGTCGATTCTGCAAAAAGTTTTGATTGAGGCGTGGTTGAGAGAATTTTCGCTCATATTTTCAAAGAGTTGCCACGCACTCTCTGCATCTTTGCTTAGAAAGTTTCCTCCGCAGCTTGCATCTACGGTGTTCCTTAAGTCATCTCTAAAGCCTTGTTAAAATGTCTGACATAGGTGCCACTGAGGAACATCATGATGTGGGCATTTCCTCAGCATGTCATTGTACCTTTCCCATGATTCATGAAACAATTCTCCTGGTTCTTGGGTAAAGGTCGTAATGGCTCTCCTTAAAGCATTTGTTCTACCAATGGGAAAAAATTTGTTCACAAAGGTCTTCCTTAAGTCTTCCCATGTAGTTATGATCCTTCCTAAATTTCTCAACCATTGACTTGCCTTGTCTTTTAGAGAGAATGGGAATAACTTAAGTCGGATGTAGTCTTCACTTATGTCATGGTAGACCAAGGTGTCACTTATGGATAGAAATTCATGGATGTGTTGGATGGGATCCTCTGCACTCTTTCCATAAAAGTGTGGGAGAAGAGAGATGGTATTCGGTTTTAACTCAAAGTTCCTTTCCATGGGTGGGAGTTGGATCCATGGTGTGAGATGATGGAGACCGGGATCATAATACTCACGGATGGTCTTTGGTCTCTCATTCTCTCTCTCTCTTTCTCGTCGCATAGCAGCTAATTCCTCTCTCATTATGTTGAATCCTGCCAATAGCTGCTGATTAATTGTATTTTGGTCGGGTGGTCCTGGGATTTGAAACTCATCATCTTCGATTTGATCAAAGTCAGGTGGTGGAGGTGGTTGTGCCATCCTAAATCTAGATGATGATGTAGAAAATCTTGTGGGAGTGATGAAGTTGGGGTTGAACAATGGTGGTTGTTGGGACCGACGACCGTACATACACAACCAAACACAAAACAATTCCTTTTGCACACTCAACACGTGATGTGCTCTGATGAGCTTATCTTTTCAATTTTAAGGTGTTATCATCCAATCTTTAAAACACAATTACGCATCCTGAAATGGGCCTCTAAATATGGGATTTGGGCTCTAGTGACCTAGTATGCGTTGTGCTTCAATCACAATCACGTGTGCAAACCACATTGCATCAACCAAGTTTCAAACAGATTTTGTGAGATGATTTTTAAGGCGACCACTTGAGAATTAATTTCGATTTCAAAGAGAGGTTCGAGTGAGATTAGATTGATTCAAACAATCGCGGTTTTAGTGGTCTTAGTTCTTTAAGCAAGGGGAGAAAACCACAGAAATGCAAATGATGCGTGCAGGGTTAGAATTGCGTACCTGGCTCCCGCACTCTACTATGCAATATGCTTCGCAGAAATTTTAAATCTAATCAGGCACATGCAGTCCTAGAATGCTATGATCCTAGATACGTCTAGCAATATGCGTGCACAGAAGTATTTTTGATGTTTTTTTTTTGAAAAATTTTTAATTTGTTTTGAAAACCGCCTAGATTACAAACAAGCTAATCTAAATGCAGTGCAAGAAATAAAACCTAAGTTATTACAAAAATAATATGGAGGGGTTGAGAAGTGAAGAATGTCCAGTCCAAATTACAGATCAACAGAAAAATACAGGGAAATTTAATTTAACTACTAAGTGAAATAGCAAAGAAATTTTTTTTTTTCAAATCGACGTGCGGTCTTAGACAAGTACGCCTGGTGTCAACGGATCTAAGGTGATTGTCTAGCTTATTGGACGGGCTACTGGTCGCTTTGCGGACAAATCGAGTTTCCTTCGAGCGTCGGGTACCTGGAAAAAAAAACGACGTCAGATTGGCGAATCAAAGTGCAAATGAAAAGAAAAACAGACACATACGCGTCGCCTCCCCGACAACGGCGCCAAAAATTGATCGTCGAAAATCGGAGTGCGTAAATCGATGTAAAAACTGAGTCGTTGTGCACAAAGATAGAAGACGAATCAATAATAAAAATTATATCCGAAACTCAAATTAACAGAACACACATGAGATGTGTGCGTGTATAGTGGAGAGTCACGGGTCGAACACAGGAAGGCAGATTCGATGTGCTTTGCTTTACTTTTTCTTTGCTCCAATGAATGCAACAAATTAACCAAAGTATCAAGGAATAACTGTGATTAAGAAAGTAGATGCATTTTACTAAAAAATAAATGATGTCCAGGAAACTTAAGTCTTGAATTAGTAAAGAAAATAGGACAGACTTCGGAAATAAATAAATAGACAAATGAGCTTGGGATTGTGATGATTGATCGCAGTGGTAACACTAAGACGAGCTTTTGATCGCTCGGTATTAAGAGCAAACCGCCTATCTCTTTGATAGGGAGATGGCCTCATGAAGCTCCATGTCGGTGTACTGCCGTCTCCCAGTAAGAACCTCCAGCTTTTGCCCAATCGTCCGTTTGCACTATAGATCAATCCATCGCAGATACTGTCCACACAAATCAAATCTCAGCATAGTCGATCGTGGTCTTGTTCAGAGTTTGGCCTGACCTGCAAACAAATTATGAAGGCATAAAATAACAGAGAAGTTGAACCTAAGGTTGCGGAATCAAAAGAGAATAAAATCAGGAAGAGTGAAAAATAAAGAGATGAGTCGGGCAAGGTGTCCTGATCGGATGGATGCCACTGAACGCGAGAGCAAACAGCCGCTTCTCTTGACGGAGAGTTGGCCTTTTGAAGCTTCGTGTTGGTGCTCACGTAACCTCCCTGTGCAGCCTCCAGAGCCCGCTGCCTTCCTCGATCGGACCCCTCACTCTATTTATCTCTGACGTTCCAACATTTCTTGCGTGATTGCAGGTCTCCCCGTATTCAAATGCAATACGTTTGCTTCTCCATTTGAATTAGTCACGTATGATTTCTGCACGATCACAGCCAACTCGGTCGTCACAACTCATTCCATCATACCAGCATTTATTTCATGCAAAACAGTCCTAATGTAGCGGCAGAATGCCCTTGAATTGGAATGGGGTGTAATGCGACCATAATGGTGGTGATCTCGTTCTGTAATTTTTTTAAATCACTGGTGCTGAGTTTGCGGCCCAGAGAAATAGTGCAGCAACAAATAGGTGTCAGGGATCTTATTTTAGAGATATCATTCGAATATTGCTGCCTGAATGCCTGAGATTATGCCACTGACGCAGCGACGCTGAAGGGTTAATCACCGATCGAAATTCGAATCTGTCAAATTAATCTCAACTGGTAAATTGGATAACGATCATTGGGTCTGAAGTTTCCATAGGATTATCCATATGAGCATCGAGAGCTTGATTTGCAATGGAAGCCAGAAAATAGGATGGGATTAGTGGAATGAAAGGATTAATTATGGTGTGTGCATGTGCATGGATTTGGTATGTGAGAGAATGCTGGATTTTCATGCACACGTGATTGTGGCCATACTTGTCTTTTCTTCTTCTTCTTTTTTTTTCATAAAGACCTTGGAGAAATCATATTCACCATGTAATTCAAAGGTTGGAGATATTACAAGAAGATAGAGAGAGAACTCTCTCTACATGCATGGGGTTGGTAAAGGTTTAGGACATGACGTGCTTTTCAAATGGTATGTTGCATGAAAATCCATGGGAACATGTGGGTTTATGGAAAGACCCTAACAATTCTTGAGATTTAGATATCATAGACTTGCGTGATTTTAGGGCCATATGGAATAAGGATCAATGGGATTTTGTCAAAAGATTAGGATTGAACTAGGGATTAGGAACTAGGTTTTGGTTGTGGATTGGGATAGCGAAAGACCTCAAAACCAATCATGAATATGAATGCAACATCCGACCCCAATGACAAGAATTAAGCTCAATTACTGACATTCGACCAGAAAATTCAACCACTGAAATATGCATGGAAAAGCACTCTATTCCATCATGATAATGCTCGAGAAGACCTTACTCGGGTCTCTTAATGTAATGAATCATAGATTCATCACTCCTCCTCCTTCTCTGAAAAGCTCCTCCACTTCCTGGAACTGATGTGCATACAACAGAGACCTCTAGAGAGTTTGAGGCTCACTGAGAAGCCCTGGAGCTTTACGACCTGAAGATCGTATTCTACCCTTTGAGTAGTGCTCCAGATCGATCTCACGATCACGGTCCTGCACAAAATTGTTAAGGGGGTCGAGGGCTAATGATAACAGGGGTGATCCATGAGGGTCACCATGAAAAATATAGAAGTGTTGTCGCTGAGGCGACCACTCATAGAAGACCGGTGTTAATCAGCAATTAACCCACAATCCAAAGAATACAACAATCAAGCTCAAAAATAAATGTGAATTAATCTTTATTTTACTCTACCATAAAATGTATAGTGACAAATATGTAGAGGTCGAACCACAGAGAGCAACACAAAATGCAATAGCCTACGTGTCAATCACAGTCATCCTTGTGTGGGTTTTTTTTTTATTTTTTTAAATATTTATATTATATTTTATTATTATTATTATTAAAATATAATAAGTAAGTATTATATATATATAATACAAATATATTACTTATATATATACATAGAGGGTAAGCATATAGCTTATAATACATGT
Organism: Ottelia alismoides; assembly: GCA_037367405.1. NCBI lineage: Eukaryota > Viridiplantae > Streptophyta > Magnoliopsida > Alismatales > Hydrocharitaceae > Ottelia > Ottelia alismoides. The sequence continues at coordinate 441,556 of JAZKJV010003233.1, read as the reverse complement.
AATATATATATAGGTATATCTAAATATAATAAAATAAATAAATATTTTTTTCTTTTTCTCTTTTTTTATATTATATTAAGATTAATGAGAATACATATTACTAATTATATATATAATATATATATATTTTTCTTTTTTTTGGATATATAGATATATATACATAAAAGGGGTATTATAATATTCACAAAAATACTCAAAAATAGTCAAAAATTCAGGAAAAGGATCTTTTTGGAATTTTCATGGCTTTTTACTATTTTTATGATTTTTGGGTATTTTTGCAAACATTTTTAGTATTTTAAAATAGCTAAATAATAGCAAACAGTGGACTAGGTACTGGCCGTCACAAAAACAGAGATTAAAAATAGCTAACAGCCTCAAAAATTTTCCACCTTAATTTTCTAATAACAATAATAAAATATAGCATAAGTAGGGCCTGAGTTTATATTTTTCTGATTTTTCTTTGATTTTTTATATTTTTTTGAAGTTTTTGGATATTTTTGAATTTTTAAGGTTTTCTTTTTGAGATTTTTAGGGTTTTTTGGACTGATGCTAATATAGGTCAAGATACACCATAGGTAATTTTTTTGGGATTTTTCGAGGCATTTTCATATGTTTTTTGGGATTTTATAAGTTAGACAGGGAATAAAAGACATGTTTTTGATTTTTAATAAATGCAAAAATGCAACAAAATGCAAAACTGAAAATATGGCGTTCAAGCATGACCAAACAGGAGCTTAAGTCTATTTTTGCAAGATTTTTCGATTTAATATGAAGCATGAAATAAATAGACAAAGCCTTCAAAAATTAAATGGCCTGGCAGGGGTATTTTTGCAAATAAAATAATTGGAAGGGGCCTACATGCAAAAATTACAACAAAAATACACTTTAATTTTATTTTGCAGGGCCATTTAGTAAATACAAGAACCCGGCAGGGTTTAGATGCAAATTTTCACGCGCCTCACGTGGTTGCTGCACGTGAGGCGCGGAGGGACTAAAGTGTAAATACGAAAACATCAGGGGGTCCAACTGCAATTTTTACAGCTTATTTACAACTAAAACTTTTATTTTGGGGATCAAACTATAAATACAAAGAGCGGGGGGTGAGATGTGAAATTTACCCCTAAATAAGGCTTTTCATCCTGCGGCGCTGGAGGCGCCACTTATACACGTGGCAACCATCGGACGACGGATATCGGTTCGGCGATGAAGGGCCAGGATTAGAACCTCCTGGCTGATCTAACGGTGAATGCACATCTTCATCGAACGGTCGGCGTTCAATCTGGGCCACCCCTCTCGATCCAACGGTGCGGAAGGCACCTGGAAGAACTGGGAAGAAGCTCGCCCCCGGCGAGCTTCGATCGGGTAGCTCGGGCTCCTCCGGGCACCTCCCGCGCATCTGAAGCTCTCTGATCGTAGCTGGGAGGCTTCCGCATCGTCTGATGGTCCTTTGATGGCTCCTGGAGGTCCGAGTCGATGGAGCGAGGTCGGAGAAGAAGAGGACCCCCAGGAACCTCTTCCTGGGTCAAAGCAAGCCCAGAAGGGCTCGATTCCTCATTGTACCTGCACAGGAAGAACCGCGGGCGAGAGAGCTATCTCCTCGACCCGGGGTTATGAAGCTGCGATGCAAGATGGAGGTGGGCGGAGGGGCTCCGGCGAACGGCGGAGGTGGAGCCCTGATTCGCCAAGACCAAGGGTCCTGGGTTGATCTGATGGGTGCGATGGATGGAGAAAGCGTTGGGTTTCGAAATGGGGTGAACAGGGCGGTCGGATACGGTCAGGTCTACGGTGGAGAAGTCGCCGGAGCGGAGCTCCGGCGAAGTTCGATTTTTGATTTTTACGCTAGGGTGATTAACTAACCACTAATCTAACTACTGGAATGTAATGCTAACATTAAAAACTAACTAAGAACGCATTAAAAGGGCAGCTCTTATACCTGGGGGCCTCCAGGGAGCAGGGCGGACGCCGGAGCTCCGCCGTGACAAAATCCTCCTCTCTCCGGCCGATTCGAGGCACCAGCTCACTCCCCCTGTCACGAGGAATGTCCTAGGACTAGAATTAAGGCTTGAGATTGGATAAAAAGTGGCCAAATTTGAGGAAGGAGGCGGAGCTTGTTATTTATAAACATTGGCAAGGGGCCTTATTACCCGGCGATTATTAACTGATCCAATGAACATCTCGTTGATCTATGATTTCGGCGAGCATCATGGAAGATTAGGGAACAAATCTTGTGAAGGAAGCGTTGTCGATTGATGGATGGTGTGCCCGGGAAAAAGGCATGAAATCGGGGGAGTAGACAGCTCAGAGACGCCAGGCGAGGGATGGGACAGTTGACCTGGGAGTCAACGTTGGCCGGCGCCTCATTGGGCCACGTAAGCCGCTACGAGACAAAATAGCAAATCTGAAGGAAGATTGATTTATTTGACGCCCTAAATGATTTTATTAAATTTTTTTTTAAAAAATAAAAAATGTGTATTATTTCATCTAGTATTTGTTTATGATTTTTATTGAATTTTTCGAGGTGTTTTATTATGATTTTATTTTAATAATGTGTATATGTATGTATTTACATGTGTTTTTGGGTATTTTATTTTTAATTTATTTATTTTCTTTTATTATTTTCTTGGCTTATTTTATAAATTTATAATTTATTTTTGTGAATATAAAGATATTTTTGTTTGATTTTTATGAGTTTATTTGTATTTTTAAATAAATAGGTCTATGTATATGTAAGTATACTTATAGGTACTTTACCTATATATTATACACATTGTATTTATTTAATGGATATTATTTGTTTTTATTTTAGCTTGGTATTTTTAATGATATATATATAACATTATTATAAAAATATAAAAGAATGAAATAATTAAAGAATGCTTTTCTCTTTTTATTTATGAACATCCTTCTCATAGGTATTTTGTCTATGTATCTTGTAGACTTATTTTATTTTACAAATTCTTTTTGGTTTTCTTTTAATTTCAATATGTACATGTATTATATACATTATTTACAAAATTCTAAAAATATAAATTTATAAAAATAATGAGTATTGAATAAAAGGAATATTTTAATCAGTACTATATACAAGAAGGTCCAAAAACCTAACTTCCACAGATGGACTCCAAAAATTATGAAACCAATTTTATAAAATAGTTTATGAAATGCTATATACAATTAAAGGTGAGTTTGGGTGATTTGGAGTTTTTATTTGCAAGATATGGGTCTGTGAAGTTGAGATTTTGGCTTTTTATTATGTGCATAAAATGTACACTGTGTATTATTTTTACACAAACTCAATTTTGTATTTTTATTTACATTATTATCTATAACTTTTATGAACAAAGTTTCTTTATTTGATGAATAAATAATTATGCATAAAATAGGTGTCAAAAATGCATAAATGGATGAATAAATAAATGAGGTATTTATTGTATATCGGCCCTTATCTCCCCCTACTTTATTCCTTGTCGACCAATTCCATGCTGGCCTTGGTCTCGGGGTTAGGGTCATAAAATATTTGCAATATTTTATTCCTTTTTCTTTTCTTTTCTTTATTCTATAATTTTGGCATTAAAAACCTTATTTTATATACAAGTAATACAAATGAATAATGAATGCTATTATGTACAAATTGATGCTATTTACATGCATTTGCTGGGGTTTTTGAGGCCAAAATGATAGAATAAAGGTGATGAAATGGAGATTCATCACCCCCCTATACTTGCCTTTGCTAGTCCCTAGCAAACACTTATGCAATAAGCGCAAAAAGAATAAAGAAAAGAAAAAGGAAAATGCAAGAAAGATAGAGTGAATTGGGGTGCTTTCAATGCAATGCATGTCCTTACAAAATCTGAATTTGGAGCTCCTGTCAGACCTTGGGTGTGAAGGTGTGTGGAACCTAGTCGGGAACCAGCTCTAAAGTACAACAGCCTTCGGTAATCACAGAACTCGGTTCAACCCACCTCAATAGCCGGGTCAGAACTAGTCTACATCATACGCAAACTCTTATAACTATGAAGCTGACTTGTACGGTGTAAGTGATAGTGGCTCTCCCCAACTGAAATGATAAAGGAACTGACTTCTCCAGAATGACAACCCAATGATTCCCAAATCCAACAGCTCTTTCCTCGAGGAGCAGGGTATTCCCTTCTAAGTTCAAGTGGCAACCAGCTCAAGAGGAGGGGGTGAAGAGAAGAATGGACGGTAGCCAGTGTAGCTACCTATCCTGGGATGCAAGACCAGTGTAGTCAAGTCATCCAGCTGCAGGCTTACATGTTTGTCTTTGGAGCTCAAGCTTGCTTATTGACTTTGTACATACTTTGCAGGCATTTTATTTTTGTACAGGCCTGACCATTTTTTTTTCCAACATACTATTCACAGCAGCATTTACATAAGGAGTTTTTCCTCTTGAGCTAGTAGACTATCCCTCTTTTGAAGCTTTATCGCAACCCACAATCTCCTGTCTTTAGATCTCATTGCTATTGGATCCGGTTGGGGTGCACTTCCCTCCCTAGACGAGGACGAATGTTTCCACCCGTGTGCGTCTCAGACTGGCAAATCCAACCCCCTCACCACTCCAACTGAGTTGAGCCAAGTGAAAGGTGCAGGTGTCCAAGTTAGATCACGGTCGGCAAGAGTCATACGTGTGTCTCGAAAAGTTCTAGTTAGTCCACTGAGGTGACTTGAACCCAGCCCTGATTTCTCAAAGAATTAAGTCTGTATAGACCTGAGGTACCTTAAACCTAGTTCCCATAAGGTTCCGGTGCAATTAGGTGCGGTAAGGTCTAACCGAGCTCCAATTTGAGACTTTCTTAGACTGATTCAATCATCAAGCTTCACTCAAAAAGAATATGAATGGTATGCTTATTCTATGCACAATGAATGATGCAATTTTTCACAAAAATTTGAAAGGATCAAAGAATGTTTTTACAAAAAGAATTTCTGCACAGGAAGTACGAACTGAAAATATTTAAATAGTATGTACACTTATTTACACGGGCTTACTGCTTTAGGAATTTTTAACAACTTTACAAGTGTGAATGAAATAGTTTATTTGGGTATGTACAGAAAGAATTGTATGTGTCTTGTTTCTAATTTACTAATATCTGCAATGGTGTTCTTATTAGCTTTTTGAAAATAATTTTACAAACTATAGTACACGATAATTTTTGCAATCCTTTACACACATTTGAAAACTATTTTTGCAAAGATTTTTCACACTATATGTATATATATACAATTTTCACAATAAGTTTGACAATCATTTTTCAAAACATTTGCACATAGGTTTTTGAAATCCTTTCTTTTACACAAAGAAAAGTTTTGCAATCAACACAGTTTCACACATTTGAAATCATTTCACATCAAATTTTCCAAAACTGGTCACACTATTTTTCAAATCATACTGTATAGGTATCTGATTTATTAATCAGTAGATACAAAAGAAGAAAAATTGTATTTGACGTATAATATGGTTCCTGTTCTTATAAACTTTATTTGACTTATTCCTTATTTACAAATGAGAGATTTTTGTGCGGATTCCTCAGACTTACTCAAGAATCATTTTCACAAGGGTTTTTGAAAAACTGTAGTCCAAAATAATTTTGCAACATGTACACGCGTTTGAAAATCCTTTTACAAATGTTTTACACAACATAGATAGATTTTTCAAAACACTTTTGACAATCAACTTTTCACAATCATTTGCACACTAATTTTCATGAAGTTTTTGCTTTCACTCAAAGAAAATAGGTTTTACACACAAACTAATTTTTCAATCGTTGAATACTTGTTCACGCTATTTTCAAACAAATTTCACAAGATTTTTCAAAGGAAAACGTTTCGTACAAAACACTTTTCTGACTTACTAGTCAGTATAATTACAATGAGTCTGAGGAACTCACAATCATCTTTCATTATCATAAAGCTACTTTTTACATTTTATTTTGTGTTGTAGTGATATTTTATTTTTCAGTATGAGTTATGGCTTTTAGTATATACACGGTATATACGACCCCCCTATACTTAGCTTGAGCTATGTCCTCATAGATCGAAAGGAAAAAGCAAAGACATAACTCGTACTGAGTATAGACAGATCTAAAGAATAAATATGAAAGAAATGAATGAATGAGAAGTTGACCGTCCCCCCTATACTTAGGATCAAAGAATCCTAAGTATAGCAGACTGTACAAAAAGCGGGGAGGGTCAAGGGTGGTAATATACTGATCGTACTCAGATTGTCTCCCCCTATGCTTAGGGTAAGATACTCCTAAGTATAGAAGAGGAGACAATGGAGAAGATCGAACTGAAATCAAAAACTCTAGGTGCACATCCCCCTATACTTAGGACAAAGTACGTCCTAAGTATAGAAAACTGTCTACAAAGGCGGCACCTTTTAGATAGAAACAGAAAAGAGAAAAGGAAAAGAAGAAAAGAAGAAAATCAGAGAAATAGTGGTTGGAGTACATCGTCTGAATCTTTTGGTGCTGCAGGTGCTGTGGAGATGTCATCGTTGTGCACTAGTTGAATAGAGTCAACAATGGCCAAGAATGCATCAGGTTCCAAGTAAGGCTTCAGTAGTTGGCCATTGACGATGAAAGGCTGTGCGTCAGGGGACAATTCTGATATCGCGATGCTTCCGGTGTCACGCACTTCACATATTCGGAATGGCCCTGTCCACTTACTTTTTAATTTACCTGGGAATATCCGCAACTTTGCATCAAACAACCACACTTTCTGCCCAACATCGAAGGTCTTTCGTCTGATGTGCCGGTCATGCCAGCGTTTCACCTTCTCCCTGTACATCAAGGTGTTATCGTATGCGCAGTCTCGGAATTCCAAGAGCCTGTTCAGATAGTCCTTTCTCTTCTGACCACCTTTTCGTGAGTCCAAGTTACAATTACTAATTGCCCAAAGAGATTTGTGAATTAATTCCACGGGCAGATGGCATGGTTTTCCATATACAAGACGGTAGGGCGACATGCCCAAGGGAGACTTGTAGGTCGTACGGTAAGCCCAAAGAGCTGAGTCCAAGAGTTGAGACCAGTCTTTTCTGTTTGGTCTAACAAGTTTCTGCAATATGGTCTTGATTTCTCTATTGGATAACTCCGCCATGCCATTGGTCTGCGGATGATAAGGAGACGCGACACGGTGATCGATGCCGTACTCCTTCGTTAACTTCTTGACCTCTTTGTTGATGAAATGGCTACCCCCGTCTGAGATGAGAATCTTTGGTATCCCAAACCGCGAAATGATGTTCTTCTTCAGAAACTGGCAAACTGTTTTGTTGTCGGCGGCTCGGGCGGGGATAGCTTCAACCCAACGACTCACGTAATCTACGGTAAGAAGGATGTGCTCAAAACCTTGACTGTTAGGGAAAGGTCCCATGAAGTCAATGCCCCATGCATCGAAAACATCTGCTATCTGAATGATTTTCAGAGGCATTGAGTCTTTGGCAGTGAGTGTCCCTTTCAGTCGCTGACAGTCAATACATCTTTTAACAAATTCTGCTGCATCCTTGAATAAAGTGGGCCACCAGAGGCCACACTGTAATACTTTTGCTGCCGTACGATCTCCAGAGTGGTGCCCACCAGATTCGAGAAAATGACAATGCTCGAGGACACTAGATTGCTCCGTCTGAGGAATGCACCTGCGCCAAATACAATCTGCTCCTTCTCTGAATAGAAGGGGATCTTCCCATTGGTAAAAGCAGATGGTCGACATGAATTTGTTATTCTGATTCTTCGTCCAATCCGAAGGTATTACACCCGAGGCGAGGTAATTGACGATGTCAGCATACCAAGGGAGAGCATCCACGGCTAAGATAGCTTCGTCAGGGAAGGTTTCAGTGATAGGTGCATTGCTCAGAGGAGAGTCATGCTGCTCTATTCTGGAGAGGTGATCTGCTACCACATTCTGAACTCCAGGTTTATCTTTGATTTCCAGATCGAATTCCTGAAGGAGAAGGATCCAACGAATCAATCTGGGCTTGGCATCCTTCTTCTGCTGTAGGTACCGAATAGCAGAGTGGTCCGTGAAGATAGTGACCTTCGACCCCAACAAATAGGATCTGAACTTCTCTAAGGCGAAAACCACAGCCAGCAGTTCTTTCTCTGTCACTGTATAATTTCTTTGAGCTTCATCTAACGTTCTGCTGGCATAGTGAATGGCATAGGGCGCCTTGTCTTTCCTCTGCCCTAGAACAGCTCCGACTGCAAAATCTGACGCATCGGTCATTATTTCAAATGGAAGAGTCCAGTCGGGAGGCTGTAAGATTGGAGCATGAGTGATAAGCTCCTTCAATTGATTGAAATCAAGGAGAACCGGCTGATCAACAATGAACTCCGTCTCCTTGCACAAGAGTTCTGTTAGAGGTCGGGCAATGCGGCTGAAATCCTTGATAAATCGTCTGTAAAATCCCACATGCCCCAGGAATGACCTCACATTCTTTACTGACTGAGGTGGTTGAAGGTTTGAAATGACATCCACCTTGGCTGGGTCGACTTCCATGCCACGTTTGGAAACGACATGGCCCAGCACAATACCCTCTGTGACCATAAAGTGGCTCTTTTCCCATGAGAGCACTAAATTGACTTCCCGACATTTCTGAAGCACTCTGTCCAGGTGCTCGAGGCAAGAATCGAAACTATCACCATAGACAGAGAAATCATCCATGAACACCTCGAGAAAACTGCCTACCATTTCGGCGAATACAGCTAGCATGCATCTTTGGAAGGTTGCGGGTGCATTGCATAATCCAAAGGGCATCCTCTTGAAGGCGTAGGTACCGAACGGGCAAGTGAAGGTAGTCTTCTCTTGATCCTTAGGGGCGATCGCCACTTGGTTGTACCCGGAGTACCCATCCAGGAAGCAGAAGAACTCCTTGCCTGCTAATCTCTCCAATACTTGATCAATAAATGGCAAGGGGAAGTGGTCCTTCTTGGTTGCTGTATTAAGACGGCGGTAGTCAACACACACCCGCCAGGATGTCGGTACCCGAGTTGAAATTTCCTCTCCTTTTTCATTTGTGACCACGGTAAGTCCGGATTTCTTGGGAACTACATGCAAGGGGCTTACCCATTTTGAATCGGAGATGGGATAGATGAAGCCCGCTTCACACCATTTTGTGATTTCTTTCATGACCACGTCCCGAAGGTTAGGGTTCAGCCTTCTCTGAAATTCGCGGGACGGCTTGGCATCGTCTTTTAGATAGATATGGTGTGAGCACAGAGCTGGATTTATCCCTCGGAGGTCTGATACGCTCCAGCCAAGTGCCTTGCGGTTCTTTTCTAGAATCTCGAGAAGTCGAGATTCTTGATCCAGATTCAGCCTGCTGCTGATGATGACTGGATACATGTATTCTTCACCCGTAAGGAAAGCATACTTCAGGCCTGCAGGAAGTGGCTTGAGTTCTGGTTTCAGTCTGTCTACTTTATCGGTCACTTCTGATACCATGCTGGTGGTGGGATGTACCTTGAGAGTGTTACCATCCTCAACATCCTGTTGAGATCCCAGTGATGTACCGAACGGTTCTGTGGTGAGCTGATCATGTTCGGTCTGGAGTGAATGCTCAAGAAGATGCGCCTGCATCTGAGAATCTGTCTCCCACAAATCATCGAAGCTTATGATGACTGTGCTTTTCCAAGTCCTCCTCAAGAGTGAGGATTTCTCGGGTCCAAGGATCGTCCAGCGACAACTCTGAGTCTCTGATTTCTGCAATCAAATCACAGTCTGCTTCTGGTGCTGCTTGACTCTCATCAGTTGTGGCATTCTGCTCCTTGTTCATGTTGATCGTGATTTGCTGGGTGTTCGAGCTGAAAGTGATCTTTCCAGACCCGTAATCAACCACGGCACCTGAGGTACGGAGAAATGGTCTGCCAAGGATGATAGGAGTCTGGAGCAGTGGTGCAGGAGAGTCCATATCAAGGACTACAAAGTCAGCTGGGAATTTCATCTCCTGCACGGTAACTATCACGTCTTCCAACAAACCTCGGGGCCGCTTAACGGATCGGTCAGCAAACTGAAGGATCATTCGTGTCTGCTTGAGAGGTCCCAGCCCGAATTCTTGCATTATGGACGAGGGCAGAAGGTTGATGGAAGAACCACTGTCAAGAAGAGTACGCTCGAAGACCTGATCGAAAATCACACAACTGATCAGAGGTGCTCCTGTATCTGGCTTTTTCTGGGGGAGGTTGGTGATAGCTGCAACTGTGGTCATGGATAGGACGTGCTTTTCTACCTCTCGGCGTCTGTTATCTTGCGCTGGGCGACGCCTGTTAGTACATGCCTCTTTCAATCCTTTCTTCACAGCTGGCATGTATTCCACGGCCTTCAGCAATGGAATCTCAACAGTCAATTTATCCAAAATGTCCACGACACCTGGATCAGACAATGCAGTTTTTCTTTTTGCATTTTTTTTGGATTTTTGTATTGCATGCGGAAAAGGAATATTCACATTACTGGCAGGAGAATTAGAGTTCTTATTTACATCAAAATCATCGCCCATAGAATGTTGTACATCCGGACTACAAAAAGGAGTACAAGCTGGATCTAAATATGCTGGTGCTGCTGGGTGATCAAAAAGGGTAGCATTGGCTCCATCGGCTGGCACGGGATCGGCTGCTGCTGGCGGCTCTTCCAAAGCTGGCGCGGCTTCACTTCTGCTACATGCTTCTTTTTGTTGTTTTTGTTTTTGTTGATTTTTTTGTGTTTTTGGCTGAGGCTGATGACATGGCACGGCGGCTGGACTGGCTTCTCCTTCCTCTTCCTCCTCACCCGCCCCTGGAGCTGGTACGGCTGATGTGGAAGATGACGATCCACCTGTTTCTTTATTCACCCCATATCTGGTAGCAGGCGGAGGCAAGGCCCTACCGCTCCTGAGAGTAACAGCATTAGAATAAACAGTAATATCATTATCACACGCGGACTGGACATCACATTCTACCTGCTCCTTCTTCTTGAAATTGTTGGGGTTGGCTTCGACCTGCACCGGAATGGTAGTGCGAGTGGCGGTCAGGTCATCAAGCCGCTTGGTCATCTCCGCTAGCCCTTGGACAAGCTGGGCTAGACACTCCATGGTGGGATTAGCTGAGGGCACATCAGAAGATGCAGCGTGCAGACCACGCTGTTGTTGGTTGGATGGGTGGGGAGGCTGCTGGTGGTGTTGCTGTGGTGGAGCAGGAAGTTGAAGTTGCTGGTAGGACGGAGGTGGATACTGCTGGTATGGTTGAGGCTGAGCAGCCGCGTATTGGTGATACGGCTGTGGATGGCGATACTGCGGCTGCTGCTGATACGGAAAGTTCTGCCTCCATTGGTGTGCGAACTGAGGAGGCTGCTGGTGTTGTTGGTGAGGTTGAGAGGTTTGGCCAAAACGACCACCCTGAGGTTGGTGGTACTGCCGGTTGGCAAATTGCTGACCCTGGAGTTGTCCCTGAGGACGGGTCGGTTGTGCATCATTCGTCCATACCCCGTTAACTTCTTGGATCAGGGGTGGTGGTGGGAAAACTGGATCAGGCATGGAAAGGAACTCTGGCTGATAAACGACCATCTGCTGCTGCGGCGGGCCCTGGTCGGGCGCCTGCACGTAGTACACGTGCTGGACTGCCGGTGGCTGCTGGCTCGGCTGAGGCTGATGCTGCGGTTGCGGCTCCTCCTTCCTCTCAGCGGGAGCGTCTGATGGTGTAGCCGACTGGACAGAGTTGATCGTACCGACCAACAGCTCGAGGTTCTTGTTGATCTGATCGAGCTTATCCAGGTTCTGGGTCCTCTTCTCGATCACAGCGAGTTTCTCAAGGTCCTGTGATCGCTTCTCGATTATGTCGACCTTAGAGAGATGGCCCCCGATGATGCTGAGGTTGGAGCTCTCATCTCTCTCTGCTTCTTTTGATGCAGCCATGTGAACTTGTTTCTGGAGGATCTGGGGCTGCTTCTGGTATGCCTTGGATGAAGAGAGGGCGGCCTCTCCTTCGGCCATTTCTTCGAAAATTTGCCATACAACATCTTCATCCTTGTTGAAGTGGGAGCCCCCACATGCTGCGTCCACAAGCCTTTGACTTTCAATATTGAGTCCCCCAAAGAAATGCTGGACCAGGCTGGTCTTAGGGATCTCATGGTGGGGACACTTCTCCTGCAGATCAGTGAATCTCTCCCATGCCTCATGTACGGACTCATGTGCCCCTTGCGAGAAATTGCTAATACGGGCTCGCATCTGGTTGAGCCGACCGAGAGGGTAGTACTTGTGCAGGAAGGCAGATTTCAACTCCTCCCAGGTCGTCACGACCTTTCCCATGTGATTGACCCAATAAAGGGCCTTATCCTGTAGACTGAAGGGGAAAGCCGTCATCTTGACAATGTCCAGGGGGACATTCAGATAATGGGTGGTGCGACAAATGCGGGAGAATTGCTGCAGGTGAATGTACGGCTCTTCATTGGTGTTGCCATGGAATGCAGGGAGAAGGGCTATGAATTAGGGCTTCAGCTCAAAGTGAGCATGTACCGGTGGAATGAGAATCCACTCGGTCATCTGGCTGTCTCCCGGATTGTATGTTTCTTTTAGTGTCGGTTTCGGCGGTGGTGGGAATTCAGGATCATCATTGGGGTCATCACCACCGTCTCCTCCTCCACCTCCTCCTCCCCTGCCTCCTCTGCCTCGGCCTCCTCCTCCGTCGTTACGGTGTATCATATCATTCAACATGTCCTGGAAAGCGGTCTGCGTAAGGGCCTGCTCAGTCAGCTGCTGCTGGATAGCCTGGATAGATGCCAGTAACTGTGCATTGACTTGGTTCTGATCTGGCACCTGTCCCTCTGGTGGGGGTGGCTGCTGACCCTTGCCCTTTCCTCCTGGCGCCATGTCAGGGTCTGAGTCGGACGAAATGAACTCCGGAGTAGTCTCCAGGGCTCGCACTGTCTTCTATCTGCATAATGAGATGGTCCGAATCAGATCACTTGCAATTAATGCTCAGCTGCCGTGATGAAGCTGGAATTCAGGTCAACCCCAGCATGTTGTGAATGGAAAACTGATGTAGACTGTAATCAACTCCCATTCACAACGACGATAGCGGGACAAAAGTGATCCCGGTTTATTGGGTGGCCAAGAGAAAGGTAGAAAACGAGGAGTCTGGAGATCGATCCGCAAAGTCCAGATCAGGTTCTCGGGAATCGCCTCGAAATTATTGGCGAGGTTGAGTCCATGGAATCGATGTAGGTGTCGGCATGGTCCCGACGAGACCATCCATGGATCAACTTCGCAGAGCACAAGAGAATGTCAGATTTTGGAAGAATGATACGATGGTCAACGAGGAACAAAAGGAGTGTAAAATAGTAGAAAGGCTCGGTTGAGCGGGGTGGTCAAAGAAAGACATAATCAAAATTTGCGCAAAAGCGCGGGACTTTGATCTTTGAACCTTAATCTAGATCCATACAAACACAAGACAAAATCGGGTTCACCAACTCACGCCATATGAAGCCGTGAAAGCTCGGCTATTTATTATCTTTTCATTTTTAGAGTTGTGATTTTTAGGCATATCTTATAACAAGTCCTTAGTACGCTACCCTATAGGAGAGAGAGTACTGCCGGAAGAGTATCCCGTACTTGTCCTCCTCCTGTGTAACCTGTAGTCTGTACTTTTTGGAGTCCTTGTAACCCTTCCTGGATCCCTACTCAGCCAAAGAAAAGAGAGAGGAAGACGATAGGCGAAACCAATACTTCGGTTCTCGCTCGCAACGGAATCACCCGTGAGCGTGCAAGAACTTACTCGGACGCAGGACGATGAGACAGACACCCCCGTGAAGGCGTGGCCTATGCTCAATACTTCGGACAGGGTCGATGCTCTCACAACAGAGAGTCACCATTGGTGACCAAGTCCTAATCGCCTACGTACGATAGAAGCGCCATTACTTCGGAAATCCAGGCGATACACAAGGCAGTTGCAGACTGGGTTTTGGGCTTTTCTATCCTTAGGGGTCGCACTCGCTCAAGGGAGTAGGGTTTTGGTCCCCCTCCAAGTACCTGAAAACAATGAGGGCTTTATGAACCCGGTACAATGATAGTCCATTACAGATTTTAATTAAGGTCAAAGTTTGTTTAGCAGTCCCCTGGTTTTAATTTTTTTTTTGGTTTTCACTTTTTTTGGATCTGTTCTCATACCAGCGCCTAATCGTTTTTGTAGATTTTTATTTAAGTCCTAGGTGCTCAAAATCAGAGGGAGATAGCGGAAAAGCCGTGCAAGTGGTTCCATGATGGAAATCTCACCATTGAACCGAATGATGCATGCTGAGTTAGAAGACTTACAGTGCATCCCAGCTCTCTCCATGTGGTATGCAAAACAGAATTTTTAAACCTATCTACATGTCGGTATGCAAGGCACAAAATCGTCCTAAACATAAGCTGCTATTAGCGTGAAGAACCATAAGTTGCTTATTTGTCTCTAGCCCAAGAGAGTCCGGTCTTGGCTCACCCCTCCTCTGCTCAACAAATTGAGGGTAGGAGAAAGCGCTTTACAGGGTTCGCTACGGCACAGAGGGCTAAGAGACAAATTTACAACTTGTTTGAGTTTGACTAGATCCAATCGAAGTAGACTATAGGAGCATGCATTCTTATTAATGTTTGGACCTAGCTACCGAGTCAAGCAACCTATATCTAGGGGTTCCAAGCACACAAAACAAAGTAAAAGAAAGGCGGAAAGCTCAAAACTGCGGGAAACAAAATAAAAGAAGGCGACGAAAACTCGAAAAAACCGCGATGAGGCCCCCAGGTGAACAATCACCTGGGCACTGGACCTCATTGTGAAGAGTAGAGTCCTGTTTATATACATGCCAAAATAGTCTCTCTCTCACCATGAATTACAAAAATAATTTTCCTAAATATCTATCCTATCTAATGCCCCTCTCTTTGCTTCTTTGGTGCACTCTCCAGATGGCCATGAGAAGAGAAGACCATCCTCCTCCAAGCTCGGCTGCCTTGGCCTCCTAAGAAGCCATCCTAGCGTGGCGGTCCCTCGCATCAAAGTTACAAAAAAGATTGCATTAGCATACTTAGTTAATCAAATAGAGCAGATAAATTAATCACAATAAATAAAGGAATGAAGCATGGTGATTAATGGCAATAAAACAATAGCTGCTCACACAAAAATGAATCATGAATCTAAATTTTTATACAAGAATGACAAAAATCAATTTGGTTATGCTCATTGCTCCCCGGCAACGGCGCCATCTGATAACAGGGGTGATCCATGAGGGTCACCATGAAAAATATAGAAGTGTTGTCGCTGAGGCGACCACTCATAGAAGACCGGTGTTAATCAGCAATTAACCCACAATCCAAAGAATACAACAATCAAGCTCAAAAATAAATGTGAATTAATCTTTATTTTACTCTACCATAAAATGTATAGTGACAAATATGTAGAGGTCGAACCACAGAGAGCAACACAAAATGCAATAGCCTACGTGTCAATCACAGTCATCCTTGTGTGGGTTTTTTTTATTATTTTTTTTAAAGATTTATATTATATTTTTTTATTATTATTAAAATATAATAAGTAAGTATTATATATATATTTATATAATACAAATATATTACTTATATATATACATAGAGGGTAAGCATATAGCTTATAATACATGTAATATATATATAGGTATATCTAAATATAATAAAATAAATATATATTTTTTTCTTTTTCTCTTTTTTTTATATTATATTAAGATTAATGAGAATACATATTACTAATTATATATATAATATATATATATTTTTTTTTCTTTTTTTGGATATATCGATATATATACATAAAAGGGGTATTATAATATTCACAAAAATACTCAAAAATAGTCAAAAATTCAGGAAAAGGATCTTTTTGGAATTTTCATGGCTTTTTACTGTTTTTATGATTTTTGGGTATTTTTGCAAACATTTTTAGTATTTTAAAATAGCTAAATAATAGCAAACAGTGGAGTAGGTACTGGCCGTCACAAAAACAGAGATTAAAAATAGCTGACAGCCTCAAAAATTTTCCACCTTAATTTTCTAATAACAATAATAAAATATAGCATAAGTAGGGCCTGAGTTTATATTTTTCTGATTTTTCTTTGATTTTTTATATTTTTTTGAAGTTTTTGGATATTTTTGAATTTTTAAGGTTTTCTTTTTGAGATTTTTAGGGATTTTTGGACTGACGCTAATATAGGTCAAGATACACCATAGGTAATTTTTTTGGGATTTTTCGAGGCATTTTCATATGTTTTTTGGGATTTTATAAGTTAGACAGGGAATAAAAGACATGTTTTTGATTTTTAATAAATGCAAAAATGCAACAAAATGCAAAACTGAAAATATGGCGTTCAAGCATGACCAAACAGGAGCTTAAGTCTATTTTTGCAAGATTTTTCGATTTAATATGAAGCATGAAATAAATAGACAAAGCCTTCAAAAATTAAATGGCCTGGCAGGGGTATTTTTGCAAATAAAATAATTGGAAGGGGCCTACATGCAAAAATTACAACAAAAATACACTTTACTTTTATTTTGCAGGGCCATTTAGTAAATACAAGAACCCGACAGGGTTTAGATGCAAATTTTCACGCGCCTCACGTGGTTGCTGCACGTGAGGCGCGGAGGGACTAAAGTGTAAATACGAAAACATCAGGGGGTCCAACTGCAATTTTTACAGCTTATTTACAACTAAAACTTTTATTTTGGGGATCAAACTATAAATACAAAGAGCGGGGGGTGAGATGTGAAATTTACCCCTAAATAAGGCTTTTCATCCTGCGGCGCTGGAGGCGCCACTTATACACGTGGCAACCATCGGACGGCGGATATCGGTTCGGCGATGAAGGGCCAGGATTAGAACCTCCTGGCTGATCTGACGGTGAATGCACATCTTCATCGAACGGTCGGCGTTCAATCTGGGCCACCCCTCTCGATCCAACGGTGCGGAAGGCACCTGGAAGAACTGGGAAGAAGCTCGCCCCCGGCGAGCTTCGATCGGGTAGCTCGGGCTCCTCCGGGCACCTCCCGCGCATCTGAAGCTCTCTGATCGTAGCTGGGAGGCTTCCGCGTCGTCTGATGGTCCTTTGATGGCTCCTGGAGGTCCGAGTCGATGGAGCGAGGTCGGAGAAGAAGAGGACCCCCAGGAACCTCTTCCTGGGTCAAAGCAAGCCCAGAAGGGCTCGATTCCTCGTTGTACCTGCACAGGAAGAACCGCGGGCGAGAGAGCTATCTCCTCGACCCGGGGTTATGAAGCTGCGATGCAAGATGGAGGTGGGCGGAGGGGCTCCGGCGAACGGCGGAGGTGGAGCCCTGATTCGCCAAGACCAAGGGTCCTGGGTTGATCTGATGGGTGCGATGGATGGAGAAAGCGTTGGGTTTCGAAATGGGGTGAACAGGGCGGTCGGATACGGTCAGGTCTACAGTGGAGAAGTTGCCGGAGCGGAGCTCCGGCGAACTTCGATTTTTTATTTTTACGCTAGGGTGATTAACTAACCACTAATCTAACTACTGGAATGTAATGCTAACATTAAAAACTAACTAAGAACGCATTAAAAGGGCAGCTCTTATACCTGGGGGCCTCCAGGGAGCAGGGCGGACGCCGGAGCTCTGCCGCGACAAAATCCTCCTCTCTCCGGCCGATTCGAGGCACCAGCTCACTCCCCCTGTCACGAGGAATGTCCTAGGACTAGAATTAAGGCTTTAGATTGGATAAAAAGTGGCCAAATTCGAGGAAGGAGGCGGAGCTTGTTATTTATAAACATTGGCAAGGGGCCTTATTACCCGGCGATTATTAACTGATCCAATGAACATCTCGTTGATCTATGATTTCGGCGGGCATCATGGAAGATTAGGGAACAAATCTTGTGAAGGAAGCGTTGTCGGTTGATGGATGGTGTGCCCGGGAAAAAGGCATGAAATCGGGGGAGTAGACAGTTCAGAGACGTCAGGCGAGGGATGGGACAGTTGACCTGGGAGTCAACGTTGGCCGGTGCCTCATTGGGCCACGTAAGCCGCTACGAGACAAAATAGCAAATCTGAAGGAAGATTGATTTATTTGACGCCCTAAATGATTTTATTAATTTTTTTCTTAAAAAATAAAAAATGTGTATTATTTCATCTAGTATTTGTTTATGATTTTTATTGAATTTTTCGAGGTGTTTTATTATGATTTTATTTTAATAATGTGTATATGTATGTATTTACATGTGTTTTTGGGTATTTTATTTTTAATTTATTTATTTTCTTTTATTATTTTCTTGGCTTATTTTATAAATTTATAATTTATTTTTGTGAATATAAAGATATTTTTGTTTGATTTTTATGAGTTTATTTGTATTTTTAAATAAATAGGTCTATGTATATGTAAGTATACTTATAGGTACTTTACCTATATATTATACACATTGTATTTATTTAATGGATATTATTTGTTTTTATTTTAGCTTGGTATTTTTAATGATATATATATAACATTATTATAAAAATATAAAAGAATGAAATAATTAAAGAATGCTTTTCTCTTTTTATTTATGAACATCCTTCTCATAGGTATTTTGTCTATGTATCTTGTAGACTTATTTTATTTTACAAATTCTTTTTGGTTTTCTTTTAATTTCAATATGTACATGTATTATATACATTATTTACAAAATTCTAAAAATATAAATTTATAAAAATAATGAGTATTGAATAAAAGGAATATTTTAATCAATACTATATACAAGAAGGTCCAAAAACCTAACTTCCACAGATGGACTCCAAAAATTATGAAACCAATTTTATAAAATAGTTTATGAAATGCTATATGCAATTAAAGGTGAGTTTGGGTGATTTGGAGTTTTTATTTGCAAGATATGGGTCTGTGAAGTTGAGATTTTGGCTTTTTATTATGTGCATAAAATGTACACTGTGTATTATTTTTACACAAACTCAATTTTGTATTTTTATTTACATTATTATCTATAACTTTTATGAACAAAGTTTCTTTATTTGATGAATAAATAATTATGCATAAAATAGGTGTCAAAAATGCATAAATGGATGAATAAATAAATGAGGTATTTATTGTATATCGGCCCTTATCTCCCCCTACTTTATTCCTTGTCGACCAATTCCATGCTGGCCTTGGTCTCGGGGTTAGGGTCATAAAATATTTGCAATATTTTATTCCTTTTTCTTTTCTTCTCTTTATTCTATAATTTTGGCATTAAAAACCTTATTTTATATACAATTAATACAAATGAATAATGAATGCTATTATGTACAAATTGATGCTATTTACATGCATTTGCTGGGGTTTTTGAGGCCAAAATGATAGAATAAAGGTGATGAAATGGAGATTCATCATCTAACTCCCCGACCCTCTTATGAACTTGCAAAAGCATAAGGGAGATGGGATGGTAGGACTTCCACGAAGGCAGCGAAGGTGGAGTCCAGCTGCTTGATTCCTTATAGGAATCAAGGGGAGAACAGAGGGATTTTGTAGAAAAGGAGGTGAGAAATCAAATGGAAGTGGAATGGGGACGTCATGAATCAGAGTATGATGGATTTGGTGCAGGAGCAGAAAGCTCCGATGATTTTGATTTTTAAAATTACACTATATGTGGGATTGAAAGAAAAGTTTAAAGCCTAGTCTATGCTAAGGGGCCTAAGAGCAAGAGGTTGAAGGTTACCTAGCATCTCAACGAGCTTGGGAAGCTCAAAGCACAGGAGGTTGTTAGAGACGAAGGTCTGCGGACCTGGATTAGAGCCAACACCACTTTATCCACATCGCACGGGTCTGAAGTGGTTCCTGCTTTCACCAGGTACTCAACGATGAGGTCCTCTAGGTGTTAAAATGGTTGAAGGAAGATCAAAATGAAAAAGGAAGCTGGAGGGGGGGTTTTATAGAAGTAGGTTCCGTCAAAAAGGATGAAGAGATGGTGTGCGGGAGGATAAGGGTTGGTGAAGATTCTCGCATGGGCGAGGGAGAGGGATGACAAGGCTAGGGTTTGGTGGAGGTCTCGAGGTAAAAGGGAGATGGAGGTGGCATTACAAAAATGGGATAAATGAAGATGGTGGTGTCTCTAACACGGGTAGGGGTTGTAGGCTGTACAGTTGACCCGTCCGGTCAACAATAGAAGATCCCTAGTTGGTCCACGTGGACCAACCACGAAAAAGAAGATTAACAATGTTTTGTAAAACCATTTATAATTATAAAAATGAATTAACTAATTTTTGGTTATAAAATAAGAAATGTTTCTATATTTATGTAGTATTTTATACATATTTTTTTTATTTTTTTGAGGTGATTTATTATAGATTACTTTTTACAAGTATAACTAAAGGTATATGTACCTATATTTGGGTGTTTTTATTTTATTTTATGCATTTCATTTTTTTATACATGTATTGGATATATTTTTTATTTATTTTTATTCACATTTAGATATGTTTCTTATCTTTTTCCGAGTTAATATTTACACTTAAGTAATTATGTATATATACATTATAGGTATATACATGTATATTTTGCCTATGTTTTGAAATATATTATTTATTTTTATTTTATTTTGATGGTTTTATTCTATTTTAATTATGAAGATATGTTTCAAATAATATTTACAATTTTATAAAAAAAAAAGAATTTACAAAATACAAAGAATAAATATATTGAACAAATATACAGGTATATTGCACAATATGGGACCAAATCCTAAATTTTGCATCTTTAATCCAAATTAGATGAAACCACATTCACTAAATAGCTTATTCAAAGTTATATAAACTAAAGGTGATTTTTGTCCATTCTGATACAACATAGAGAAGTTACAGGTCTGTGAAGTTTTTATTTTGACTTTTTATTTTGTGTGTTCTGGGCACACTGTGTATTATTTTTTTTATAAATTCAATTTTGTATTTTTTGTATTTTTGTCTATAATATTCATATAGAAGTCTTATTTTTCGAGGTGTGAAAATAATAAAATAAAATGGGTCTCAAACTGTAATTATTGCCCCTTGAATCTTAGAGTTGTTGAGTGTATCTACTGTACGATTAGCTGCCCTATCTCCCCCTACTTTATTCCTTATCGACCAAGTTATTGTGATGAATGGGTCTTAGGGTCTAGGGTCACTCAACACATATGATGTTTCATTTCGTTTTCTTTTCTTCCTTTATTCTTTTATTTTGGAACTAAATAAAATAAATATACAATATTTTATATAGTATTTTGTAAAAATTTCCAGGTATTTATTCTGACAAACTAATGATATATACATGCATTTAGATAGGAATTAAATGCCAAAATGAAAGAATAAAAATGATGAAATAGAGATTCATCACCCCCTATACTTTCCTTTGCTAGTCCCTAGAAAACACTTAATCCTATACGTGTAGAAAAAAATAAGGAAAATAAAAATAAATAAATTGCATTGATTTTAACTCATAAACTTGTCTTCATAATATCAAAGTTTGGAGCTCATTACGACCTTTGGATTTTTAGTTTGGTCAGAACCTTTTCGGGGATCAGACTTGGAACACAACAGCCTTTGAGAATCACAAAACTTTGCCCAAATCTCCTCAAAAGTCAGGTTAGAATACTTCGATGTCATATATATTCCCTTATGACTACGAGTCTATCTTGTATAATGTCAATGATAGGTAGATCCTCTCGACTGAAGGGGTAAAAGTATGTCTTCTCCAACATGGTGACTCTAGTTCCCCCATCTAATAACTCTTTCCTTGAGAAGCGGGGTATTCCCTTCTAAGTTCAAGTACAATCATCTTAAGAAGAGGAGGTGGAGAGAAGAATGGACGGTAGCTGGTGTATCTACCTATTCTAAGATGCTCAACCAGTGTAGCCAAGTCATCCGGCTGTAGGCTCACATGTTTCTTTGACTTTGAAGCTCAAGCTTGCTTATTGAATGCATACATGCTCCGACGAGAATTAAATTTTCTTGATTTTTGCCCATATATATATTAGACTTTTTGCTTTCTACATTTTTTATACTATGTGCACAGCATTTACATAAGGACTTTTTCCTCTTGAGCCAGTAGGTTATCCTTCTTTTGAAGCATTATTGCAACCCAAAACATTCTGTCATTTAACCTTATGGCTAATGGATCGAGTTGGCGTACAATGGCCACTATATCATGAATTTTGATGTTTCCATGGGCTTGTGTCTCATGCTAGCAAATCCAGCCCTCTACCACTGCAACTGAGTCAAGCAAAGTGCAAAGTGCAGATGTGCAAGTTACGCCATTGTTGGCAAGAGTCATACGTGTGTTCTGAAATATTCTTCTTAGGCAGTCGAGATGATACTGAACTAAGTCTTGTAATCTCAAAGAATTAAGTCTAGAAGACAAGAAGTGCCTCTATTCATGTTCCCTTAAGGTTAATGTGATTAAGTGGATTAAGGTCCAACCAAGCACCAATCTTTGGATTTTATTTGGACTTGTTCAATTGTCATTATCAATCTGAAAAATAGGAATGCTATGCACAATGGAGAAAATATTTTTGTGATGTTATTTTATGGTTTTGAACTTTTTACATACTTTTTAAAAGTTTTGTAAGTTTGTATTTAATTTTTGAAAATATTTTGCAAAATTTTTATAGGTTTTTGTTTTACAAATTTTTAGAGATTTTTGAAAAACAAAAGAATTTTGGAAAATAATTATTCAGATATTTACATGGGAGTGCATCTTCTTATTTTCAAGAATTTAGGAGAATACTTTACATAAGGCTTTTCCAAGTTTCTGTATGGAGTTTATAAATAATTTATTTTTGCTTGAAGTATGCACAAGGTTCTCAAAATAATTTTGAAAACATTTTCTCAATTATTTTGAAAATTATATTTTGAAAGATTAAATTGGCAAATAATTTTTGTAATCATTTACAAATTTTGAAAATCATTTTGCAAAGATTTTTTTAAAGAGTATGTATAGATTTGTCAAACTATTTTTACAACCATTTTCAAAATCATTTGCACATAGATTTTCAAAACATTTTATTCGAACAAAAGAAAGAATTTACATGCAAAATGATTCACAAATTCTTGAAAATATTTCAAAAAAATATTTTTCAAACTTTTTTACAAACGATTTTTCAAAGCAATTTTCCAATCTTTTTTCAAACATTTTGCAAAACATTTTAACCATTTTATTAACCATATTTTCAAAGCATTTAATATGTGTTTCGATTTTTATTAACTACCTTATTATTAAAAATTCGAAAGTAAAAGTTATGGCTAAAATATATACAAAGTGTATATAACCTCCCTATACTTTGATTGAGCTTTATACTCATAGATTGAAGAAAAAAGGAAGACATAACTCATACTAAGTATAGGAAAATCTATACTACAACGACTAAACAATAATGAAAGAATTAAGAATCAGAAGTCGACCGTCCTCCCGATAGTTAGGATCAATTAATCTTTAGTAGATTGTATTCTTCATGTAGGGAGGGTCAAGGGTGGGAATAAACAAATCAACGACTCATCCCATCACTCCCTATACTTAGGATAAGATAACCCTAAGTATAAACAAGAATATCAACAAGAGAGGAGACATGTGAGGGGCCCAAGAATGAACACTTGAATGCACTCGATATGTGAGGGACCCAAGAATGAACACTTGAATGTACTCATCCCCCATACATTTAGGCTGAAGCTTATCCTAAGTATAACAATGGTGAATGGGATGAGTGCCCCTTTCGGAAGAACAAAGAAATGAAAAGCGAAAAGAAGAAAATCTACTCTATTTTCAAAGATATTTGTAGGAGCGTTGTCCGACTCCACTGAAGTTGTTGTAGCAATGAAGTCTTCCTAAAAAATTACTTGCACAGAGTTGACAATAGCCAGGATTGTATCATGCTCTAAGTCTGCTTCAGCAACTGACCATTGACTACGAAGGGTTGTGTTTCAATTGACAATTTTATATTAGAACACTTCCGTTGTCACGTATGGTCCTGACTCTATACGGTCATGTCCACTTGCTATTTAATTTTTCCCGAAAATATCTTCAATTTCACATCAAATAACTATACTTTCTATCTTGTTTAAAATGTATTTCTTCTGATGTGCTTGTCATGCCACCTTGTACATCAGACTGTTGTCGTACGCATAATCTTTGAATTCCAGGAGTATGTTCGTATTCAACTTTCTATGTTGACCACCTTTTTCTGAGTCGAGGTTGCATATATTCATTTCTGGCAGGTGGTATGGCTTCCCATAGATAAGGTGATAGGGCGATATGCCCAAGGGAGACTTGTAGGTTGTTTTGTATGCGCAGAGAATTGAGTCGAGAAGTTTTGACCATTTCTTTCTGTTCGGCCTCACGGGTTTTTGCAATAGCATCTTGATTTCTTTGTTTGGAAGTTCAGCCAAGCCATTTGATTGTGGATGATAAGAAGAGACGACACCGATGATAGATGTCGTACTCCTTCATTAATTTCTTAACCTCTTTATTATTGAAGTGGCAACCTACATCTGAAATAAGAATCTTCAAAATGACAAACCGCGAGATAATGTTATCTTTCAGGAACTTGCAATCTGTTTTGTTGTTCGTATCTCAAGATGGAATGGCTTCCACCCATCGACTCCCATAATAAACGACAAGAAGGATGTATTCCTAGCCTTGACTATTACGAAATTGACCCATAAAATCGATACCCCCGTAATGAATATGCAGTTCATCATATTTATTCATTTATTTTAGCTTAAAATCCCTTATAAAACATATATATTGATAAATCCATATTCTTACTAATATTCATCTGTATGTAAATATTGTATATTTATTATTATTTTAACGTAAAATAAATAAAGAAAGAAATAAAAAAAGACTGTATATATGTAATAGATATAGGCTGACCCGAACCCCGAGAGAAAGTCAAGACTTGACTTGATCGACCCGGAATAAAGTAGGGGGAGATATGGTATTTAATCAGAAAATTCAAAAAAATATTTTGTAAATACTTTTCATTCTTTATTTATTATGTATATATTTGTATAAAACTTACATTATTTTTTATCCATAAATTGACCTCAACTTAAATAGTTTTCTTAATGGAAATTGTAAATAAAAATGTTTCCTAAATAATAAAAGTACTTGTAAAATAAAATCATGTACATAATAAAAGTAACCACACTCAGAAAAAGCCTAAAGTAATAATTGAAAGACAAATTCTATCTACATATGAACTCAAATTGGATTAAACTCAATTCCATCATATTTGAAATTAAATTATCTTTAAAATGGCAAGGGTTTCATAATTTTTGGAGTTTTGGTTTGAAAAACGGTATTTTGGGGTAGTTTTTGCAACTTTACAATTTATTTATTACATATAACTCTTCATATTTATTTTTATTTATAACACATTTGTGAATAATTGTAAATATTTTTTTAAAATTATTTAAAATAAAAATAAATTAATATAAAACATAAAATACCATAATTTCCTTATTTAACCATGTATATAATGTGCCATATGTATATATTATATGTATATAATTAATTTCCTTAAATAACCACTACTAAAAATAAACAATTAAAATTTATTATTTAAATTAATACAGTGAAGACAATAATTTATTTATTTATTTATCTATGTAAATAGTTTATCATATATATAAATTAATTAATTCCTTATTTAACCCATTATTAAGGTGGCTCTTTAAGTTTATTATATTTATTATTATTATTTTAATAATTTTAAAAATTATTTATTAATTCTATAATTAATATCCTTCCTTTTTTCTCTCGATTCAAGTTTTGAAATTATTATTTATTTGGCTCCTCTTCCATCATTCCCATTTTATCAATCTTTTGGTAAGAGGAGCCTAATCTCCGAGAGCAATATTGTGGTAGAAAAGTTCCTAGCCTTTGAGCCATCCGGTGACATCGAGTCGGTCCTCATCGAGGCCATCATGGCGTTGATTCACTCCCACGTTGAGATCCAATTTATTTCTCATCTTTCATCTAGGTTAATTGTAGTGTAATTTTTAATTTAATTCATAAGTTAATTTTTAGATATAATCGTAGTTGATCGTCCTTATTGTTCGATTTGATTCTGATTCGATATCATCACCTCATTCTTAATCCCTAACATTCACGTTCTATCTAATGCGATCTCTCATCTCCGGCCACGTATAGTGGTTCCATCACAAATGCTGAAATCATTTCCATTCACATTCTCTATTTTTTATTTGGGATCGAGCTATCATGCTAGAGTGGTTTCGTGTCTTTTATTTTATTGCTGGTTTAAGAATCACAAAATAATAAAAAATTACAAAAAAACCATTTTCTGCATTAAAAAATAAAAAATTGCAAAAAAAATCATTTGACGCGTTTAAAAAAAAGGAAAAAAATAATCTGGCGGCAGCGCCACACTCTAGGCAGCGCCCTGCACGTGCCTCCTTCGTCGCTGTCTGTTGATCGACCAGCTGCGCTCCTTCATCGCTTGGAGGAAACCACATCGTCATCTGTGTGTGTCGCCCCCTCTGCTGCTCAGCTCGACCGCTTGGAGGCAGCCACGCTCCACCTCCGCGAATTGCTAGCGCCACCATCTGAGCGGAGCCCCCTATACTGGACCACAGTCGCCTAGTCGTGCCCATCACCTGCAAGAACCGCTACTGTATCGACCACCTTCCCTAGAGGAGCACCTCCGCCCTAGAGGAACCCGAGATGCCTTCCAGATCCCCTCGCCGTTCCTGGGAGCAAGCACCACCGTACCAAAGTCACTTCTCTGCCAAGATCTAGTTCCCAACTCACACCACCATAGACCCCGCTGTCCTGCGCGCCTTCCAACCCATCCACCACAACACGAAGAAACTTTATCCACCATCAACCGCCTGGAGCATTCGTACGAGCTGCCTTCGGAAATCGACACTGCCACTCGCCGTCACCATCCGCCTACGAAGATCTAGCACCTCCTCTGCTCGGACTCGATCACCAAGCTGCCACCTTGCCGCATGAGGCCACCGTCGCCATCCAGCTCCAAATCGCCGCTGCCTTGGCTTGGAGAAGAAGAAAGTGGCTGCACCCTTCCTTTTCTTGGGAACGAAGAAATGAAGGAGAGAAGAACGCTAATGCTGAAAACCTTATTTTTTTGTGGGCAGATATCAATTAGCCCCCTGGAGGTTCTAAGAATTGCACTGAGATCCCTACCAACTAAAATATCTGGGAAACTTGCCATCTGCACCCCAAAGTTTCTGAATTCCGCAAAAGTCCCTACCTACTTTCCGGGTGGGCTTATGTCCTGGGTAATTTGCAATTATTTCCCTACAGTTTATTAAATAATTACATTTTAGTCCTGCAATTGCTAAACTCTAGCTGCATGTTTTTTATCATTAGAATAAATGTTTTTATTGCTCAATAAATTCTTCAAAAATATGATTAAGTTCCAGTCACTTGTCTCTTTATATTGTAAATTTTTATTACATTTTATTTATTTGTTTATTTATTTGCTATTATTAAAAGATAAAAAATGTTGCATTTTTTACTATTTCAATTAGAAATTTTATAAAAACTCAATTAGAATAATTTACTTTTTGTATATTTTATTTCCTATTCAAATTTCACGCATTAATTATTGTTAAAATCAAAAAAATTGCAAAGTACTAATAATCTTATAAAAATCACAGAAAATTGTAGAAAATTCCAAAAATTATGATTTCACCTTATCTTTATAGATAATTTGTTATAGTTTTTAGGTAAAATAAATTCAATTGAGTTTATTTTATATTTTTAAATTGCAAAATATTCCTGTGTGTTCACTGTTTGATTTTTATCCTATAATTATTTATTTTAAAATCCAAAAAAATTCAAAAGTTCCCAAAAATCATAAAATAGTAAAGATATGTTGAAACACAAAATTATTTTCTTTAAGCATTTTTATCATTTTTATCATATTTGAAAAATCCAAAAAGTTGTGTTTCTTTTGTGTATAAATTTTCTTTGAAAAATCAATTATTTTGAAAAATAAAAATTTACAAAACGAAACACCAATAAAAAATCAAAATTAGAAAATAAAAAATATAAAAATATAAAATAAAAAAGAATAAAAATATAAAAGATAAATCTCTCACAAAAATCAAGATAGTTAGCATTTGAATTCTCTCTTTCTATTAATTGATTGTTCGATTATTAGAATAACCATCGGGATTTGTAGCCTCCCTGATGTCAATCCTGTTACTATACAAGTTAATTAAATAGAAAAATTTTCTCTTGCTACAATTTTGGTAATTAATTTAGTTTGAGAATCAAATAAATTTTTTGTTTGACGCTTGACTCGTGTACATCATAAATAAAATCCACTGAAAATCCATGCCCACAAAATAGCGTTGTTGCCGAGGAGGCACGACGAGGGTAGTTAGGTTTCTCATTTGACCTGTTATTCTTAATTGTAAATTTCTGTTTATATTTTCTACATTCTTCATTATTTTTGTGTTTATTCAAATTTATTTTTTTTCTTTCTTGCTCATAATTTTATAACTTGTGTCTCTTACACATTCTTTCTATTTGTCTTTCTTGTGAGGGCCTGCAGAGCGAAGGAGGCGATCTTAGGAGAGCCGAAGCACCTGAGCAAAGTGAAGGTCGGACGTTCTTCACTAACCGGAAGGAGACATCACCAAGGAGTGCAAGAGCTTGTGGAAGAAAAGACATTTTTAACATAGAATTTATTCCTCTGAAAAAACTTGTAATTAATTTATAAATAATTTCGGCACTTGCCCTTTTTCTGTTCTCTTAGAGACACTTGGACACTATTAATCAGGGTATGTTTCTCTATGTGCTTGTGCATATGAGGGGACCTCATCGTTGTTTTCTCGATGTTTTTGTCACTTTATTTTTATTTTTTCTCACAGATTTGTGGTTTCTGACTTTATTTTATTTTATTTTCTGTGAGTGAAGCCCCTAGCCTTAGATTTTATTTGGTTGAGCCAGGTAGTTATTAGGTCCAAAGCATTAAAAGAATATATGCTCCTATAGATTGTTTGGACTTCGGAAAATAATAACTTGGTTCTTCTGGAATAGAAGTTACTGCTTAGGATGGTTCTTTTTTACATTTGCATATTGTTTAGTTTTATTTTTATGCACGGATCATATTGCATGTAAAACTGCTGGAGTCAGGTACACACCTCTATCTCTAGCATTTGTATCTCATATTTTCTCGTGCATCAGATTTTTCATTTTCCTCCCTCTATTTTGTGGATATAGGAATAAAGGAAATGAAAAAATACCTTAGACAAATTTTTATTCAATGATATAAAAAAGCAAAAATCGAAAAATAAAAAACTGGGACTGCTAGTATCACTTGGATTCTTAAAATTTAATGTAATTGATTCATATCATTATCTTGGGAGAGCAATCCCCTCATTGTATTCACATGTTATTTGCCACGTACACACTAAAGTTTATTGCCCCAATCATAGGCCTTCCTACGCGTTTGTACAACTTTGTGTTTGATCACCTAACTCTAAAATTGATAAAATAATTGACCGAACCTTCACGGTTTTCACATTGCGTTGAGTTGGTGAATTGGGGGTTTGCATTGTGTTTGTTTGTGCTTGGTGTTGAGTTAGTTACGATCTTTTCTCTCGAGATCATTAGCATTCACATTCCCCTTAATCCCTCCCTCCCACCCTAATCTGGTTTAATTCCTCATCATGGTGGGAGCCCGAAGATCTCTTCCTTTATATCACATTAGTCCTTTGGATGCAACTCAGACCTCTTCAATTTGAAAGAACAATGATCTTTTTAATCTTGACCTAGATTTCTATGAGCTTGCATCTCCTGATCCATTGGACGATTTTTCTTTTACTTCAAGAGAGAACCCGTTATTTGAACATTATCACTCGTTCTCTCCTCTGATTCATCCTGATTTCTCACATCTTCCCGAGGGTTATCTGCATGCAGTGTGTTCTCTGTACTCGATTTCACTCTCTGGTTGTGCATCTGATCTGTCGGATCACGAGAACGAGTCTTCTGATTTTTCCGAGCTTGATCTTTATTCTTTTTTTGAGCTTGATCTTTCTTCTCTCCTTGACAACCCTCACAAGGGTGAGCCAACCGTTGAGTTATTTGATGATATACCTGATATCTCTTCATTACATGCATCAGATATCCACTATATTATTGAGTCTCTTGATCTTGACCTTCCAAATATTTTCGGGACGGTGATTGACATGGAGGATTCCATGACTGATCCTTCTTTATCCACGTTACATTTTTCGGCTCCACAAATTCACTCCATTGTACCTTGAGCTGAAGATTTCATTTCTGCTACCAGTGCTTGACTTGACTTTCTCTTCTATTTACCTGGTAGTAGACACCCTCCTGATTGCTTATCTAGGTGTCATTGTTCACACTATTGACCAAATTATTGTTCTCACACCGAGACAACAACAACATTACGATATTCACATTACAGATGTCGTCTTAAACCTTGATACTTCGTTGTCATAGACTTTGTGCCCAGCTAGGGGCGTGAATTCTAACGCTTGTTGAGAGGCACCTCAACAATGTATACCTTGTATATATGTGTTTCGTCCTGATTTGCTTCTTCCTTCTTTCGTGTTATCGTTCACCTCTTGTCTATATCTGTGTGCTATACTTAGGATGTACTGTATCCTAAGTATAGAAGGTGAATAATTTGAGTTATTAATATTTGTCCTGTTCATCACCCCTGTTGTTGCTTATACTTAGGGATACTCTACCATAAGTATAGGGGGAATGATGTTGTTCATATCGTCTCTTTGGTGTTTTTATTCTTCTGATCTCTCGTTTGTCCCCTAAATTGTTGATATTCTATACTTAGGGCTATTCTACACTAAGTATAGGGGGGCAAGACGAATCATTGAGTCCGTCAATTCTTTTCCTTGGTTTTCCGTTTTGTACAGTCTTCTATACTTAGGATTAATTAATCCTAAGTATAGGGGAGATCGCCGACTTCTATTCAATCTTTGAGTCATTGTTGAATAGTGTTCTTTTCACTTTTCTATACTTAGCATGAGTTATGTCTTCCTTTGCAGCTCTTTGATCAATATGAGGATATAGTTTGATCTAAGTATAGGGGGTGTCATATATATTGCATATATACTTTAGTCATAACTCGTACTTTTAAAAATATGATTATTTTTAGGATATGTATATAAATGCGTAAAATCCACGTGTGTGTATATAGACTTTGGCCACCTTCCCTCTTAATATTTTTTTTAAAAACACAAAACACAAAAAATGCTTGCCAGAGGAAGATGGATTGAAAAGTAAAATGCCTGCCAGAGGATGACTTGGCGCGAGTTATGTCTTCCTTAAAAAATGCCTGCCAAAGTGGACAGGCCTGATTGAAAAGTAAAATGCATGCCAGAGTGTATATACAAGTATAGAAAAAAATAAGAAGAGCTTCAAAGTACAATTTTTGTAAGCTTGCAGTTGGATGACTTGGCTACACTGGTCATGCATCCAAGGATAGATAGCTACACTGGTTACCGTCCATTCTTTCCTCCATCTCCTATTCTTGAGCTGGTTGGTACTTGAACTTAGAAGGGAATATCCCCGCTCCTCGAGGAAAGAGTTGCTGTACCGAGGGACTAGAGTCACCTTGTTGAGAGAGGTTGTTTCTTTGCTACTTTTGAGATGGGAAGCTATATTTCACTTACACTGTACAAGTAAAGATTCATAGTCATAAGAGTTTGTGTATGTTGACTTGTTCTGACTTGACTGTTGAGGCAATATGAATAGGAGTCTTATGGAACTTGAAGGCTGTTAGGTTTTAAATCCATTTCCCATTAAAGGTTCCGTCACACTAATAATCCAAAGGTCTGATAGAGCTCCATATTATAACTTTATGAAGACAAGTTTAATACTCAATATTGTCTTAATTTCTTTATTTTTCCCTTATTCTTCTTTTATTCACTTATTCTTTAAAATAAATGTTTGCTAAGGGACTAGAAAAGGTACAACATAGGGGGATGTTGAATATGCATTTCATAATCTTTATTCATTTATTTTATCTCAAAATCCCTTATAAAATACATGTATATATTGATAAATCCATATTCTTACTAACTTGCATATGTGTGTAAATATTGCACAATTATTACTATTTTAACCTAAAATAAATAAAGAAAAAAAGGAAAACGAAGAAAATAAAAGACTGTATATATGTAATAGATACATGCTGATTCGAAGCCCGAGAGAAGGTCAAGACTTGACCTGATAGACCATGAATAAAGTTGGGGGAGATAGGGTCTTTAATCAGAAATTTTTTTAAAAAAATTATTTTGTAAATAATTTTCATTCTTTATTTGTTATGTATATATTTGTATAAAACTTACAACATTTTATTTGTCCATAAATTGACCTCAAATTAAATAATTTTCGGAACGGAAATTATAAATAAAAAAGTTTCCTAAATAATAAAAATACTTGTAAAATAAAATCATGTACAGAATAAAAGTAGCCATACTCAGAAAAAGCCGTAAAGCGATAACTGAAAGACCAATTCTGGCTCCATATAAACTCAAATTGAATAAAACTCACTTCCTTTGTATTTTATGGTTTCATAATTTTTGGAGCTACAGTTTGAAAGACGATTTTCTGGGGTTGGTTTTTACAATTTTACCATTTATTTATTGTATATAATTATCCTTATTTATTTTTATACATAATGCATTTGTAAATAATTGTAAATATTTTTTAAATTACTTAAAAGAAAAATAAAAAAATATATATAACATAAAATAACATAATTTCCTTATTTAACTATGCATATAATGTACCATATATATACTATATGTATATAATTAATTTCCTTAAATAACCACTACTAAAAATAAATAATTAACATTTATTTTTTATATTAATAAAGTGAGAAAAATAATTTATTTATTTATTTATTAATGTAAATAATTCATCATATGTATATAATTTAATTAATTCTTTAATTACTCCACCATTAAGGTGGCTCTTTAAGTTTTTAATATTTACTATTATTTTAATAATTTTGAAAATTATTTTATTAATTCCACCATTACCACCCTTCCTTTTTTTCTCTCGATTCATATTTTTAAATTCAAATTTATTATTATTACTATTTATTTGGCTCCTCTTCCCTCATTCCCATTTGATCAATCTTTCTGTGGGAGGAGCCTAATCTCCGAGAGCAATCTTGTGGTAGAAAAGTGCCCAACCTTCGAGCCATTTTGTGATAGTGAGTCGGTCCTCGTCGAGGCCATCACGACGTTCATCCGCTCCCATGGTGAGATCTAATTTATTTCTCATCTTTCATCTAGGTTAATCATAGTGTAATTTTTTAAGTTTAATTTCATAGTTAATTTTTTAGATATAATCGTAGTTGATCGTCCTTATTGTTCGATTTGATTCTGATTCGATATCATCACCTCATTCTTAATCCCTAAACATTCACATTCTACCTCATGCTATCTCTCATCTCTGACCACATATGGTGGTCGAAGATTCGGTTCTCTTCCATCAAAATTGCTGAACCGTTTTCATTCACATTCTCTAATTTTTATTTGGGATCGAGCTATCGTGCTAGAGTTGGTTTCGTTGTCTTTTATTTTATTGCAGATGCATGAATTCAAAAAAATAATAAATAATTACAAAAAAACATTTGCTGCTTTAAAAAATTATAAAAAAATCATTTGTTTCTTTCAAAAAAAGAAGAAAAAAATAAAAAAATAATTTGGCGGCAGCGCCGCCCTCAACGCAGCGCCCTATACGCACCTCCTCCGCCACCATCAGTTGATCGACCAGTCTCACCCCTTCATCGTTAGGGTCGTGTGTCGCCTCCTCTGCCGCTCAGCCCGACCGCCTGGAGGCAACCACCACTCCACCTCCGCAAATAGCCAACACCACCATCTGAGCGGAGCTCCCTCCGTTGGACCACCATTGCCTAGCCATGCCTGCCACCTACAAGAACTGTTGCCATATCGACCACCTTCCCTAGAGGAGCACCTCCGCCTGAACGAACTCGAGCCGCCTTCCAGATCCCCTCGTTGTTCCTGAAGTAGAGCACCACCGCACCATCGTCACTCCTCGCCCTGGATCTAGTCGCCGGCTCGCACCACCGTTGACCCCACCATCCTGCGTGCTTTCAACCCGTCTACCTCCGCACGAAGAAGCTTTATCCACCGTCAACCGCCTGGAGCACTCGCACAATCTGCCTTCGAAAATTGATGCCGCCGCTCACCATCACCGTCCGCCTGCAAAGAGCCAGCGCCTCCTCTACTCGAGCCCGATCACTAAGCTACCACCTTGACACGTGAGGCCAACGCCGCCATGCAGCTTCAGATCTGCTGCCGCCTTGGCTTGGGGAAGAAGAAATGGACTACGCCCTTCCTTTGCTTGGGAACGAAGAAACAAAGGAGAAAAGTGCCCTGATGCTAAAAAACTTATTTTTTGTGGGTAGATATTCATAGAGGTTCTAAGAATTGCACTGAGATCCCTACCAACTAAAATATCTGGGAAACTTTCCATCTGCACCCCTCGAAGATTCTGAAATTCCGCAAAAGCCCTTGCCAACTTCTAGCATGTGCAGTGCATGTCCGTATCTTGGGTAATTTGCAATTATTTCCCTGTAGTTTATTTCTTGTTACTTCTTCATGCAGAAACTTTAAATAATTATATTTTAGTCATGAAATTCCAAAATCTATTTGTGTGCCTTTTTATCATTAGAATAAGTGTTTTTATTTCTCAATAAATTCTCTAAAAATAAGATTAAGTATCTCTACTTGTCTCTTTATTGTGTAAATTTTTTATTGCATTTATTTTTATTTACTATTATTAAAAAATAAAAAACATTGCATTTTCACTATTTAAAATTAGAAAATTATAAAAATTCAAATATTACGTTGAAAATTCTAAAGACAGAGTAGTTTCTTTTTGTATATTTTATTTCCTATTCAAATTCCACGCATTAATTATTATTAAAACCCCAAAAATTGCAAGTACTAAAAAACTTATAAAAATCACATAAAATTCTAGAAAATTCCAAAAATTACAATTCCACTTCCTGTTTGTAGATAATTTATTAAAGTTTTTAGGAAAAATAAATACAATAATTATTGAGTTCATTTTATATTTTCAATTTAAAAAAATTTCATGTCTGTTCACTATTTCATTTTCTCTTATTTTTATTCATTTTAAAAATCATAAAAATTTTGAAAAATCTCCCCAAAATCACTAAAAATAATAAAGATATATTTAAATACAAAAATATTTCATTAGGCATTTTTTAATTTTTTTATCATATTTGAAAAATAAAGTTAAGTTTTTTAGTGTATAAATTTGCTTTGAAAAATTAATTATTTTGGATATTAAAAATTTGCAAAACTAAAAACTAATAAAAATTAAAATCAAATAATAAAAAATATAAAAATGAAAAAACATAAAAAGTTAAAAAGATAAAACTCTTTAAAAAACGAAGATAGTTAGCATTGAATTCCCTCTTTCTATTAATTGATTTTTCGATTATTAGAATAACCCTCAGGATTTGTAACCTCCCTGAGTTCGATCATGTTGCTAACATGTTAATTACAGGGATTTTTACCCGGCAGACCCTATAATCTTTGCCAATGACCTCTACGACCTTTGAAACATCGATATTCCTCCCTCGACCCTGTAAACTTGCTCCGTTTTACCCCACGAACCCTACCGTTAAATTGATAGAGTTAACTTCCTTGGGTTAAAAATGAGTTAATACAACCAATCCACGATCAGACTGCTAGAATTAACCAAGAGAAGAAAAAATAATCCTCCCTCCTCCGAGAGCTCCCCCTCCCACAACGCTCGTCCTGGACCGGAGGAGGTGATGGGGCGGCACTCGACCTGGACCTGGACTGGAGGATGTGGGGGGCGGCATCTAGCAGGGGGGAGGGGGTGGTCGCAGGGGAGGCGCGGGCTTCGAGTTGAAGAGCAGGGAGTGTGGGGGGGGGGGGCTTCGTAGGGAGCCAGTTTGCCTCCCCGTCGAGCTGGAGGGGGGGACTTTCATAGGGGAGCCGGCGGTGAGTTGGAAGCGGTTCGCCTCCCCGACGAGCTGGGGGGGGGGGTCTTTCGCAGGGGAGGCGGCGGACTGGGGGAGGGGATTCGAAGAGCAGGGAGCGGGGCGTGGGGGGAGTGTTCGCAGGGGAGGCGGCGAGCTGGAGGCAGGGGGCTTTCCCAAGGGAGCCGGCGGGCTGGGGGAGGGAGGTCGAAGAGCAGGGAGAGGGGTAGGGAGGCGATCGTAGGGGTGGCATGGGCTTCGATCAGGTGGTGGCGGGGGGCTTTCGGGCCGGCGGGCGGCATGCTGGAGGGGGGGTGGTGGGGCTTCAAGCAGTGGGAGGGCTTCGATCGGACGGGATGGGTGGGGAGCCGTGGGAAGGGGAAGCGGTGGGCTGGGGACGGGGGTTGAAGAACATGGACGTGGCTGATGCCACTATGTCCGTGGTCGTCGTCGTGGCAGAGAGGAGGTTCTGGAGGGCAAATCTGACGTGGGTGAGAGGGAGTGTCACCTATAGTAAATTTGATAAATAAATGGGTATAATATAAAGAAGATAACATAATCTGTTAGTTTTAACGGTTAAATAGATGGGGGTTAACCATATGGTTTATAGGGTTAAGGTTAACACGTTTACGGGGTTGAGGGAGGAATTACGATGTTTCAAAGGTCGTAGAGGTTATTGGCAAAGATTTTAGGGTCTGACGGGTAAAAATCCCTTAATTAAATAGTAAAATTTTCTCTTGCTACATTTTTTGTAATTAATTAGTTTGATAATCAAATAATTTTTTGTTTGACGCTTGATTGGGTTGCGGTGACTCATGTATAATAAATCATAAATAAAACCCACTGAAAATCACGTCCAACACCCCTGCATCAAATACATCAGATATCTGGATATATTTGAGGGGCATGTTGTCTTTAACACCAAGGGTTTTTTCCCATTTTCTGACAGGCTACATAGGCTTTCACAAAGTTTTATGCATCCTTAAGGAGTGTGGGCTACCAGAGGTCGCACTACAAGATCTTAGCTGACGTTCGGCTTCCATAATGGTGTCCACTAGATTCGGGCTTATGGCAGTGCTCGAGGACACTTGTGTACTCCTTTTGAGGAATACACAAACGCCAAATATATTTCGCACCTTCCCTGAATAGATTTATATCCTCCCATTGGTAAAAATGAACGGACATGAATATGTCCTTCTTGATCCGCATCAAATCTCATGGGATTGCCTCCTATGAGAGGTAGTCCATGATGTCATCATAACAAGGAATAGAAGCCACACTGAGAATTGATTCATTAGGGAAAGTTTCTATTATCGGTGCATTGCTCAGTCGAGTATCTTGGCATCAATTTTGGATAAATGGTCTGCCATCACGTCTGCCACCACGTTCTGAACTCCAGGCTTGTCTCTGATCTCCAAATCAAATTCTTGGAGGAGAAGGATTCATCTGAGTAGTCTGGATTTGGCATCCTTCTTCTCCTATAACTATCGGATGGCAGAGTGGTTAGTGAAGATAATGACTTTTGATCCTAACAGATAGGATATAAACTTCTCTGAAGAAAACACTACCACAAATATCTCCTTTTCTGTGTCTATATAATTTCTTCGTGCTTCATCGAGCGTCTTCCTGGCGTAGTGGATAGCATAGGGCACCCTGTCTCATCTTTGTCCTAGTACATCCAACTGCAAAATCTGACACATTTATCATGATATCAAGCTGCTCAGTGAGAGGTTGGGCCAGTTTGTTGAAGTCCTTGATAAAGAGGTGATATAAACTGACATGACCTAAGAATGACCACACATTTTTCACATTCTAAGGTGGCTTGAGTTTAGAGATCACATCCACCTTCGCCGGGTTGACCTCCATGCCTCGCTTGGAGATAACATGGCCCAACTCTATTCCTTTTGTAACCATGAAGTGTCTCTTCTCTCATGATAGTAAAAGATTGACTTCATGACATTCTGGAGTACTCTATCTAGGTGCTAAAGACAAGAGTCGAATCTAGCACAATAGATGGAGAAATAAACCATAAATACCTTGAGAAAACTTCCAACCATGTCAGCAAAATTGACGAGTATGCACCCCTGGAAAGTTATTGGAGCATTATAGAGGCCAAAAGGCATTCTCCTAAAAGCATAGGTGCTGAATAGGAATATAAAAGTTTTTTTTCTATTGATCTTTAATGGTGACTGTCACTTGGTTGTACCCTGAGTACACATCTAAGAAACATAAATATTAGTCTCTCAAGGACTTGATAATAAATGGTAGAGGGAAGTGGTCCTTCTTCGTTGCGGCATTCATACAGTAGTACTACACACACCTGTCAAGATGTCGGTACTCGGGTAGAGATCTCCTCTCATTGATAATTATTTACAATGGCGAGCCTTGATTTCTTGGCACTACATGCTCACAATTTGGAATCAGAGATAGGGTGAATGAAGCTTGCTTCACACCACTTCGTGATTTCTTTCATCACTACATCTCGTAAGTTTGGATTCAATCTTCTTTGAAACTCTCGTGACGGCTTGCAATCTTCTTTAAGGTTATGGTGTGAACACAAACTTGGTTTTAACCTACAGAGAACAGATATGCTCTAACCAAGTACCTTGCATTTCTTTTATATAACCTAGAGAAGTCGAGATTCTTGATTTGGAATCAGATAGCTACAGATGATAACCAGATACATGTTCTCTTCATCAGGAAGGAGTGCGTACTTCAGACCTGCCAGAAGCGGTTTGAGTTATGGTATCTATTGAGTCTGCTCCACGGCTACTTCAGAAACTGTGCTGGTAGTTGGATGTATTGCTAATTTCGTTGAGGTGTTGTACACCTCTATTACTCCTGGATCTGAAATGAAACTGTCGAACATATCCATAATGAATTATTCATGTTCAGACTGACTTGAATCTTTGTTGAACATGCTGCTCGATGACTCGAATTCTGATTCAGTCTCCCAATCAACAAGGAATCATAGACTGACTATGCTATCTGGTTCCTCCTCTAAAGAGAGGAATTCTTGTGTGAAGGTATCATTCAAAGAGATTTGATGATCGATGATATCAATGATGTCACAGTCCTGAATTGTTGATTATGTCTTCCCTCCTTCAGATGCGGCCTTCGGCTCTATAATTATATTCATAGTGACTTTGTTAGAGCTAGAGCGGAAGGTGATCATCCCAAACCCGTAGTCAACAACCACCTTGATTGTGCAAAGGAACGATCGTTCTGGAATGATCGAGGTTTGGAGTAACGGTATAGGTGAGTCCATATCTAGGACTACAAAATAAACAAAAAATTTCATTTCCTACATAATCACGAAAACATCCTCTAACATACCTCCAGGTCGCTTCACATATCGATTTGCGAATTATAAGATCATCCTTGTTGGCTCAAGCGGACCAAGCCCAAATTCTTACAATAGTGAGGAGGGCATGATATTTATTTAAGACTTGCTATCAAGCAGATTCCGCTCAAATACTTGGTTAAAAATCTGTTATATGATGTTGGGCGCTCCCTTGTCTTTCTTTTTCTGTGGGAGGTCACTGCATTTACTGTGGCCATGGTCAGGATGTGTTTCTTTCCTCTACAATGAATGTTCTTATGGTTTGAATGCTTGGAGGCATGCTTCCTTCAATCCTTTCTTGAAAACAGAAATGTAGTTCATTGCCTTAACGAGTGGTATTTTCAAAATAAGATTATCAATAATTTCAACCACTCCAGGATCTGACAATGCAGTTTTTAAATTTTTAAATTTTTTGGTATTTTTCATTGCTACAAGAAACGGAACATCGATAGAAGAAAATTCAATGTTCTTAATTACAAACTTATTTACAGATGATTAGCCAACAGATGGTCCATCATGCAAAATACGCAAAAAAATATGCACATGAGCTTGGGCTTCGTTAGATTGCTCCGGATTGGCTGCGGCTGGTGCTGGTTCCTCCATCGTTGGTCCTTCTTGGCTTTATCTCTTCATTTCTTTTTGTGAATTTTCTTTTTATTGATTTTAGGAATTTTACTCTTCATGGTGGTGGTGGGTGGCGGCTGGTGCTGCTCCTCCATCATCTTCTTCCTCACCCAACATTGTTGTTGGACCATTTGATGCAGAAGATGATTCTCCAAAAGTTGCTTTATTCTTCCATTTGATGATAGCAGATGGATGCAAAGTTCTGCTACTCCTAAGAGTCGCTGCATGAGACAAACTATAATATGAAATATATGACTCTGACGGACCAGTGGAAACATCACAAACTACCTGCTCTTTATTCTTGAAATTATTAGGGTTCACCTCAACCTGTGCTAGAATGGGCGTCTTGGTGGCAGTGAGGTCGTATAGCTTCTAGGACATCTCTGTTAGGACCTTGATGAGTTGGGATAAGCATTTTAGAGCCAGGTTCACTGGGGCAACCTCGAATGAATTAGCGTGTTGGCCACAGAATCGTAATGGTGAGGTTGGGAATTCTGGTAATCGTGGTAAGGAAGAGGGAGTTGCTGCTGATGAAATTGCAGAGGAAGATGGTACTGATTATAAGAAGCATCCACATACTGATGGTATGGCTGATATTGGTAGTTTGTGGGCTGTTGATATTGTTGGTTCTTCCTCTAACTGTTTTGATACTGCAGAGGCTACTACTGAGGTTGGTGGCATCTTTGGACAAACCATCCACCTTGATACTGGTGATACGATTGGATAAATGAGGATTGGCCCTGCTACTATCCGCTTTGATGGGCCAATTGGGCATCATTGTTCTAGATGTCGTTCATTTCTTGGATAATTGGTGGTGGTGGTGAGAATGGATCATAAGAAGGGGGTGGAGCTCAGGTTGGTAAAGGACAATCTGTTGAGATAGTGGCGATAATTGGTCAGGTTCCTGCACATAGTACACATGCTGGACTTGAGGGTGACTCATACTCGGCTGAGGATGCTTTGGAGATGATGGTTCCTTCGGTCAATTGGAGTGGTGACTGCCGAGCTCATAGATTATACGATGTTGATGGTGCTAAGGAGCAGCTCCAACTGCTTTGTGATATAACCCATCTTGTCCAGGTGATGGGTCCTCTGTTCGATCACAGACAACTTTTCCAAATCTTGTGACCACTTATCAATAATATCAACTTTAGACATGTGGCTCTCGATGATGATGAAATTGGAGCTCTCATCCCTTTCTTGCTTACTGGTTGCCGCCACGTTGATAGGCTTGTAGTGGACTTGCGGTTGGCACTGAGAAGCTCGGGATGAGTATAGAGCATCTTCTCCTTCGACCATCTCTTTGAAAATTTACCTCGTCCTCATCCTTTTTGAGGTGTAAGCAACCATAGGAGGCATCTACTAACTACTAACCTCTAGCTTCCAAGAGTAAGGCCCCTGAAGAAATGTTGAACCAGATTGGTTCGTGGGATGTCATGGTGGGGAAACTTCTCATGTAAATCCCAGAATATCTCCCGAGCTTCATGTATCGATTTGTGTATGCCTTGGGAGAATATGTTGATCTGGTCTCGCATATGATTCAGACGACCCAATGGATAGTACTTCTAGAGGAATGTAGACTTTAACTCCTCCCAGGTCATCACGACCTTCCACAGATGGTTTACCAAGTAGAGTGCCTTGTCTTGATGGTTGAAGGGGAAATCAGTCATTTTGACTATGTCCAACAAGATGTTGGGGTAGTGAGTGGCGCGGAAGATGTGAGAGAACTGCTGAAGATAAATGTAGGTTTCCTCATTACCTGATTTGGCGGTGTCGGTCCCTTTCCTTTCCCTTGAGGAGTCATCTCCGAGTCAGACTCAAAGGATGTGATCTGCACAGGGTCCAGTGTAGTTTCTACATAAAAATATGTAGCCCGTGCATTCTAGAATTCTTTTGCACCAGATATAGTAGATGATCTGGAATTAGGATCAATTCTAGATGTATGTGAATGTCGCATTTGATATTGACTGAAATCGATCTCCATCCACAAAGGGTGAAAGGCGGGAAAAGAGTGATCCTGATTTATTGGAATAGAGGATGAAGCTGAGGAGTCTGTAGATCAGTTTGCAAGATCCGAACCGAGTTCTCGGGAATTTCCTCGATTTATTGAAGATGTAGAATTCAAGTAATCAATATGGGTGTCGGTGGGGTCTCGAATAAACCTTCCATGAGACGACATCTTAGAGAGAAATGGAGTAGACGAGGAATGGAGTACGATGGTAAATAATAGATGAAGAATGAAATAGGGGAAGGCTCATAATGAGCATAGTAACAAGAAATAAAAATAGATGAAAAGAAAAAAAGGCACAAGTGCACAGGACTGGATCCTTGACCTAGACTAAAAATCAAACAAACACAATACAAGTATGGGTTCACCAACTCAGACAATGTGAATCCATAAGAGTTTGTCTATTTTTAACTTTTCAATTTTATTTTTTTTTGAGGTAATATAAAAGCAATTCCTTAGAGGGCTATCCCTATATGATAATGTTTACTGCCACGGAGGTTCCCTATACTTGTCCCACCTACTTTGTAACATGTGATCTGTGCTCTTTGAGGTCCTTGATCTTGTGCCTGGGGGGCTACTCGTCCAAAGAAATAGAGGAGGAAGCTAATAGGAGAAACTGATACTTCCCCATCAAGTGAGGTACTCAGACACAAACTGATGAGACTGACACACCCGCGAGGGCATGGCCTAAGCTCAGTACTTCAGACCGAGTCGGATGTTCCATACAAGGCAGGAACACCATCATCAACAGGGCCCTACTCGGTCACGCACGATAGAAGTGCCAATACTTCATCATTCCAGGTGATTATCAAGGCAAGCACAGATAGAGTTTTGGGCTCTAATACTATGAGTCATACCTCACTCGGTCTGAAAGGTATCTGAAAATAATGTGGGCTTTGTGAACCCCAAATAATGATGTCCACTATAATTTTTAATTTAGGTCAGAGTTTATTAAATAGTCCCCTTGTTTTAATTTTTTTGGTTTTCACTTTTTGAGTACTTTTCAAAACAATCTGCCTAACTATTTTTTTCATATTTTTTTGAGTCCTAAGTGGTACAAATATGTGAGAGAAGTCAAAAAAGTTATGCAAGTTGACACTAATGTGGAAGTCTCACATTAGTATCAAATGATGCATGCAAAGTTAGAAGGACTTACAACGCTTTCTAGATCTCTCCATGTGGGATGCAAAACAAAATATTTAAACATATACTACATGAGCAGTATGCAAGAGATAGAGAGTCCTAAATACTAATTGTTATTATCGAGGTAGAACCAATGCTAATCACTCAAAAATGGCTCCAAGTGTCCGGTCTCGAAGACTCCTCGATGCCTATTACAACGGGTCCTGCAAGTGCTGTGTGGAGTCTCTCATGGCTCGTGGTCCCAAATTCAAGTGATTAACAATTATTTTTTGACTAGATCCAAGCATAAGAGACTATAGGTGCATGCTTCTATTAGGGCTTTGGACCTAGTTTACCGATTCAAACAATCCCAAATCTAGTGGCTCAATCACATAAAACAAATAAAAATAAAGGAGGAAAGCTCAAAGCATGTGAAATAAAATAAAAGTGATAAAAATGATGAGAAAATCCGATGAGGTCCCTAGGTAAACAATCATTCGAGCAGTGGACCTTGTGAAGTGGCAGTGTCCAAAATTATTACAAACTAATTTACAAAAATAAACATCTCTCCTCACAAAATAAAATAAAAAATAAGCTACTAAATGCTCTTCTCCTTCCCTCTCTACTCCTCTCTCCTTCTCTCTCCTAGTTGGCTCATACGTAGAATAGACAACCTCCTCGTGGCTCGGGTGCGCCCATCTCCTAAAAGATAACAATCGCTACGTGGTCCCTTACAAGAAAAATATCAAAGAAATATGGGTCAGAATAATAAAAATAATTATCAAAAATAAAATACAGAGATAAAAGAGGAATAATATGCAAATATGTTCAACAATGTGCTAAACTCAGTTGCTCCCTAACAACAGTGCCATTTGATCAACCAGGAACAAAACCTCAGGTACTGTCATGTGGTCCACGAAAGGTGGGACCACTAAGTCACTGTGATGACAGCCTAAGATCCTCTCTGATTAAATCAATAATTAACCCACAATATATGAATCAAGTAATGAAGTATGGATGCGTATGGATCAAAATTTATTATACCCTACGATGAATGTGTCTAGTGGAAAAGTAGTTAGGGTGTCGAACACATGATATAAGTCGGTGTAGTAGGTATACTATTTATAAATAAATAATGAATAGATAATATATGTATAAATATACAATATTCAATTACTTAGTTATTCAATAT
The DNA here is from genome assembly GCA_037367405.1 of Ottelia alismoides. Taxonomy (NCBI): domain Eukaryota; kingdom Viridiplantae; phylum Streptophyta; class Magnoliopsida; order Alismatales; family Hydrocharitaceae; genus Ottelia; species Ottelia alismoides. The sequence continues at coordinate 397,294 of JAZKJV010003233.1, read as the reverse complement.
TTTTGTGGGTTTTAATTAAAAAATATAAATTTTTTATTTTTTTAAATTATTATATATATTTTAATTTTCTGATTTTTATTTTTTTTAGTTTAATGATATGTATAAATAATATATATATATGTATATATCTGTGTGTAAGGACTATATACAATATGGGAGCTGGGAGCCTACACCGGGGTGTAGGTAACTACCTACACCTGGTCCTATTTTTAGTATTTTTGAGTTTTTTTGAAGGAAACCTTAGGGGGATTTGCGTATTCAAGTTTCATGTAAAAAAACAATCCTAACATGTTCATCTAGAAGGGGTCAATTTCAGCAATTCTGAGACCGTTAAAATTTGGTAGTCTTGATGGAGATGATAGAAGTTCTGAGATAAGTTGAATATATAACAACATCATGGTGATATATGGTGATCTAATTCCCTCAAGATTTTATTTCAAAAAAAATTAAAAATAATGAAAAAAAGAGCCGGGTGAAGGTAGTACCCCTCAGTGTAGGCTCCCTTTTCCTTATACAATATAAGTAATATATAGTATAATAATAAAAAAACCATAAAATAAAAAAAGAACATTCATTTTATTTTTTAAAGGATTCAAAAATATTTATAAGGTATTTATGTTAAGTAGTAATAATATTAAATATATATTACTATATATAGATATACAATGCAATATAGGCTATTGTAAATATGAATTATCTATAAATGGTCAAAAATTACAAAATAAAATATTTTTTGAGTTTTTATATTGTTCACTTGCTAATTTTTAGCTATTTTAAAGTCCAAAATATACAAAATCAAGGACTTTGTAAATCAGCCAGATTATTTTTGAGATTTAAAAATACCAAATAAAGTTAAATTTTCTCAAAACTAATTTTAATATATAATAATATGTACAAATAAAAATATAAAACAGAAACCTAATTTGTATTTTAAAAATATTTTCTGATTTTTTTAGGGTAAGAAAGGTTTTTTAGTTTTTAGATTTTTTCTTTTAAGATTTTTTATGATTTTTAGTTTGTAGCTATATTATACAATAATATATGATATGTAATTTTTTTTGGAATTTTTTAAAGTGTTCTTCTAGTTTTTGTATTTTTATATCCAAATAAGGAATAAATAGCACCTAATTGATTTTTAGTAAATGGGAAATGCAAAGTAAATGCAAAATAAAATTTAAATGTGGACAAGCACATTATCCTAGATTCACTTATATTTTCCCATAATTTTCTATGCACAAGTGTTATATAATCCAAAATAAAAAGTACAAACATATACATAGAACTAGTAGGGATATTTATGCAATATGATTAAAGTTTAGGGGCACAATGAAAAATATCCAAAAGTTATAAACTTCTATAAAATTTTAAACACAAAAACTAAATAACCAAACTAGGAGGGGCTTGGTTGAAAAATAACCAACTCATGTGGGGCTTCACGTAAGTCAACGTGACACATGACCTATATGCAATATTCAATAGAGTTGGGGGCCCAGTTGCAATTTGTATACAAATTTTATAACTTAAATAAATACTTACAGGAATAAAAGTCGGTTACAAAAGGCAGAGAGGTTGCTTAGTAGTTTACCCCTTTAGTCGCGCCCCAACGAACGATGGAGGGTGATCCACGTGGCAGATCTGGTGGCTCAGAGGGGGCTTCGCTTCATCGAATATCAACAACCCAGATTAGATCTGGACGCACCTTAGATTGAATGGCGGGGAAGATGGATGGAGGAATTTAGAATAACTCACCTCCAAAGAGCTAGATTGGCTGCTCCTGGTCGCCTCCGGCCTCCTCTTCCTCCTTTGAAAATATCCCTCGCTTCCTAGAACTGATGCATGCCTGGAAAGGACCTCTAGAGAGCCAGGGCTTATTGGAGAAGCCTTGGAGCTTTGCGACATGGAGCTCCTGGTCTACCATTCGGTTGGTGCTCCAGGTGGATCTCACGATCGTGATTCTGCACAAAACTATTAAGGGGGTTGAGGGCTAACTCCTCGACCCTCTTATGAAGTTGCAAGAACATGGGGGACGAGATGGTAGGACTCCGGCGAAGGTGGTGGAGGTGGAGTCTGGGGCTTGATTCCTTGTGGGAATCAAAGGGAGAACAAAAGGCTTTTGTGGAGTAGGCAGTGAAAAATCGAATGGAAGTGGAATGGGGATGTCACAAAGTTGGAGTGCGATGGATTTGGTGCTAGAGCAGAAAGCTCTGACAATATTTATTTTTAAAACTACACTACATGCGAGATCGAAAGAAAAATTTAAAGCCTAATCTATGCTAATGGGCCTAAGTGCAAGAGATTGAAGGTTACTTAGCATATCAACGAGATTGGGAAGCTTGGAGCAGGGGAGGTTGCCGGAGACGAAGGTCGACAGATCTAGATTAGAGCCAACGCTACTTTATCCATGCCGTAGGGGTCTCGAGCGGCTTGTGCTATCACCAGGAGCTCAACGATGAGGTCCTCTGGGGGTTACTATGGCCGAAGGAAGACCAAAATAAAAAGGAAGCCGGAGGAGGGGTTTTATAGAAGTTGGTTTTTGCCAAAAGGACAAAGAGGTGGCATGCGGGAGAGAAGGGTTTGTGAAGATTCTCACATGGGATAGGGAGAGGGATGGCATGGCTAGGGTTTGGTGGAGGTCCTGAGGCAAAAGGGAGATGGAGGTGTCATAGAAAAATGGGAGAAATGGATATGGTGGCATCTCTGACATGGGCTGGGGCTCTAGATTGTAGATTTGACCCGCCCGGTCAACAAAATAAGAGCTCTGGTTGGTCCACGTGTACCAACAGGGAAAAAGAAGAATAAAAATGTTCTGTAAAATCATTTATAATTATAAAATGAATTTACTCATTTTTTGTTATAAAATAAGAAATGTTTTTAATTTTATGTAGTATTTTATATACATTTGTAATTATTTTTTTGAGGTGATTTATTATAGGCTACTTTTTACAAGTATAAATACTGGTATATGTACCTGTATATGGGTGTTTTATTTTTATTTTATCTTTTACATTTTATTATTTTATACATGTATTATATTTTTTGTTTATTTATATTCATATTTAGATATTTTTTTATTTTTTCCGAGTTAATACGTACATTTAGTTAATTATGTATATATACATTATAGGTATATACATGTATATTATGCTTATGTTTTGAAATGTATTATTTATTTTGACTTTATTTTGATGGTTTTATTCTATTTTAGTTATATACATATGTTTCAAATAATATTTACAATTTCATAAAATAAAAGAATTTGCGAAATACAAAGAATAAATATATTGAATAAAATATACATGTATATTGCATAATAAAAATAATAAAATAAAATGGGTCCCAAACTTTAATTATTGACCTATGATTCTATGAATCTTAGAGTTGTCCAGTGTATCTAATGTACAATTGGTCTCCCTATCTCCGTCTACTTTATCCCCTGTCGATCAGGTCGTCATGATGACTAGGTCTCGAGGTCTAGGGTCAATCAACATTTATGGTGTTTTATTTCCTTTTTTTTCTTCATTTATTCTTATATTTTGAAATTAAATACAATAAATATACATTATTTTATATAGTATTTTTTACAAATTATTAGGTGTTTATTCTGACAATAATAATATATACTTGCATTTAGCTAGGGATTTAAGGCCAAAATGAAAGAATAAAGGTGATGAATGGATATTCATTAGGTCCCAGGGGGTCTCCAATTTCCTTTTTACATTTTACGACATCTGCATTGATTTTATTCACGTTTTGATAATTACGTTTCAATTCTCCATGGACTTTTCTTCAATTTCCTAATGTTCTCATTCCGTTTACAATTCTCCCATTAATCATTATTAAATTTGGTAAATTTTATTTCTGTCTAGATACTTATCAGTAATTTCATTTACATCCATATGTTTTAATTTTATTTACATTATGATCCTAACTTTACTAGATAATTACATAAATACCCCTGAACTTCCAAAAATAACCAAAAATAGCAACAAAATTCAAAACATTCCTAGAAAATTCTTGTGTGATCCTTATGATGTCTAGAACTTAGTGACAGAAGTTCAATAAATTTTAAGGTCCAAGGAACAAAAATAAAAATACGATTCATTTTGAGTAATAAAGTAAAAAATGCCTTCGCAAATAGAATGAAAAATTCGTGTAAAAATACCCGAGTCCTTGTAGATAGATCCTCTATTTTTCATATGCATTATTTAATATATCCTGGCTTGTAGTTGAATAAAAACTTATCTGAATTCTTGTAGTTTCCAAGTATGCGCAAAACGACAATAAAAATACACTTTTAATGCATCGAAAATTCATGTCTTCATTTTTGCATCGTTACCACAAACTCAAAAACTTTACACAATTATTTTGGCATTTTGATAATTTTTTATTTTTCTGAACTAATTTTATTTATTTTTTCATGTAAAAAATTACAAAAGGGCTGCTCTCTCTCTCTCTCTCAATATCTCTTATTCATAGGTTTCGAGCAACATTTTTGGGAATCACAATCGACAAACACTGCAAGGTCAATTAGGCATTTTAGATGCTTGCATTTGTGTGTTTTAAACAAATTCTGAAAATCATAAAATCAAGCTCTCTTATTGAATTCATCTTTGTGGAATCTCTCCCTCTGCTTACCAATTAAGCATGATCACGGATTATTGCTCGCATAAATAAGATAAGTCCGGAAAGTCACCACATGGCTCGGACAAAAGTGGTTTGAAGTGCTTAAAGTGTTGCACATTGCACACAATTTCACGTGCACACACAACCAACCTTAGGTTAGAGCCAAAAAGCCTACGTAGGTTTCTTGACTACTGAATTTAAAATGTTTAGCCACTTCTTAGTGAGGGAAACCTTAAAAGAGTGGGTGATTAAAGGATATCGCTTTTGGCATCGTCCTCAAGAAATACGAGTAGTTGTTCTAGGATTCGTATACTTACACCCATACTGGCTAAAAGTAGATGCAACTAAGCATAGGAATTCGGGTCATTCCTTAAATCAACAAATAGATTTTAGGTCAATCTAATTGTATGCTTGAATTTTTGTGAACAATAAGTTAATTTTTTTGAAAAGATAGCCACTTCTGCGGTAACTCGCATGTGTTGGTGAATCAATCTTGTTGTGTATTTGTTTGTACTTGAAAACCCTTATTCATGGAAAGAATTCAAGTTGTCCTCAATGTATTGCATGAGAAAATAAAGTTCAATCCGGCTATTGCACTGAATCATATGGAGAATAGGAAATGACTTTCTCCCCCTTCAACCCTCATTCCTATTGTCAATTTAAAATAAGATTGATGAAGTCATGGATCTAGTACACAAATATCAAGAGGATTAGAAACACAAAAGGAAGGAGTTATTCGGTCAAAAGTCAAAATCAACCAATTCCATTGAAATTCCCTTATCCCCAGATCCACTGTCTAAGTAACTCTCCAAATTTTTTCCACAATCAGATCTTCCCTCACCTGATTTTCTAGAGCCATCCACTTTTAAGGAGCACCATTTATTCATTGGATATCGATCTATCATGTCATCCCCCATATACACCATTTGAAATTTTCGAGATATAATCAAAGACAAGCATAGAGGATTTTATGAAATCATGATTGAAGGAACAAAAGATGTCCTTGATCGAGGAACAAGTAATCTGATAATGTGATTTCGGAGAATATGGAAGAAGAATTTCTCAGCTTAGTTGTGTTCCCATCCACTCTTTTTGATCATGAACCAAATGATTAGGTTACCATTCCTATGCTCAAAATGCGATTCTATAATATCCTAGTCATCTAGAAATAAAACATGTGAATATAAACAAGTTTGAGGATTCTGAATATGGGACTTCACAGTGTGATTAGAATGGTCAATTTGGGATTTTTGTTTTTGGGGGCTATCTTGAATTTGTATTTGATTTTGGAAAAGAGCATAATGATATAATATCGACATTCCTGACTAGAATAAATAAGAATGAACTTCATGAGTTAAGTGATAAAATTTCCAAGCTATATATTATTAGAATAATTTATGGGTTTGTGAATGAAATTGATAATAATTTTGGTGAAGAAGAAATTGATATTGATTTATGTGAGAATTCGACTTCTGAGATAAAATATGAAAACATAGATAAAATTGATTATGATTCGTGCACTGAATTCTTGATGATATGAATGAAGAAATTGAGAGATTAAGTGTTGTGCACCCCTTCTCATCAACCCCTGACTTTAGGTGGTAAGTCCTCCCTGATGACTCTCTCAGGGATGAAGAAACAATGTCTACCTCTAGCCTCGAATGAGAAGAAGAAAATTTTAATTCGGTGTATTATTTTCAACTTACATCTTCTGACACCGAGTCAAATTTGGATATGGAAGAGCCCTCCCTCCCAACATGAGTTTATTAAGGACAATTCTCAGTAGCATGATCTGAATTTTAACTTGGAATTAATAAAGGACACCATATGAGATAATTATAGTGACATCATTGAGGGAGATGATTGTGAATCACACAATCGGTTCGAGTCTTACATCCCACCTTTCTACCAAAGCGAGTCGCAAGGTATACAAGGAATCTCACTCAGTGTACTAATTTCACTTGATTCAGATTTTAATGCTGCAGGTATGCCTCAACCATGATACCTTACGTGCACCTACGATTGTCCACACTGTTGGATATGCGAGCCCACGACGAGCCATTATGCAATAAATGTTATTGCGAATATCATTCCCTAATCTGAAATGAAGAATAGATAATTTGCATAATAGGTCCCTTAGTACAATTAGGGTTATGTACCATGGCCATCTTTATGATCATACAGCTGTTGATTCAATTATTAAATCATAGAGGCTGGTGCTTGGATGAATATCTAAAGAGTTAGATTGAGGACCCATCAAGCATCGTCAAATGATTGTTAAGAGATGATCTCTAGCCTGAGTAGGAGATGGCAATCCTTTCTCATTTAGGCTGATATCTAACCGACCTCTTGATACATGTCCTCTGCATAGGAATAGAGATTCAGAGGTGTTAGATAAGTTAGGTCAAAGAGTTGACTCAACAAGATCAAGATAACCAAAGTCCTATGACGTATGATGTCACGATATAGGCACGCATCCTCTGACCAGAGACAGATGTGTTACTATATGTCTGAGTATGTACATTTGGCAGACCAATAGGTTGATGACCTAATCAATGTCTATATACCGGCGTGCTGGTGTGCATACAAGCGCATATGGGTAATACGATCTCTCAAAGGGATCATACAGGTTCAGTTACTGAACCAGAAGACATGAGCTCACTCATGAGATATTGGGAAGAATTAAATTCTGTGCACGGTCATCTCGCTTTGGAAGATTGACTGAATTTGTAGGTTTGATATATACTTTTGGAAAGTATATGATCAACACCTGGGTATGATATATGCTTTTGGAAAGTATAAGGTCGATACCAGCTCCCAATAGTTAACTGAGAAACTTAATGATAAATCCCTGAAGTAGACAGTGTAAAATTGATCTTATACTTCGGGATTATTCTGGGTCTTCCACTATGCAGGATGTACATGTATTGGGAATACCTGAGGGAGATGTGATTATAAACGATTGTATAACCATGACGCTTCTATTCCTAGGGAGTAATAAAACGGGTATGGATTTTAGTGACTCCTCTCAGTAGAGAAGTGATCTGATCTTGGTCCAAATGTTGTACATTAATCAGAATGTGATTCAGATGCAATGAGAAGATTAGATTTACGGTCTTGATTTAATCAAGCATCCATGGGAGGCCCGCGATCTGGATTTGAGATGTAATCTCAATATCCAAGTCACTATACGTGGAACAATACAAACGCCCTGTCCTTATCTCCAAGTATTCGTGGAGAAAGTGCATTATTCTTGAAACGATTCAGGATAATTTCATTGTTGATATTATATATCCGAGCATTGAGAAAATTGATAATTAAATGTGATTTAATTGTCATAAATAATATGAATTTGATTCATATTATAAAGAGAGTTATCTAAGATAATTAAATGTGATTTAATTATCAAAGATGTGAATAATGTGAATGTGATTCATATTATTTGGGCACATGAGAATAAGAGATCCAAGATGATTAAATGTGATTTGATTATCATGCATATGTATAATGTGGATAGTGTTATCCATATTAAACATATATATTATAAATGTGATTTATAATATATAAGAGAGAGCTATTTGTAATTTACATTTGTTAATTATATGTTGATGTGAATTGGATTCGCATTGGACATTAAATTGAAAATGTAATTTACATTTTATTTTGGGTTGTGAATGTGATTCACAATTTTCCAATGGCAAGATTGCAATATTCACAAAATACTTATGAATTATTGTTGTTGAATTATTCAACAAGGGTTGTTGTAAAATCATGGAGATTTCCAAGGATTAATGCAATCTCACAAGATTGCATGAGATTTCCAATATTGCACGAGATTTCCAAGATTGCATGAAATCTCCATCCAAATATCTCCATGTATGCTTGATTGATTTAATTTGGGAATAAATCATATTGATTTATCAATATATATTTAATCTAAATTAAATTAATTGTTGTTGGTTTTTTACCAACAAAATCTTGACCATTAAAAGAAAGACAAATCAATGTGAGCCATTGAATTTGTGTTGCCCATGGATTGAGATCCATGGATCCCAAAATATTATAAATAGAAGGGCACCCTTGCTCTTTATATGCTAATGAGAACATAAGTCTCTCTCTCTCTCTCTCTCTCTCTCTCTCTTTCTCTCTACACACCCACTCTCTCTCCCTCATACGACCGTCTACCATGGATGCCCTAGAGAGAGTCTCCATCGCCGCAGCGTCGTCGTTATGTTGCCCGTTCGTTTGCTCGTGGACCTCTGTCTCCTTTGGTATGCCTCACTCGTGAATAAGACGTCAGTTCTAGTGTGTTGAGATCAGGAGATCCTCTGCTTGGATCATCAACATGGATTGCGAGAAGCACGTGTTTCATCAACACGCTCGCAAACGTCTCCTCCGTCGGATTGGACTTGAGACATGAGGTCTCTTTGTTTAGAGACTCGATCGCAACCACGCTTCAAGAGGTAATCCTATTACTTGTTTGTGGTTTAGATGAAATGATCCAAGAAGTGTTCTTGGATCATGTGGTTTCGTCGCATGATTTTTTTTAATTTCCACTGCATAGAACAACTAGTGCGACTAGTCGTTCTTCATCGTATATGATACGATGCTCACGCTTCCATGATGCGCTTTGAGGATCTTACCAATCCTTCAAGTGGTATCAGAGCCTTAGGTCGGAGGTTTTGGATGCGATCCATAAACCTATGATGACTTCGGTTCGTTAGGGTTTGCGAAAGTTTTCTCGTATTTCATTTTCGCATCTCTGTTTGATGATTATTTTTGGCCCTGTTTAAATTTTTTAAAAACGAAAATAATAACTGGATTTTGTTCCCCATTAAATAAGGAAACCTTAGGATCTGAATTTGCATGATTTCGAATCCGTTTTCTCAAGTTATAATCAAATTAGTAAACATGTATCCACTGTTTCGGGGAGTGCGAATCATGACGTAATTAAAGAGTTAATTACGGATTTGAAACACATTGAAATGCATGCAAATCACTTAAATTCTGTTGTAAATCAAATTACCAAACTTTAAAAACTTACTTTGCTTAATTTAGATTTAAATTGATTGAGATATGCTAATTTTAGTAAGTGAGGGTCACTGCTGGAAATTACTTTCCTAATCAAGAACCTTGTGATTGTCATTTAATCAATTTGTGAAAATAAATTGTTTAATTTCCTGGAATAATTGTGGATAAATATTTGTAAAATATTTAATGATAAATATGTCCTTAAATGACATTACTTTATCCAATAATTGATTTGATATGATCTAGATCACAATTGGTTACACGATCCACATTCCAACAAACATGTTGCTTGAACATGATTTGGGATTTATTTAGCAAATCTCATTATAATGTTAATCAAAATTATTTTAATTATTATTATATGGTATAACTTCAGTTGAAGAATCGATTATAATCTCAATTACACAATGATCAATTTGGCATTATCTTTTCCCGAGGTGAATATGGTGTCTAGTCGGGGAACATTGGGATAGCAGGCTGCACCGTGTGCGGACTGTCCCACTCCCGTCTGTACTGGCCATGACAACGGGTAGGGACTCGATAATGCAGGAGAGATCACGGTGTATTTTTCTAATTATTAAAATTCAGAATAATACATATTTGAGATAATACCATAATTCAAGTAACAATAAAGATTGTTTGTTGGATATTAATTGGATCAATAATATAATATGATTAGATTAATTTGAATCCAATTAAAGATAAAATACTCTATTATGAATATATATGTTATTTTGGAAGAATTAATCATAATGAATATGATTCATGATGATTAATTAGAATTTGAATGTGATATGGAGGATCACATAAGTGACATCCATGGTCTCCCGTCAAGGCCGAGGGTTCCGTCACCAGATATTGTATGTAGGAGACGCCTGTCCGAAGTGACAGCTCCTGCATACAATCCATTTTGATCGGGCTCTTCGCTTCTTGAAAGAGTAAGGATGTATGCATAGTGACCCCAATATCGGGTCCTCATATTATTGGGGCGATATTGGATTGCGCATAGCGAGTTGTATTCCTGTTGACGGGTAGTTCAATTAATGACGGGTCAACATCACCTTAGGGGTGGTGGGCCCGGGTGTTAAAGACCGAATTGGGAGATGCAAGTTGGACTTGCAAGGCAGAATGTGTTCCCGCTTCTTTTTATCCGAGTTACAGGTTCTCATATTATTGGTATGTGACAAAGACAAGGAAGAAGATCCCAGATCTTGCTTGAGATATATTGGTAAGTATATCTCTTACATTGAAAGTGATTAAGGGAATGAACTTTCAATGTTGACAAGGCAAGACAACTTTGATATAAAATTCCTAAATCAAAGTAATATATATATATTTATATATATTTATGCAAATTTCTTATTTCAGATAATCCTCATTAAACCCACTGAATACTATACTCAATAATAACCAGTAAAATATCATGGATTGGATCCACGATCAAGATATTGTACTTGCAGTTGGACACATAATGTGTGTGGTTGCAATGTGCAAGTTTCCTCATAATAATGAGGAATGACAATTAAATAGACAATAGGACTATAACCCTAGGGTTTGTATGTCTCTAGAGTCTTGATCTCTCGTCGAATGCACTTTGGAAGTACATGTCGATGATGATCGTAATTGTCGAATAATCCTTATAAAACTCTAACAAGATGTTCTGGCATACATATGTGCTCTTGACATTTGATCATGAGTGACATGGTTCTCTGCATCATGCAGAATGGTGGCTCTATAAGAGATGATGTATTCAAAATGTTTGAATACCTACCTGAACCAATATTTTAAGAGTTAAGATATATGTAGTTATGATGAGTGTCATCATTCTACTATCTATACTCAAGTCATTCATGAAGCTTCATAATATTCATATTGTATGAATTGAATGAAGCATGTATAAATGTTGAAATACACTTATATTGAAATATTTTGAATTCAATATAAGAGATCCTTCGTCTTAAGCAATTGTTGTTTATAGATTAAGGGAGCGCAGTGGAAGCATGGGTTGGACCCACGTAAGAAGGAAAGTCAAAGAGTTGACTGTATTTCTGTGACTTCCATATGACATCCAAATAGTTGGATGAATGCCAAAACTGCAAATAAATCGATGTACTGATAGTGTGACTATCTTTTCTGTCTAGGATCCTTAGAGAAGGATCCAGATGGTGCATCGGAATAATCTACATCTACATATAATCATTGAAATTGACTTTCTTATTTGATAAGATCAAAGTTTAATAATTGTATCCCACTCTTTTAATAACACTTGCAATTGGTTGCTTATGTTTTAGAAGACTAGAAAATTTGATCTTAAGGTTCAATAGTCATCCGCATGGATGTTAATGCAATTGTTGCAACAACCTCTATTGGATAAATAGATTTCCTAATTTCAGTGGGAGAGCCCTTAGTCTTAGAGAATGTCTCTATGACCTAGATTTTAGAATACACTCATTGTTTATTTCTAAATGTTTGGAATAAACATGAATTCTGGAATAGACCTATCATAAAGAGTTATGATGGAGATATTTCAGATAGTAATAAAAAATCTAGTGGACTCTACTAAATTAGAAAATTAATGAATGGTTCATTAACATTTCTAATACTGAAATTAAACCTTAAAAGATCAATAAGAGAATGAAGATCATTTGACAATGATCTGGCATCAAGCCTTGGATATTTTTCTGTTGACGTGATCGATAGACTGATAAGAGATGAAACTTTAGATTGTCTAAAGGTTCAAATCTTACATACTTGTGAATATTGTATTCGAAGAATGTCCAATACACCCTTCTCTTGGGAATGGTGTGAGATGTCAAGGTATTCAAGATCTCATATATATTGATGTATGTGGAGCATCTATATCATAATAAACATTATGGATATGTGATATCTATTGATGATTATGTATGATATGAGATTTCTTCACTTCACATAAGAAACCTTTGAAATATTCAAAGATTTCATAATTTTGGTTTGGAACCAATGTCTGAAGGAAGATGAAATGAATTTGATCTAACCTAGGTAGTCTGTACCTATTAGATGAATTCATGGAATACCTTATGGAGATATGTCTTACCTCACTCCTCCTAATACACATTAACTCAATAGAGTTGTAGGGAGATACAATTGGATCATGTGTGACATGATCTTATCAATGATGAATTTTAGCATAATTATCTCTTAGTTTCCAGGTATATATTTGTAGTAGAGACTACAATATATATCCTTAATAAAGTTCCATGCAAGTAAGCTAGAATCTAGCACCTGAGAGTGCTACTTCATTAGGAAAATAAAGGATGGTATTGGATACCTACTTTATGACCTTGAGATTCTTAAAAGATCTCATCTTTAAGAATGTGATTCTTATAGGATGACTTTCTTGAGAATCAAGATGAAAATAAAGTGAAGGAACTCATTTAATATTGAGATGATTCTTAAAAGATCTCATCTTTAAGAATGTGATTCTTATAGGATGACTTTCTTGAGAATCAAGATGAAAATAAAGTGAAGGAACTCATTTAATATTGAGATGATAATGAGGCTCCTGAAATCGGAAACTAAATGGACAATTAAAGATGAAACACTAATACCTCTTCAAATAAGTTTGAAGATGAATTTCATGTGTCAGTTGAATCTGACAATGATCTGACTTCATGTGATGAAGCTTCCGAAGATCATAGCATGGAAAGATGGATGTTAGCAATAAAGTCTAAAGTTGACTTCATATACAAGTGTTGTATATGGACCCTCGAGGATCCACCTATAAGGGTTAGACCTATTAAGGTGTAAATGGACCTTCAAGAGAAAGAGGGAACCTGATGAGAAGGTAGATACCTTCAAAGCACGGTTCGTAGCCATGAGCTGCACACTGAATAGAAGACATCGCTTGCGATGAGACTTGCTCTTCAATAACCATGCTTATACCATTCAGAATATTGCTAACTATAGATACATAACTGACTATGGCATCTTTAAGATGCAAGTCAAGATTGCATTCCTCTATGAATACCTCTCTGAGGACATTCACATGAAGTAGCCCCATGGCTTCATGATTGAGAAAAGCAAGGTGTGCAAGCTAAAGAAACCCATCTATGGACTCAAATAAGCTTCTTATAATTGGAACATAAGATTTGATGAAATTATAAATGTTATGATTTCAGATAGAATCTTGGTGTACCATGTGAAGCTTAGTGGGAGTTCTATTGTATTCATCGTGCTAAATGTAGATAATATCCTAATCATTTGAAATGATATAAGGATGATAATAATAAGTGTTTTATAATCTAGTTGTTCCATACCTCGAGATATGATCTCAAGGATACCTCTTAGATATTAGTTCTGAAGTTGTTTATAAGAAAAGAGAAGAGTGTATTGGGACCGTCACATTAATGGTATACCTTGGCCATTTCCATGGAAAATTCCAAGAAAGGATTCTTTCCATCAAGATATGGTACTGACCTATCTAAAGAGATAGCACCTCAAATAGTTGAGGATATGAATGCTAAAACTGCTTGCCCTTGTGCATCAGTTTCGAGAATCCGGGTGTATGCTAGATGTGTACAAAAGCCAGATGTCTGCCATGCAGTGGGAGTAGTAAATTGTTACTAATCCTAATATGGTGATAAAACACTTGATTGCAGTAATAACAATATATTCAATGATGACAAGATTTTTTTGAGATAGTGATCTCAAAAAAAAGTCTTATCTTCAAAAACTTAAGACTTTATAGATAGTGATCTAAAAGGTCTTCACTATGGATACCTTAGGAGATAGAGATCTCCAGGAATAAGGGTATTCTGATAAGGATAATAGAAATTACATACTGGTTATAGTAATTATTGAGGTTTAGTGTCAAGGACACTATGACTGACATGATTGAGTATTGATTGCATAAGATGCAACATCCGCATTGGATGCGAACACTATTTCTAGGAGATATTTAAGTGCCTTAAAAGGACTTGGCATAGTCTCTTGGAAGCAGAGTGACTGATCAACTTACCTAGACATTTTATAAATAGCCTATGATTGTCACATGAGTGTGGGTTTAAAGATTAGCTCATTAATGGCTCTTTGGGCTAGTGTGAGATTGTTGGACATGTAAGCCCACGACGAGCCATTACGCAATAAATGTTATTGTGAATATCATTCCCTGATCTGAAATGAAGAATAGATAATTTGCATAATAGGTCCCTTAGTACAATTAGGGTTATGTACCATGGCCATCTTGATGATCATACATCTGTTGATTCAATTATTGAATCATAGAGGCTGGTGCTTGGATGAATATCTAAAGAGTTAGATTGAGGACTCATCAAGCACCGTCAAATGATTGTTAAGAGATGATCTCCAGCCGGAGTAGGAGATGGCAAAACTTTCTCATTTAGGCTGATATCTAACCAACCTCGTGATGCAAGTCCTCTGCATAGGAATAGAGATTCGAAGGTGCTAGATAAGTTAGGTCAAAGAGTTGACTCAACGAGATCGAGATAACCAAAGTCCTATGACATATGATGTCACGATATAGGCAAGCATCCTCTGACCAAAGACAGATGTGTCACTATATGTCTGAGTATGTACATTTAGCAGACCAATAGGATGATAACCTAATCAAGGTCTATACACCGGCGTGTTGGTGTGCATACAAGGGCATATGAGTAATACGATCTCGCAAAGGGATCATACATATTCAAGTACTGAAGCAGAAGACATGAGCTCACTCATGAGATATTGAGAAGAATCAAATTCCATGCACGGTCATCTCGCTTTGGAAGCTTGACTGAATTTGTAGGTTTGATATATACTTTTGGAAAGTATATGATCAACACCTGGGTATGATATATGCTTTTGGAAAGTATATGATCGATACCAACTCCCAATAGTCAAATGAGAAACTTAATGATAAATCCCTAAAGTAGACAGTGTAAAATTGATTTTATACTTCGGGATTATTTTGGGTCTTCCACTATGCAGGATGTACATGTATCGGAAATACCTGAGGGTGATGTGATCATAAACGATTGTATAACCATGACGCTTCCATTCTTAGGGAGTGATGAAACAGATCTGAATTTTAGTGACTCCTCTCAGTAGAGAAGTGATCTGATCTTGGTCCAAATGTTGGACATTAATTTGAATGTGATTCAGATGCAATGAGAATATTAGATTTATGGTCTTGATTTAATCAAGCATCTATGGGAGGCCCGAGATCTGGATTTGAGATGTAATCTCAATATCCAAGTCATTATATGTGGAACAATACGATCGCCCTATCCTTATCTCCAAGTATTCACGGAGAAAGTGCATTATCCTGAAAAGGATTCAGGATAATTTCATTGTTGATATTATATATCCGAGCATTGAGAAAATTAATAATTAAATGTGATTTATTTATCACGAATAATATGAATTTGATTCATATTATAAAGAGAGTTATCTAATATAATTAAATGTGATTTAATTATCAAAGATGTGAATAATGTGAATGTGATTCATATTATTTGGGCACGTGAGAATAAGAGATCCAAGATGATTAAATGTGATTTGATTATCATGGATATGAATAATGTAGATAGTACTATCAATATTAAACATATATTTTATAAATGTGATTTATAATATATAAGAGAGAGCTATTTGTAATTTACATTTGTTAATTAAATGTTGATGTGAATTGGATTCACATTGAACATTAAATTGAAAATGTAATTTACATTTTTTTTGGGTTGTGAATGTGATTCACAATTTTCCAATGGAAAGATTGCAATATTCACAAAATAATTATGAATTATTGTTGTTGAATTATTCAATAAGTGTTGTAAAATCATGGAGATTTCCAAGGAATAACGCAATCTCCCAAGATTGCATGAGATTTCCAGGATTGCATGAAATCTCCATCCAAATATCTCCATGTATGCTTGATTGATTTAATTTGGGATTAAATCGTATTGATTTATCAATATATATTTAATCTAAATTAAATTAATTGTTGTTGGTTTTTTACCAAAAAAATCTTGACCATTAAAAGAAAGACAAATCAATGTGTGCCATTGGATTTGTGTTGCCCATGGATTGGGATCAATGGATCCCAAAATATTATAAATAGAAGGGCACCCCTTTCTCTTTATATGCTAATGAGAACATAAGTCTCTCTCTCTACACACCCACTCATGATTTGTATTGATTTAGAGAAGGCTTATGATTCTGTCCCACAAGAGATTGTAGAGAGTTTTGGAGAAGAGACAAGTACGTGTCCTATACATTAACCTCATAAAAGATATGTATGATAGGGCTTCATATTGACAAGTCACATTCAGGACGTGATACCTTGGTGTATGTTATTCACTGATGATATTATGTTGATTGATGATATTAGAGATGGAGTAAATGAGAAGCTTGAGGTCTAAAGACATGCACTGAAGACTAAAGGATTTCGTATAAGTAGGACTAAGGTTGAATATATGCAGTGCACTTTTGATGGAAGCAATGGTGAAGGAATTGAGGTTAAGAATGGTGATGATAACATTCAGAAGAGAGATTCTTTTAGATACCTGGGATCTTTTTTGCAAAATGATGGAGAAATTGATGGAGATGTTACAAATAGAATAAATGTAGGTTGGCTAAAGTGGAGAGGAGCCTCTACTGTTCTCTGTGATAAGAGAATTCCTTTGAAAATTAGAGGAAAGTTTTACAAAGCATCCGTGAGACCTGCTATGCTCTATGGATCTGAATGTTGTCCTGTGAACCATAGACATGCGTAGAGAATGTCAGCGACAGAAATGAAAATTCTATGGTGGATGTGTGGACACACGCATAAAGATTGTATTCAGAATGATGCCATTAGAATGAAAGTTGGTGTAGCTCCAATCGAGGATAAAATGCGAGAAATTGCTTAAGGTGGTTTGACCATTTGCAAAGGAGGTCAGTTGATGCACCAGTGAGGAGATGTGAGTTTTGGAATGTTGACCTGGCTAAAAGAGGGCAAGGAAGGCCCAAGAAGTGTTGGAATGAGACTATACGAAAGGATCTTAGTTTTTTGACTAAGACTGAGAATGACCCACATTAGATCTGAATGGAGGCAAAGAATCCACGTAGTCGACCCTACTTAATGTGCGAAAAGGCTTTGTTGTTGTTGTTGTTATTGTGTAGATCTTTGATTTGCATTTGTATTTTTTGAACATGCATCCCTTCTTGTGCCTTCCTTTTGATGGGGATTTGTGGTATTGTGTATCAAGACTGTACGTATATAAAATGTATCTTTCATATATATTTACAAAGCAAGTTTGTTGATAGACCCAAACTTATAGAGAATAAGTGCTTCCTGAACTTAACTAGATTTTGTGTACCCGAGATTCAGAGTCATTCCCTTCCCTTACTAGAGACTAAAACGGTCTCTTGTACATGCAAACTAAGTTGAACTAAGGTGTAATGTGCAATCTTTTCAATAATCAATCAAGAGTAAAAGAGCACTAAAGTTGTCAAGATGATCTAGTTAGACATAAATGTCATTGCATAAAATTAGCAGAACTCAAGGAATTAAGTCTAAAATAGACATGAAGAACTTGAATACTTAAACTTAATGAAGTCTTATGAAATTAAGTAGATTAAGGTCTTCTTGGTCTAAGTTTGAAACTTATAAAAACAAGACTTCAAATCCAAAAATTTGGAGAAAACTAGGAAAATATTTTTGAAAAAAAAATTTTCATGGGTTTCTGAAAAAAATAGGATATTTTGCAATTTTTAGAAGGAGTTTTAGGTATATGCAAAGTTTTTTGTATTTTTGAAGAAAATGATGAATTTTTATTATTTTATTTGAAAAAAAATTTGGATTTTTAAAAAAATGTAAAAAATGGAATGTGTGAAATGTAATAAAATTTGTGATAAAATAAAGATGAAATGCATGAAATGCGAAGCACCTCCCATGCTTAAAATGAGCTATGTCCCCATGTTGATAATATAGTGGAAAAATGAAACAACATGATGGAGGGGAGTGAAAATTGAAGGATGAAAATTGCTTTTTTTCATTATTTTTCAATTGATTTTTTTATTTTTTTCATGTGGTCCCTCCCCCCCATGAAGTAAAAAAAATACAAGATAGATAAAATACCTAAAAGATAATTTGTCCCACAATGTGATGATTTTAACGCCCCAAGTCGGGCTCCAGAGTTAGGAATACCTTGTGTCTGATCAACATCCGTGATAATGAGGCATATAGCTGGGAATGGTATAGTGAAAGTGTGGAGAGATGGTAGACACAAATGGAAGGGAGTATAACCTAGATAACTCTAGATATGAGTGTGAAGGATATGGTAAGATCCTCAAGCGCATCACAGAAGCGTGAGCATCGTATTATATATGACTAGTTGCACTAGTTGTTCCATGCAGTGGAAATTTAAAAAATATTTCATGCGACGAAACCACATGATCCAAGAACACTTCTCGGATTGTTTCGTCTAAACCACAAACAAGTAATAGGATTACCTCTTGAAGCGTGATTGCGATTTAGTCTCTAAACGAAGAGACCTCCTGTCTCAAGTCCGATCCGACGGAGGAGACGCTTGCGAGCGTGTTGATGAAACACGTGCTTCTCGTAATCCATGTTGATGATCCAAAGGATCTCCTGATCTCGACACACGAGATCTGACGTCTTCTTCACGAGTGAGGCGCACCGAAGGAGTCGGAGGTCCACGAGCAAACAATCGGGTAGCATAACGACGATGCTGCGGCGATGGAGACTCTCTCTAGGGTATCCATGGTAGACGACCATATGAGGGAGAGAGAGAGAGGTTCTTCCTTTTAGCTCCACAAATATCTATTGTTCTCCTTAGAAAGTGGATGGCTTCAATAGTTGAGCGACCTAGAATGAATACGAATTGGTTTACTTTTACTTTGGAAACTTGCCTCAAACTTCTTTCGATCACACATTCCAAAATTTTCATAGTGTGACTCATCAGCTTGATACCTCTAATTTGAACAATTTTGAATGTCTCCTTTGTTCATATGAAGATGCACCACGATGCTTCTCCTCTATTCTTCAGGTATTTATTTACTTCGTAAAATAGCATTGAATAAATTTCTAAGCCAAGGCAAGCCACACTCACCTTAAACTCTCCAAACTTCTGTAGGAATGCCATCAAGTCCTACATCTTTACCCTATCTCATAACTATCAAAGCCGATTCAAGTAACTTTCACTACTATCTAGATTTCCCAAAGTGATCTCGCTATTTCCTTCCCCAATGAAAAGCTTATGGAAGTATTGCTTCCATCTAGTCTCTATATCCTTTTGAATAACAAGCACGTGATCTTCCTCATCCTTAATGCATCTCACTTGAGAAAAATCTTTGGTCATTCTTTCTCTTGTTTTAGCCAGCCTGAATATATCCTTCTGGCCCTCCTTAGAGTCGAAATTTATATACAAAACTTCATAAGCTTTTGACTTAGCTTCACTTACTACCTTATTTGCTTCCGTCCTCGCTATTTTGTAGTTTGTGACAATTTCATTTGTTCTATCCTTAGACATTGCTTTAAAGCAACACTACAAAAAAAGCACGATTGATGTGCACATTATGGGGTGCACTTGGTGAGCACATGTGCTCGCACATACCCTAGCGAGCACTTAGGTTACACATGTGCTCGCATGGCTGGTCGCCCTTTTGCATCTGAAGGCGCGACATATTTTTGTATATGGGCGAGCACTTGAATAACACAAGTGATCGCCAGTTTGTGCTTGCCCATTTGAAATTCTAGGCGCGACTGGACCGGCGCATGTCAATATTCGGGCGAGCACCTGGAGAGCAGTGAGCGAGCACATAAGTGTGCTCTCCCGCACCTGTAAACAGAATGTCGGGCATCCTCTTTTCCTCATTCCACGCGATTTCCTTCTCAATTCTTCCCCTCCGGCGATCCGTGCTCGATCATCCCCTCCTCGATCGACCTCTGTTTGAGTATTCAATCACACACATGCCCTTATTTAGGTATATTTTATCATCCTTTCTCTCATTTTTTCATATTTCATTACATTTCAATCTTGTTTTCATGGTTTAGGGTTTTGATATTGTTGATTGTTTTCTTATTATTTTTAATATTACTAGTTCTTAAACTTATTGCTTATACTTCATATAGTTGATTAATATGTAGTTGTTGTAAAATTTGAGTATATATTTGTCTAATATAGATGGAATATCATAGGCATGTCAAGTGTTTGATTAAATGTCACAACAAGTAAAGTGCTTAAATAGAGAAGTAGGTGAATGTTGATATAGAAATAGAGAATATTGAATTATGCCATAACACTAGTTTCATCACAATGGTTCATGTCTTGGGATTTTAGGATTGCAGTTGAAAGTGGAAAAAAATAAAGAAGTAGATGAATACTGATATGAGAGAATGAAAGAACAAACACATGGGAAGGAGTTAGAAGATGTATTTGTGGTATTGAACTTGAATTTGAAGTAGGGCTAGAAATGTTTCATTGAAAGAGGGGATGAGAGATACAAAGTATTTGGGAATAAGAACTAAAAAATGGATGTCAAATTATTCATTGATTTAAGTCAAAATTATTGGAGCGTGACGATAACTATAAACACAAATATTTCTTCTGTGATATTTTATTATCACATTAAATTCTAGTTGATGTGATCAAATATATCACATTAACTTATAGTTAGGTTAATGATTAGGCTAAAATACTAACCATTAATTATTATAAAATCACACAAAATCATTCATACACAATGCATCCCTCCACACCAGGTGGTGTGTGGGACTGCACACCAGGAGGCGTGTGCAACACATTGGAGGATTTGATCACCTCCAACTGTGTTATTTTTTTTGTTTCACAGCATTATTAGACTCACTTTGGGATATTTATCCTAGACCAATGGTCGTAGATTTTGATGTTTGCAGGTGTACAATTCGGTTTTTTGCAGATATCCATCTAATATTATTGAGCCAAACACATTATTAGGCACTAATTTAGGATCACACTTATCCCTATCCCCATCGTTAACCAACCAAATTTACGTAAATGCCCAACTAACATAAATGAATAAATATTTCAAGATTATTTTATAGTCTCATTTGTAGCACATACAAATGTATAATGTAAAGTGATCTTACAGTATTACATTTATGTTAGCTTTCCTTAGTTTGAAGATCCCGGACTAAGGGGGTCCGTAAGGATTCAAACTTACTAAAAGATGATCATTGTCACAAACTGTTTATTTCTTATGGAAATTTGGTTCCATAAGCCCTTCCTCTTCAGTATACCAAATCAATCATAATTTATTATCGAAATAATCACTAATATGATTATTTTGAAAGTTGATTGCGATTGATTTTTGAGGTATACGGGAGAGGTGCGGGGTTATGCTGCTGAATTTTCATCAGAAATAAGCAAGCTTGTGACAACGTGCATCTTTTAGTAAGTTTGAATCCTTGTGGACGGGCTCAAGTGATAACATAATTAAGACACTTCTCTTCTCATCTTTTATGTCAACAATTGGTTAGGTTTAGGTATTCTTCGCATATTTTCCTAGATTCGACAATATAAATTATTTCATTCAAGTTGATCAATATGACTAATAGAGAGTGGATATACAACCGTGTAGTAGATGGATGTGTAACAAATACCTTTCAAAGAGGTGTTCAAGAATTTATACAATTTGCTTACGCACAAGGTTCCCGTGTCGTGGATTCAGATGGAACTATCTTGTGTCCGTGTCAAAAATGTCATTTAATTAGGACGAGATCAAAGGATGAAACTCAGTTACATCTTTATAAAATGGGTTTCATGGAAGGATATCAGATTTGGTGGAGACATGGTGAGTATTACGAGGACAAGATGAATGAGTCGGAAGAATTGGATAATATTAATCCATTTGTAGATATGGTTATGGATGTTGTGGGTCCAGATTTTAATGCTGTTTTTTTAGATGACGAGGAACCATATGGAGAGTCTGCAGAATTCTACGAGTTGTTGAAAAAAGTAGACGAGCCATTGTGGTTGGGTTGCAAGACACATTCAAAACTCTCTGTGGTTTTGGATCTTCTATCGATGAAGATGGAGTATAATATGATTGATCGTAATTTTGATGCAATGCTTAGGATTATCAAGAAAATGTTACCAGAAGATGCAGAATTACCTGATAATTATTACAAAATGAAAAAGATGATGCGGAAGATGGGTTTAACCGAAGTTAAAATAGACTCTTGTATAAATCACCATATTTAATATTACGGTGAACACCAACATTTACAACGGTGTCCTGAATGTGATGAGCCAATATATTAGGAAGCCAGTAAGAGTGAGACAAAAATCTCAAGAAAGATTTTACGTTATTTTCCATTGATGCCGAGATTGAAATGACTATATTATTGCAAAGAAACGACGAAGCATATGACTGGCATGCGGAACATAAAGTCGATGAGTACATGAAGCATCCATCCGAGTCTGATTGTTGTAAAGTATTGATGTCAGCTTTTCCTACATTTTCTGAAGAAAAGAGGAATTATGTTATAGGTTTATGTACAGACGAGTTTAATCCTCATGGAAGAAGTAAAGATTACTTTTGCTGGCCAGTAATGACAATACCATACAATCTACCCCCATTGTTATGTAATAAGCGACATTTTATGTTTCTTTCATTGTTGGTTCTAGGACCTACACATCCGGGAAAATACATCGACATTTATTTATGTCCTCTTATAAATGTGTTGAAAATGTTATGGGTCGATGGAGTTGAATATGATGCAAATAAAAGTCAAACATTTAACATGAAAGTAACTCTACTTTGGACAATAAATGACTTCCCGACATATGGAATGTTATCTGGATGGAGTACGCATGGACGTAAAAGTTGTCCATATTGTATGGAGGGTACTAAATCATTCCAACTTCAACATGGTCAGAAACCATGTCTTTTTGATTGTCATAGACGTTTTCTTCAAAACAATCATCCATATCGAAGACAGAAGCAGTCATTTAAAAAGAATGCAATTGATCTTACAGACCCACCACCATTTAAGACATGCGATACGATATTATCAAGCTTGGAAGAATTAGATAAATCAACCTTAGAGAATGGAGATAAAACAAAAAATCTTCCTGGTTTGGTGACAGTCATAATTAGATTAGGAAGAGTATATTTTGGGAATTATCATATTGGAGCAAGTTATTGATACAACACAACTTAAATGTTATGCATATAGAGAAAAATATATTTGATAATATATTCTATACTATTATGAATGTAACCGATCACTCAAAAGATACAGTAAAGTCTCGTCGTGATATACAAATCATATGCAATCAGCCAGAGTTGTATATAAAGGAACATGATAATGGAAGGGTTGAACTTCCTAAAGCGAAGTATACGTTAGAAAGAAATCAAGTGAAACTTGTCTGCGAGTGAACAAGTAAGTTGAAGTTTCAGACGTATATGCATCAAATTTTTCCAATTTGGTCGATTTAAAGAAGTTTTCATTTAAGGGAATGAAAAGTCACGACTGTCATGTTTTCATAGAAAGATTGCTACCGTTAGTGTTTAGAGGATTGTTACCAAAAAATATTATCGATGTTCTTTCACATGTCAGCAAATTTTCTCAGGTTTTATGCTCGTCATGCATACACTACACATAGATGGAATATCTTCATAAAAATATTCCCGTGATTATGTGTAATTTGGAGAAGATATTTCCGCCGTCATTTTTTGATTCAATGGAGCATTGATGATTTATATTCCATATGAAGCAAAAGTTGAAGGGCCGGTAAAATATCGTTGGATGTATCCATTTGAAAGGTATTTATAAATATTATAATCTTCTTGCATTCTTTAATATTTGAATAAAATGTTTACCTATTTCCATATAGGTTTTTGGTCTTTCTCAAAAGAAAGGTCCGAAATAAAAGTAAAGTTGAAGGATCAATAAGTTCGCAATATATATATATATATGAGGAAGTCGTAATATTTTGCGCTAGGTATCTTCCATAAGATGTGGAGAAAATCCACAACATATTTAGGAGGAATGAGACAATTTACTCGGAGGAAGAACCTTGTATCAGTATCTTTCGTCATTCCACTCAGCTCATAGGAAAGGCAACTGAACGTTTCTTATCGAAACAGAAGAAGGATGCTGCAGATTTATACGTATTAGACAATTACGAGGAAATAACACCATATGTTCTGTATGTATTTGTATTACTTTATGTATATATGCAAATTCAATTTCAAGTAATTCTGATGTTTCTTTTACTAATTTTAGGGAATTTAGAAAGAAAATTATCGAGGAAAATCTTATGTATTCAGATGATGAAGTTTTGAGTATCTATAGGAATCAATTTCCAGCTTAGTTTAAAGACCGCTCAAAACAGTTGGAAGGTGGTGATTATTATACTCATATTTTAAAATATTTTGGAGAAGGACCTATTTATAAGGTTCGATCTTACAACTCTTGATGCAGCAATGGTTATCGTTTTCATACCTTCAATTCTAGTAAATATTTAACAACTCAGAATCATGGAGTGATGGTTCATGGATCTTGTTATGAGGAAGATCATTTGAATTATTATGGAATTTTAAAGGAGATACTAAAAGTAGAATATAGTATTCCATCCTTAATAAAGTAGTTCTTTTTTTGCGTAATTGATACGAACCTAATGGAGGTGTAGTACTCTATAGGAGAAATAACATTGTCGACGTGGTACGAAGAAAATTTATACTCAGATTTGAACCCTTCGTTTTAGCTTCTCAAATGGACCAAGTTTGTTATCTCCCACAAGCGTCAAAGAAGAGAAAGAGCGTTGAAACTTTAATTGTTGTGAAGATAAATTCTCGAGGCTATATTTTTAATGATTACACTTATCATGAAGATGACATAGATGAAGCATTACACCGACACATGAATGAATGAATGTAACAAAAGAAGTCCCAATCATCGAATCGATTCGATTGGTTTATAATGAGGTGTTATGTGTTGACCTACAAGATGATTCCGACTCCACAAACGATGATTCAGAAAACTCAGAAAATGAAGAAATATCCTTTAGTCCCACCGAAATAAATGATGAATTAGCTGTAAGTTTTATTACATTATTATAATCGAATTAGCTAAAATCTTAAGTAATAACTATGTAATTAACTATTACATCATCATTATAGTCATGGCAGGTTTTGGACGTGGCGGGTCTCATGGATCACATCGATCCAATCGTCCATCCTCCTCAGACACACCTTCGTCCAGTAGGCAGCCAACCCCGGATGTTGTTTTAGATTCACAGTCCGACGAGGTCCGGCGGGTCATAGCCTACTACGAGTCCCTTGGTTATCCTCCTCCACCCTTTTATGTAGGCAGCTATGGAGAGCCATCTACCTCAGCTGCTCCTGCTGGATTCCCGGTCCCGATCCCGATACCTGCACGGACATCGATGGGTTCTGATTCTCCTTCTTCTAGACGTCCGAGCACCTCCGTGCCTTTACCTACTGGAGCTGGACAGACCTCGGCGTCCTACCCTTTGTTGGAGGTTACAGTGGATGAGAGGTAAGATTTTAATAAATTTTGTCATTTTAATTTTACCAAACAAATAAATTGTATAATGTTTACAAATTTTACCAAATGCAGGGATTTTTTGAATAGCAACAGGGTGGCAAAGGAGATAACCACCATAATTAAGACACACTTGACTAGCATGCAATTTAGATGGTGTCGCATCCCTGCTACAGAACATGAGATACTGTTTGAGATGTTTCTGGCATGAATAATTTCTAAGAAATGACATAGAAAATTTTTATCACGTTTTCTTCTGATATTTTGCAGTAATTTTCAGAGTAGGTATCGCCTAGTTCCGGGTCTGGGGAAGGAGTCATATCGTCGAGCCTTTATTCGTTTGGTGGAGAAGAGAATGAGCGATACATTTTTCAAGGCAAGGAGAGACTCACATGCGAAGACGGGATGCGAGGAGATGAATTTTGAGGAGATGAAGAGGTTCCCGTCAGCATGGTGTATGGAGGATAGGTATTGTACTTCTTAAATAATCTATGATATACTTTTTAAAGTAATCAATATTCATAACATATATCTTGCAGATGGGCGGATTTCTGTGATGCATTCATTGCAGATGCGGAGTTTGGAAGGAGATCCACGGCGGGAATGACAAATCGTCAAAAACAAAGGATTAAATCGACAAGTGGCTCTAAAAGCCACAATCGGATTAGAGCGGAGATGGTACAATAATATAAAAATTAATTTTTCAAAACTACTTTAATATAATGCCATGTTGTTATTACATTTTAAAATTAATTTTCAGGCAGCTAGGTTGGAAAGAGAACCCTTATTTCAGGAGTGGTGGTTTAGGTCTCACATGAGTGGGAAAGAAGGAGAGTCGCAATGGTCCACTCCTAAAGCAGGAGAATTGTTGGTAAGTCTTTTAAATTATTTGCAATTGAAAGATATATTATAAATTATTCTTCTCTATTTTATTTTGTATTTCAGGATTGTTATTTGGTACTATGTGCAAACATCGTCATTCCTATTCTGCGAACTATGTGGAGGAACATGAAGCAGCCGCTTGGTGGTCTTCCTCCATACTATGTGGAGGAACATCGTCATTCCTATTCTGCGTACTCCCATCCATCATACACACAACCACATTCGTCCCAACCATCATTACCAATGGAGTCATAGATGTCGATGATGGCGGAGCAGGTGACGAAGCTCCGAGAAGATTTCACAACGTACATGTAAGTATTCTACTTAGAATGAGTAATAGTTTTATATTTCTATATCTTCAAAACACAAAAAATAGGTATATATCCTCCATATATAATATAGGTCACAAGAGCATGCATCTCAACCTGAGGAGATTGAATCGGATGACGATGAGGAGGAGAACGCCTCTGAAGAAGAGGCACGCATGTATGCTAGGCTCAAAGAGAAGGAGAAGGAAAAAAAGAAAGCAAAGCAGGGTTTAATATCTAAAATTTTTAGATCAAAGAAGAAGTGAATTTTGTTGCTATTGGCTTGTTTTGTTGTTGAACTTTTAGCACGTCTTTCAATTTATATGAACTTTGATAGTATAATTTGTTGTAATTTTACTTGTGGATACTTTCGAACATATATTTGTCGTATTTAGCTCTTAAATATGATTGTTTAGTTTCTAAGTTCATGTATATTGTGTGAGTTCGATATGTCAATGTTAGTTAATTTAGTTGACAAACTGGTATACTATATATACTCTTATAGACTCTATTAAGCACATGCAGTGGTTTATTGGCAAGCAATACATGTTCGACAGGGCGTCTAAACCTCGCCGAACCTGTATACTTTATTTCTGCACTCTAGTTTGGGCGAGCACATGTGCTCGCCAGGGGCTCCGTAAATGATTGCCATTTTTTAGGGGCGATCATCTCGGCAAGCACATATGTGCACGCCTACAAGCGGGCGAGGATATAACGTCCCCATGTGCTCGCTCACCTTCCCGGGCGACTCTCGTATCGGCGGCCACACATTGAACGAGCACATGTGCTCGCCCAGTGTACAGACGTCCACGTGGCGTGCAGTTGGCGTGCACATTACGAGCCATCATGTGCACGCCAATCTCGTCTTTTTTGTAGTGCAAGCTCTTTTAATTTTGAGCTTCTTTTTCACCCCTCCGTTCCACCACCTAGCCTCCTTTTGTCCTGGAGCTCCTCCCTTTGACTCACCTAGCATCTCTTTGGTTATCTTTCTGATACAAGATGCTACTGCCTCCCACATCACATTAGCACTTCTATTACAATCCTAAGATAAGTCTTCTAAAACCTTCCCCCTGAAGTTTGATTGCTTCAATTGAAGATTCCACCGTATAGTTCTAGTGATCTTGGAAATCCTAATTTTCTTTACTAGCCCTTTTATTTACATATCCATGACTAACAAGCGATGTTGGGTAGTCAGACTCTCTCCTAGGATTACTTTGCAGTCTTCGCAACAAAACGATCTCTTCTTCTCAATGCAAAGTAATTAATCTGAGTTCTAGTTGAGCCACTCTTATAAGTAATATGCTCGTCCCTCTTCCTGAAGAGAGTCTTTGCAATGAAAAAAATCATAAACCGTTACAAAATCCATAATGACTTTTCCCTATTCATTTCTATTCCTGAAGCCATGTCCTCCATGAACACTAGCATACCCTAAAACATCCTTTCCCACGTGTCCATTAAGATCTCCACCTAGGAAAATCATCTCTCTTTATGGGATTCCTTGCATAATCTTATCCAAATACTCTGAAAAAGCTTGTTTAACTATATCATCTAAACCAATTCACAATGCATAAACTGAGATGATATTCAGAATTTCTTCTTCGAGCACCACTTGTAGCAATATAAACCAACTCAAGGTTAAAGAGAATATCTTTTGATCAGGATGATCTGACTTGACCTAAGGAAGGAACCGACGAAAGTTGATATTTTGTTAACTCAAGGGATGTCAAATTGAATATTATAATCTAAAAGGAATCCGAACACATTATTAATCTAAAGGTCAACTCAGTCTATATTTGTTCTTAATTCAAACTTTGCTTAAAATCTCAAGATTTTATGGGTGTGTTTGCTGCAAACCCTCGTTGTGCATTCTCTAATTATTTTCCATTTATCTTTGTATATCATTGTCTTGCTCGGGACTAGCAAGATTTAAGCATGGAGACATGATGAATCACCAATTTATCATATTAAAATGTAGAATTAAGCAAAGTTTGAGTGCATTTCATCACAATTTCACCTCATTTTATGCATAATTTTTATTTCATAATCTTTATTCGCATTGCATTTGAAATCATTAAAAAAATCACACAACATTCTCTTTGCTAAATAATTCTAAAAAAAGAGAAGAAGAAAATAAATAGTTAATTTATTTATCAATAAATATGGGCTTCACTCCCATATTAAGTTTCTATCCAATTTTTATTTATTTTTCAGGTTTATTTTGGAAGAGACCCAAGAGGACACTCTTCTCTTTCCTCTTCATTTTCTAAAAGAAGGAAAAAATAGCTATACGATAAAATATGTGATGTCATCATGATGTCAGTAGTTCAAAAAAATAAAAAAAGAAAATTTGGGTGCTGATGTCATCCACCCCTTCTTCTTCCCTCGGTTGCATGCTACCCCCTCCCCTTTCGCCATCTCAGCCGCCCATGACGCTTCACCTCCGCAATTGTTACTGAGGTGGTTGACCTCGTCCCACGCGCCTCCTCCTCTCCTCCTCTCCTCCATCTTCGACTATAAAAGGAGGAGCTCAAGAAGAGAATGGGGGAGGACCCATTGAGAAGAACCACCATCAAGAGGAAATCCATTGTGTGCTGTCGCACATCCACCTCCTCCTACTTGCCTCTAACCATCAAAACTAGGATATAAGAGCATCACCACCTGCACCATTGAGTGGGGAGCCACCACCCAAAGATATCGAAGAACCCACCATTAGGGAGGAGGACCCAACTCCTCTGTCGCTCTATCGCCGCCCTCTGTCGCATCACCTGCCACCCCATCCTCACGCCTCCACTACCAACGCAGGCCGACACACCTCATAGATCTCGCCTCTGCTCCCCATTGTACCCTCGACCTCCTCCGCCTCCATATAGGAAAAAGAAGGGGTCCCATGTATCCCTTCCTAATTTTCCTTTTTTTAAGTTTTTTTAAAGTATTTTGGACATGTTCTTAATTAGACTAAACTTTATCATTTTTTTCTACAGTTTCACAAATTTCTTATTTATATTCTGTGACATTTGCATTGATTTTATTCAATTTCTATAATTACATTTTAGTCTTCCAGGGATTTTTTTTCCAATTTCCTAAAGTTCTCATTCCATTTTATGATTCTCCTATTAAGCATTATTAAATTTGGTAAATTTTATTTCTATCTGGATAATTTTCAGTAATTTCATTTATGTACCTAAATTTTAATTTTATTTACATTCACACTCTCAACTTTTTTAGATAATTACATAAATTTCCCTATCACTTCCAAAAATCACAAAAAATATCAAAAAGTCCGAAAAATTCCTAAAAAGTCCTATACGATCCTTATGATGTCTAAAATCTAGTGACAAAGGTATCAATATGTTTTAAGGTCCTAGGATCAATAATGAAAATACATCTCTTTTTGAGTAAATAAAGTCAAAATACCTTTGTAAATAAAATATAAATTCATATAAAAATGTATGAGTCCCTATGGACCAATCCTGTACTTGTCCTATGCATTATTTAATATATCCTGGCTTGGAGTTGGATAAAAACTTATCTGAATTCTTACTGTTTTCATGTGTGCACAGAATGACACTAAAAACACGCTTTTAACGCATCGAAAATTCGTACCTTTAGTAAGTATGAGTTATGTACAGTATACTGAACATCTAGTGTTTCTAGGATTCTGTGTATAATTGTCTGCATTACTTTGTCCTTATCTCCCTCTACTTAATTCCTTGTCAACCTAATAAATATTTGACTAGGTCTAGGATTTTAGTATAAGTCAATGTCTTAGATACTCCCTTTTTTTTTCTTTTCTTTCCTTTATTCTTTTATTTATATGTTAAATATAGATTAAAGTTACATGTAAATTTAGCAAGTTAATGATATCTAGATGCATTTAACTAGGGATTTAAAGTCAAAATAGAAGAATAAAGGTGACTGCATGGCTATTTATGACTCTCTATACTTGCCTTTGCTAGTCCCTAGCAAACATTTATTAGTGTCGAAAGAGAAAATAAAGAAAAGGAAAATAAAGAAATTGGGTGATTATGATGCTTAAACTTATCTTCATAAAATCAAAGTTTGGAGCTCAGTTAGACTTTTGGATCGTTAGTTTGTCGTAGCCTAGTTGAAAATAGGATTAAAAATTTAACAACCATCATGTTCCACAATCCTCTGTTTAGTTCACCTCAACAGTCATATCGGAACAAGTATTTTCATACACAAACTCTTAGAACTATGAGACTTACTTGTACAACGTATGTGAAATGTAGCTCTTCGCATCTGAAGTGGTAAAGAAACAGTCTCCCTCAACCACGTAACCCTAATTCCCCAATACAACTACTCTTTCCTCGATGAGCGGGGTGTTGCCTTATAATTTCAAATGCAACCGGTTCAAAGAAGAGAAGGTCGAGAAGAAGAACGGATTGTGACCGGTGTAGTCACATATCCTTTGAAGCTTGACCAATGTAACCAAGTCTCCAGCTGTAGGAAACCTTGTAACTTGATTTTTAAGTATAATCCTTGTTTATTGATACATAATTTTGATGGGAATGGCTTTTCATTGACTTGTTACCCATCTAATTTTTTTGGACTTTTATATTATATACATTTTATTTATTTTTTAATTTGTATATACAACAACATTTACATAAGTAAGTTTTCTTCTTGTGCTAGTAGACTATCCCTCTTTTGAAGTTTTACTGCACCCATGCCATTAGTTCGGATTGGGGTGCATTGACCTCCTATTGGGGTGGTGTATGTTTCAACATGTGTGCTTCTCAAACTAAAGAATTCTGTCATACACCACCTCATCTGAGTGGAGCTATATGCAGAGTGTTTTGTCCAATTCTAACAAGAGTCATGCATGTGTCTCGAAATATTCTACTTAGTCTAGTAAAGATGACATGT
The DNA here is from genome assembly GCA_037367405.1 of Ottelia alismoides. NCBI lineage: Eukaryota > Viridiplantae > Streptophyta > Magnoliopsida > Alismatales > Hydrocharitaceae > Ottelia > Ottelia alismoides. Next base: position 365,023 of record JAZKJV010003233.1, on the reverse strand, counting down.
GAACATATCTAGTGAACTCAAAGAATTAAGTCACATTGATCTGAAAAGTCTTAGGTCCAATTATATATGGTTCCTATGAAATTAAATGGATTAAGGTCTAAACCAAGATCCAATCTTTAGATCTTATTTCAGACTAGTTTAATTGTCAACAACATTCCGAAAAATGCAATGCAATTCAAAAATATGTGGGATTTTTACCCCACGAACCCTATAAACTTTGTAAATTACCTTTTCGATCTTTGAAACATCAATATTCCTCGCTCGTCCCCATAATCTTGCTCCATCTTACCCCACAAATGCCACTGTTAAATGTACTTTTACTTGAGTCAATACCTTGGGTTATCTAACCAAGGGAGCATTAGATGGTGGATCTTTTCATCCCCATCTCCTTCCTCTTCATCTTCTTTTTCCTACATTCCTCTTCTTCTCCCTCCTCTCGTTATTTTCTCTCTCTTTACAACATCTCCATCCGTCAACCAAATCACAAAAGTTTTTCTATTTTCATGGATAAATCATATCTTTTGATCATGAAAATGATTTTTTTAATTTTTTAGGTAAAATTCTTAAACAAATTAATTGAATATTTGATGTTGCTAAACACATTGATGAGAGGATATTGGGTTGAATTTTGGCGACATGGAAGGGGGTTCTCCTTGTGCAGACTGAGATGCTCTGCTGCATCCTCGAGCACATCCCTGCGCTCCTCACAGTGTTGCGCGTAGCTCTCGAACTTTGGCGTCTCATACAATTCCACTTGTTCGCCCCCCCCATTCGGTTGCTGGAGGAGGCTAGGGGTGGATTTAGGGTACGAGAGGAGGAGGTGGATGGGCGAGGGCAGAGAGCAAGGAGATGTGGAGGCGATGGCTTAGGATAGAGCAACTGAAGGGGAGGAGGAGGAGGGGGACAAAGGAGCAAGGGAAGAGGGAGACAACAACTTAGGGTGGAGCAAGGGGGTGGAAGGGGGGAGGAAAAAGGGAAGGAGGAGGAGAAGGCAGTTGGGAGTGGAGTAATGGGAGGGGAGGAGGAGGGGGTGGATGCAGAGGAGCATGGGGAGGGGGAGGCAATGGCTTGAGGCGAAGCAATGGGAGGGGTGGATGAGGTGGAGGGGGCGAAGGAACAAGGGGAGAGAAGAGGAGAGTAATAGGAGGTGGATGATGCCACTTCTGTAAATTTATCAAACAAAGAGGTCAATTCGCACCTCTTTCTAACAGAATTATGTAATATTTAACGAATAAATAGATGTTGGTTAATCACATGGTCTATCGGGTAATGGTTTACAAGTATACATGATTTATGGAGGAATATCGATGTTTCAAAGGTCGAGAAGGTAATTTACAAAGTTTATAGGGTTCATGTGGTAACAATTTCAAAATAGTTTTGTGAAATGATTTTATGATTTTTATTTTTTATGAGTTTTTGAAGAGTTTTGAAAATTTTAATGTTTTTTTTAAATTAATTTTTAGGTATTTTAGAAGGGCTGGTAGATTACAACATTTACAGACATTTGTAAATTTTTCCGAAAAGGATATTTTTAAGGGTAAAATGGGGTTGCCCACTATGGGAGCTAACTTCACTCCCTTGCCCCATTTTTATAATTTTTTTTGAAAAATACTTTCTTGTATTTTCATAATTATATCCATATATTATGTCATTCAAATCTTGTGCGAAACAGAGACTCCTACAGACTCCACCCAGACATGATCGATTTCAACAATTCTATAACCGTTAAAAAATGATTGTCTAGATGGAGGTCATTGGAGTCTCTATTTCTCACGAAAATTGAATGGGGTAATATAGTGATACAACGATGAATTTCCGCAGATTTATTTTTCAAAAAAATAAAAAATGAGGAAAAAGAGGTGGGAGGGCCAAGTGAGCTCCTCCGAGGGGGCAATCCCATTTTCCCTTTTTTCAAAGGTTTGCAAATATTTCACAAAATACTTTTCAACTATTTTCAAAAGATTTTTCAAAACATTTCACAACCAATTTTCAAAATCATTTACAAAATATTTTCAAACCAATTTTTACAAATATTTTTTTCAAAAATTTTCATATATATTTAGATGAATTTTCTTTGTATTTATTTTTATACACTTACCCATTGTATTATAGCCATATTGTTGAAAATACAAAAAAGCTTGAGTTATAAATAAAGTATATATACCGTATGTGTGACCCCTCTATATTTAGATCGAACAACGTCCTCATAGTGACCAAGGAGCAAGAAAGGAGGACATAACTCATTCTAAGTATAGAAGAATATATACTACAATGGCTAAATAAAGAGTAGGAATTCGATCGTCCCAGCTATACTAAGGCTCAACTAATCCTGAGTATAGAAGTCTCTGCACTGAGTGGGGATGATCGAGGATTAGAATGTATAAAATCAACGACTTTATTTGTCTCCCTCTATATTTAGGGTAAGATATCCCTAAGTATAAACAAAATATCAACTATTTGAGAGGCAAGTGGGTGAAAAAAAGGAAAACTCAAGTCACTCATACCCTCTATACTTAGGATGAAGTATATTGTAAGTATGACATTTAATTAAAGGGATGAATGGATAAAAGGAAGAATAAAAGAATGAAACAAAAAGAACGAATCAAAGAAGTAAAATATTTTTGGTTAGTTCAGTGTATGAATCTTCTAATGATGTAATCTCCTCTTGAAATAGCACTTCGACTGAATCAATGATAGATAGGAATATATCATTCTCTAAGTATGGTTTCAACAAGTGTTCGTTGACAACAAATTCTTACATGACATTTGAAAACTCAGATATCGTATTACAACTATTGTCACGAATTATCTTCACAACATACACCCTTTTCCATTTTCTTTTCAATTTTCCTGGAATATCCTCAACTTTGCATCAAAAGACTAAATCTTCTGACCTGGCTCGAAAGTATTTCTTCGGATATGCTTGTCGTTGTAATGCTTGACTTTCTCCTTGTAAATTAGGTTGTTGTCATAGGTATAATCTCGAAATTCCAAGAGTCTGTTCATATCTACCTTCCGATTTTGACCACTTTTCTCTGATTCCAAATTGTAGACGTTGACTTCTCAAAGTGATTTACGAATTAACTCAATAGACAGATGGCATAGCTTCCCGCAAATAAGACGATATGGAGACATATCAATGGGGTCTTGTAGGCGGTTTGATAAGCCCATTTAACAGAATCAAGAAGTTGAGGCCAATTCTTCCTATTCGGTCATACAAGTTTCGGCAAAAATCATTTTGATCTCTCTTTTTGAAAGTTTAGCAAACCATTGGACTACATGTGGTAAGGAGATGCGACATGATGTTTAATGTCATATTCCTTCACAAGCTTTTTGACTTATTTATTTATAAAATGGCTAGCCCCATCTAAGATTAAAATTTGAGGATTCAAAACTGCGAGATAATGTTGTCCTTGAAAAAGTGACAAATCATATGACTACATCGAAATCATGCGGGAATAGCCTCCAACCAGCAACTCACATAATCCACGGCAAACATGATATATTCAAAATCCTAACTATTGGGTTACGAGATCATAAAGTCAATGGCCCAAGCATAAAAAACATCATAAATATGGATGAACTTGAGTGGCATTGAATCTTTGGAACTAAGGATCCCTTACATTTTCTTCTAGTCAGTGTAACCTTTCACATATGATGCGACATTCATGAATCGTGTATGCCATCAGAGATCACACTGCTATACTTTCGTTGTCATCTAGTTTCTGGAATAGTGTTCTCCTACTTCGAGCTTATGGCAGTCTTGAGGATACTAGTGTACTCCTCTTGAGGAATGTACCGATGCCAAATGCAGTCTGCACCTTCTTTGAAAAGGTGAGGATCCTCCCACTGGTAGAAATGAATATTGGATAAAAACCTGTCCTTCTCTACTCATGTCCAATCTTGTGGAACTTTCCTAGAGATGAGATTGTTCGCAATATTGGTATGCCAAGGGAGCGATACGACACTCAAAATAGATTCATTGAGAAAGGTTTTTATGATCAGTACAATACTCAAGGGAATATCTATGTTTTTGGTTTTGGATAAATGGTTTGCTACCACATTCTTGACTCCCGATTTATCTCTTATTTCCAAATCAAATGTCTGGAGCAGAAAGATCCAACAGAGCATACATGATTTGGCATCCTTATTTTGTTGTAAGTATCAGATAGCAGAGAGGTCGGTGAAGATGAAAACGTTTGATTCGAGGAGATGAGTTCTGAACTTCTCAAGGGAGAAAACAACAACCAACAACTCTTTCTCTGTTACAATGTAATTCTTTGGGCCTCATCTAATATCCTGCTGGCATAGTGAACTGCAAACGGTAATCTATCCCTACGTTGTCCCAACTAGCCCTAATAGCATAATTTGATGCATCCGTCATGATCTCGAATGGGAGAGACCAACTGGGTGGTTGTAGGACATGTGTCTGAGTGATCAAATCCTTTAATTGATGGAAAGCTTGGAGGACTTTAACATCAACAATAAAATCTACCTCATTGACTAGTAATTCAATAAGAGGTCGGACAATCCTGCTGAAGTCTTGGATAAATCATCTATGAAATCTGACATGTCCCATAAAAGACCTCATATTCTTCACAATTTTTGGTTATTCAAGTTTTGCAATCGCATCGACCTTCACCGGGTCAACCTCCATACCTCATTTAAAGATGACATGGTTCATCACAATCCCTTCAGTCACCATAAAGTAACTCTTCTCCCATGGTACAACTAAATTTACTTCGCAACATCTCTTCAACACTCGGTCTAGATGAGAGAGACATGCATCAATACTATCACCATAAATCGAGAGATCTTCCATGAAGACCTTCAAAAAACTACCGACCATGTCGGAAAATACAACCAACATACAACTTTGGAATATAACTGGCGCATTACACAATCCAAAGGGCTTCTTCTTAAAGGCATAGTTGCCAAGAGGACAAGTGAAAGTTATCTTCTCTTGGTCCTCAGGGATGATTGGAACTTAATTGTACCTAAAGTATCCATCCAAGAAGCAAAAGAACGCTTTCCCTACCAACCTTTCAAGCACTTGATCAATAAAAGGTAGAGGAAAGCGATCCTTCTTGATAACTGAGTTCGGGCACATGTAATCTACATAGATGTACCATGATGTATGCACTCGGTTCAAGATCTCCTCTCCTTGGTCATTGTAACCGCCATGATCCGGATTTCTTCGGAACCATGTGTAATCAGCTTACCCATTTTGAGTCGGAGATGGGATAAATAGAACCAGCATCAAACCACTTAGTTATCTCCTTCATGACTATGCAATGGAGATTAGGGTTTAGTCTCCACTAAATTCACGATATGGTTTACACTCATCCTCTAAAAAGATAAGGTGTGGACACAAGGCTAGATTGATCCCTCGGAGATCCGAAATATTCCAACTAAGAGCCTTGAGGGTTTTCTCTGGAATCTCTAACAAGCGAGATTCTTGATCATCAATCAATCGTGAACTGATGATGACCATATACTGTTCTGGATCACCCTTAAGGAAGACATACTTAAGATTTACTGGAAGCGACTTTAGTTCTAGAGGAGACTGAGTCGGCTTCTCGGAGGCTTCGAAGACCGAGCTGGTGATTGGTGCATGATCTACCAATAATTCAGTGTCCACCTAGGACACTCTTGGTTCATATAACAAGATATTGAACATGTCTGTAATGGCTTGTTCGATTTGCGATGGTTCTTCATCGAACACCGTGATTAGCTCATATGTATCTACCTCCCTATTGAGAAAGGAACAATATTCAATTGTGCATTCTAGGTCTTCTCCTGAGAAGAGGAATTCATGGATTTCCATGTCATTCTACGACAAATCTGGATCTCTGATTTCTTCAATGATGTCTAATGAGAGGGGGTCTGCGAAGGTCTTGTCAATCCAGAAGGCAGATCAATAGTCATCAAAGCGACTACTCTTGAGACTCGATCTAAATCAACAATTAACCCACAATCAATGATCAAGCAATGCAAAATAAAATTTAGAGTTAAAATTTATTATAACTCTACAAAAAGTGTGTATATGTGTATGTATGTAGAGTGTCGAACATAGGGAGACAAGTTAGTGCAGCATGTATATTATTTATAAATAAATAACGAATGAATAATATATGTATATTTTGTACAATATTTACTCAAAGAATAGATGAATCAATTTGTGTGTTTTGAATAAAATAAAATAAAATAATTCTTTTTGTTTTGCAATTATATTTTTTAGAATTTTAATTTTATATTTTATATTTTTATATTTTTTTGATTTTTAGTGTCCTTTTCTTTTTAATATATAATAAAGGTTATTTGTAACTATATATAACATAAGTGATTATAATTATAAATACCACTAAAAATAACTAACAATTGTAGAATAAAATGTTTTTAGACCTTTTTAATACTTTTCTAATGTTTTTGTGATTTTTAAGAATTTTTGCTAATTTAGGTATTTTTAAATTCAAAAATAGTCATAAAAGTGATTAGATAAATATATCGAATTGTTTTTGGAATTTAAAAATAGAAATAACTTCAAAATTCTCCAAAACTATTTTTACTTAATAACATACAATAAACAAAAAATCAGAGATAGAAATAAATATATTTTGAATTTTTAAAAGATTTTTTATAATTTTTATGAGGATTTTAGAGTTTTTTTAATTTATAGTGATTGTTTTTCTATTTTTAGGGATTTTTGGTCTGGAAGTACAAAATACAATAATAAATAAATATTATTTTTTTGGAATTCTTAAAAATGATTTATATTTTTTGGATTTATACTAAAATGCAAATCCAATTATATATCGTGGAAGAATATGCAAAAAGGCTCAAGACCCTATTTTTCATAATTTTTGAGCACATTTGATATTTTTAGAAAATAGAAGATAAACAAAAAATTAAATGAACTAGTAGGTGTATATTTGTAATTAAAATAAAAGTAAGAGACTATAGTGTAAAGTGCGCAAAATTGATCGACTAATATTTAAACTTTAAATACTAAATGTTAATTACAAAAATCTATAAGGATAATAGTGTAAAATGCCTAGCTCATGTGGGACGACACATAAGCTGAGCTGAACTAGTCCCAAATGCAGTATTCAAAAGTTCAAGGGTCTCCTTGCAAATATCACGGAAAATATAAAGTGTATAATATAAATTACAGGAGCAAATAAAAATCCTACAAAAATCGGGGGAGATCTTCAACTTACCCCCTAAGGCACAGGTCAAATGGTTGAAGGCGCCTTACTTATACACATGGCACGCTCTCCTTGCAATGATGATTCGTTTGCTATGGCTGAAATCAGATCTTGGATGTGATCTGATGGTGGTAGCTCCTCAAACTCCGATATTAGCTAGATAATCTTGCAACTGCTCTTGATCCGACTGCTCCAGCGGATGCTGGAAGAACAAAATATGAATATCTTCCCATGTACCTTCTTCATTTGACCCAACCATCCGATCAACCGGATCGATTCTCGAGCTACGAATCGAAGGTCCAACTCTGTCGCTCGCCAGACCTTTGTTGCCCACCTCCATTTCGATGCAGAACAACTTCAAAATGGGTCGAGCTTCATCGTCTCGAACCCAGTAGCACCCATGTGCATGTCCCAGGTTGAATTGGCCCCTAGTGGGGGAGAATCAACTCCAAGTTTGACTTCCCAGGTGCCTGGAGCACCATTGACTCGCCAGGACTCATTACTGGGTCTTGGACCTTGAGAACAACACCATTGGATGTGGAACATCAGAAGCAATGTGGAGACCACCTCAGCGTCACAAGAGGAGCTTTGGAGCGTGAGGAATCGACTGAACAAGGAAGAACACGCTCGTGTTTTTCCCTGTTCTTAGAGATGGACCCAGCACCGTTGGATGGAGCCCTCCACTCCAGATCGCACCAGAGGCATCGGATCTTCCAGAGCCCACACCCTGTTATCTAATCCTAGGCGTCCAGATGTGAACAGTTACCAATTGCGTGGATGATGCCACATGTATAAGTGACCCAAATCCTATTATCCATCTCCGCATAAAGAAAGGGGTAAATTGTTAATCTCACCTCGTAGTTATTGTATTTATTTATTAAACCTATAAATAAAATGTTAAGTGCCAAAAAATGGGAATTTTGTAGACAGACCCTCGTATTTATTGAATATTGTTTCTAGATCCAGTCCACGTTACCTCGTGTGTCGTCCCACGTGAGGTGGTGAAATTTCAATAGTACCCTTGCGGGTTTTTGTATTTAAGTTTATTCCATTAAATTCTAAGTATGTTGTATACTTTTAGGAAAATTACATGTATATCCATGGGCTTTATTTTAGTTGCAACTATACCCCTCCCAGTTTTTGTATTTTGGTGCTTGCATTTGATTTATTAAAAATAGCATCCATGCTCTAAAAATTGTGCAAAAGTTATGTTATATGACTGCTAGTATGTGCTTTCACACCCCATTTTTATTTAGCATTTTTAACGTTTTAACTATATACTAAAAATGAATGAGCATGTTTTTATCCCTATTTGTATTATAAAATACCAAAAAATCAGAAAAAAATGTTTCAAAAATTCCAAAAAAATTATATGTTATCTATTTTATCATGTTTTAGCTCCAGTCCAAAAATCCCTAAAAATAGAAAAAGAAAAGGCCTAAAAATTAAAAAACTCCTAAATCCAAAAAAATGTTGAAAATCGCTAAAAAAATCCAAAAATATGTTTTCTATTTCTGAATTTTATTTATATTATTATCTAATTACTAAAATTGATTATAAGAATTTGAAATGCATTTGCTATTTTTAATCTTCATTTCAATCTCTGCCTATTATTTAATCCCTGATTTGGGATAATTTTTGACTTTAAAAATGCATAAAAATTAACAAAATATCCAGAAAAATTATAAAAACATTAGAAAAATATATACAAATAAAAAACACTTTATTTTTTTATTTGATCTATTTTACTTATATTTAGAACTATATTACTCTATAAAGGATATATAGCCTTATATATTCTATTATGTATTTTAAAAAACATGAAATTAGTATATATATCTAAGAAGAGAATACAAAAATATAAATTAAAAATAAAAAAGTATACAAAATTAGAAACCCACAAAAAGTGTATATAGATATATCTATACATAATGAACATGTTTGTACATAATATACTTGGATTGGCAATAAGCGTAGGCTACCAATTTTGCTCTCTGTGGTTCGACCTCTACATGCTTACTTGCTATACACTTAATTCTGTAGAGAATAATAAATTTTGACTCACTTTTTTTTATTTATTTCTTGACTTAAAATGTGGGTTAATTGTTGATTGATCAAGGTTTCTCATGGGTCATCGCAGCAACCGTGACTCCGCCTTCTGTGAGACATATTTAAACCTGCAATAAATCATGGGTCATCAAATGGTGTCGTTTCTAGGAGCAATGTGCATAGCCTATCTTGTAGTTTATTTTGTACATTCCTTCGCCTATTTATTAATTCATTGATGTAATTAGTAACTTACTTTTGCTTGCCCATATTTATTCAATTATTTCATTCATTTTGATGGCATTATTTGATTATCTGTGCTAGCGTATATCTCTCTGTGAATTTGTTTTGAGGGCACGCTATGTGAGGATGGTTTCCTAGGAGACCGGTGCAACCGAGCTTGTTGGAGACTGGTGTTCATCATCTGACCGGATGGAGAGGCGATAAATGAAGCAAGGAGAAAATATTTAGCGTAGAATTTATTTAGATTTATTTATCTATTTATTGGTAAGAGAGAGACATTAATTTATAATTTGTAATAATTGAGACTTGGACACTACTCGCCACAACGAGGTCCAGTGCCCGAGTGTTTTATCATCCAAGGGCCTTGTCGCAGTTTTCCATGTTTTACCGCCTTCTTTTATTTTGTTTCCTGCAGATTTGAGATTTCTGCCTTCTTTTTATTTATTTTATGTGCATGGAGCCTTTAGACTCAGGTTCCTTGTCTCTGTAAATAGTTCCGAACCCTACTAAGAATGCGTGTACCTATAGTCTCTTACGTTTGGATCTAGTCAAAATTAATAAATGTTATTTATTTGGACTTGGGACTGCGCGTCAAGATAGGTCGTATGCAATGCTTGTAGAACCTGTTATGGCGCGCACCAATCGACATCGAAGTCCAGACCTTGGTCTCATTTCCGAATAATTGACATATGATTCTTCACGATTAATAGCAGCTAATATTTAGGGTGATTTTGTCGATTGCACACTACCATATAGTTAGGTTTAAAAATTCCGTTTTGCATACCACATGGCGAGAGTAGGGAAGCACTGTAAGTCCTCTAACTTAGCATGCGTCATTAGATTCATTGGTGAGATTTCCATCATCGAATTGACTTACACGGTTTTTTCACTATCTCCTCTGATTTCGAGCACCTAGTACTTAAATAAAAATATACAAAATGTTAGGCACGTATATGCAAAAAGATCCAAAAAAGTGAAAACCCAAAAAATTATTGCATGGGGGCTACTAAATAAACTTTGACCTTAATTAAAATTTGTAATGAACTATCATCGTCTTGATTTCATAGAGCCCTCATTATTTTCAGGTACGTTAGGAGGGAACCAAAACCCCTCCCATGAGCGAGGCACGACCCGCTAAGGACTAGAGCCAAAAACCCAGTTTGTAACTGCCTTATGTATCACCTGGATTTCTGAAGTAACGTCGATTCTATTGTACGTGACCGAGTAGGGCCTTGTCAGTGATGGTGTTCTCGCCTTGTGTGGAACATTGACATGGTCTAAAGTACTTAGCTTAGGCCACACCCTCACGAGTGTGTTTGTCTCATCGGGTTGCATCCGAGTAGGTCCTTGCAAGCTCACGAGTGATTCCATTGCGAGCGAGGACCGAAGGAGTGGTTTTGCCTATCAGCTTCCTCTATCTATTCCTTTGGCTGAGTAGAGATCCAAGAAGGGTTACAAGGACCTTATAAAGTGCAGATTACATGTTACGAAGGAGGAGGACAAGTACGAGATACTTTTCTAGCAGTACTCTCTCTCCTTTAGGGTTAGCATGCTAATGACTTGTTAAAAGATATGCCTGAAATAAAAACTCTAGAATGAAAAGATAATAAATAGCCAATCCTTCACAGATTCACATGGCGTGAGTTGGTGCACCCAAATTTGTATTACATTTTTATGGATCTAGATTAAGATTCAAAGATCAAGTCCCACGCTCATGCATAAATTTTATCATATGTGTCTTCCTCTTTGACCCCTGCCCAGTTCAAGCCTTTCTAGTATTTTACACTCTTTTTTTTACTCCGTGTTGACCATTGTATCTTTCATTCTGCATCAATCTCTTTTTGCTCCACGATGGTGATCCATAGATGGTTTAGTCGGGACTCTGTCGATGCCCACAACGATTCCATAGACTCAACATCGTCAATAATTCAAAGTGATTCCCGAGAACCCAGCCCGGACCTTGTGGGTCGATCTCCAGACTCCTTGTCTTCCTTCCATCTAACTTATCCACCCAATAAACTATGATGAACCTTGTCCCACATCCATTGTTATGAATGGGAGTCAATTTCAGTCCACATATTTTCTCCATTCACAATAATCTGTGATTGAACCTAATCACAGATTCATCTTGGTAGCTGCGATTCAATTTCAAGTGGTATCATTGGGATTCTTTCACATTTCATATAGAAGCCAACCCCAGTCCTAGATCCAAATACATAACTCGTCTCCTCCGATTCAGACCCAGAAATGGCACCTCAGGGGAAAGGGAAAGGACAACAGCCTCCGCAGATGGAGTCGGGTCAAGGACTCAATCAGAACCAAGTCAACGCTTAGTTGTTGGCTTTTATACAGGCCATACAACAGCAGCTGAAAGAGCAGTCTCTCATCCAGACCGCATTTCAAGACATGCTGAATGATCTCAGTAACAGACCAACAGGAGGTGAGGAAGGAGACAACCCCGTGATGACCCGGACAAAGAAGAACCTAAACATGGGAGGCAGAAACCCATACTAAAGGAGATATACAATCTTGAAGACAGCCAGATGACCAAGTGGATCCTCATTCCACCAGTACATGCTCACTTCTAGCTCAAGCCCCAGTTTCTTGCTCTTCTACCATCATTTCATGGGAACACCAACGAGGAGTCGTACATTCACCTGCAGCAGTTCTCACGCATCTGCCTAACTACCCACTACCCCAACATTCCATTGGATGTGGTAAAAACGATGGCATTCCCCTTCAGCTTAAAAAATAAGGCCCTTTACTAGGTCAATCATTTGGGGAAGGATGTGATTACTTGGGAGGAACTTAAATATGCATTCCTTCACAAATTCTACCCTCTCGGTCGGCTTAACCAGATGTGATCCAGGATTAGCAACTTCTCTTAGGACGCTCACAAAACTATCCATGAAGTCTGGAAGTGATTCACAGACCTGTAGGAGAAGTGCCCCCATCATGAGATACCAAAGACCCTCCTGATCTAGAACTTTTTCGGGGGCCTGAATGCCGAGAGCCAAAGGCTAGTAGACGATGCATGTAGAGTATCTCACTTCAACAAGGATGAAGATGTGGTATGACGAATTTTCAAAGAAATGACCGAAGTAGATGCCTCCCTCTCTTCATCACGTGCATATCATAGACAACCACAAGTCCTCCAGAAGCCAGTATACGTGGCAGCAACCTGAGAGGTAGAGAGAGATGGGAGCTCCAACCTCAGTATAATCAGGACCCATTGTTCAGAGATTAACATTATTGAGAAGCAGTCACAAGATCTCGAGAAGCTCGCGGTGATCAAACAATAGACTCAAAGCTTAGATAAGTTGGACCTGATCACCAAGCAGTTGGAAGAGGTGGTGAGCACCATTAGCACTGTTCAATCGACAACACCATCGGCAGAGACTCCCACTGAGAAGAAAGGCAAGAAACAACCACATCATCAGCCTCAGCGGAGTCAGCAGCCACCGATCATCCAACATGTATGCTTCGTGCAGGTGCCCGAGAAGGGCCAGCCGCAACAACAGATGGCGGTTTACCAACCAAACTTCCTTCTCCCTTCGGATCCAGCATTTCCACCTCCACCACTAATTTAAGAAGTTAACAGTGTATGAACCAATGATGCACAACTGATCTGTCCTATAGGGTAACACCAGGGTCATTCATAGGCCAATCGGCCTTACCACCAACCTTAGGGTGGTCGTTTTGGACAATCCTTCCAACCTCAGCCTCAGTTGCATAATCTCCAGTCTCCACAATATCTTGGTAATTGGAGACAATCCTTTCAACCCTAGCTGCAATACCACCATCAACAATCGTATCATTAGTACACGGCTGGTCAGAAGCAGTATCCCCCTCCTCCATATAAACAATATCAGCTCCCTCCTCCACAACAATACCATCAGTTGTTCTAGCCTTAACCCCACAATAGTCAGCAATAGTGTGGTTTGCACACTGAAACTTCTGAGGCAACTCTAGTGAACCCGACCCTAGACTGCTTGGCCCAACTTGTGAAGGGTCTAGTAGAAATGACAAAGAAACTTGACGACCTGACCACCACCAAAACTCCCATTTCAGCATAGGTCGAAGCAAAACCTAATAATTTTAAAAGAAAAGAGCAGGTAGAATGTGATATCTCATCTATGTGTGTCAAGTCAGACAACCATTATTTTGTTTCATCTAATGTTGTTACTCTCTAGAGTAGTAGGACTTTGCCTCCATCTGTCGCAAACCAAGGGAAGAATAAAGCTTTGACAGGTGAATCATCATGTTCCGCATCAGCCGCTCTAGCTACCGGTTCGGGTGAGGAAGAAGAAGGAGGAGGTGCCATGCCAACCACCATTAATCTCCTCTGCCACCAACAAAAACAATAAAAAATCAGAAAATTCAAAAAAATCTATAAGATGTTCACAGTCGATGTGAAGCCACACTAGCCATGAAGGAGCCTCCATCAGCAGCCAATCCTATGCCAGCCGACGGAGCAGAGACGTCACCTTTTGTTTGTCCACAGAAGCAGAATCGTCAATTCCAGCTTGTACACCTTTTTGTGATCCAGATGTACATAATTTTGTTGACAAGGATCTTTCTGTAAATAAAAACCCTACCTTTAATTTCAGTAATGTAAATATTCCTTTTCCTGATGCATTGGAAAAATCCAAAAAAATGCAAATAGAAAAAGTGCATTATCTGATCCTGGAGTTGTGGGTATTTTGAATAATTTGATTGTTGAGATGTCATTAATGAAGGCCATGATATATATACCCGCTGTGAAGAAATGGTTGAAGGATGCATGTACAAACAAGCATCGGTCAACACACAACAACATATGTCGGCAGGTAGAAAAGCATGTCCTTACCATGGCCACAATTGTAGTAATCAACAATCTCCCACAGAAGAAGGTAGACAAAAGAGCACATTTGATCAGATGCGTGATATTTGACTAAGTCTTCGAGCGGACTCTCCTTGACAGTAGTTCTTCCATCAACCTCTTTCCCTCATCATTACTGCAAGAATTTGAGTTGGATCCATTGAAGCCAACACGCATGATCCTATAGTTTGCAAATCGATCTGGCAAAAGACCCTGAGATTTGTTGGAAGATGGTGTGATAAAGGTGCATGATATGCAGTTTCCGATCGACTTTATGGTCCTTGATATGGACTCTCCTACACTCTTACTCCAGACCCCCATTATCCTTGGGCAACCATTCCTGCGTACCGCAGAAGCCGTTATGGACTACGAGTTTGGCAAGATCACGTTCAACTCAAACAATCACAACATTAAAATAGACATGGTCATCGAGCCTAAAGACATATCTGATGAAAGTCATGGAGCACCGCCTGAAACAGATTGTGATTTTGTTGCAGAAACACACCTCTCTTTGAATGACACTTGGACCCTAGAATTCATCTCTACTGAGGAAGACTGGGAAAGCACAGTCGACACAAGCTCTGATGGCACGTGGGAGAAAGAATCAGATTCACTGATGCATCTCTTCAACTATGATGATTCATTCTAGCGCAAACACGATGAATTCATTACAGATTTGTTAGGCACATTGTCAGGTGAACAACAACTGACTGAGGTGAGCAGAGTATCCTCCAAGATTCAGGCAAATCATCCCCCAACTAGCCCAGTGTCTGAGGTAACTGAGAAGCAGGCCAGATCAGAACCTGAATTAAATCCACTTCCGGCAGGTCTTAAGTACGCTTTCCTTTTTGATGCATAGAACATGTATCTGATCATCATCAGCAGCAGGCTGACCCCAGATCAAGAATCTCGACTTCTCGAGTTTCTAGAAAAAAACTGCAAGGTGGTTGGCACGTCTCGGACCTCCGTAGGATGAATCATGCTCTGTGTTCACACCACATTTATTTGGAAGAAGATGCCTAGCCGTCCCGAGAATTCCAAAGAAGACTTAACCCAAAGTTGCAAAACGTAATGAAAGAAATCACAAAATGATGTGATGCACGCTTCATTTATCCCATCTCTGATTCAAAATGGGTGAGCCCTCTACATGTTGTTCTGAAAAAATCAGGGCTCACGGTGATTATAAATGACAAAGGAGAGGAGGTAGCTACTCGGGTGCCAACATCCTAGCATGTATGTGTCAACTACCACTGTCTTAATGCAACAACAAGAAGGATCACTTCCCCTTGCCATTCATTGATGAACTATTGGAAAGACTAGCCGGAAGAAGTTCTTCTACTTTCTAGATGGGTACTCCAGGTAAAACCAAGTGACAATTGCCCTTGAAGATAAAGAGAAAACTACCTTCACTTTCCAGTTTGACACATATGCTTTCAGAAGAATGCCCTTTGGACTGTGCAACACAACAATGACATTCCAGAGATTCATGCTTACAGTTTTTGTCGTGATGGCGGGCAGATTTCTTGAGGTGTTTATGGATGATTTCTCTGTCTATGGTGACAGATTCTATTCTTATCTTGAGCACCTGAACAGACTACTTCAGAAATGTCGTGAAGTCAATCTGGTGTTACCATGGGAAAAGAGCCACTTCATGGTTACATAGGGGATTGTGCCGGGTTATGTCATTTCCAAACGTGGTATGGGAGTCGACCGACGAATGTAGATGTGATTGCCAATATAGAGCCACCTCGGATAGTCAAAATGTGAGGTCATTCCTAGGGCATGTGGGATTCTACAGAAGGTTCATTTCTGATTTCAGTCGCATCGCCTGACCTCTTACAGAATTACTGTGCAAGGAGGCTAAATTCAATGTTGATCAGCAAGTGCTCCTATCATATAATCAGTTAAAGGAGCTAATCACTCAAGCTCTGATCCTACAACTGTCAAATTGATCTCTCCCTTTTGAGATCATGAAAGATGTGTCAGATTTTGCAGTTGGGCATGTTCTAGGACAGAAGACAATGTGCCCTATGCCATTCATTATGCCAGCAAGACATTAGATGAAGCTCGAAGAAATTACACTGGGATAGAGAAAGAATTCCTGGCTGTGGTTTTGACCCTAGATAAGTTCTGGTCCTACCTTCTTGGATCAAAAGTCACTATCTATACTGACCACTCTACCATCAGATATTTACAATAGAAGAAGGATACCAAGCCACGACTGATCAGATGGATCCTTCTCCTCCAAGATTCTGATTTGGAGATCAAGGACAAGCCTAGGGTTCATAATGTTGTAGCAGATCACCTCTCCAGAATCGAACAGCAAGAGCCTCTGCTAAGCAGTGCACCCATCATAGAAACCTTTCCTGATGAGTCAATTTTGGTTGTTGATTCACTCCCTTCGTATGCCGATATTGTCAACTACCATGTCTCGGGTGTAGTTCTACATGATTGTATAAAGATTCATAAGGACAAATTCTTGTCAACTATCCATTTCTAGCAAAGGGAAGATCCTCTCTTATTCAGGGAAGGAGCGGATTGTATTTGGCGCAGGTGCATTCCCCAGGTAGAGCAGTATAGTGTCCTCGAGCATTGTCATTCGCTCAAATCTGGTGGGCTCCGCTCTAGAGATAGAACAATGGAAAAAGTATTGCAGTGTGGACTCCAGTGACCTGCACTATTTAAGGACGCTACAACATATGCTAAGAGTTACACTGACTGTCAGAGATTGAAAGGCACCCTTATAACTAAAGATTCAATGCCCCTGAAGATCATTCAGATTGCCGATGTATTCGATGCATGGGGCATCAATTTCATGGGATCCTTCCACAATAGTTAGGGATACGAGCACATCCTTCTTGTCATTGATTATGTGAGTCGTTGGGTTGAATCTATCCCAACTCGAGACATAGACAGTCATACAATGTGTCTCTTTCTAAAAGAAAACATCAGCTCGCAGTTTAGGATTCTGAAGATAGTGATATCAGATGGGGGTAGTCACTTCATTAACCGAGAGGTAAAGAAATTAACGAAGGAGTACGACATCGAGCACTGAATGGCGTCTCCTTACCATCCTAAAATCAACAGTATGGTTGAACTTTCTGATAGAGAAATAAAGATAACTCTTCAGAATCTTATCAAGATGGATAGGAAAAATTGGTCCCAACTATTGGACTCATTCCTTTGGGCGCACAGAACCGCTTACAAGTCTCTGTTGGGCATGTTGCCCTACCATCTTATATATGGGAAGCCATGCCATTTGCTAATGGAACTGATTCATAAATCGTTATGGGAAGTTAACATTTGCAACCTAGACTCACAACAAAGTTATCACAAAAGAAAAGATGATCTAAACAGGATCCTGGAATCAGAGACTATGCATACGAAAACACGTTGATATATAAGGAGAAGATTAAACACCGTCATGACCCGCACATCAAATGAAAGAACTCGAGACTGGACAAAAAGTGTGACTATTCATGCAAAGTTAAAGATCTTCTCATGCAAATTATAGAGAAAATGGACAGAGCCATCTAGAGTTCAAGAATGCGTGGCAATGGAAGTATTGTGATATCAGAATTATCTCCTGACGCACAACCATTTGATGTCAATGGTCAGCTATTGAAGCCCTACCTTGAACATGACACTTTCGTGGGCGTTGTCGACTCTATCCAAGTACTATGCACTGAAGGAACATCCACAATAGGAGCAGCATCACAAGATTCAGATAATGTCACTAAAAGATTCTTCCTTTAAGCTTTCATATTTTCTTCTTCTCTTCTTCTCTTCTTTTCATTTCAATTTTTGTTGTCTAAAAAATAATGAAAAAAGAAATAAAAAAGGAAAGAGAAAAATAATAATAGTATGTGTGTGTCACCCCTTTTTATACGACTTCTATACTTAAGACGTACTTTGTCCTAAGTATAGGGGGGTGTGCACCCCGAGTTCGTTCATTCTTTGATCCCCTCCACTATCTTCTCTTCTTGTCTATACTTTTGGATATCTTACCCGTAGTATAAGCGGAGACCGTCAGAGTTGTGATTTGTTCATTTCCACCCTTGACACTCCCTGCCTTGTGTACAGTCTGTTATACTTAGGATTATTTGATTATGAGTATAGGGGGGATGGCCGACTTCTCATTCATTTATTTCCTCGTTCGTTCATTTATTATTTAGGCTTTTCAATACTCGGTACGAATTATGTCTTCTCTTCTTCTTTCGATTTATGAGGACATAGCTCAAGTTAAGTGAAGGGGGTCACATATACTACATATATATTTTAGCCATAACTCGTACTTTCATATTTTTTTATATAATAAATATGGCTAAATATTGTATAAAATATACTATAAAATCCATTAAAATCACTTAATAAAAGATGCATATGATTCCTCAAATTCTTTTGTATTTACTTATTAATAAATCATATAAAAATATTTTTTGAATAATGTTTGAAAAATTGTTTAGAAATCTTTTTGAAAAAACTTTTGAAAACTATTTGGAAATTGTTTTTCTAAATATCTTCAAACTTTGTAAAAATATTTTGTATGTAAAAATTTCTTTTCTTTGTATGAAATAAAAATCTTTTGAAAACAATTTTTCAAATATTTTGGAAAATGGTTGTAAAAATATTTTGAAAAACCTATATATATTATTTGAAAAAAACATTTGCAAAATGATTTTTAAATGTTTGTAAATGTTTGTAAAATTTATTTGTATAAAGTGTTTTGGACTATAGTTTTCAAAATTGTTTGTAAAAAAGATTTTCAATTAAGTTTGAGGAATATATACATCACACCAAAATTCTTTATTAATTTTATAAATATATCTATATAAAAGATCACATATCCCTTGTAAATCCTTAAAATGCCAACTCTTGTAAATATCAAATGCATCCTCGTGTAAACAGTTATTATCCAAAATCTTTTGTTTTCAAAAATCATAAAAATATTTGCAAAATCTTTTTGAAAAATTGCATAAAAATTTGCTAAAACCTTTTTCAAAAATCCATGAAAAGTTTAAACCTTTGAAATTTGCATCACAAAAATATTTTAACCATTGTACATAGCATTTGCATAGCATTCATATTTTTCGGATTGAATTTGATAATTGAACAATTCTACGTAAAATCTAAATATTGGAGCTTGGTTGGACCTTGAATCTACCTAATCACAGGAACATTATAGGAACTTGAATTGAGGTACTTCAGGTCTAGTTGACTTAATTCTTTGAGAATTGTGATACTTGGTTCAATGTATTTTTAGCTACCTAAGTAGAGTATTTCGGAGCGCACACACTGCTCGTGTTGATAATGACCTAACTTGGACACCTGCACCTTTCACTTGGCTCAACTCAGTTGGAGTGGTGAGAGGATTGGATTCGCCAGTATGAGACACACACAAGTGGAAACATCTATCCCCGTCTAAAGAGGGAAGGGCACCCCAACTCATCCAGTAGCAGAGACGTCTAAATACAAGAGAGTGTGGGTTGCAATAATGCTTCAAAAGAGGAATAGTCTACTGGATCAAGAGGAAAAACTCCTTATGTAAATGATATATATAGTATTTCAAAAAAAGAGAAAAAAGTAAAAACTCCATAAAAAAGTGGACAAACCTGATTAAAAATAAATTGCATGCCGGAGTGTAAATATTTGTATAGTCAATAAGCAAGCTTGAGCTTCAAAGTCATCATGTGAGCCTGCAGCTAGATGACTTGACTACACTGGTCATGCATCCTAGGATAGGTAGCTACACTCGCTACCGTCCATTCTTTTCTTCACCCCTCCTCTTGAGCAGGTTGTCACTTGAACTTAGAAGGGAATACCCCGCTCCTCGAAGAAAGAGTTTTGGATTGGGGAATCATTGGGTTGTCATGTTGGAGAAGTAAGTCTCTTTGTCATTTCAGTTGAGGGGAGCCACTATCACCTACACTGTACAAGTGAGATTCATAGACATAAGGGTTTGCTTATGAGTTGAAGTAGTCTGACCTGGCTATTGAGGAGACTTGGGCAGTGTTATAGGATTCTCGAAGGTTGATGTATTTCAAATCTGATTCCCAATAAGGTTCCGACCGCACTAAAACTCCAAAGGTCTGACTTAAGATCCAAACTTTGATTTTGTGAAGACAAGTTTGAGAATTAACCTGATCCACTTTCTTTCTTTTTCTTTTCTTTCTTTTTATCTCTCTACACTTATCGCATAGATGTTTGCTAAGGACTAGAAAAGGAAATTATGGGGGGGGGGGGTGACAAATCTCCATTTCATCAATTTTATTTTAACATTTTGGCCTTAAAAATCCTTGCTAATGCATGTAAATGCCTTAATCTGTACGAATTAACATTCATTCTTTGTTGCATAAATACTGTATAAAATAGCATTTTTATAACTAAAATTATAGAATAAATAAAAGAAAAGAAAAGAATAAAATTCCAAAGGTATTTTATAACCCTAAACCCTGAGACATAGACATCTTGATGACTAGTTCAACAAGGAATAAGGGCCAGAAATACACTAAAAATCTCATTTACTAATTCACCAATAATGCGTTTTTGGACTCATTTCAATTTCTACTTTTTATACCTCAAATAAAGAAACTTTTTACATTAAAGCTATAGATAATAATATATAGAAAATACAAAATTTATTTCATACAAAATAAGATACATTGCACAATTTATACTCTAAATAAGATTCGAAAATCCCAACTTCCCATATCCATATTCTCAAATAAAAAATCAAAATATTTCAAAATCACTTTAATTTTATATAACTTTTAATAAGTTATTTAATAAAGGTGGTTTCATGTTTTTTGGAGTTAAGGTGTGAAAGTTACGTTTTCGACCCCTATTATACATTATACCCGAATAACAAAATTCTATTATTTATTCTTTATTATTTTATATTTTTTAAATTGTGTAAATATTATTTATATCATATAGCATATTAAAACTAGAATAAAACCATAAATAAGACATTAAAATAACATAGGTATATAAAATACATAGATGAAATACCTATACTTATACTATATAATTTATACCCCTATTTCTTTAAGTGCACAAATGACGTCATAAAAATATATAATAAAAATACATTTGTACACTTAAAAATAAGTTTTAAATATATAAAATAAGAAAATAAAATAATAAAATCAAAAATACAAAATAAAAATAAAAAAATACAAAACATATATGAAAATACATATAAATATATCCCTAAAACTTAATTTATAATAAAGAACATCAAAAAATAAATAAAATCATAAAAAATATTACTTAAAATAATAAACATTTTTTATTTTATAATAAAAACAAATAAAACCATTTACTATTTTTAACTAATTATTTTTGAATAAAGGAGCTCTTTTTGTCTTGTTGTGGGCTGACGTGGCCCAATGGGCTTCTAGGGATTTTTGACTTCGGTCAACTCCCCATCTTTCTTCTGACTTCTGTCAGAAGTCTCGAGCAACCTACCTTTTTCGATTTTCCAGGTCGCCCTGTTGCTCCTTCCACCTCAAGCTCTTCATGGATCCCATTCCCATCATGATCCTCTCTCACACAACATCTTCAAGTCCTTTTGATCTTCCTCGAGCGTGGTGGTAATTGATGTCAAAGTCCTCTAGAACCCATTGTCTATAAATAACTCCATCGGGTCCTCCTTCCCTTCTTGATCCCTCCTGAAGCCTATGATCGAGTCTAGGTGTTTGTGAGTGAAGGTCAGGTGACAACTGAATCTTCCTCACGTCTAGAGTACGTCGGAGAAAGGAGAGAAGGAGGTTCACGACGAGTTCCGGCCGCCCTACTCCATGAGCCCCCTCTCAGGTATAAGAGCTGATTTCTTTTCTATCTTGGGTAGTTTTAATTCCCGTATTTTAATTCCAGTCTATAGTTTTGCTTTTTAATCAGTAGTTTAGTCTAGATTAGTTAAAGTCCTTCACCTAAGCTCCATCATGATTTCACCATGATCTGACCGATCTTCGACCCCCATATCATTCCCACTATCTTCCCCTACACCTTCTTCATCTGACTCGACCATATGATAAACCAGATCGACCCTCGATCTGCGAATCGAAGGTCAAACTCTGCTGCTCGTCAAACCTTTGCTTCCCACCTCCATTTTGATGTAGAACAGCTTCAAAATGGGCCGAGCTTCATCGTCTTGGACCCAGTAACACCCCTATGTAGGTACCAGTTTGAATAGGTCCCTACTAGGGGGTGAATTGACTCCAAGTTTGACCCCCAGGTGCTTGGAATGCCATCGACTTGCCATGACCCATCACTAGGTCGTGGACCTTGAGAATGGAACCATTGGATGCAGAACAACAACATCAATGTGGAGACCACCTCAGCGTTGCGGAAGGAGCTTCGGAGAGCGAGGAATCTATTGAATAAGAAAGAACACGCTCGTGTTCTTCCCTATTCTTGGAGATGGACCCAGCACCGTTGGATGGAGCCATATGCTCCATATTGCACTAGAGACATCGGATCTTCTAGATGCTGCACCGTTCGATCGCACCCCACAATCTAATCCCAGGCATCCAGATGTGAAGGGGTACTACTCACGTAGATGATGCCACGTGTATAAGTAACTTGCATCCTGCCATCAGTCTCCACGCAAAGGAAGGGGTAAATTTCTAATCTCACCCCGTAAATTTTTTGTATTTATTTATTAAACCTCTAAATAAAATGTCAAGTGTAAATAAAATAGGAATTTCGCAGACATTCCCTTGTATTTATTGAATATTGTCTCTGGGTCCAGTCCACGTCACCTCACATGTCATCCCACATGAGGTGGCAAAATTGAAACAGTACCCTTGCAGGTTTTTGTATTTAATTTTAGTCCATTAAATTCTAATGTGTGTTGTGCACTTCTAGGAAACTTGTGTGTATGTCCTTGGGCTTTATTCTAATTGCAACTATACCCCTCCCAGTTTATGTATTTTGGTGCTTTAATTTCATTTATTAAAATGGCACTCGTGCTTTAAATACTGTGCAAAAATAGTATTATATGCTTGCTAGCATGCGCTTTCACGTCCCATTTTTATTTTAGAATTTTTGACATTTAAGATATTTATTAAAAATTAAATGAGCATGTTTTTGTCTCTGTTTGCATTATAAAATACTAAAAAATCGAAAAACATTTTGAAAAATTCCTAAAAAAAATCATATATTATCTGTTTTATCATGTTTTAGCTCCAACACACTTATGCCACTTCGGCTACCCTTGTTAGTTCAATCGAGTTATCGATCAAATCAGATGTTAAGTTCGTTGCAGTCCGGTAATCGAGACTTCGTCAGAAACACCACTCGGACTTACATGTAGGATCAAGTTCAAGCGGCAGATTTATTTCACTTGGGCAAGCCCAGGGTCGAACTCAGGGAGGCAGCTATCTCCTTAGGCAAATTTTTAGTGAATTCTGAGGTCTGATTTTCAGAAGAATATTTTTGGTCTTTTTATAAACTTTTATGCAAATAAAAGAACAACAATGCAAGTGCAAGACAAATTTGTAAGTTAAATGAAGAAATATGGTCAAATAAAGTCCAAATTTAATGAAATTGGGCCAGATGATGGAATGCAATAAAACTAAATGACTACATTTTTTTGGAATTTTTAGACTCTAGATGAATTAACTATGAATAAAATATGGATGCAGGGAAGTTTTTACAAAATTAATCTTAATAAATATAAGATACATTATTTTTAGATATAAAAATTATCCTCGATAGGTCTAAGTAAGAGGAATCCAGGAAAATTAATAAACCTAAAAATCTATGTGAATTGGACCTATTAAAAATCAATTAGGCAAATTACTGTTTGATTTATTTAGGCCTTAAAATGCATGCAAATGCAATGATTTTTGGGCACAGTGTAGAGTAACATATCCTATGTCTAATGTGATTTTATGGTGATTTTTAGAGCGACAAAGAATTTAATATTAAATAGAAGGCACACAGTGTGTAAAATATATCGAATTTCACCAAAATAATATTATTAAATTCAAGATGGCTCATAAAAATAGGACATGTGTTACACAAGATAGAGGACAAGTTAAACTACAACATGCAATTTTTGAAATTTAAAAATGATGAAATATGGACACCTAAATATGCATGAAAAGACAGGGGCCAAAATGCAATACATAAAATAATATTCTTAAAATAAAACATGCAGATAGGGACTTAAGTGTAATTACCTATAATGAAGGAAGTATGAGTGCAAAATTCTCATCGGAACACGTGCTCCTCACATGATTCGCCAGGCAAGGTCCAAAGTGCAATTTTTGAAACTTTCCGAGGCCTCTGTATAATTTACCCAGCTATCACATGAGATACACGTGAGGGGGCTAGGATCGGACGGCTACGGAGGCTCGGGCAGAGACTTGGATGTCTTTGGAGGTTCGGATCAGCTTCGGGTCAGCTCGGTCACTTCGAGCCTAG
Organism: Ottelia alismoides; assembly: GCA_037367405.1. Taxonomy (NCBI): domain Eukaryota; kingdom Viridiplantae; phylum Streptophyta; class Magnoliopsida; order Alismatales; family Hydrocharitaceae; genus Ottelia; species Ottelia alismoides. Next base: position 340,231 of record JAZKJV010003233.1, on the reverse strand, counting down.
GGTCGAGGAAGAGGCTCGGAGACTACATGTGGTGAAGGCTGGACCGCTAGATCAGGAGCAATCCAACGTTGCTGATTGCTGGTGATGTGGCTTCTGAGGGACCGTCAAATCGTGGTCGATCCAATGGAGGGGATGGGTGATGATGCGACGTGATGTAATCCGTCAGATCAAGATTGATCCGACATTATTCGGCGATGGAGGCGATGACGACGTGGCGGAGTGGTGGCCGTTGGATGGCGATCAATCCAACGGTGGCATCAAGCAGGCTATGTGTCGTGCAGAGGTCCGTCGAATCGGGAAGATCCAACCATAGCTGGAAGTCTTCTTCTCCGGTCCACCGCCTCCTGCGGCGGACTTGGCGGGGATCCGACGATGATGCTCTGGCTCTGCCATTGTGGTCGTGGAAGCTCGTCGGCGACTCCTTGATGGCTCAGGTCGATCGTGGAAGCGTCAGGAGTCCTCTGGAGACTCTGGGTGTGGCTGGAGTCGATCGGAGACCAGTGGAGACGAAGCTCGAAGCGGCTCCGACGTGAAGTCCGTCCAATGAAGAGATAGGTCCTACAGGGTTAGCTTGTGCAATAAAGCATGTGCAACGTGCTCGTGAGGTATGTGGGAGTGCGGTGAGGCATGAAGCTTGAAGTGGTGATCGGACTTTGAGCTTCTCCACCGTGACCGACGGAGCTGTGAGCTGAGATGGTACGAAGCATCGTGGAGGCGATCTGATGATGGCGCGAAGATGAGAGCTCCAAGGCGGAGCTCGGTGGAAGGTCGGAGAGGCGTGAAGATGATCAGAGAAGCGGAATAAATTAAGAGAAAATCGAAGAGGGATAGGATGAAGATCGAAGAAGACGATGGAGGATGCTACCTGGGGCTAGAAGCTCGGGAATGAACTCCTAGTCATCACTCAAGGGTTGGCAGCTGGCCCGAGCTCGTGCAGCTCGTCGAGGAGGCTACGACATGGCATGCTACGTCGTGGATCTCGCCGGAGATGGTTCTCTGTCGTCGCTCGGATTCAACCTTAATCCCTGGCACAGATAGGAAGACTCGAGCTCTAGGAACTCTCATGTAATGGAGGATGGGGTGAAAAGTGGCCGAAGGCGTTGGATTTATATAGAGAAGGTGAGGTGCATGTGATGGGAGGCATGGTTTGTGAAGTGGTGGAGCAACAAGGAAGGTTGTTATGGAGATCGTGGAGGCCGGCGAGGATGAAGGAGGTATGGGCGATGTGGGCGAGGTGACAGGGGGCGGAGAAGGTGGCTGGAGTGGAGTCAGAAATAGAAAGGGGGTGGAGCCGTCGCGAGGTGGGTGACGTGGGCGAGGCCCCTTCGGGAGGTAGGAGACGATGCCTCACCGTTGGATCTAGTGATCCAACGACCAAGAGGTGGGTGCAAGGAGACGGTCCAGATCATATCGGAGTAGCGCCATCAAAGGGTGTAGGGAACGCCACGTGGCAGCATTGGAGCGCGGTGCTAAAGAATGGTGGGGATTAGATCTGGCGTAGGATCGAATGGTCGCGATTGAGCTGGGGTGAGCGGGTGAGATCTAATCATCGGGGCTAAGATCCAACGGCCATGAGCATGCAACATGGAGCGCTAAGGTTAAGTAGGAGACATGCTGTCTTGATGAGATCTAGGAATAGATCGGACGGCTGAGAGATGATGCGGCATGGAGGGACAAGATCTGAAGAAGATCTAACAGCTAGGAGGCGAGGTGCGTGGCGAGCAATGGAGTGGGCCGCGTGGCGCAACCAGATGGCACCATGTGGCCCAATCTGGTTGGCTGAAAAAGAATGTGAGATAAGGGGGAAGATGGCCGAATTTGGAAAAAGTCAAAACATAAAAGTTGTAGATCTCTATGTTTCATGTTGACCAAAATGAAAACGAGGTCAAATAAAGTAATAAAATACAAGGGTACAAATATACATACATATAGTGTACAATGGGGTCCCAAAACCCAAGTTTGGCATACGAGCTCTGAATTAAATGAAATTGGTCTCGTTTTGAAGGTCTCTGAATATATATTAATTTTAAAGTGAGTAGACCTAGATCAAAGGCTGTATGAGAGAGATATGTGCATTCTAAGGTCCATGGTCTCCAACTTGGTTTGGGGTTTTATTGGGCAATTATTCAAGTTAGCATTTTTTTGGTATTTTTCTTGTATTATTTGTTAGTAATATATATAATATAAATTGAATTTATGGAATTTATAGTTAGTGTAAAACATATACATATGAGTGAATTGGGCTTCTTATTTAATGCAGATGTGAATGCTAAAGTGCAAATGCTATCAATGCATGCATGAATGCTAATTATGCAATTTTTGTGGAAATATGCTCCTAATTACTCGGGAACAAGGCTCTATTTTCAACTTTAAGAGTGATGAATCACAGATTCATCAACCCCCTATACTTAAACCTTTCTCGTCCCTGAGCAACTAAAATGTAAAGCAAGAGTGAAATGAAATTGGGTTCCATACCAAGGTCATGAACAAAAGTGGAAAATGGAGCTTGACTCGATCTTTGGATTAATAATGTGGCGGAACCTTATTGGGATCTGAACTTAAGACCTAACAGACTTCAAGTTCCACAAGTCTTCTATTCAAGACACCTTAGTAGTCAGGTCAGAACAAATCCTCATATGCAAATTTCTGATGACTGTAATTCTTACTTGTACTGTGTAAGTGTAAAATAGCTCTCCACACCAGAAATGGATAAGAACCAGCCTTCTCTAACAGTTAATTCTAATTCCCTTGTCAAGTAACTCTTTCCTTGAGGTGCGGGGTATTCCCTTCTAAGTTCAAGTGCGATCAACTCAAGAGAAGGGGTGGAGAAAAGAATGGACTGTAGCCAGTGTAGCTACCTATCCCAGGATGCCCGACCAGTGTAGTCAAGTCATCCAGCTGCAGACTTCTTGCTAATATACATACTCCGACAAGTATTTTTTTCACTCAGGCTCGTCTTATTTTTTTGGAGTTCCTGCATTTTTTTTCTTTTTTTTCCTTTTTTTCTTTTCGAAATATATACAAGGTGCATCATGTACATCAGGAGTTTTTCCTCTTGAGCCAGTAGACTACCCCCCTTTTGAAGCATTATTGCAACACACAGCATCCCGTCCTTAGATGTCAACACCACCAGACTAGGTTGAGATGCACTACCCTCCCTAGAGGAGGACGGATGTTTCCACCCATGTGCTATTCCGAGCCAAAGGATTCTACCTCCTCACCACCTCATCAATGAAGAGCTACATGCATGGTGCTTGTCCATGTTAGGTCACTGTCTAAAAGAATCATGCGTGTGAACGAGATATTCTATTTAGATTAATCAAGATGACATGTGAAGATAGACTTGCAGACTCAAAGAATTAAGTCACTTGACATGAGAAATCTAACTCCAGTTCCTATAAGGTTCCTCTAAAATTAGGTGAATTAAGGTCAAATCAAGTCCCTCCTCAACATCTATTCATAACTTTGTTCAGAACCCACTAGCTTTTCACATTACATATGCAAGATATGCAGATGAGGTGCAGATGACATGCTATGTAGATGAATGCAAGACTCTCTCTCTTTTGAATGCAAGGATGATATGCAAGAGTAAATAATAAGCCTTTTTTGTTTTTGTTTTGTTTTTTTTGTGTGTTTTTTTTCAAAAATTTGGTATACCTCCTATTTTACAACAATTTTTCAAGAGTTTTATAAGTGTTATACAAGTTACACATTTGTTATGCAATATACATATTATACAAGTATACAATTTTTTTTATTTACAAAAGTTTTACAAGTATTATATAATATACTATACAAGTATACAAAAATATTTTTTTTCAATTTTTACCCACCTGTAATTATTGCATAATATATACAAAAATACGTAAAAATACGTGAAAGTACGAGCTATGGGTAAAGTATATATGTAATATATACACGCCCCCTATACTTAGTGTGTGCTATGTCCTCAGAGCACAAATAGCAAGGAAGAAGACATAGCTCGTGCTAAGTGTAGGAGAGCCAAAATAGAAAAAATGTATAGAAGTCGTCCTACCCCCTATACTTAGGCTCTAGCAGCCTAATTGTAGATGAAAATAAAAAAAACAGGGCGGACGAGGTCAAGAGGGGAAGTGGATGAGTAGATATACATGATGGGCATCGGTCCCCCTTATACTTAGGCTCAGGTCAGCCTAAGTATAGGGCTGGAGTGAGTATGTGGACCGATGAGATCTGAAGGATGTATAGTGAATAGACTCAGGTGACTCTGTCCTCCTATACTTAGGATCTGGTCATCATAAGTATAGTAGTAGATGGAAATATATGAAGATGGGGTGAGTGATTAAAGTCGCAAGAGGGAGGGGAAGAATATACATGAATGATGGGTATATACAATGATCACGATCTGAATCTTTCTAGATGCTGCTGATGGCGAGAGCTCACTGCTGCAAGGTCTCATGCGCGGCTCTATGTGTATCTATTAAGTCTGTCTCGCGCATGAATACAATCTCCTCAACATGGACTAACTGTTCATTAGGTTCGACGAAGTACTTCGGCAATTGTCCATTGACTAGGAATGTATGTGCTTCATCTATGAGATTTGAGATCTCAACACATCCACTATCATGCACCGCACAGACTATGAATGGGTCCGTCCACTTGGATTTCAGCTTGCCATGGAAAACCTTTAGCCTTGCATTGAACAACCATACCTTCTGTCCGAGAACAAAGGTCTTTCGTCTGATATATCTATCATGCCAACGCTTTACTTTGTCCTTGTACACCAAATTGTTGTCATATGCTCGGTTTCTGACTTCCGCAAGCTCATTCAGATCCATCTCTCTTTGTTTCTGTCCTAAGTGTGTGTTCCAGTTAACCTTCTTGATTGCCCATTCTGATTTATGCACTAATTCTGCGAGCAAATGGCATGACTTCCTAAATACCATCCTCAATGGAGAGGTTCCTAACGGTGTCTTGTAAGCTGTCCTATAAGCCCATAGGACTTGATCAAAGATCTGAGACCAGTCCTTCCTGTCTGGGCGAATAAGCTTATGTAATATGGTTTTTCCCTCCCTATTTGACACCTCAGCCATGCCATTGATCTGTGGGTGGTAAGGACTAAGGACACGGTGTTCGATGCAGTTATCCTTCAAGAGCTTCTTTACATCTCTGTTCACGAAGTGGCTACCCCCATCTGATATCAACATTTTAGGGATCCCGAACCTAGAGATGATGTGATCTCTAATAAATTTACAGACAGTCCTACTGTCTACGGCTCGGGTTGGGATAGCCTCCACCCACCCTGAAAGAAAATCTACTGCCAGAAGGATGTATTTGAATCCATGGCTGACATGGAATGGGCCCATGAAGTCGATGCCCCAGGCGTCAAAGACATCACAAATGATGACAGGATGCATCAGCATCTCATCTTTGGAACCAACAGTTCCTCCCATTCGCTATCATACTGGGCACGACTTCGCAAATGTGAGCGCATCGTGAAACAGAGTCGGTCGGTATAAGCCACACTGAAGTACCTTCCATGTGGTCCTCTTCCCGGAGTGGTTTCCTCCGGCCTCCATATTGTGGCATAAAGTAAGGACACTTTGATATTCCTCCTGAGGAATACACCGTCTCCAAACACAATCTGGTCCTTCAAAGAAAAGGATCGGATCCTCCCAATGGTAATTTCTTTAATCCCACTTTAGTCGGTCTATGTGGCTCTTGGGCCAATCTTCGGGAACTTTCTTGGAGAGAAGATAGTTCACTATATTGGCGTACCATGGGAGTGAGTCGACAACAAAAATCAACTCGTCAGGGAAGGAGTCTCGAATCAGTGTATCATCAGAAGCATTAAGATCCTTGAGACGGGAGAGGTGATCAGCTACTATGTTCTTCTTTCCAGGTTTATCACGAATGTCCAAATCAAACTCCTGGATAAGCAGAATCTACCTACCTAAGAAGATGCGCCTTCGCGTCCTTCTTTTCCATTAAGTACCGTAGCGTTGTATGGTCAGTGAACATAATCACCTTGGATCCAATTAAGTGAGATCCAAACTTATCCAAGGCGAACACTACTGCAAGCATCTCCTTTTCCGTAACTATATAGTTACGCTGAGCAGTATCGAGCACTTTGCTTACATAGTGTATAGAGAACAGGACGCCATCCCTCCTCTGTCCTAACACAACCCCAACAGCAAAGTCCGAGGCGTCTGTCATGATCTCAAAAGGAAGAGACCAATCTGGGGCTTGTAGGATCGGGGCGTCCATGATCATCCTTTGTAATTGCTTAAAGGCTTCAAGACATTTGTGATCAACAATGAACTCCATGTCCTTGCCCAAAAGCTCAGTTAGCGGTCGTGCAATCTTAGAGAATTCTTTGATAAATCTTCGATAAAATCCAACATGCCCGAGAAAGGACCGCAACTGTTTCATGTTGGTTGGTGGCTGGAGTCGTCTGATCACGTCCACCTTGGCAGGGTCAACCTCCATTCCTCTCTTGGAGATGACGTGCCCCAACACAATGCCCTCCATCACCATGAAGTGACTTTTCTCCGAGGAGAGCACCAGATTGACCTCACAACATCGCTCGAGGACTCGGTCCTGATCCCTACGACAGGAATCGAAGGAATCACCGTAGACCGAGAAGTCATCCATGAAGACTTCCAGGAATTCGCCGACCATTTCGGCTAATACATCAATCATGCACCTTTGAAAAGTACAAGGAGCATTGCATAACCCAAAGGGCATGCGCCTGAAAGCATAGGTACCAAAGGAGCATGTAAACGTAGTTTTCTCCTGGTCATCAGGAGCTATGGCTACTTGATTGTAGCCCGAGAACCCGTCTAAAAAGCAAAAGAATTCTTTCCTTGCTAATCTCTCTAAGATCCGATCAATGAACGGTAGGGGGAAATGATCATTCTTCGTCGCAGCATTCAAACGCCTGGAATCCACAAAGACGCACCACGATGTGGGTACTCACGTCACGGTCTCCTCTCAGTCCTCATTGGTGGTCGTCTGAATTCCCGACTTTTTCGGGATAACATGGATTGGTGCCACCCATTTAGAATCAGATATGGGATAAATGATACCCGCGTCGCACCATTTCTTTATCTCCTTCTTCATGACCTCTCGTAAATTTGGATTCAACCGACATTGGAATTCACAAGAGGGTTTAGCCTCATTCTCTAAGTAGATATGGTGCAAACACAGAGCGGGATTTATCTTGTGGAGATCGGAGATGCTCCAGCCTATCACCTTGTGATTTTTTTCTAGGTTCTCTAGCAAGCGAGATTCCTTCTCCTCGGTAAATCACGAGCTGATGATGACTGGATATTTCTTCTCCTGTCCTGCAAGGAAGGCGTAATTAAGCGTTGTGGTTAAAGGCTTGAGCTCAGGTAAGGTGTCATCATCAAGGAAGTCTGGATCAATCGAATCTGGCTCTGTGTTGGTAGTGGCTGGATCTGTCTTTGAAATTGCTGTCACCAAACTCATTCGGTTCTAGAGTCAGATCGTCAAAGGTTTCCGAGCAATTGGCAAAAGCCACGTCCGACTCATCATCCTCATCATTTGATTGTCTTAAAGAGGGAAGGACTGCTAGGCCCAGTTGGGCCTCTACATCATCGAAGATGTATGGGGATGCACACTCTGCGTTGTATTCGTTTCTAAGGTCTCACAAATTGACTCATGCATAAGATCTTCTCCGAAGGAGAGGGACTCATCGATGCTAGCTGGATTCTGTCTCCATGGCCCAACAGTGTCTACATGAATACAATCTGCTTCAGACGAAGATTACTCGGTGTTGGATTCTGAATCCGACCTTTGCACCTAGTCTGTTTCATCTCAAGTTCATCATCTCCGCCTGGAGTTTGGAATTGGATCTTCCAGATCTTGTAATCAAATAAGGCCCCTGCTGTTCTGAGGAAGGGCCTTCCTAGTATGATCTGGGAGTCTCTCCAATTCGAGGGGTCTCCATATCAAGGACTGTAAAGTCCACAATATAATCCTGACCCTCGACTTTGATGACAACATTCCTCAATTTTCCTTGGGACCTCTTGGTTGATTTATCTGCAAACTAAAGTAGTGCTCTAGATTTCCTAAGAGATCCGAGATTAAGCCACTCAGAGAGGGTTGTAGGCATCAAGTTAATTGAGGATCTGTTGTCAAGGAGAGTGCGTGCAAACGCAATGTCATCGACATGACTCACCATATAATGTGCTCACATGTCTCTTCGTTTCCTCGAAAATGCATTCTTTATTACGCAAGTAGTGGCTACTGACAGAATATGTTTCTCAACATGGCTTTTGGTCTTCCTACTAACCCTAGTAGGTGTGCATCCCACCTTAAGGCACTTCTGGAATGCAGGTGTCATGTCCACATACTTATCAAAAGGGATTGTGACCTTGATGTACTTGTTACATAATTCTACCATCTCAGGGTCATATTTTTGTATTTTTTGGTTTTCTTCTTTCCACCCTTAAAAGCTCGGGGGAAAGGGATTATTGATGCTCACTCAGATTCCGAAACCAAAAGATTTTCATTGATAGGAACTGAGTTCTGTACGGGACTCTGACGCTTATACTAACTCTGACTCTGACTTTAACTAAAAGGAAATTTCTGCTGTGAAACCGATGATGCGGCTGCTGGGACATCCTCCTTAGATGGAGGTGTGGGCTCTTAATCGATCTCGCCGGACTCACTGCTGGTGTTGTTCTCCTTCTTCTTCGAGGACTTGGAAGTCCTCTTCTTCTGCCAGTAGTGGTGGTGCTGTTGCTCCCCTGCCTCCAAGTTCTCCTCAGGTAGAGACTTGGAGGTGTCTTCCTCTGGTGCTCGTGCCCGATCAGGTACGATCACGGTCCTTCTGCTCTTGAGGGACATGTGATTAACATTATCATACGAAAGGATCTCATGTTCAGATAAAGAGTTATCTGAATAGTATACCTGATCTCGTGGTCGGTTATGGCCTTGATTTAAGCTATTTGGGTTGGCCTGAACCTGGGCGAGAATTGGGGTCTTTGGCGCCATTTGCTGGTCCTAGGTACAAGAAACACAATTCAAATCCGTTCTCATATCCAGGTAGGCATTCTGAATCTGTTGGACCCTATCAGTCAAGGTCTGGATTGCTAAGGTGAGGGACTCCAATTCGCTTGTGGGTGGGGCTTGTTGCTGCTGACTCGAGGATGAGTTCCTATATTGGACCTGCTGGCCATGCTGATACTGCTGCTGATGGGAAGGTGGTGGAGGGCCCTGTTGGCCTGAGTGGAATGTGTGTTGCTGCTGGTGCTGCTGAGGCTCGTACCCTTGTCCAGATCGGGACTGTACGAAGCACGGTGCGAGGATGGAGCTGTTTTCCTGGTAAGCTAGGGAAGGTCGGTGTGGCTGACCGTTCCCTATCCCCGACTGTCTGCCGATGGGTCATGACTGTACCACAGCCTGTTGATCTTGAACACCTGCGGAGGCTCCTCATATCCTATCTCCCCTTGTGGGGGTGTGTGTTTCTCCTGCTGAGTGTATGTCTGCTCTTCTACCCAGCTACTTTGAGGCCCCGGTTCCTGCTCTTGTACAAGATGGACTCAGTGTACAGGTACATGTGGTGCAGAAGGGGAAGGTAGTCGTATCTTGGCTACCTTCTCAGTCAGTTCCCCCGCTTGTTTCGGCAATCGCGAGAGTGCCTCAAGGTCAGTGACCCTCTTGTGAATCGGCTCGACCATGGTTAACTTGTCAGCTATTATCCCCATGCTGGGGATGAGGTCGTCCGTCAGATCCGCTACAGTCTTCCTAGTTTTTCATTGGATAGGCTTGAGGGAGACAACTGATAGGCCCTGGTGGCTTGAGATCTGCCTGTTTCCGCCATCTTCTCCAGGATCTTCCATACGACATCTTCGTTCTTGTTCAGATAGCTTCCTCCACAGGCGGCACTCACTAACTCCTGCATCTCTGGGGTCATGCCACAGAACAAGGTCTGGACTAAGATCACTTTTGTAATGTCGTGGCAAGGGTATTTCTGTGTTAAGTCATTGAATCTGTCCCAGGCTTCATGGAATGGTTCATTGGGTCCCTGGAGAAACTCGCGATCTTGGTTCTCAACTGATTAGTCCTACTGAATGGGTACAACTTCTTCAAGAAAAGGTCCTTGAACTGCATTTAGGTCGTACATCTCACCCCGAGATTTTTTGACCAATGCGCAGCCTTATCTCCTAAGGTAAACATGGTGGACTTCAGCCTGATGTAGTCTTGCCCAACCCTAGGGTGACTAAGGTTGTTGCAAACCAGCTCGAAGTCTCTAAGAAAAGCATAAGGTTCTTTATTGGCATTTTCCGTTGAACTTCGGTAGCAAGCTCAGAAAGTGGGGCTTCAACTCGAATGCTTCAGGGGAAACCTTAGGTACTAGCCAACTATGTATTTCATTCTCTACGAGATTGTATGCGGCTACCATGGGTTGGTCAATTCATTCAGCCTCGATCACCTGTCCATTCCTATCCATCAGTCATGCATTCAGTTGTTCGGCTCTATCAATCCAGGCCAATACTAGGAGCATGGGGTCCTCTCTGGGTTCCTCATCGTCAGGGTTCTTCTTTGGCATTTTGTCTTCTTTTCTTGGGTAAAGAAGATGGTCTGGGTTAGAGGACATATCAATGAAGACATTCTCACCGAGTCAATGGTCTTCCTCGGTGAGATCAGAGGAGAGAAAAGTGTTGGTTTGAGGGTAACCACACTAGGAGTGATGGATCCCAAACTCAAGAGGGTCATGAGTTCGGGTTGGCCCAAGTTGCGCTTGGGCCAGTGAAGATGAGCTTTGTGAGGGGTTCAAAGAAAGATTAGAGAATCGGGAGTAGATATCCCCCCAGTCAGTCATCTTGGATGACAAGAAGAAGAATCGGGAGTTCTAAGTGTAAGATAGGATTTTACTTCTACATGAAGCAAGCAAATGAATCCAAACCCTGTTTTTCACATCAACACGGTGAAGGACTCGAAATCAAGTCCGATTAATCTGGTTGATTTTAAGTGTGAATTTATCAGAGAAGTAGCAAAGGTTACGTGGCCTATAGGGGAGTCGGCTAAAAGATGGATGCGTCTCCCCTGTTTAACCTAACGCCTAAGATACCAACACCCTTCCTTTCTCCGCTCCTATCACCAGCCGAAAGTTCAAGGACCTGCCCCTATCTACCTACAAAGTAGGCGGAGGCTGACAAGGTTGTAATTTCACCCCTATCTATATGCCGGAGCAGGCGGAGGCTACTAGCAACTTGTTTTCGCCCCTATTTACCTACCGGAGTAGGCGGAGGCTACTTGGTGTTGGTCAGTTGAACCCGTAGTTCAGCCTGTGATATTTGCTCGGATCGGGGTATGCGAAATGGAAGGCGAGGGTTTTTGGCTCTGCCCTAGGGTGCATACACTCTAGTACCCTCACTAAGCCTGAAAACAAGATCAAGGTTACTCTCCCGCAAACAGAATTTCCGATTTTATTGATTTTTTTGATCAATTTTGTTAGCAGTCCCAGTTTTAAGTTAGGTGACCACTGGTTTAGTCCAACCTCAAAGCATGCCTATCGTCCAGTCCCAATTTCCCTTTTATCCTAAGCTTGAAAAACCAAGGTGAAGGAGTCGAGAAAAGCCGATGCAAGATAAAACCATGATGGTATGCAAAGAAGAGAAGACTTACAGTGATCCTTTCGCTTTTTTATGCAGGATGCATAACAGAATTGAAAACTTTATTCTATATGCAATGCAGACGATAAAAACTGCTCCTAAACAAGCAATTTTATTAGCGAGTGAAGCACATATTGAATTTGGCTAGATCTGTAGTCTTAGTGCATCTTTTATGTGTGAAGTGTGGTCCTAGAATTTACGAGCCCAAGCAAGTCCTAAAGTAGCTTTAAGAGCTGCAAGTGCAAGCCTATTCTATGTAAAAGCAATCTACACAGCACATGGGGACACGTTTCCACTATACTTACACACGCTAGATCCCAAACGGGAACCAATGGAAAAATGCAAAAAATAAACAAAATAAAAGTAAATGACAAATCCTCTCAAATCTCTCAAATTATTTAATGCAAGCTCCTCGGTTTGCCTGGTGAAGCGCCTTCGACTCCTCGTTCTCCTCGCACGAAAATAAATTGAGGTAAGATAAAGGATGACATAAAATACACGAAAATAACTGAAAGAGAAATATTAATAAGAAAAGCCAGAATCAGACTACCCGGGGATGGAAAATCTAAACTCATAATTCTCTAAAAATTAACTTAAGCCATGCCTCCCCGGCAATGACGCCATTTTGATGCCACCTCGGTTACCCGTGTTAATTCAACCAAGTTATCGATCAAATCAGATGTTAAGTTCATTGCAATCAGGTAATCAAGACTTTGTCAAAAACACCACTCGGACTTAAATGTAGGATCAAGTTCAAGCGGCAGACTTATTTTACTTGGGCAATCCCATGGTCAAACTCAGGGAGGCAGCTGTCTCCTTAGGCAAATTTTTTAGTGAATTCTTGAGGTCTGATTTTCAGAAGAATATTTTTGGTCTTTTTATAAACTTTTATGCAAATAAAAGAACAACAATGCAAGTGTAGGCCAAATTTGTAAGTTAAATAAAGAAATATGGTCTAATAAAGTCCACAATTAACGAAATTTGGCCAGATGATGGAATGCAATGAAACTAAGTGACTACAATTTTTTGCAATTTTTAGACTCTAGATGAATTAACTATGACTAAAATATGGATGCAGGGCAGTTTTTACAAAATTAATTTTAATAAATACCAAGATACATTATTTTTAGATATAAAAATTATCCTAGATAGGCCTAAATAAGAGGAATCCAGGGAAATTATAAACCAAAAATCTCTGTGAATTGGACCTACTAAAAATCAATTAGGCAAATTACGATCTGATTTATTCAGGCCTTGGAATGCATGCAAATGCAATGACTTTTGGGCATAGTGTAGAATAACTTATTCTAGGTCTAATGTGAATTTATGGTGATTTTTAGAGCATCAAATAATTTAATATTAAATAGAAGGCACACCGTGGGCAAAATATATCAAATTTCACCAAAATAATATTACTAAATTCAATATTGCTCACAAAAATAGGACACGTGTCACACAAGATAGAGGACAAGTAAACTACAACATGCAATTTTTGAAATTTAAAAATGATGAAATATGGACACCTAAATATGCATGAAAAGACAGGGGCCAAAATGCAATACAAAAAATAAAATTTCTTAAAATAAAACGTGCAGATAGGGAATTAAGTGCAAATACCTCTAATGCAGGGAGTATGAGTGCAAAATTCCCACCGGAACACGTGCTCCTCACGTGACACACCTAGTAGGAACCAAAGTGCAGTTTCTGAAACTTTTTGGGGCCTCTATGTAATTTACCCAGCCCTCACGTGAGATACACGTGAGGGGGCTAGGCTCGGACGACTATGGAGGCTCGAGAAGAGGCTTGGATGTCTCTGGAGGTTCGGATCAGCTTCGGGTCAGCTTCGGTCACTCCGAGCCTAGGGTCGGGGAAGAGGTTCGGAGACTGCACGTGGCGAAGGCTGGATAGCTAAATCAGGAGCGTTGGCGATGTGGCTTCTGAGGGACAGTCAGATCATGGTCGACGCAACGGTGGGGATGGGTGATGATATGGTGTGATGTAATCCGTCAGATCAAGATTGATCCGACGTTATCCGGGGCCGGAGGCGATGACGATGTGGTGGAGTAGTGGTCGTTGGATGGCGATCAATCCAACGGTGGCTGGAAGCGGGCTATGTGTCTTGTAGAGGACCGTCGGATCGGGAAGATCCAACGATAGCTAGAAGTCTTCTTCTCCGGTCTGCCGCCTCCTGTGACGGACTTGGTGGGGATCCGACGATGATGCTCTAGCTCTGGCCTTCCCCATTGATCGTGGAAGCTCACCGACGACTCCTTGATGGCTCAAATCGATCGTGGAAGCATCAGGAGTCCTTTGGAGGCTATGGAGGCGGCTGGAGTCGATCGAAGATCGGTGGAGACGAAGCTCGAAGCGGCTCTGGCATGATGTCTGACCAATGAAGAGAAGGGTCATGCAGGGTTAGCTTGTGCAAGAAAGCATGTACAACGTGCCCGTGTGGTGCACGCAAGTGTGGTGAGGCCTGAAGCGTGAAGTGGTGATCAGACATTGAGCTTCTCCACCGTGACCGGCAGAGCTGTGAGCTGAGATGGTGTGAAGCATCGTGGAGGCGATCTGATGATGGCGCGAAGATGAGAGCACCAAGGCAGAGCTCGGTGGAAGGTTGGAGAGGCGTGAACATGATCGAAGAAGCGGAATAAATTAAGATAAAATCAAAGAGGGAGAGGATGAAGATCGGAGAAGACGATGGAGGATGCTACCTAGGGCTAGAAGCTCGGGGAGGAGCTCCTGCTCATCGCTCGAGGGTTGGCAACTGGCCCGAGCTCGTGTAGCTCGTCGAGGAGGCTGCAGCACGACGTGATACACCGTAGATCTCGCCGGAGATGGTTCTCTGTCGTCGCTCGGATTCAACCTTAATCCCTGGCATAGATAGGAAGGCTCGAGCTCTAGGAACTCTCGTGTAATGGAGGATGGGGTGAAAAGTGGCCGGAAGTGCTAGATTTATAGAGAGAAGGTGGAGGTGCAGGTGATGGGATATGTTGTTTGCGTGAAGTGGTGGAGCGACAAGGAAGGGTGTTATGGATCGTGGAGGCCGGCGAGGATGAGGGAGGTATGGGCGACGTGGGCGAGGTGACAGGGGGCAGAGAAGGTGGCTGGAGTGGAGCCAGAAATAGAAAAGGGGTGGAGCCGTCATGAGGTGGGTGACGTGGGCAATGCTCCTTCGGGAGGTAGGAGACGACGCCTCAGTCGTTGGATCTAGTGATCCAACGGCCAGGAGGTGGGCGCGAGGAGACGGTCCAGATCAGATCAGAGCAGCACCATCAAAGGGTGTAGAGAACGCCATGTGGCTGCATTGGAGCGCACCGCTAAAGAACGGTGGGGATTAGATCTGGCGTAGGATCGAATGGTTGCGATTGAGAGGAGGTGATCAGGTAAGATCTAATCATCGGGGCTAAGATCCAACGGCCATGAGGGTGCCACGTGGAGCGCTAAGGTTAAGGTGGAGACGTGCAGTCTTGATGAGATCTGGGGATAGATCGAAAGGCAAGAAGAAGAAAATCTAACCGCCAAGAGGCGAGGCGCGTGGCGGGCAATGGAGTGGGTCGCGTGGCGCAATCAGAGGGTGCCACACGGCCCAATCTGGTTGGCTGAAAAAGAATGTGAGATAGGGGGAAGATGGCCGAATTTGGAAAAACTCAAAACATGAAAGATGTAAATCTCGATGAGATCTATAAGTTTCTTGTTGACCAAAAATGGAAACAAGGTCAAATAAAGTAATAAAATACAAGGTTACAAATATACATACATATAGTGTACAATGGGGTCCCAAAACCCAAGTTTTGCATACGAGCTCCGAATTAAATGAAATTGGTCTCATTTTGAAGGTCTCTGAATGTTTATTAATTTAAAATGAAGTAGACCTAGATCAGAGGCTGTATGAGAGAGATATGTGCATTCTAAGGTCCATGGTCTCTAACTTGTATGGGGTTTTATTGGGCAATTATTCAAGTTAGCAATTCGTTTGGTATTTTTCTTGTATTATTTGTTAGTAATATATACAGTATAAAGTGAATTTATGGAATTTATAGTTAGTATAAAATATATACAGATGAGTGAATTAGGCTTCTTATTTAATGCACATGCGAATGCTAAAATGCGAATGTTATCAATGCATGCATGAATGCTAATTATGTGATTTTTGTGGAAATATGATCCTAATTACTCGGGAGCAAGGCTCTATTTTCAACTTTAAGAGTGATGAAAGTGATGAATCACAGATTCATCACCCACAGATCCCTAAAAATAGAAAAAGTAAAGTCCTAAAAATTAAAAAAGTTCCAAAATCCAACAAAAAATATTAAAAATCACTAAAGAAATCAAAAAATATGTGTTAATATTTCTGAATTTTACTTATATTATTATCTAATTACTAAAATTGATTTGAAGAATTTTGGGTGTATTTTGCTATTTTTAATCTTCATTTCAATATCTGCCTGTTATTTAATACCTGATTTGGGATAATTTTTTTAATTTAAAAATGCATAAAAATTAGCAAAAATTCCAGAAAAATCACAAAAACATTAAAAAATATATAAAACCAAAAGACACTTTATTTTCTGTATTTTATCTACTTTTACTAGTATTTATAATTATATTAATCTATATGGGATGCATAGCCTTATATATTCTGTTATGTATTTAAAAGAAAACAAATTTAATATATATATATATATCTAAAAAGAGAATGCAAAAATATAATATTAAACATCAATATATATATATATACAAAATTAAAAACCCACAAAAATGTATATAGATATGTATACATGTATAAAGAATGTGTTTGTATATAATATACTTGGATGAGCAATAATCGCAGGCTACCAATTTTGCTCTCTATGGTTCGACCTCTACATGCTTACTTGCTATACACTTAATTTTGTATAGAATACTAAATTTTGACTCACTTATTGTTATTTATTGCTTGACTTAGATTGTAAGTTAATTGCTGATTGATCGAGGGTTCGTCGTAGCGACTATGTCTCCGCCTTGTTTGAGACATATTTTGGCCCGCGATAAATCCCGGGTCATCTCCTACCCATCACACACATTGGATATTTTGCAAAGGGTTTTTACCTCCATGTGCCTTTCTTGACTTTTGCAATATCAGTTATACTCCTCTATTTTTTGCAATATCCATTACGCCCTATCTTTTTGTTGGACATGCGAGCCCATGGCAAGCCATTATGCAATAAATGTTATTGCAAATATCATTCCCGGATATGAAATGAAGAATAACTAATTTGTAGGGTTAGTGGTGGCCATTTGGGAAAGTCGGGTTGATCGGGTTTCTTCATTCAAGCAAGGGTACAGAGGAAGAACAAACTGACATGAGAGGCCAGGGGGTTTTTGGGGGGCAACAATGGGGGGAGGTTATGAAGGGGGAAGAAAAACTCAATCTGGATTTGGCCTAGAAAAATGCAAGGCTATGGATACCATGTTCCATCAAGAAAGAATCATCCTTATAAAGAACTTGGGGGGGGGGCATCCGTGCATCCAAAATACTTAGGGCCTTTTTATTACATGGACTTCCTGAATGACGACTCCCTTGGAAAAATGAACCTTCTCTTCTCTCTGAAACAATCAATTGAGCCACATCAATCATCGCTCAATCTCTCTGCCACCAAAGGAGCTTCGCTTGCATGCAAGACGACAGGGTAGATCCCTCGCGTGCAGGAGAAGGCCCTTCCTGGGGGGGTACTGGACAAGCATCGCGGGGAATAATCCCTTTCTTCTTTCTTCCTTTATTTCCCATGATGACTAGTAGCGGGCAAATAAAAAATGTCACTTTCGATTCCGAACCTCAACATCTTGCTGCTCATGGTGTTTCATGATCAGTACTGGAAATGAATGGAGAAGTGGTGGAACGTGCCCCTTAATACAATCATGGTTATGTACCATGTCCATCTTAATGATTATACAATTGTTGATTCAATTATTGAATCATAGAGGCTGGTGCTTGGATGAATATCTAAAGTGTTATATTGAGGACTCATCAAGTACCGTCGAATGATTGTTAAGAGATGATCTTCAGCCTGAGTAAGAGAAGGCAATCCTTTCTCACTTGGTTGATATCTGACAGAACTCATGATGCAGGTCCTCTGCATGGTAATAGAGATTCGGAGGTGTCAGATTAGTTAGGACAAAGAGTGAACTTAACAAGAACGAGATAACCAAAGACCTATGTCGTATGCTGTCACGATATAGGCATGCATCCTCTGACCGGAGACATATGTGTTATTATATGTCTGAGTATGTACATTTGGCATACCAATAAGTTGATGACCTAACCAAGGTCTATACACCGGCGCGCTGGTGTGCATGCAAGGGTATATGAGTAATACAATCTCTCAAAGGGATCATACATGTTCATTTACTGAATCGGAAGACATGAGCTCACTCATGAGATATTGGGAAGAATCAAATTCCGTGCACGGTCGTCTCACTTTGGAAGCTTGACTGAATTTGTAGGTTTGATATATACTTTTGGAAAGTATATAATCAACACCTGAGTATGATATGTGCTTTTGGAAAGTATATGATCGATACCAACTCCCAATAGTCAAATGAGAAATGTAATGATAAAACCCTGAAGGAGACAGTCTAAAAGATATCTAAAACTTCGGGTTTATTCTGGGTCTTATTAGGAATAACTGAGGGTGATGTGATAATAAACGATTGTATAACCATGACGCTTCCATTCTGAGGGAGTGATGAAACAAGTCTGGATTTTAGTGACTCCTCTCGTAGAGAAGTAATCTGATCTTAGTCACAAATATTGGACATTCATTTGAATGTGATTCAGATGCAATGAGAAGATTAGATTTGCGGTCTTGATTTAATCAGGTATCTATGGGAGGCCCGAGATCTGGATTTGAAATGTGATCTCAATATCAAAGTCACTCTATGTGGAACAATACAATTGTCATGTCCTTATCTCCAAGTATCCGCGGAGAAAGCGCATTATCCTTGAAAGAGTTCATAGATAATTTCATTATTGATATATGTATCCGAGCATTAAGAAAGTGGATAAGTAAATGTGATTCAGTTACCATGAATAATATGAATTTGATTCATATTATTGGGAGAGTTATCGGAGATAACTAAATGTGATTTAATTATCAAAGATGTGAATAACGTGAATGCCATTCATGTTTTTTGGGGACATGAGAAAAGAGATCCAAGATAACTAAATGTGATTTAATTATCATGGATATGCATAATGGGGATAACACTATCCATATTAATCAAATATATATTATAAGTATGATTTAAAATATATTAGAGAGAGCATATTATGATTTTTATTTGTTTATTAATTGTTAATGTGAATTGGATTCACATTGAATGATTAATTGAAAAATATAATTACAATTTGTTTTGGGTTGTGAATGAGATTCACATATTTTTCAATGGCTTGATTGAAGTTTTTCACAAGATATTTGTGAATTATTTTATGAAAAACTTTTAAAACAAAAGTTGTTGTAAATTAAAGAGATATCATAAGTTATTGAAATGTCATGATAATTAGAGGAGATTTACCAATCCACTCAAGAAGAGTGGACAACCACTTATCTCCATGTGGATAAGAGTGCCCCCTTCTTAGGGAATTAGTTTGGTCTCCTCATTATCTCTTCTCTAGTAAAAGTGATTTAAACCGGCATTAATTATGTTGATTTATCAATGTAAATTAATTCAAATTAAATCAATTATTGTCATATTTTTTACAACAACATCTTAGTCATTGAAAGAAACACAAATCAATATCATCCATTTATTGTGTGATGTCCATAGATTGGGATCCATGGACTCTCAAAACCCTATATAAGAAGAGGCATCCCTTGTTCTTCGATTTACATGTTTATAGTATAAACTAATGCTCTCTCCCTCTCTCTCTACATGTCAAGACTCTCTTCCTCTCTCTCTTGTGATCGTCCATCATGGAGCCTTAAAGAGAGTCGCCATCGTTGTAGCATCGTCATTATGCTGTCGGAGTATTTGCTCGTGCATCTTCGTCTCCTACGATGCGCCTCACTCGTGAAGAAGATGTCAGATCTCGTGTGATGAGATCAAGAGATTCACCGCTTGGATCATCAACTTGGATTGCGAGAAGGATGCATCTCATCAACGTGCTTGTAAGTGTCTCCTCTGACAGATCGGACTTGAGACAGGAGGTCTATTAGTTTAGAGACTCAATCGCAATCACACTTCAAGAGGTAAACCTTATACATATTGTGGTCTAGATGAAACGATCTGAGAAATGTTCTCGGATCATGTGGTTTCATCACATTGAATTTTTTTTTTAAATTCCGTCGCGTCGAGCAATTAGTACGACTAGTCACCCCCGATCGCACTAGATGCGATCCTTACGCTTTCGTGATGCGCTTGAGGATTTTTCTATATCCTTCAAGTGGTATCAGAGCCAAGGTTGGAGGTTTTGGAAGTGATCCATAAACCAAGGAAGACTTGGGTTCATAAGGATTGTGAAAATTTTATCGCATTCCAATTTTTGCAGACCTGTTTTGTGATTACATTCAGCCCTGTATAAACTGTTTAAACACAAAATTAACACTTGATAACGTTCTTCATTAGTTAAGGAAATCGTGGGATTTGAGTTTGCGTGATTTGGAATCTGATAGCTCTAGTTATGATCTTTTTAGTGACCATATATCCACTGTTTTAGGGGTAGCGACTCATGACGTAATTAAGGAGTTAATTACTGTTTTAAAACCTAAAAATAGATGATGATCACTTGTTTTTTGTTTTAAATCAAATTAGCAAACTTTGAAAATTGATTTTGCATGATTTGGATTTAAAATGGAAGAGATATGCTAATTTTAGTTAGTGAGGGTCATTGCTGGAAATTGCAATCTTTATCAACAACCTTGTGATTATCATTTAAGAAACTACTGAAATTAATGGTTAATTTTCTGGAATAATTATGTAAAATATTTGAAAAATATTTGATGATAATTGTTCCCTTAAATTACATTTTCTTAACAAATAATTTATTAGATTTGATCTAGATCACAAATTGGTTATGTCATACACTTTCCAACAAACATGTTGCTTGGGGATTTGTTTAGCAAATCTCCGTATAATTTTAATCAAAATTATTATTATTATTATTATTATTATTATATGGTATACCTTGGGTTGAAAAACCGATTATCATCTCAAGTACAAAGTGATCTATTTTGCATTATCCTTTCTCGAGGCGAATATGATGTCTAGTCGGGGAGCATTGGGGTAGCAGGTTGCACCGTGTGTGGTCTGTCCCACTCCCGTCGGTACTAGTCATGACAGTGGGTAGGATTGGTATAATGCTTGAGAAATCATGATGTATTTCTAATTATTAAAATTCGAAATAATACGTATTTAGATAATACCACATTTCAAGTAACAATTAAGAATATTTGTTAGATATTAATTGGATCATTAATTTAATATGATTAGATTAATTGGAATCCAATTAAAAATAAAACAATCTATTATAAAAAGAGTTTTTATTCCCCTCAGAAGAATTAACTATGTGAATATGATTCATAATAATTATTTAAAATTTGAACATGATATGGAGGATCACATAAGTAATATCCATGGTCTCCCGTCAAGGCAAAGGGTTCCGTCACCAGGGATTGTATGTAAGAGATGCCTGTCCGAAGTGACAGATCCTGCATACAAGCGCATCTGGATCGGGCTCTTTGCTTCTTGAAAGACTAATGTCATATGCATAGTGACTCCAATATCAGTTCCTCATATTATCGGGGTGATTTTGGATTACGCATAACGAGTTCTAATCTTGTTGACGGTTGGTTCAATTAATGACGGGTCAAGATTACCTTAGGGGTGGTGGGCCCGGGTGTTAAAGATCGAATTGGGAATGCAAGTTGGACTTGCAAGGCGGAATGTGTCCCCGCTTCTTTTTATCTGAGTTACAGTTTCTCATATTATTGTGATGTCATAAAAATAAGAAAGGAGATCCCAGACTTGCTGAGATATAATGGTAACTATATCTCTTACATTGAAAGTGATTAAGGGAATGAACTTTCAGTGTTGACAAGGAAAGATAACTTTGATATAAAAATTCCTAAATCAAAGTAAAATATATATATATTTATATATATATTTATGCAAATTTCTTATTTCATATAATCCTTCATTAAACCCACTCAATACTCTACTTAATAATAACCAGTATAATACCATGGATTGGATCCATGATCAAGATATTGTACTTGCAGTTGGACACATAATGTATGTGAATGTAATGTGCATGTTTTCTCATAATAATGAGGAATGACAATTAAATAGACAATAGGTCTACAACCCTAGGGTTTGTATGTCTCTATAGTCTTGATCTTTCATTGAATGAACTTTGGAAGTGACATGTCGATGATGATCGTAATTGTCAAATAATCCTTAGAAAAGCTAAGAAGATGTTATGGCATACATATGTACTCTCGACATTTTGCCAGGAATGACATGGTTCACTACATCATGCAAAATGGTGGCTCTATAGGAGATGATGTATTCAAAATGTTTGAGTACCTACTTGAACCAATGATTTAAGAGTTTAGATGGATGTAGATACGATGAGTGCCATCATTCTACTATCTATACTATAGTCATTCATGAAGCTTCATAACATTCATATTATATGAATTGAATGAAGCATGCATAGATGTTGAAATACTCTTATATTGAAATCTTTTGAATTCAACATAAGAGATCCTTTGTCTTAAGAAATGGTTGTTTATAGATGAAAGGAGCGCAGTGGAAGCATGGGTCAGACCCAATTAAGATGGAAAGTCAAAGAGTTGATTGTACTTCTGTGACTTCCATATGACATCCGAAGAGTTTCATGAATGCCAATACTGCAATAAATCAATGTAATGATAGTGTGACTATCTAGACTATCTTGGATACTTAAAGAAGGACCAAGATAGTGCATCAGAATAATCTATATCTACATGTCATCATTGAAATTGACTTTCTTATTAGATAAGATCAAAGTCTGATAATTGTATCTAATCTTCTAATGACACTTGCAATTGATTGCATATATATTAGAAGACTAGAAATTTGATCTTAAGGTTTAATAGCCATCCATGGATATTGATGCAATGGTTGCAGTAATCTCTACTGGATATATAGACTTCATATTTTCAATGGGAGAGCCCTCAATCTTAGAGAATGTCTCTACGACCCAGATATTAGAATATACTCATTGTTTATTTCTAAATGTTGGAAATAAACATGAATTCTGGAATAGACCTATCTTAAAGAGTTGTGATGGATATATTTCAGATAGTAATATGACATCTAAAGGACTCTAGTAAATTAAAAAATTAATGAATGGTTCATGATGATTACAATATATACAGAGATAATATGATCAAATTATGTGATATACAACATGAATGATTGATCTATAAACTCCAAATTCACATAATCTATATTCCACACATACAACAGAGAAAATATCCATAAATTGCATACAATCAATTATATCTCTGCATAAATCAACCGATCATGATTTTCTAATCAAGAAAAATGTTTTCAAAAAAATATCGATTACATATTTCATTCCTAATCATTCTTGTCAAGTCACCTAAATATAACTTAACTAATCATCTGCACGAATTAAGCAAATCATATGGAAATGTATTGGATATATATAGCATTGAATATAACACATTGATTTGACTCTACAAAACCTCACTTTTTATTGGGAAGATAGTATAAATTGCTCACTCATTATAGCATGGTTAAAGCCTATAGCTTTTTGTTGGAAAGAAATGGAGAGGGAGAATAGTGCAAAATTTCCTCTCTTTAATATCATGCATGTGCACCATTTATCCCTCCCCTTTCCCATGCATGGAGCCACCCTCCTCTTGCAACCCACGTACTCCCTTCCCCATGCAACAATTATGTTTTGTCTTTATTTGCATGGGGAAGCCTCCCTCATAACCACACATTGCAAATATAAAAAGGGACCCTCTCCCCATTCTCAAGCGACTCACGCCATTCTCTTCTCTCCCCCATTTTCTTCTTTCTCATTTTTCTCTCTTGTTTCCATCTCCCTCTCTCTCATTTTTCTCATGCAGGTACAAAGATAGCGCCAACAACGTCCAATCGTTCTCCTCCTCCTCGCGGTTCGCCTTCAGCCCGTAGCAGCCCGTGCGTCCACACGCACGGCCATCTCCTCCAGTTCATAGCAGCTTGCACGGTTATCTCCTTCCGCGCTGCTGCGACGCATCTCCTCCTCGACGACCATCTCTCTCCGGCTACATACTCGTGTGTGCAATAGCCCACGCGTCTTCCCACACACTCCCATCTCCACCATCATCGTCGTCTTCACTCGGGAATCAAATAGAGAAGCATTTCTTTCCCATCTTATTTGTCGCTTGTATTTTTTTTTCTACCTTAGTTAATTGTTTAAGTTGAATTAAGAAGGAAACAACTCTAATGTTATAAGTTCTCTTGTTTTTTTTATATTACTTGTTTTGTTTAAGTTGAACTTGGAAGCATTCTTATTTTGTAAGGTTCTTTCTCAACTCTAAGTTGCTTTAATATATTGCAAGTTTACCTTCCATTATTTTATTTTGAAACATTGCAATTGTCACATTAATTTTTCTATCTTAATTTGCAATTCTACCTTTGTCTTCTTATTCAGTTGCATTCATACCCTCCTTAGTTTACTTTAAGTTCTAAAAAGTATTTCCGCCATAGATCACATTCTGTCATATTTTTTCTTTCGTCGCAATAGATTAAAATTTGAATCAAGTTTGAAAGAAGAACAAATATCGCAAATTTGTTTGGTCCCTGTGGATACGAACCTCTACTTGCACTATACAACTTATATTTTTTCCAACATGCTTGTAGTTGTAATATTATTTGTTTGATTACGATTTTTATCGTGGAACAACAGCGACGGGTAAAACAAACTTTTTAGACCGCGAAAAATCGTGTCAACATTTTAGCACCGTTGCCGGGGATTAAGCAACGTTTGCAATTTTTTCTTCTTCATTCTAACTTAATTTCAAGTTTTTAATCCGTGTATTTTTTTTTGTTTTGCAGGTACTTAGGCTTCAAAAAGAAAAAAATTTTTACTTGTCTTTTCATGCATTTTGTTTTAGCAAACATGTAATTTGGTAAAAAATTGTAATCTTAATTTCCCCCTCCCTTCTCGGAAAAGCTCGCCATCAGCAGGACAAAACATTACGGATTAGCGTCAGAAGTGCAGGCACTGTGAGTCCATCTTTCTCTTAGGCATCTTAGGCTTTTAAAAATTCCTGTGTTTGTTTGCGCTCCGAACTTAAACCGAAAAATAAATTAAAAAACACTTCTTCTTTGCATTATCTCCGTGGTCTTCTCCCTTTGATAATCTAATTCAAAGACCACCAAATCGTATGCTGATCATTTAAAAAGATAAGCTTGAAAGGCCACCGCAGTGGCCCGAGCAGAAAACAGACAAATTCTGAATGCTTGTTTGATGCACGTGTATGACACAAAAATCACGAGCACATAGAACCCTTGGATAGAGACAAAATCCCTGGTGCTACGTGGGATTGCAGAGAGAGATCGTAACTCCTCGACGCGTTGGGCACAGGTTCTTGTGGGAAGAAGCAGATCCTCGATCTGAGTACCACATCCTGGATCCCCCAACCGGATTAGGACATCGATTTCTCACAATCTTCCACACCCACCTCATCTTTAAGGACTCTAATTTCTCTGAAAACTTTTGTTGAATCACTAAACTAAAATCGAAAAGATAACCGCTTCTGCGGCAATTTTTGTGTGAGTTGGTGAATCAACAAATTGTCTGGTGTATTGTGTTGTATATGCTAGGTCGTCGGTCTTTGAAAAACCTATTGCAACAATCTTTAGATTACGACCCTATCTGTCTCCTTCGACTGAGAAATCTGAAAATTCGCCTAACCTAGGAGACATGGGAGCAGAGAAACCAAACACCATGGACCTCATCTTCCAACAAATACAACTTTTGAGAGAAGAGAATGCGACAATCCGACATACCATAGCTCCTCTCATCCGACCACCACCCATTAGCACGCATTATTTCTCTACAGCAGAGGACACAGTCCATTGGGTCCAAAATCACACCCAGCCCAAACAGTTGATTGAGCCCTTACTAATACAACCAACCTCAGCTGTGGATTTTGATGCTTTGACCCAGGCCATTCAACAATTGGCTGCAACACAACAAAAGTCCAACCAAACCGATACACCAAGTGAGAGACCCAACATACTTGAACGACCGTTCTTGGCCACTGCCAAGGCACATTTTGACTGTGAAGATGAGAAAGTGGAATTGAAAATCAATGATGAAAATATTCATGTGGATCATGTCACCCCTACTTCTGGTAACTCTGAAATTGAGGAATATGGATGGATAGAGAACTGTGTTATTCTTGATGATTTTGCCCCCATCCATCTCAGCAAAGATCCTCTGGAGGTTAGTCTGAACACCTCACAACTCACTCATAAGGACATGTCTCATCTAGACTCTACACTTGAAGCCCCACCTTGTCCTCTCACCGATTGGGAAATTTTTGAATTAGATGGAGCCTGGGAAACACTAAATACTGATCTCAAATTAACTTCAGCCCTGGGTATGCCAAAGATGAAGACATGTTTTGATGATAGCATTGATCCTTCCTCAGACGATTTTGAAAATTATGAACCTCGGTGTATTAATGATATCGATTGGTCTGAAACAAAAGTTGAAATTGAGGATGGCACTTACGTTGAATGGGAAGAAGAAACAGAAGGAGATATACCATTTGATATTGATTCTCGATGTGATTTTTCAATTATGAAAATTACAGATTTAGAGTTGAAATCTGCGAACATATTAGACAATGAGTTGACGTCTTCATGCATCAAAACTCCCTTCCATCCAACACATGATGATATGCTGAAGATTTTTTGCGATGACTCGTTCAAAGATGAAATTTCCAATTCCATTACCCCCACCACAAGGAAAGAAGATCAAATCAATTCAGCCGATGATTATATGAATACATCTTCTACTACCGAGTCTGATCAGAGTGATTTTCTATTCTCTGATCCTTTTTGGGATGATACCGAGGAACTACTCAAAATAATCGAAGAAAATCATCCATTAGCCAATATTCCCCCGCTCATGGCCTCTGAATCTCCTAATCATATGTCTTGGAAAGAATCATCTTTGTGGCTCAAGAGGAGAATTGAAATGAAATTCACAATAGATGCCACCAAGGATAGCCATGATGATTATTTGAGGGAAAATGATGATTTATCACAATATACAGAGAACCTCATGGAGGAATCAATTCTTGATCATGTAGAGATCAACTTCAGTACATCATATTTGGTCCATGAGCCCTTCACCAGCCCACTCATTCCTCTCCTATCACATCCAATCCAAGATCAAACTGATTCATCTCTCATTTTGATTCATCAACCCATTAATGTATTCACCATATTAATGAGAGCACACATTTATCAAATTCATCAACCACACTCTCACATCTGGGTCAGGATAGTCGTATCATATCAAGAGTTTCATTTAAGTTTTCTGAATACAGCTTCTGCACTCACACGCAACACTGGATACTCTTGATAAGCTGAATCGTCGAGTTGGGGCGTTAAACGAACAACATTTTGTGGGTCCACACCCATAGGTATGTTTCTTTTCTCTGCATTTTAAATCTATTTTTCTTCTTCTTAGCATTAGATAAGTATGGGGGTACCCCTCCTCACTGAATCAAAAACAAAAACAACAACAAAAACAAAA
This sequence comes from Ottelia alismoides, assembly GCA_037367405.1. Classification (NCBI taxonomy): domain Eukaryota; kingdom Viridiplantae; phylum Streptophyta; class Magnoliopsida; order Alismatales; family Hydrocharitaceae; genus Ottelia; species Ottelia alismoides. The sequence goes on along the minus strand of JAZKJV010003233.1, from coordinate 312,790 downwards.
AAAAACAAAAATACTTTTCACTCACCCCTCCTTTTGGTCTTCTTATTACACATTGTCTTCACCATGAGGACATGGTTTCTGGTAAGTATGGGGGGTGTCTGCATAGTTTTTTCAAAATTGCATACTCTTTCAAAACTAAAAAAAAACTCTCTTTTGCAAAAATTCTCCTAAAAATATTTTCAAAAGCAAGAAAACCACCAAAAATACATCCTTCCTAGTTTATCCAATTTTGAGAAATCAGATCTTCACTGCATAAATCATAGACTGAGGTTGAGTTGACCCTAATCCACTAAACTTCATCAGAATTTCACTAGACATGAGTTTTTAAACTTTCTTCAGGTCCATTTGGACTTTATTCTCTCAGTTCCACTAACTCTACTGGTGAATGAACTTCTGTATCTAACTAGATCACCTGAGCAACTAGTAGCACTCTTAAACTCTTCAGTAGATATTAAACAACTGCACATTGCACTTAGCTTGAGTGAGTTGAGTTTACGAGACACAATTACAATCTAGTTGAGGTGAGGAGTTGTCCTCTTGGTTGTGCCAATGCCTGAACCTTATCTATAGTCAGTGAAGAAACCTGACTCAGGAGCAACATGATCTCTCTAGTCTAAGTGTGACAGCAATTAAGCCAGTATCGTGCCTCCAAAGACAATATTAAGCCGATACTACCTCTTGATGCCAAAACCCAAGACAAAATACCACAAAAAGGCATATCACAATACAAATGCCAAAAACCACCAATCATGCAATGATGTGCAAAGCAAAAGCAAGGAAAGAAGACCACCAAATAACCCTTCTCCACCAAAAAGCCGTGGTAGCAGCCCAATGATGCTACCAAAATTTTTAAAAGAGGCCCAAAGCGGCCCAGGGTTATGTTCTGTAAAAGGAAAAGAATGAGAGCAACGGACCAAAGCAGTCTACGGAAAACCCCGAAATTAAGTCCCATTCTCCAATAAACTATGACCTATTTTTTTTCTATGCTGACATACTTGGGTGAAAGGAGATAATGCCTGAATCTAGGTGAGGACTGAGGCTATTTGTATAGGGAATCATTCGGTACCTTGATAGATTGTGTTGTTAGCTCGTTCTCTTGACTCACGAAAGCTAAAACTATCACTAACACTGTTTATATCCACTCAAGGTCAAAGAGAATACCTGTTTCTTAGGGATGAGCTGACCTGATCGATCTTCTGAAACCATGTCTGATTTTGTTGGAACTGAGAGGCTGTTGGAACTACAAAACTCAAGCCAAGTTGACTATTCGAACAAATAATTAATCCATGGGTCTACTCTACTGAAGTCTGTGTATTTGTGTAGTCATGAACTGAAAACTCGAAGGCTTTGTGGGTGTGTTTGCTGCAAACCCTCACCAGATCTATCTTGGCTATGCTCCTTGTCCTTCATTATTACTTATCTTATTCTTGCTAGGGACTAGCAAGACTTAAGTATGGGGGTATGATGATTACAATATATACAGAGATAATATGATCAAATTATGTGATATACAACCTGAATGATTGATCTATAAACTCCAAATTCACATAATCTATATTCCACACATACAATAGAGAAAATATCCATAAATTACATACAATCAATTATATCTCTACATAAATCAACCGATCATGATTTTCTAATCAAGAAAAATGTTTTCAAAAAAATATCGATTACATATTTCATTCCTAATCATTCTTGTCAAGTCACCTAAATATAACTTAACTAATCATCTGCATGAATTAAGCAAACCATATGGAAATGTATTGGGTATATATAGCATTGAATATAACACATTGATTTGACTCTACAAAACCTCACTTTTTATTGGGAAGATAGTATAAATTGCTCACTCATTATAGCATGGTTAAAGCCTATAGCTTTTTGTTGGAAAGAAATGGAGAGGGAGAATAGTGCAAAATTTCCTCTCTTTAATATCATGCATGTGCACCATTTATCCCTCCCCTTTCCCATGCATGGAGCCACCCTCCTCTTGCAACCCACGTACTCCCTTCCCCATGCAACAATTATGTTTTGTCTTTATTTGCATGGGGAAGCCTCCCTCATAATCACACATTGCAAATATAAAAAGGGGCCCTCTCCCCATTCTTAAGCGACTCACGCCATTCTCTTCTCTCACCCATTTTCTTCTTTCTCATTTTTCTCTCTTGTTTCCATCTCCCTCTCTCTCATTTTTCTCATGCAGGTACAAAGATAGCGCCAACAACGTCCAATCGTTCTCCTCCTCCTGGACCTTTTCCCTGCGGATCTCGCGTCCGACCCAAATTCTCATAATTTTCACCGCTTGATCCGAGCTCCAAATATCCAAACCCCGGGTGCTAACTAATCCTTGCTGATCTGAGATTTCTGCCCGACCATCTGCCTAGGGGTCCGTGCTTCACTAAGCCGGACCTGACTCCTTCTTCTCTGACCTGCACCACTATAAAGCTGACCTCCGCCGCACCTTTTCATGCATCTTTGGCTACGCCCCTTCGTCCCAGGACCTCCATATTCTTCCCCAGAGTGACAGCTGCACGAGGAGGGTGTCGAAGAGAGGAGGAGGAGCCTCCATCCACTGATCTGGCGAAGATTATAGCCGTGCGCCGCCGCGAGATGCGCTGAGCCTCGGAACCCGACGCTTCCTTGAGGCGATAACCCTCGGAGCTCCACCAGCTCCAGCCCAGTCGACCACCTTCATCAGGTAACCTCGATACCCTGTAGCTTAGGTTAATTTCGATTTTTTCCCAAATCACCTCTCCGCCGTCGCCGATCGATTCCTCTCGCTCCGATCATCCATTCATTCATCCGACCATCTCGTCACGACCACAAGACCTCTCTCCACCTTCTGCACCTACTCACTCACCTTGGTTCGCCCCGAAACCAAGGTTCGACCTCCACCGTCGTTGCTTCGCCGGAGGTCATCACTCCGCCACACCCGACCACCCATTCCACCCTCTGACGGGTCGAGGCAATTTGCCCTCGACCCAGGAACTTGTCTGTGCCGTTTTGTAGATCAATGCGGTCCATCTGAGGGTCCGCTCGTTCCAGCACAGAAGCTTCCTTCCTCTGCCGTCGCCGGGCCACTCCAGTGGTCCCCGGCCTCATCGGAGGTGTCTAGTAGCTGCGGAAGCCCCCGAGCTTTCTTCTGACCATCTCAGCAGCTCCAGAGGAGGTCCCGTGCGCCCGTGGTGCTCCGGCGAAGTTCGCCGAAGCTGAGTTCATACAGGATCTCCAGTTTCCGTTCGATCGAGATTCCGCTCCAGATCTGATCAGAGCCATCCATTCACGAGGAGCCTCCACCATTCGATCCATCTGAGGCTCGATCGGGACTGCACATCCATCGAAGGGTTTTCCACGATCCAGCACCGTTAGATCCTACACGTGGCGAACCCTCGAGCGTCGATCTCGCGAAGAGACGCCAGTTGCTTCCCACCGTCCGATCCTCCACGTGGCATCGTCTTTAGCTGTCCGCTTTTAATAAGGGGTAAATTTATTGTAGGCCCCTCTATTTAGTACATTTTCTAGCTAGTCCTGTAAATATTTTATTCAGTTCTTTTTATCTTGAAAAATTTGCACATCGGACCTCTATGTTTAAGATATTTGCATTTCAGTCCTTATATATGTGGGCCACGTGCATCGACATGTGAGGATTTGGTTTATTTGCACATTTGGTCCTGTCTTTTATGAGTGTTACTGTTTAAATGTTTTAAAATAGGATTTACATATATGCCCCTCCGTGCCTGATACACGTGCATCGTGCGTGATCTTGTGGACTTTTTGCATGAGGGCCCCTACACTTTCTTGATTTGTTACTGTTTGGCCCCTGAAATTACTTTTCCTTGCATTTAGGTCCCTGTGCACTGTGAGCCTTTGTTTTATTTAAATAAAATACCAAATTAAATCCAAATTAGGTGAAATTTGGATACGTGGCTCCTGCCACTGTGTAAAAACTTCCCTAAATTTTTGGTACATTTCTGAGGCTTTTTGATATTTTTAGAAATTCAAAAACATTGATTTTTGTGACTGCCTGACTTAGAAAATATGAAAAAATATAAAACTATTTTAAAAATTCTAAAAAAATTAGGATTAGTTAGTTTTAGTGTTTTTTAATTTCTATGTAATTTTCGTTATTTTTGGATATATAAAAACCTTAAAAATTTAAAAACCCTAAAAATCTTATAAAACTCTAAACAATTCTGTAAAACTCAAAAAAATATAAACTCTTTTTCTGAATTTTAGTTTTTGCTTATATTTTTCATAAAAATTGCTTTCAGATTGTGATAGATCCACTTGATATTTTTAATAGATCTTTTAAGTCCGGTTGTACAGTGGCACACTGTTTTCTCTCTTTTTGATTTTTAGAAAATTGTATAAAAATTAGAAAAAAACTAAAAAAATCACCAAAAACATTAAAAAACTAAAAAACATAAAAATATTTTTGTTTGAATTTTTGGAGTGTTTTTTAGTGTTTTTATTATTTGTTGTGTTTGCTTGATTTTTCCTTTTTCCTATTTTCCCTTATAATTTAAAATCTAAAAAAATTAAAAATAATTAAAAATCCACCAAAAATATTTGTGTTTATTTTATTTTACTTTTAGACTACTTCGTAGGCCGCAAGGCCAATTCGTGCTCCCTGAGACCGACCCTGGGTGCTATACCAGGTTAATCTTTTAGCCAAGACCGCTCTACTTTGTTTTGCTTGATCTTTGATTGGTGGTTCTTTTCTTTTTCTTGTTGACTGATTTCGAGTGATTGAAGTCGCAACAACCTGAGTTATCTATCTGCCTTAGTCGCTTGAATTTTTCGGTCATCAGAATGGCGTCGTTGCCGGGGAGCACAACTTAGTAGTCGTATTTGCTCGGCTTTTGTTTGATTTTGTTTTTCGCAGTTTTCCGCGGCTTTTCTTTTGTCCGCGGCTTTTCGCGGCTTTTGTTTTCTTTTTGTTTTCTTTTTCTTTTATTTTCTTTTATTTTATTTTGTTTTTGTTTGTCTTGTGTGTTTATTTCTATTTTTGTGCATATACCCTATTTTAGTTTATTTGTTCTGATTATCTGGTTTGACACTCTGCTTGTTTTCCTGCGAGGGCCCGAGGACCGAGGCGGAGGCAGCTTCCTTCTTTACGAAGACACAAGAGAGCGCGAGGAGCCGAGCAGGAGTGCGGGAGCCGCAGAATAGCCGCGGAGATAGCAGTAGTGTAGTTTAGCTTAGTTTCCCTTTTAGTTTCAGAGTTTTATTAATTTGTAATAATACAGGACCAGACTTGGACACTTGTGACTTCGGGGTCTGTTTTGCCGAGAACCGGTGTGCTCGGGGGACCTCACCGGATTTTTCGCGGCTTTTCACGGTTTTCTATCGTTTATTTACTGCCTATTCGGTTTTCACGGTTTTTACCTTAGCTTAGGACTTTCTCTGATTGCGCCGTAATAATTAGGGTCCACAAACCTAATAATTTACCTGTACCTATTAGACCGTAATTGGACCAAAATAAAAATTAATAAAAAAGGCTACTTGGTCACTTGAGGGGTCCCGTGCCGCTAGAGGTTGTATACAGCGCCGGCAGGACCCGTTGTGGCAGGCACCAATCGGCATCCGAGACCGGACACCGACCCCTCCTGTTGACCACCTAGTTATTGGTTCTTTCGTGTAGAACTGCTCTGCTTAAGGTCGATTCACGTGCATCATATAGGTAGTTTACATTCTGTCTTTATTTTATGCGCGGATCATTTTGCATGTAGACTGCTAGAGTCAGGTATGCATTTCTTACTCTGCATGCATCATTGATTTCCCGCGCATCGGCTTTTTCGTCTTCTCCCCCCGTTTTTAGACTTGAAATAATCAGGAGAACCGAAAAATTCGTTAGGCGTTATTTGCTTTGAAAAATACTAAAAAATCAATAACCATAAAATTTGGGACTGCTAAACAAACTTGACCCTAAAAGACACCTCACCTGAAAAATTTGTCTTGGGGAGAGCAACCCCCTCATTGTATGGTTTGTATGTGCGAGAGAGTGGCCCGCACCCTAGGCTAGAGCCACATCTGAACCCTCTTCAGACTACTGCTTCTGGGCTAGTCGTTCTCCAGTGAGGATCGCTCCGGTCTCCGGTAATGCGGGCCGCGATATCCTTAACAGAGCGAGTCGATCGGGTAGCCGGTAAACGGTTCGCGGCTTGTACTGGCTGAGAAAGATCTAGTTTGGGATCGGGACAGTCTCCTGGGGGAGTCTGATTCCCAACAGGTCACGTAACTACTCAGCTATCCTGACATGATCACCTAATAAAATTGACAAGATAATTGACTGAACTCTTACGGTCTTCAGCTCATGTTGCGTAGGTGAACTCGGGGTACTGTTTGCTCATCTTGTTTGTTTCCAGATCCCATCCTCCCGACTCGCCAGATCAAGATGATGGGCAGGAGGTCCCTTAGGTAGCCTATGGCTGCACCGCTTTTCAGCACTCCAGCCCATTCATCTAGGTTGGTTCGCGAGAGTCGAGACCCGCTCTCCGAACCCGAGTTTGATTCCGCCCTGTTCCCCTTTGACCACCCTTCTTCTAGTTCTGAGTTGCCAGTACAAGATGAGAGATAGCAGTCAGATTTATCGGCACCTAAGTTTGGGTCTTTTGCCTTTGCAGAGACCATAGCTGGCAGCAGCGATGACCGCACCGGAGGTCCCCGAGCAGAGCAGACATATGTCCTGGACCAGGGTGCGATCAACACCACCCTGATTGCCTCCCTCGAGACGATGCAGCAGCAGCTGAGGGATCAGGGTGCATTTATGATTGAGATGAGGAGAGAGATGGAGCAGATGAGAGCTGATCACGAGCAGCGCGGGCCCGGAGACGGACCACGGAGACCCGACGAGCCGACAACAGCCGCAGCAGTAGCCGCCGCCGCAGCGGCAGCACCAGATCAGTCGAGACCTATGCGGGAGTTGCACAACCCCGGATCAACACTGACGCACCGGTGGGTAGTGTTACCAGCGATCGTGGGGGACTTCAAGTTCCCCCCGAACACACTTCAACTCCTACCTCGTTTCCATGGGCTCACCACTGAGGAGCCTCATCTACATCTCTAGGAGTTTCTGATGATCTGCGGCACTGTCCACGATCGACAGGTGGACGAGGACACGATTCGGATGATCACCTTCCCCTTTTCACTGGCAGATAGAGCAGCCACCTGGCTGAAGCATTTGGGGAAGTTTGTGTACACCTAGGAGCATCTCCGTACCGAGTACTTGAACAAGTATTATCCACTCGGGTGGACCAATGCAGGGAGGGCCTTGATTAGCAACTTCTCCATGCTCCCCAACGAGCAGTTCCATGAGGCATGGGAGAGGTTCAGAGAGCTGACTGACAGATGCCTGCACCACGATATCACGAAGTCGAACCTAGTTCAGAGCTTCTTCTGCGGGTTGACACCAGAGCTGCAGGGACTGGTGAATACTTCATGTGGCGGTTCCTACTTCATCAAGGATGAGGATCGGTTTTGGGCCATCTACGAGGAGATGGCCGAGAACTATACAGTGATGTCCCAGACCCGTCTTTACACTCAGGGACTCCCACAGCCACAGACTGTGCAGTACCATAGGATCGCACGGGTCGATGCTGGTCCTTCTACTTCGTCCGTGGCAGCCGCACAGTCTGAGTCTACAACCGTAGACATGGGGATTATCAGCAAGAAGCTGGACCAGATCAAGTTGATCGAGAAGAAGCCGTGTCAGGGTAACACGCAGATGGATCAGATGGCACAGACGCTGAGTGACCTGAAGACATAGATCATGTGTTTCCAGGAGACACAGACGGCTTCTCAGCCCCGTCTTTAGGCACGAGGAGATCCGAGCAGCAGTGGTGGCTCGTCCCAGCGCTCCAGTCAGCATAGACAGGTTCACCTTGTACAGGCGGAGCCGTACCAGCAGCCACAGCCGTACTACATTCACCACCATCCCTAGACACTCAGATGGTGGTTTACCAGCCGGATCAGCCCCTGGCAGTACTCCCGCCACCCCCTTACGAACCGGAGTCGTTGATGGACGTCAACGGGATTTGGTACGACCGACCCCTGCCCGGTATCCGACGAGACCATCCCGGATTCCGTTGGTCAGCCGGAGGTGCCAGTTCCCAACAGCAGCCTCCAGTTCAGGGTGGCCAGTACGGCCATCAGCGAGAGCACCAGCAGCCCCAGCCCCCAGTAGACCAGCAGCAGCAGCAGTCATCCCAGCAGCACCAGCAATATGGTCCTTGTCCCTATCAGCAGGGACAGTCTTGGAGGCGAGAGCAGCCTCAGTAGTATCATCAGCAGTACCCCTCTCACCTGCACCAGCCGCAGCAGCCTCACTACCAGAGAGGCCACCCGTCAGGTTCTCATGGGCCGACCTATGAGAACCATGCCTTGGACGACCTAGCTCGCCTCGTGACAGAGCAGCATGCTACCTTCATATGGGAGATGGACGAGTTCCGTCGGGAGATGCGGGAGATCGTGAGAGGGAAGGCCGCCATCCCTGCCCAGATTGAGCCGAACCCGAACAATCTTAAGAGGAAATCTGAGCAGGTGATTTCACAGAGTTTGCCACTCCTAGTGATTCATTTGGTGATATGTCTGCATATCTATTTGATACTGATTTTGTCACACTTAGGAGCGGTAGGATGCCAGCAGGCGGTGCCTCGTCTGAGCGACGCCCCCATGTCACTTCCAGAGCGCCAGACGAGGAGGAGCGTGGTACTGATGCCACGAGAGATGATTACGGTGGTGCTGATGCCACCATGGATGCTGATCCCGCCAACAGTACTGAGGTCGTCGCTTCACCAGCTGGAGGAGGTGGTACTGATGCCACCACAGTTGTCGAGCCAGAGCGCGGTGCTGATGCCGCAAATCGACATGCCAAGGGTGGTACCGAGGCCACCGTTTCTACTTCTGTTAGTCATGTTGTCTTTCAGTCTGTACATGTATCTCAGGACACTTCTGGAAATAAAGGAAAGGGTTTATTTTATTCTGATCCACCTATGGTGATTGATGATGTATGTGTGGATTCTGTCGGACTTGAGCAGCCTAGACCCTCTCCTAGTCCTTCATCTGAGAAGGATCATGTGATCCCCTTTCCACGAGCACTTCATATAGAAATGGGGAAGAAAAATGAAAATCCTAACAAGAATCAGCAGGTAGAGTTCAGCCAGCATATGATAGATAGATTTCATATTCAACTAACTCTCCAAGAGGCCATGGAGCACATCCCTCTACTCCAGAGAACACTTAGAGACAGGACCACGGTCAGGAGGAAGAGGAGGAACCATCAGTCTGAGATCCATGTGCTTACTCGTGCCACGTGTTTCGCGATTCAGAACCGTCTGTCGGCCAAGAGGCTAGATTCAGGAGCCTCGTATGCCAGATGTCACATTCATGAGCAGAGGTTCAACCGCACTCTATTAGACAGCAGTTCTTCGATCAACCTACTTCCGACAGCCCTTCTTGACCTCTTCGAGTTCGGTACTCTACGACAGAGCAGGACGGTCCTTCAGTTCGCTGATCGATCTATCAAGAGGCCGAAGGGGTTGCTGAGGGATGTTGTCGTCACAATTCAGGGCCTGAAATTCCTCGTGGACTTCGTAGTGTTGTACATGGAGATCCTTGAGTCTGTGACCGATACCCCTATCATTCTAGGTCGTCCGTTCTTGGCCACAGCCAAGGCGGTGATCGACCATGATAGCAGGAAGGTATACTTTCACGTCGATGGAGAGAGTGTACAAATAGAGACGGTTGAGGACATCAGAGCCAGAGATTCAGCTTGCTAAGAGCCGACCACAAATTCAGAGCAGATGACAGAGTCAGGGCGAGACATCCACCAAGACTGTGATTTTGTGATTACAGATGATGAGGCAGTTTGGGCAGATCCAGTCGCACAGGCCATCCTCTCACCTTCATAATCCACTGATGCAGAGACGCCAGTAGAGGAGAGCATGGAGAGCGCATTCCTGGTCCAGGATACATTTCATACAGTAGAGCCGGTTCTCGACCGCGAGACAGAGATTACTTGTGAGTTTGATACAGATCCCTCGGAGTCAGATAATGATTGGGCAGAGTTTGATGACTTAATACCGTGTCTGACTTCCACTGGGCCTGCAGCTATAGAGGAGGTTGATGCCATGCAGAGCAGAGACAGTCCAACAGAGCAGCCTTCTTCAGATACTGATTTTGAGCAAGAGTTTCCGTTCTCCCATGCAGATTTGGCAGCATTCACTCAGACTTTTCAGACGACAGATCCGCCAGCACGTACTTGTCCAGAGCTGAAGTCGCTTCCTGCATCGCTAAAGTATAGGTTCCTTGCGGGCGAGCATGAGATGTACCCAGTCATTATCTCAACCAATTTGACTGGAGAGCAGGAATCCCGTCTGATAGGGGTTCTTGAAAAGAACCACAAGGCGATAGGATGGAGTGTAGCCGATCTCCAGGGGATAAGTCCGGACCTGTGCTCCCACCATATCTATCTCGAGGAGGAGGCGAAGCCGTCGCGTGAGTTCCAACGACGGCTGAACCCGAATCTTCGAGAGGTTGTCATGAAGGAGATCTCGAAATGGTGGAGCACTGAATTTATCTACCCCATCCTTGACTCCAAGTGGGTCAGTCCGTTGCATGTGGTGCCCAAGAAGATGGGCATCACTACAATTGTCAGCGAGTCTGGAGAGGAGATCGCTACGCGGGTACCCATTTCTTGGCTGGTCTGTGTAGATTACAGACGACTCAACCAGGCCACCAAGAAGGATCATTTCCCCCTGCCCTTTATAGATCAGATCATTGAGAGACTGGCAGGGAAGAGCCATTACTGCTTCTTGGATGGGTACTCCAGTTATAATCAGGTGGCCATCGCGCCCGAGGACCAGAACAAGACCACCTTCACCTATCCCTTCGGGACATATGCCTTCAGACGCATGCCATTTGGGCTATGCAACGCCCCTGTGACATTTCAGAGATGCATGTTGTCTATCTTTTCGGACATGGTGGGGGAGTTCTTGGAGGTCTTCATGGATGACTTCTCGGTTTACGGCGACGGATTCGACTCCTGTCTTGACTGCTTAGACCGAGTCCTTCAGCGATGCATTGAGGTTCACCTTGTGTTTTCTTGGGAGAAGAGTCACTTCATGGTGACTCAAGGGACAGTGCTTGGCCATATCATCTCCAACAGGGGAATGGAGGTTGATCCGGCCAAGGTGGATGTCATTAGAAAACTCACGTCACCGTCCAACTTGAGGCATTTACAGTCTTTTCTAGGGCACGTCGGTTTCTACCGACGCTTCATTCATGATTTTAGTAGGATTGCCCGACCGTTGACTGATATGCTGACGAAAGACACCGAGTTCCTTGTCGATGACAAGTGTCTATCGTTGTTTGAGACTCTCAAAAGATGTGTTGTAGAGGCTCATGTTCTCCAGCCGCCTGATTGGTCTCCCCCATTCGAGATCATGACGGATGCCTCCGATTTTGCCATAGGGACCATGCTGGGACATAGGAGGGATGGAGTCCCATTTTCTATTCACTACGCTAGCCGTACATTGGATGTCGTGCAACGGAATTACACAGTCACTGAGAAGGAGATGCTAGCCGTAGTTTTTGCCCTAGATAAGTTCAGATCTTACATCATTGGATCTAGAGTGACCATCTACACTGATCATACCGCCATCAGGTACCCCATGGCAAAGAAAGATGCCAAAGCCAGATTGACCAGATGGATCCTTCTACTCCAGGAGTTTGACATAGAGATTAAGGATAAGCCTGGAGTCAAGAATGTGGTGGCGGATCATCTCTCCCGATTAGAGCATCTTGAGGATTCTGAGCAGACTGAGCCTATTTGTGAGACCTTCCCAGATGAAACGATCCTTGCTATCGCCTCTCTCCCGTGGTACGTCGATATTGTGAACTTTCTTGTTGCCAAGAAAGTCCCACAGGATTGGCACATGCAGAGACTTGAGACCTTCCTCGCGAAGGCCAAGTTCTACCACTGGGAGGATCCCATCCTTTATCATGAAGGAGGGGATAGTGTCTGGCGTAGGTGCATTCCTCAGGAGGAGCACCATAGTGTCCTCACTTACTGCCACAAGCTTGAGGCAGGGGGACATCACTGTGGGAGGAGAACGTCATAGAAAGTGCTCCAATCCGGCCTATGGTAGCCTACTCTCTTCAAGGACTCTGATGAGTTCGTGAAGAGGTGTACTGACTGTCAGAGGATGGGCACTTTTGGACAGCGTGATATGATGCCGATACAGCCCATTCACTTCTGTGAGGTTTTTGACGCATGGGGCATCGATTTTATGGGTCCATTCCCTAAGAGTTAGGGATTCGAGTACATTCTGTTGGCCGTTGATTATGTTAGTCGTTGGGTTGAGGCCATCCCCGCCTGAACCACAGATGCTAGGACTGTTTGCCGATTTTTGAGGAAGCATATCATTTCACGGTTCGGGGTACCTCGAGTGTTGATATCTGACGGGGGGTCTCATTTTGTCAACGACAAGGTAAAGGCCCTTGCTAGCGAGTTCAGCATAGACCATCGAGTTGCCACTCCATACCACCCTCAGATGAATGGTCTTGCTGAAGTGTCGAACAGGGAGATCAAGACTATATTGCAGAAAGTCGTCCGCCCTGACCGAAAGGATTGGTCACAGCTTTTGGACTCGGTCTTGTGGGCATATAGGACGTCTTTCAAGACTCCTTTGGGTACGTCTCCCTTTCGCCTCGTTTATGGCAAGCCGTGCCATTTACCTGTTGAGCTGAGACATAGGTCGCTTTGGGTTGTCACTGATATACTTTTGGATCCAAAGAGTGTAGGAGATCAGAGGAGGGCAGAGTTAGCAGCCTTGGAGGAGTTTCGTGATATTGCCTTTTCAAATAGCCTACATTATAAGGAGAGAGTGAAGGAGTGGCATGATTCTCATATCAGCCACAAGCATTTTAAGCCTGGACAGAGAGTATGGTTGTTTGATGCTAGGCTTCGTCTATTTCAAGGGAAGCTACAGAGCAAATGAGAGGGACCGTATTTGGTGAGAAAGGTACATGACAATGGGAGTATCGACATATCTGAGTTGTCTTCTGAGAGTACCTTTCGAGTGAACGGCCAGCGGCTCAAGCCATATCTAGATCATGAGCCGCGGGTCGTTGATGTTGCCCCGATTCACTTTGCGTAAGATGTGGTCTCTTGACTCACATCTATTGCATCTCACGCCTGATTATCACTGTTCTTCCGACTTGTATAGATCCAGATGTCCATATCACTCTATTCTTTAGTCCCACATCCCTTTTCTCATATTATGATTATGTTATACTTAGGGTATACTTTACCCTAAGTATCGGGGGGATGTCGGACTCTCGGGTATTCTTTTGATTCATTTCTACCTCTATTTTGCTACCTATACTTAGGGATATTTTACCCAAAGTATAGGGGGGTAGACCCTGTACATTCTCACTCAGTTTTCCCTTCGTGTACAACCTACTATATTTAGGATTAGTTGATCCTAAGTATAGGGCCAAATGCCGAGATCCTCTTGCATTTCTTTTCTTTCATTCGTCTTTGTATATAGCCTTCCTTTCCACTTCCCTATACTAAGCACGAGTTATGTCTTCTTCATCTCTCTTGACTCTGAGGACATCGTTCGAGCTAAGTATAGGGGGGTGTGTATATAAGCACGAGTTATGTCTTCTTCATCTCTCTCGACTCTGAGGACATCGTTCGAGCTAAGTATAGGGGGTGTAAATATTTCATATATATTTAGCCATAACTCGTACTTTGTGTGAGTGTGTTAATAAATAAAAATGGCTAAAACCCCAAAAATGCATAAAAATTAAAAACTTTTCCTTGTAAATAAACATTCTTTTATTGCACATACATAGCTATTGTACAAATTATTTTTGTAAAAATGTTTGTAAAAAAAACTTTTTGTGTAAATAGTGTGTAAATATTTTCATATCAAAATATGTATATAGTACAAAATTTTTCCAAAATGTTTTGAAAGTCAAAAGTTTGCAAAAACCTTGTGTAAATTTGTGTACATATTTTGCAAAACTTGCATTCATGCATACATCCACATTTTCAAAACATTTTTCAAAAATTTTGCACATGTGTAAATATTTGTAAATAGCATCTTGGAAATACTTGTATAGTTTTTCCTGCATTATAGTTGACATTTAAACTAGCAAGGAATTAAATTGGAAAATGGAGCTTGATTAAGATCTTAATCCACCTGATTATAAGAGGAACCTTATAGGCCTTAGGGTTGAGACTTGTCAGGTCCATGGTGACTTAATTCTTTGAGTCCACTAGGCTATGATCATATGTCATCTCAATGAGCCTAAGTAGAGCACTTAACCACACACATGACTCATATAGACAATGGCTTGACTTGGACCCACACTTTACACCGAGCTCTCTACGGATGAGGTGGTGAGGAGGCAGTGTTCCTTGAATTGGGGTAGCATATGAGGGTAGTACTTCTAGGCGGAACCTCTCTTCTTCTTTTAGTGAAGGAAGTGCGTCTCAACTTGGTCTGGTTGCCATGAGGTCTAACGACGGGAGTTGTGGGTTGCAATAATGCTTTGAAAGAGGGATAGTCTACTGGATCAAGAGGAAAAACTCCTAATGTACATATGTTGAACCTTGTAAATATGTTGTACAGATGCACATTGAAAAAAAAAGGAAATAACTCCAAAAAAGTGGTGGGTCTGATAGAAAATGATAGTCCCACCTGAGTATGTATATAGTGCAATAAGAAAAGCTTGAGACTCATGTTCCATCTTATGTAGCTTGCAGCATGGAGACTTAGCTACAGTGGTTGAGCTCCCAAGGATACATGGCTACACTGGCCATGGTCCATTCTCTTCTTCCCCCTCTTCTTGAGCCGGTTGAACTTGAACTTAGAAGGGAATACCCCGCTCCTCGAGGAAAGAGTGGCCAGATTAGGGTCATAGAGTTACCTTGTTGGGGAGGGTTGTCATTTTGCTACTTCTGAGGTGGAGAGATATACCTCACTTACACTGTACAAGGAAACATTCATGGTCTTCAGGGTTTGTGTATGTAGACTTGTTCTGATCTGGATTATTGAGGAGTCTTGATTATAGATTAGTGGATCTTAGAGGCTGTTAAGTTTTAAACCTAAGTCCAAATAAGGTTCCGACACATTAATAATCCAAAGATCTGACCGAGCTCCATATTTCAATTTAATGAAGGCAAGTTTAATAATCAGCATTGATCCATGCATTTTTCTCCTCTTTTTCTTTTTCCTTTTCTTTTTCACTTCTTTTTCAAATAAGTGTTTGCTAAGGGACTAGCAATGTTAAGTATAGGGGGGTGATGAATACCCATTCATCACTCTTTATTATTTTATTTTAGCTACAAAACCCTGGCAAAACATCATGTATATATGTGTAAAAAGGATAAATTACCATCTTGCATGCATTGTGTAAATATTGATAATTAGCATGTTTTTGTATATAAATAAAAGAATAAAGAAATAAAAGAAAAAGAGGGAGATATTTAGAATAAATATTGAGTGACCTAATCCCAAGGGAGGGCTCAGCATGGGCCTGACCGCAAAAGAATCCAAGTAGAGGGAGATAAGGTCAATCATGTGTACATATACCTATGTATATAATTAAATTATTTTCCTCTAAATAAAAAAATGTATTTTTGTTAATTTGTACATATTCATAACAATAAAACTAAAATAAAAATGAGAAAAACAATAGAAAAATAAAAATAAATAAAACATCTCTCATCAGTGTATATAGACCATGTACATATAATAACATAACTATTTATTTTCTCCTTATAAATATATAAATAAAATCCAATAAAAATATGTCTATATTCCTTATTTCATGGTGTAAATAAATAAAATAAAAATCAGAAAAATAAAAATAAAATAAAAAGAATAACAATTTCCACCTTGTACGTATACCATGTAAATATGTGTATAAAAGTATTTATTTAACCTATGTAAATAAATCATAAAAATAAAATAAGAATACCCTTTTATTCCAAATTTTATGTTATAAATAAATAAAATATAAAATTGGAATAAATGTATAAAAATAAACAATTAAAAATAAAAATAAAAAATACATATATGTACATACCTATAAAAAATAATAATATAATGTAAATACAGAATTTTTATTTCAAAAAAATCACTAAAAATTAATTTGAAAATAAATAAACATTTTCCATGTTTTAACTTTTTCGAAATCAAATCATTTATTATTTTTAATTGAATTTCTAAATAATTATTGAATGGAGGCATGTGATTGGTCCACGGGGGATGATGACCCCCGGTCAACTCCCCCCTTGAACCATTTCCCCGCAGATCTCGCGTCCGACCCGACTTCTCATAATTTTCACCGCTTGATCCGAGCTCCAAATATCCAAACCCCGGGTGCTAATTAATACTTGCTGATCTGAGATTTCCGCCCGACCATCTGCCTAGGTGTCCGTGCTTCACCAAGCCGGACCCGACTCCTTCTTCTCGGACCTACACCACTATATAGCTGACCTCCGCCGCACCTTTTCATGCATCTTCAGCTACGCCCCTTATCCCAGGACCTCCATCTTCTTCCCCATAGTGACAGTTGCGCGAGGAGGGTGTCGAAGAAAGGAGGAGGAGCCTCCAACCACTGATCCAGCGAAGCTTATCGCCGTGCGCCGCCGCGAGGTGCGCTGAGCCTCGGAACCCGACACTTCCTTGAGGCGACAACCCCCGGAGCTCCGTCAGCTCCAGCCCAGTCGACCACCTACATCAGGTAACCTCGATACCCTGTAGCTTAGGCTAATTTCGATTTTCGCCCAAATCACCTCTCCACCGTCGCCGATCGATTCCTCTCGCTCCGATCATCCATTCATTCATCCGACCATCTCGTCACGACCACAAGACCTCTCTCCACCTTCTGCACCCACTCACTCACCTTGGTTCGCCCTGGAACCATGGTTCGACCTCCACCGTCGTCGCTTCGCCAGAAGTCATCGCTCCGCCGCACCCGACCACCCATTCCACCCTCTGACGGGTCGAGGCAATTTGCCCTCGACCCAAGAACTTGTCTGTGTTGTTTTGCAGATCAATGCGGCCCATCTGAGGGTCCGCTTGTTCCAGCACAGAAGCTTCCTTCCTCCACCGCCGTCGGGCCACTCCGGTGGTCCTCGGCCTCATCGGAGGTATCTAGCAGCTGCGGAAGCCCCCGAGCTTTCTTCTGACATCTCAGCAGCTCCGGAGGAGGTCTCGCACGCCCGTGGTGCTCCGGCGAAGTTCGCTGGAGCTGAGTTCATCCAGGATCTCCAGTTGTCGTTCGATCGAGCTTCTGCTCCAGATCTGATCAGAGCCATCCATTCACAAGGAGCCTCCACCGTTCGATCCATCTGAGGCTCGATCGGGACAACACATCCATCGAACGGTTTTCCAAGATCCAGCACCGTCAGATCCTACACGTGGCGAACCCTCGAGCATCGATCTCGTGAAGAGACGCCAGTTACTTCCCTGCATCCGATCCTCCACGTGGCGTCGTCTTCAGCCGTTCGCTTTTAATAAGGGGTAAATTTCTTGTAGACCCCTCTATTTAGTACATTTGCTAGTAGTCCTGTAAATATTTTATTCGGTTCTTTTTATTTTGGAAAATTTTCACAAGAGACCTCTATGTTTAAGATATTTGCATTTCAGCCCTTATATATGTTGGCCACGTGCATCGACACGTGAGGATTTGGTTTATTTGCACATTTGGTCATGTCTTTTATGAGTGTTACTGTTTGCATGTTTTAAAATAGGATTTACATATACCCCTCCGTGCCTGATACATGTGCATCGCGCGTGATCTTGTGGACTTTTTGCACGAGGGCCCTTACACTTTCTTGATTTGTTACTGTTTGGACCCTGAAATTACTTTTCCTTGCATTTAGGTCCCTGTGCACTGTGAGCCTTTGTTTTATTTAAATAAAATACCAAATTAAATCCAAATTAGGTGAAATTTGGACACGGCTCCTGCCACTGTGTAAAAATTTCCCTAAATTTTTGGTACATTTCTGAGGCTTTTTGATATTTTTAGAAATTCAAAAACATTGATTTTTGTGACTGTCTGACTTAGAAAATCTAAAAAATTTAAAAAACGATTTTAAAAATTCTAAAAAAATAGGATTTGATAGTTTTAGTGTCTTTTAATTTCTGTGCAATTTTCGTGATTTTTAGATATATAAAATCCTTAAAAATTAAAAAAACCCTAAAAATCTTATAAAAATTCTAAAAAATTCTTTAAAACTCAAAAAATTATAAACTCTTTTTCTGAATTTTAGTTTTTGTTTATATTTTTCATAAAAATTGTTTCCAGATTATTATATGTCCATTTGATATTTTTAATGGGTCTTTCAAGTCTTGCTGTATAGTAGCACATTGTTTTCTGTCTTTTTGATTTTTGGAAAATTGTATAAAAATTAGAAAAATCTGAAAATTCACCAAAAACATTAAAAAAACCTAAAAAAACATAAAAATATTTTTGTTTGAATTTTTGGAGTGTTTTTGAGTGTTTTTATTATTTGTTGTGTTCGCTTGATTTTTCCTTTTTCCTATTTTCCCTTATAATTAAAAATCCAAAAAAATTAAAAATAATTAAAAATCCACTAAAAATATTTGTGTTTATTTTATTTTACTTTTAGACTTCTTCGTAGGCCGCAAGGCCAATTCGTGCTCGCTGAGACCAACCCTGGGTGCTATACCAGGTTAATCCTTTAGCCAGGACCTCTCTACTTTATTTTGATTGATCTTTGATTGGTGGTTCTTTTCTTTTTCTTGTTGACTGATTTCGAGTGATTGAGGTCGCAACGACCTGAGTTATCTATCTACCTTAGTCGCTTGAATTTTTCGGTCATCACGAATCGAGAACCTGAAGGATATGTGAGGATCCTCATGTGCATCACGAAAGTGTGTGGATCGCATCGAATGTGATCAAGAGGGACTAGTCGCACTAGTTGCTCGATGCAGCGGAATTTAAAAATTTAATGTGATGAAATCACATTATCCAAGAACATTTCTCGGACCATTTCATCTAAACCACAATAGGTATAAGGTTTACCTCTTGAAGCGTGGTTGCGACCGAGTCTCTAAACAAAGAGACCTCCTGTCTAAAGTCCGATCCAACGGAGGAGACGCTTGCGAGCGTGTTGATGAGACGTGTCCTTCTCGCAATCCATGTTGATGATCCAAGCAGCAAATTTCCTGATCTCGTCACACGAGATCCGACATCTTCTTCACCAGCGAGGCGCACCAAAGGAGATGAAGATCCACGAGTAGATGATCTGGTAGCATAACGATGATGTTGCAGCGATGACGACTCTCATAAGGGCTCCCTGGTGGACGACCACTATGAGAGAGAGAGAGAGAGGCTTGGCATGTGGAGAAAGAGAGAGGGATAGAGAGCATTCGTTAATTGTAATTCGAAGAGCAAGGGGTGCCTCTTCTTATATAGGGTTTTGGTATCCACGGATCTCAATCCATGGACAACACACAATCAGTGGATGAGATTGATGTGTGTTCTTTCAATGGCTATGATCTTGTTGTAAAAACACGACAGCAATTAATTTAATTTAATTTAGTATATATTGGTAAATCAATATAAGTTATTTTCAAATCAAATCAATTGGATAGTCTTAGAGATAATGAGGAGACTAACCACATCCCCTAAAAAGGGAGGACGGCTACAAATCATCTCATGAGATCTCATTATCTCATGAGATCTCATTATCTCATGATATCTCCAAGATTTACAACAACAATTGTTGTCAATTAATTCATAAAAATAATTCATAATTATCTTTTGAACATTGCAATCATGCCATTGGAAAAATGCGAATCTCATTCACATCCCAAAACAAAATGTAAATTATATTTTCAATTAATCATCAAATGTGAATCCAATTCACATCAATAATTAACTAACAAATATAAATCACAATATGCTCTCTTTAATTATTATAAATCACATTTATAATATGCCTGAATAATATGGATAGTGCTATCCACATTATTCTTATCCATGATAAATAAATTACATTTAATCATCTTGGATCTCAATTCTCATGTCCCTAAATAACATGAATCACATTCACATTATTCACATGTACTCTTCAAGGATAATGCTCTTTCTCCGCGGATACTTAGAGATAAGAACAGGACGATTGTATTGTTCCACGTATAGTGACTTGGATATTGAGATCACATCTCAAATCCAGATCTTGCAGACCTCCCATAGATGCTTAATTAAATTAAGACCGTAAATCTAATCTTCTCATTACATCTGAATCACATTCAGATCAGTGTCCAAAATTTGGACTAAGATCAGATTACTTCTCTATGAGATAAGTCACTAAAATCCAGACCTATTTCATTACTCCCTCGAAATGGAAGCGTCATGGTTATACAATCGTTTATGATCACATCACCATCAGGTATTCCCAATACATGTACATCCTGCATACTAGAAGACCCAGAATAAACCTGAAGTATAAGATCAATTTTACACTTTATACTTTAGATTTTTATCATCAAGTTTCTCATTCGATCATTGGGAGTCGGTATCGATCATATGTTTTCCAAAAGCATATATCATACCCAGGTGTTGATCGTATACTTTCTAAAAGTATATATCAAACTCTACAAATTTAGTCAACCTTCCAAATAGAGACGATCGTGCATGGAATTTGATCTTCCCAATATCTCATGAGTGAGCTCATGTCTTCCGGTTCAGTAATGAACCTGTATGATCCCTTTGAGAGATCGTATTACTCATATGCCCTTATATGCACACCAGCGTGCCGGTGTATAGACCTTGATTAGGTCATCAACCTATTGGTCTGCCAAATGTACATACTAAGACATATAATAACACATCTGTCTCCGGTCAGAGGATGCATGCCTATATCGTGATAGCATACGACATAGGACTTTGGTTATCTCGATCTCGTTAAGTCGACTCTTTGACGTAACTAATCTGACACCTCCGAATCTCTATTCCCATGTAGAGGACCTGCATCAAGAGGTCGGTCAGATATCAGCCAAGTGAGAAAGGATTGCCATCTCCTACTTAGGCTGGACATCATCTCTTAACTATCATTTGACGATACTTGATGAGTCATCAATCTAACTCTTTAGATATTCATCTAAGCACCAGCCTCTATGATTCAATAATTGAATCAACAGCTATATGATCATTAAGATGACCATGGTACATAACCCTAATTGTACTAAGGGACCTATTATGCAAATTAGTTATTCTTCATTTCAAATTAAGGAGTGATATTTGCAATAACATTTATTGCTTAATGGCTCGTTGTAGGCTCGCATGTCCAACAATCTCCCACTAGCCCAAAGAGCCGTTAATGGGCTAATCATTTAAACATGCACTCATGTGACAATCATAGGCTATTTAGAAAAATAGGTAGGTAAGCCAATCAGTCACTCTGTTCCCGAGAGACTACGCCAAGTCCTTTTACGACACTTGCATATCCCCTAGTAACAGTGCTCGCATCCAATGCGAATGTTGCATCTTTTGCAACCAATACTCAATCTTGTCAGTTATAGTGTCCTCGACACTATAGCTTAATAATTGTTATAACCAGTATGTCCATAATCCTTATCAGAATACCCTTATTCCTGTAGATCTTTATCTCCTAAGGTATCCATAATTAAGACCTTTTAGATCACTATCTATAAAGTCTTAAGTTCTTGAAGATAAGACTTTGAGATCAGTATCTCAAAAATCTTTTGAAGATATTGTTCTTACTGCAATCAAGTATTTTATCTCCTTAGTAGGATTAGTAACATTTACTACTCCCACTGCATGGCAGATATCTGACTTTTGTACACATGTAGCATACACCCGGCTTCTCACAACTGATGCACAAGGGCAAGCAGTTTTAGCATTCACTTCCTCAACTCTTTGAGGTGTAATCTCTTTTGATAGGTCGGTATCATATCTTAAGGGAAGGAAGCCTTTCTTGGAATTTTCTAGAAAATGGAACATGTCCAAGGTGTACTACTAATGTGACAGTCCCAATACCCTCTTCTCTTTGCTTCTGAACATTTTCAAAACTAAGATCCAAGAGGTATCCTTGAGATCATGTCTCAAGGTATGGAATAGCCAGTCTATAAAAACACTTATTATTATCCTTATATCATTCCAAATGATTAGGGATCATCTACATGTAGCACGATGAACACAATGGCACTCCCACTAAGCTTCACAAAGCTCATCAAGATTCTATCTGAAATCATAACATTTATGATTTCATCAGATCCAATGTTCTAACTACAAGAAGCTTATTTGAGTCCCTAGATGGAACTTCTTGGCTTGCACACTTTGTATTCCTCATCCATGAAGCCATGGGGCTACTTCATGTGAATATCCTTAGAGAGATATTCGTGGAGGAATACAATCTTGACTTCCATCTTGAGGATGTCAAAGTCAAGTTGTATAGCTATAGTTAGCAATAATCTGATGAGTTTAATCATGGTCACTGGAGAGCAAGTCTCATCAAGCGATGTCTTCTATTCAGTGTATAGCTCATGGCTACGAGCCGTGGTTTGAAGGTCTCTACCTTCTCATCAGGTTCCCTCTTTCTCTTAAAGATCCATTTACACCTTAACGAGTCTTACCCATATAGATGAATCCTCGAGGGACCATATACAATACTTGTATATGAAGTCTATTGTAGACTTTATTGCTAAAATCCATCTTTCCATGTCATGATCTTTAGAAGCTTCATCCCATGAAGTAAGATCATTTAATTGACACATGGAATCCATCCCCAAACTTATTTGAAGAGGTATTAGTGTTTCATCTTTAGTTGTCCTTTAAGTTTCCGATTTCAGGAGCCTCATTATTTTCTCAAGATTAAATGAGTTCATTTACTTCACTTTCATATTGATTCTCAAGAGAGACATCCTCTAAGAATTATATTCTTAGAGATGAGATCTTTTAAGAATCTCAAGGTCATAAAGTAGGTATCCAATACCATCCTTTATTTTCATAATGAAGCAGCACTCTCTGGTGCTAGATTCCAGTTTACCAGCATGGAACCTTATAAGGATATATATTGTAGTCTATACTACATATATACCTTGAAAACTAAGAGGTAATTATGCTAAAATTAATCATTGATGAAATCATGTCACACATGATCAATTATATCTCCCTATAACTTTATTGAGTTTAGGTGCGTTAGGAGGATTGAGATAGAAATGAAAATTCCTTTCTCTATAAGGTATTCCTTGAATTCATCTAACAGGTACATGCTACCGAGGTTAGATCAAATTCATTTCATCTTCCTTAAAACTTTGGTTCTAAACCAAAAATCATGAAATCTTTGAATATTTCACAGCTTTCTTAGGTTAAGGGAAGAAATCTCATATCACAATTAATCATCGAATGATATCACATATCATCAATGTTTATTATGATGAAGATGATCCACATGCATCAATATGTATGAGATCTTGAATAACTCGATATCTAACACCATTCCTAGAGAAGGGTGCATTGGACATTTGAATATAATATTCACAAGCATGTAAGATTTGACATTTCAGATAATGTAAAGTTTCATCTCTTACTAGTCTATTGATCTCATCAACAAATATATGTCCAAGGTTTGATGCCAGATCATTGTCAAATGATCTTCATCCTCATATTGATCCTATAAGGTTTAATTTTCAATATTAGAAATGTTAATGAACCATTCATTAATTTTCTATTTAGTAGAGTCCTCCAGATATCAGAATACTATCTGAAATATATCCATCATAACTCTTTATGATTGGTCTATTCCAAAATTCATGTCTATTTCCAACATTTAGAAATAAACTATGAGTGTTTTCTAATATCTAGGTAGTAGAGACATTCTCTAAGACTAAGGGCTCTCCCACTAAAAATATGAAGTCTATCTATCCAACAGAGATTGTTGCAACAATTGCATCACTACTCATGTGTATGACTATTAAACCTTAAGATCAAATTTTCTAGTCTTCTAAAATATATGCAACCAATTGCAAGTGTTATTAGAAGAATGAGATACAATGATTAGACTTTTAATCTTATCCAATAAGAAAGTCAATTTCAATGATTATATGTAGATGTAGATTATTCAGATGCACTAGGTCCTTCTCTAAGGATCCAAGATAGACTTGATAGTCATACTATCCATACATCGACTTATTGCAGTATTGACATTTATCCAACTCTTTGGATGTCATATGTGTGGAAACCATAGAAGTGCAGTCAACTCTTTGACTTTCCTTATAACTTGGGTCCAACCCATGCTTCCACTGTAGTCCTTTCATCTCTAAACAACCATTGCTTAAGATAAAGGATCTCTTATGTTGAATTCAAAAGATTTCAATATAAGAGAAATTGAAGATTTATACATGCTTCATTCAATTCATACAATATGAATATTATGAAACTTCATGAATGACTAGAGTATATATAGTAGAATGATGACACTCATCATATCTACATACATCTTAACTCTTAAAGACTTTGGTTCAGGTAGGTACTCAAATATTTGAATACATCATCTCTTATAGTGCCACCATTCTGCATGATGCAGTGAACCATGTCATTCATGATTAAATGTCGAGAGCACATATGTATGCAAGAACATCTTCTTAGAATTTTATAAGGATTATTTGACAATTACGATCATCATCAACATGTCACTTCAAAAGTACATTCAATGAGATATCAAGATTATAGCAACATACAAACCCAAAGGTTGTAGTCCTATTGTCTATTTAATTGTCACTCCTCATTATTATGAGGAAACTTGCACATTGCAACCACATATAATATATGTCCAACTGCAAGTACAATATCTTGATCATGGATCCTATCCATGATATTTTACTGGTTATTATTGAGTATAGTACTGAGTGGGTTTAATAAAGATTATCTGAAATAAGAAATTATAAAAATATATAAATATATATTTTACTTTGATTTAGGAATTTTTATATTAAAGTTGTCTTGCCTTGTCAACACTGAAAGTTCATTCCCTTAATCACTTTCAATGTAAGAGATATACTTACCATTATATCTCAGCAAGATCTGGGATCTCCTTTCTTATCTTTGTCACATCCCAATAATATGAGAAACTGTAACTCGGATAAAAAGAAGCGAGAACACATTTCGTCTTGCAAGTCCAACTTGCATATCCCATTTCGGTTTTTAACTTATGGGCCCACCACCCCTAAGGTGATGTTAACCCGTTGTTAATTGAACCAACCGTCAACAGGAATGGAACTCGCTATGCGCAATCCAATATCGCCCCAATAATATGAGGAACCGATACTAGGGTCACTACATATACGACCTTACTCTTTCGAGAAGCAAAGAGCCTGATCCAGATGCGCTTGCATACAAGAGCTATCACTTCGGACATGCGTCTCCTACATACAACGCCTAGCGACGGAACCCTTTGCCTTGACGGGAGACCATGGACGTTACTTATGTAATTCCTCCACCTCATATTCAAATTTAATTAATTATCATGAATCACATTCATATAATTAATTCTTCCAAGGGAAATACACATCTATCATAATAGAGTGTATAAAATTGGATTTAAATAATTTAATCTCATTAAATCATTATCAATCCAATTTAATCATCAAACTTGATTGTTACTTGAAATAATAGTATTTTCTCAAAGTACGTATTATTCAAATTTTAATAATAAGAAAATGCATCATTATCTCTCAAGCATCATCTGTTCCCTACCCGCTGTCATGGTCAGTACCGACGAGAGTAGGACAGACCACATACGGTGCAACCTGCTACCCCAATGCTTCCCGACTAGGCACCATATTCGCCTTGGAAAAAAATAATGCCGAGTGAATCACTTTGTACTTGAGATGATCATCAGTTTTTCAACCAAAATTATACCATATAATAATAATCAAAACCATTTTAATTATAAGGAAATTTACTAGACAAATTCCCAAAACCTATTCAAGTAACAAGTTTGATGAAAGTGTATCGAGTAACCAATTGGTGATCTAGATCTAATCTAATCATTCATTAGTTGGGGAAATGACATTTAAGAGAACAATTATTATTCTAATATTTTCCAAATATTATCCATAATTATTTCAGGAAATTAACAATTAATTTCACAAAATTCTTAAATGACAATCACAAGGTTCATGGCTGAGTATGTAATTTTTAGCAGTGACCATCACCAACTAAACTTAGCATATCTCTTTCATTTTAAATCCAAATTAAGAAAAAATAATTTCTATAGTTTGATAATTTGATTTAAAACATAAAACATATGATTAGCATGCATTTTCAGGCATTTTAAAACTGTAATTAACATCTTAATTACGTCACTAACCGTCATTTCCGAAACAATGGACATATGGTCATTAAAATGATCATATCTTGAACAAACAAAATCCAAATTAAGCAAACTCAAATTTCATGTTTTACTTATTTAATGGAGAACATTATACAAGTAATATTTTCATCTTTAAACATTTTAAACAGGGATGAAATTTATCACAAAACAGGGCTGCGAAAATTGAAATGCGATAAAATTTTCACAATCCTTATGAACCCAAGTCTTCCTAGGTTTATGGATCGCTTCCAAAACGTCCAACCTGGCTCGGATACCACTTGAAGGATATGGTAAGATCCTCAAGGGTATCATGGAAGCGTGTGGATCGCATCAAATGCAATCAGGAGCGACTAGTCGCACCAGTTGCTCGATGCAGCGGAATTTAAAAATTTAATGTGATGAAACCACATGATCTAAGAACATTTCTCGGACCATTTCATCTAAACCACAATAGGTATACGGTTTACCTCTTGAAGCGTGGTTGCGATTGAGTCTCTAAACGAAGAGACCTCCTGTCTCAAGTCCGATCCAACGGAGGAGACGCTTGCGAGCGTGTTGATGACACGCGTCCTTCTCGCAATCCATGTTGATGATCCAAGCAGCAAATCTCCTGATCTCGTCACACGAGATCCAGCATCTTCTTCACCAGCGAGGTGCACCAAAGGTGATGGAGATCCACGAGTAGATGATCTGGCAGCATAACGACGATGATGTAGCGATGACGACTCTCACAAGGGCTCCATGGTGGACGACCACTATGAGAGAGAGAGAGGCTTGGCTTGTGGAGAAAGAGAGAGGGAGAGAGAGCATTCATTAATTGTAACTCGAAGAGCAAGGGATGCCTCTTCTTATATAAGGTATTGGAATCTATGGATCTCAATCCATGGACAACACACAATCAATGGATGAGAATGATTTGTGTTTCTTTTAATGGCTATGATCTTGTTGTAAAAATGTAACAGCAAGTAATTTAATTTAATTTAATATATATTGATAAATCAATATAATTTAATTTCAAATAAAATCAATTGGTTAGTCTTGAAGATAATGAGGAGACTAACCACATCCCCTAAAAAGGGGGAATGACTACCTATCATCTCAAGAGATCTCATTATCTCATGAGATCTCTTTATCTCATGATATCTCCAAGATTTACAACAACAATTGTTGTAAATTATTTCACAAAAATAATTCATAATTATCTTGTGAATATTGCAATCATGCCATCGAAAAAATGTGAATCTCGTTCACATCCCAAAACAAAATGGAAATTATATTTTCAATTAATCATCGAATGTGAATCCAATTCACATCAATAATTAATTCACAAATATAAATCACAATATGCTCTCTTTAATATATTATAAATCACACTTATAATATACCTGAATAATATGGATAGTCCTATCCACATTATTCTTATCCATGATAACACATTTAATCATCTTGGATCTCAATTCTCATGTTCCCAAATAACATGAATCGCATTCACATTATTCACATCTTTGATAATCAAATCACATTTAATTATCTCAGATAACTCTCCTGATAATATGAATCAAATTCATATTATGATAATTAAATCACATTTAATTATCCACTTTCTCTTTGCTCGGATACATATATCAACAATGAAATTATCCATGAACTCTTTCAAGGATAATACGCTTTCTCTGCGGATACTTGGAGATAAGGATAGTGCGATTATATTATTCCACGTATGGTGACTTGGATATTGAGATCACATCTCAAATCCAGATCTTGCGAACCTCCCACTGATGCTTGATTAAATCAAGATTGTAACTCTAATCTTCTCATTACATATGAATCACATTCAGATCAATGTCCAACATTTGGACTAAGATTAGATTACTTCTCTATGAGAGGAGTCACTAAAATCCAGACCTATTTCATCACTCCCTCGGAATGGAAGCGTCTTGGTTATACAATCGTTTATAATCACATCACCCTCATGTATTCCCAATACATGTACATCCTGCATACTAGAAGACCCAAAATAAACCCAAAGTATAAGATCAATTTTACACTGTCTACTTCAGAGTTTTATCATCAAGTTTCTCATTCGATCATTGGCAGTCGGTATCGATCATATGCTTTCCAAAAGCATATATCATACCCAAGTGTTGATCGTATACTTTCCAAAAGTATATATTAAACTCTATAAATTTAGTCAAGCTTCCAAAGCGATACGACCGTGCACGGAATTTGATCTTACCAATATCTCATGAGTGAGCTCATGTCTTCCGGTTCAGTAATGAACCTGTATTATCCCTTTGAGAGAACATATTACTCATATGCCCTTATATGCACACCAGCATGCCGGTGTATAGACCTTGATTAGGTCATCAACCTATTGGTCTACCAAATGTACATACTCAGACATATAATAACACATCTATCTCCGGTCAGAAGATGCGTGCCTATATCGTGACAACATACGACATAGGACTTTGGTTATCTCGATCTTGTTAAGTCAACTCTTTTACCTAACTAATCTGACACCTCTGAATCTATATTCCCATGGAGAGGACCTGCATCAAGAGGTCAGTCAGATATCAGCCAAGTGAGAAAGGATTGCCATCTTCTACTCAGGATGGAGATCATCTCGTAACAATCATTTGACGGTACTTGACGAGTCCTCAATCGAACTCTTTAGATATTCATCCAAGCACCAGCCTCTATGATTCAATAATTGAATCAACAGTTGTATGATCATTAAGATGGCCATGGTACATAACCCTAATTGTACTAAGGGACCTATTATGTAAATTAGTTATTCTTCATTTCAGATTAAGGAATGATATTTGCAATAACATTTATTGCATAATGGGTCGCTGTGAGCTCGCATGTCAAACTGAACCATCTCATGATCCATCTCACCTACCACCCTTGTGTATAAATAACCTCCTTCATGAAATTTTTGAGTTTGATCCCTTCCGAGTGAAACTTATCCCCTCATATCCATCATAAGGTGCGTTTTTAATGATAGGAAGCTACGCCCTCCGATTTGCAGTGAGGAGGAAGCACCATCGTTGAGATCCAACCCTCACAGGAGCTACTCCAACGAGCCCCATCTGCTCCCTATTATAAGTAGGTTAATGGCTCTCTTTTGCTTTTCTTTTTGCATTTCATTCTTGCATCCAAGTTTAGGTCTTCTTTGAGTTAATTATCTAGTAGGATAGTCTAATTTGTAGATATGTGTGTGCTAGAGCCATAAGTTTCAGCTCAAATTCACATGTGAATCGACTGTTTCCATCCTCATTTCGTACCTCTATTCATTCTCCATCTTTTACCCCGTTTACCCCATGATGAATCCGCAATTCGTCATCTTTATTCATTTATTTTAGCTTAAAATCCCTTTATAAAACACCTGTATATAACACTAACTCCATATTCTTACTAACTTGCATTTGCCTGTAAATATTGTACACTTCTTACCATTTTAACCTAAAATAAATAAATAAATAAAGGAAAAATAAAGAAAAGAAAATAAATAAAAAAGGAAGGTTGTAAATATGTAATAGATACAGGCTAACCCGAACCCCGAGAGAAGGTCAAGATTTGACCTGATCGACTAGGAATAAAGTAGGAGGAGATAGGGTCCTCAATCAGAAAATCCAAAAAAAATGTGTGTTGTATATATTTGTACACTACACAATTTTATTTGTACATTAATTGACCTCAAATCAAATAACTTTCAAAATGAAAGTTGTAAATAAAAATGTGTTCTAATTAATAAAAATAATTACACAATTAAATCATGTACAGAATAAAAGCAACCACACTTGGAAAAAGCCACTAAGCACTAATTGAAAGACCAATTTCGACTCAAAAAGAACTCAAATTGAACCAATCTCTTCCATTGGATTCTAAATTAAATTATCTTTAAATTGGCTATATTTTCATAATTTTTGGAGTTACGAGTAAAAAGTTAGTTTTTTGGGGTGGTTTGTGCAATTTTCCCATGTATTTTGTACATCTTGTAAAGTATATATTTGTAAATAATTTTACTAATTATTTAAAATAAAAATAAAATAAAAAAATAAAAAAATAAAAATAATAATTAAAAACCAATTTACTCATTTACCCATGTATATAATGTCATATATGTATATAGTATATGTATATAGTTGATATTCTTAATTAACCACCATAAAAATAAAAAAATAACTTTTTATTCAAATAACTAAAGTGACGAAAATTCAAAAAAAATAGTTAATTTTGTAAATAGTTTTATCTCTTTATCTTTATCTCATTTCTATTTTCATCTCTCTTATCTCTTCAACCAAAAATTCAAATTTCATTCTCCATCTTTTCTATTTATATGGCTCCTTCTCCATCATTCCAACTTGATCAATCTTTGATGAGAGGAGCCCGATCTCCGAGAGTCTTCTTGTCGAGAAAGGTGCCTAGCCTCCGAGCCGTCCGGTTACAGCGAGTCGGCCTTCGTCGAGGCGATCACGGTAGTTTTCCGATCCTAAGGTGAGATCCATTCTTTTTCTTATTTTTATCATAGATTAATCATAGTTTTATCTCTCGCACTTTTTTTTCGTCATCATTTTTTTATTTAGATCACTATATCCATCACAATTTGATCCGTACTCAACTCGATTTTTCATCTCACTTTCTCGACCTCTACGCGTTCTTTTCTATCTCCCACGATCTATCAACTCCGACCACGCACGATGGTCGGAGAACCGGATTCGATTCCTCACATTTCGTCTGATCCTCGTTCACCTTCTGATTTATTTATAAACAAACAAAAAAATATATATTTGTTTTCTTCTCTCTAACATTTGTTTTATAGGATCGCCTTAAATAGAAAATTAAAAAATAAAAAACAATAAAAAAAATCTTAGTTCATGTTTACATTTTCTTACAAAAATAAAAAAATATCTTTCATTATAGTTCTATTTACAATTTACAAAGTAAAAAAAACAAAAAAAATCAAAGCCACAGGCTCCAGTCCCGACGGCTCTTCCGCCGCTGCCGACCGACCTCCACCCACCGCGGTGTCTCCTCCCGCGTGCCGCAGTGCCTGCACCGCCAGGCGGTAGCCCGACCGATACACACCCTCCGCCATCAGCTTCCTCCATCGTCGTCCATAGGGGGCGTGTGTTTCCCCCTCGCGCATCCTCACCGCCGGCCACGCCAACTCCACCCTCCTCCGCTGCACGCGCGAAGGATCACACCAGCCGCAACACCGCATGGAGAAGAGCTCCCTGTCCACCGTGGAGTCGCTCTCTTCACCACAGCGCCAACACCCCATCGTCTTCGCCGCCGACGCCCTCCCCATTAGATCATCACCACCGCATCTGGTGCCCTTCCGCGGAGACCTCCAGTCCATGCGTCGCCCCACCCTCTTGCCCGCGACCCCTCCGCCAATCTCACGCCAACCACCTAGTGCCTCGTGCGAGGCCGCATTGCCCTCAATGCCGCGTGCGGTGCGTGACCTCCACGCCGGCCTTCGCGCCAGCATCATCTGCCCTTTGCGTCGTGCTGCCATTGGAAAGAAGAAGAAGGGGCGGTGACTGTCGTTCCCCTTTCCTCCTGTTGAAAAACAAACGAAGACAACCAAGCCCTAGAAGTTGGGTTTTGAATAAACTATTGACATAATTGTGAAAGAGCCCCTCAACGTTCTCTAAATTGCAAAGGCGCCCCTGCTCTCCAAAGAAAGTCACGTGCATTGCACATGCTTCCTTGGTAATTTGCAACGGAGCTTCATTTTTTTTATTTATATATTCAGCTCCTAAACTTCAAACAATTGCAATTTGGTCCCTGCATTTACAGAATAATAATTTGCTTGATCTCTCTTATGAAATAAATGTTTTTATTATTCCAGAAATTCTCAAAAAAAATGTCCATGCTTCTGCTATAGTTTTTATCATTGTATAAATTTTTCATGAAATTCTGTTGAATTCTGATATATTTAAAAAATCAAAAACAACATCTTCTTATCTTCCAAAAATTCAAAAATTCATAAAAAAATTGAAAATAGCTCCAAAAATTCCAAAAAAAGTAGTTTTATTTTATTGTCTTTTAATTTCTGTCCAAATTTTATGCATAACTATTTATAAAACCCAAAAAAATGAAAAATACTAAAAATGTTACAAAAATCATAAAAAAAATCTACAAAAATCCAAAAATTATCATTTCACTTCTTGTTTGTAGATATTTGCATATAGTCTGTCATAAAAATAATTGCCAGGAGTTTTGGCACTTAAAATATTTTTAAGTTGCAAATTACTTCAGGCTGTGCACTGTTTCTCATTTTTTATCACTGTTTGACTCTTAGAAAAATAAGAAAACATCTAAAAATTCTACAAAAATTCCCCAAAATATTTCAAAATCTTTAAAACACAAAAATATTTTCTCTGGATTATTTGAGTTTTTTATATAATTGAAATTTGCAAAAAAAATTTGTGTATGTATTTCTTGTCTTGTGCTTATTACTCCTTATTTTTGGAAAAAAATTTTGCAAAATTAAAATCACTAAAAATTTGAAAATCAGAAAATAAAAAAAATAGAAATAAAAAATTAATAAAAAATTAATAAGAGAAAAATTCGACAAAAACCAAGGATAAATTGCCTTTGATATTTCCTTTTTTCTTTTAACTGAATTTTTGTCGATTAATTGAATAATCCTCGGGAATTGTAGCCTCCCTGAGTTCGAACTTGTCCACTATACAGGTAAATAAGTAGCAAAAGTAAAAAAAATATTTGTTTTTCGTGATGGGATTTTTGGGGATAGCAACGACTATCATCTATTAATTTTGGATCCTCGATAAAATCGTGAGCAAAAAATCAAGTGGCCGAAGGGTATTCTAGAAAACGTTGTCATTTTTTATTCAGGGCATGAATTTCACTTCGGATTTTGTTGTAATGCCCATGGAGACCTCCAACCCTATGGAGCACCCTCCCATCATCCTGGGTTGGTCTTTCCTCTCTTCTGCAGGAGCCATTATTGATTGTGATTCAGATGAGATTTGCTTCCGTTCTGATGCAGGGAGCGATGTGTTGATCACTACACCCACTACTAACCAGAGACCTGCATCCCATGAGAGCTCGCCTGTGTTAGCCGACCCCAAGGAATTTGACCTCGATGATAATATCAGAGATTCTTGTTATATGTTGGATGATAATGAAACCCAAGAATTCCTCTTGAAGGAGGAAGACTCGGAAAGCATAGACCTTGGAGTTCCCCCTTCTGGTATGTGGAGATGCATTTATGACATCTACGGAATTTACACAATAGACACCCTAGAGTGAAAGGCAGACTCTGAGACTAGACAGGACGGACATGATTCGACTACTTTCACTGATGAGTCCGTTCCTTTTCACCCTAATTCAGATGAGACCGATCAGGCCAAATTTGATTTGATTGCTTTTTTAAAGGAATTTGGGCCTTTTGACAAAGATGATGATCCAGTAGAGGCTCGCCAGGCTGAAATTGATCCTACTTTTTCTGATAATGATTTCAAGCCATTTTACTTTGATGTTTGCGAGACTTCCCAGGACAGACATGACCATACTACTTCTACTGATCGGTTTAGGCATGCACAATCTGAAACCGCTGAGGATACATTCTTGGTCGATCCTGATCAGTTCATATCTAATGATAACCCCAATATCGACCTACACCTTGTTAGATCCATACCTCAGCGGTCCTGCAAGAAGGTCCGCTTTCGACCTTCTTGACCTTTGTACATCCACTCCTCTTGTATATCCTTTCATTTCACTCTTTCTTCTTCTATTTTATCATTCACCCCTTTTCTGTGTGTGTGTATATATGCTATACTTAGGATGTGCTTTATCCTAAGTATAGGGGGTGAATGATTTGTGTTGTTCATATTCGTCATGTTCATCACTCTTGTTGTTGCCTATATTTAGGGATACTCCACCCTAAGTATAGGGGGTGATGTTTTTCATATCCTCTTTTTATTTTTGAGTCTGTACATCCTCTTTATCGGTGTTCCCCTTTTGTACACTCTACTATACTTAGGATTACTTGATCCTATGTATAGGGGTGATCACCAACTTCTCTTCTTTGTATCTTTTCTTTGAGTCGTTGTAGCATAGGAGTCTTTTCACTTTTCTATACTTAGCACGAGTTATGTCTTCCTTTTTCTCTCTCTCTGATCCCTATGAGGACATAGTTTGAGCTAAGTATAGGGGGGTGTCATATATATTGTATATATACTTTAGACATAACTCGTACTTTTAAATATGTTTATTTGGGGGGATATGTATATAATTTTGTAAAATCCACATGTGTAAACAAAAAAACAAAACAAAAACAAAAACAAAAATAAAACAAAAAAAAAGAAAAAAATTGTACATACTTTACTAACCCTTTTTCTTTTTTGAAAAAATTTCTTTTTTATCTGCATTTTTCTCAAAAAAAACCATAAAAAAGTTCAAAATTAGAAAATTGTTAAAAAAAATGTTCTTTTCACATGTGCATCATTTTTTCAAAAAAAAGCTTTCTTTGCATTGTACATATTTTCTTTCATTTGCATGTGCATTTTTCAGGATAGTATTTACATTTAATCTATGTCTGGAATAAAATTGA
Organism: Ottelia alismoides; assembly: GCA_037367405.1. NCBI lineage: Eukaryota > Viridiplantae > Streptophyta > Magnoliopsida > Alismatales > Hydrocharitaceae > Ottelia > Ottelia alismoides. Next base: position 277,802 of record JAZKJV010003233.1, on the reverse strand, counting down.
ATAATGGAGCTTAGTTGGGCCTTAATCCACTTAATTTTAGAGAAACCTTATAAGAAATGGAGTTAAGACTTTTCAGGTCTTAGTGACTTAATTCTTTGAGTCCATAAGATTATGTTCACATGTCATCTCTATTAGTCTAAGTAGAACATTTAACAACACATGCATAATTCTTTCAGACCGTGGATTATCTTGGACCAGCACTCTTCACGTAGCTCTTCATGGATGAGGTAGTGAGGAGGCAGAATCTTTTGGCATAGGGTTGCATACGAGGGTAGTACATCGAGGAAGAAACTCTCGTCTTCCTCTAGGAAAGGAAGTGCATCTCGACCTGGTCTAGAGATGTTGAAGTCTAAAGACAGGATGCTTTGGGGTTGCAAAAATGCTTCAAAAGATGGATAGTCTCCTGGCTCAAGAGGAAAAACTCCTTATGTGCATGCTGCACCTTGTATATGCTTTCAAAAAAAAGTATGGAAAAATGCAGAATCTCCAAAAGTGGACAGGCCTGATTGAAAAGTAAAATGTCTGTCGGAGTGTATATACAAGGATTAAAAAAATACAATAAGAGCTTCAAAGACAAATTTTTGTAAGCTTGCAGTGGATGACTTGGCTACACTGGTCATGCATCCAAGGATAGGTAGCTACACTGGTTACCGTCCATTCTTTTCTCCATTCCCTCTTCTTGAGCTGGTTGTACTTGAACTTAGAAGGTAATATCTCCGCTCCTCGAGGAAAGAGTTGCAAGATCGGGGAACTAGAGTTACCTTGTTGAGGGAGGTTGTTTCTTTGCTACCTCTGAGATGGGGAGCTATACCTCACTTACACCGTACAAGTAAAGATTCATAGTCATAAGAATTGGTATATGTAGACTTGTTCTGACCTGACTATTGAGGAGACCTGAATAGGAGTCCTGTGGAACTTAAAGGTTGTTAGGTCTTAACTCCATCTCCCATTAAGGTTCCGACACACTAATAATCCTAAGTTCCAACAGAGCTCCAAACTACAATTTTATGAAGATAAGTTCAATACTCCTATTGTCCTACTTTCTTTATTTTCCCTTTCTTTTTCTTTTTTTCACTTATTCTTTCAAATAAATGTTTGCTAAGGGACTAGCAAAGGTAAATCATAGGGGGATGATGAATCTGCGATTTGTCATCTTTATTCATTTATTTTAGCTTAAAATCCCTTATAAAACACCTATATATAACACTAACTCCATATTCTTACTAACTTGCATTTGTATGTAAATATTGTACATTTCTTACCATTTTAACCTAAAATAAAGAAAGAAAGAAAGAAAGGAAAACTAAAGAAAAGAAAATAAAAAAAGGAAGATTGTATATATATAATAGATACAGGATGACCCGAACCCGGAGAGAAGGTCAAGATTTGACCTGATCGACCAGGAATAAAGTAAGGGGGGATAGGGTCCTCAACCAGAAAAGCAAAAAAAAATTATGTGTTGTGTATATTTGTATACTAAACTATTTTATTTGTACATTAATTTACCTCAAATCAAATAACTTTCAAAAGCAAAGTTGTAAATATAAATGTGTTCTAATTAATAAAAATAATTGCACAGTTAAATCTTGTACAGAATAAAAGCAACCACACTTGGAAAAAGCCACTAAGCACTAATTCAAAGACCAATTCCGGCTCCATATGAACTCAAATTGAACCAATCTCACTTCCATTGGATTCTAAATTAAATTATCTTTAAAACGTTGTATTTTCATAATTTTTGTAGTTACGAGTAAAAAGTTGGTTCTCTAAGGTGGTTTGTGCAATTTTCCCATTTATTTTGTACATATTGTATTTGTATATATTTGTAAATATTCTACTAATTATTTAAAAATAAAATTAAAAAATTAAAAAAATAAAAAACAATTAAAAACAATTTGCTCATTTACCCATGTATATAATGTCATATATGTATATAGTATATGTATATAGTTAATATTCTTAATTAACCATCATAAAAAAAATAACTTTTTTATTCAAATAAATAAAGTAACGAAAATTCAAAAAAATAGTTATTTTATAAATAGTTTTATCTCTCTTTATCTTTATCTCATTTCAATTTTCATATCTCTTATCTCTTCAACCAAAAATTCAAAAATTCAAATTTCCTTCTCCATCTTTTCTATTTATATGGCTCCTTCTCCATCATTCCAACTTGATCAATCTTTGGTGAGAGGAGCCCGATCTTTGAGAGTCTTCTAGTTGAGAAAGATGCCTAGCCTCCGAGCCGTCCGGTGATAGCGAGTCGGCCTTCGTCAAGGCGATCACGGTAGTTTTCCAATCCTAAGGTGAGATCCATTCTTTTTCTTATTTTTATCGTAGATTAATCGTAGTTTTATCTCTTGCACTTTTATTTTGTTGTCATTTTTTATTTAGATCATTAAATCCATCACGACTTGATCCGCACTCAACTCGATTTTTCATCTCACTTTCTCGACCTCTACGCGTTCTTTTCTATCTCCCACGATCTATCAACTCCAACCACGCACGGTGGTCGGAAAACCGGATTCGATTCCTCATGTTTCACTACATTCTCATTCACCTTCTGATTTGTTTATAAATAAATCAAAAAATATATATTTGTTTTCTTCTCTCTAACATTTGTTTTGCAGGATCATGTAAAAAAGAAAAATAAAAAAAATAAAAAAAACAATAAAAAATTCTTAGTTCTTGTTTACATTTTCTTACAAAAAAATAAAAAAATATCTTTCATTTATAGTTTTGTTTACAATTTACAAAATAAAAAAACAAAAAAAAAATCAAAGCCGCAGGCTCCAGCCCCGACGGCTCTTTCGCCGCTGCCTACCGGCCTTCGGCAACTGTGGCGTCCCCTCCCACGTGTTGTAGTGCCCGCAGTGCCCGCACTGCCGGGCGATAGCCCGACTGATACACGCCCTCCACCATCCGCTTCATCCATCACCGTCTACAGGGGGCGTGTGTCACCCCCTCGTACATCCTCGTCGTTGGCCATGCCAATGCCACCCTCCTCCGCTGCCCACGCGAAGGATCACGCCAGCCACAGTGCTGCCTGGAGAGGAGCTCCCTGTCCACCGCAGAGCCGCTCTCTTCACCGCAGTGCCAACGCCCCATCATCTTCGCCGCTGACACCCTCTCCGTTAGATCATGACCACCGCATTTGGTGCCCTCCCGCAGAGACGTCCAGTCCGTACGCTGCCCTGCCCTCTTGCTTGCGACCCCTCCGTCGATCTCCTGGCCAACCACCCAGCGCCCCACGTGAGGCCGCGTCACCCTCAGTGCTGCGTGCGGTGCGCGACCTCCGCACCGCCCTTCGTGTCGGCGTCGTCCGCCCTTCCCGTTGTGCCGCCATTAGAAAGAATAAGAAGGGGCAGCAGTTGTCGTTCCCCTTTCCTCCTATTGAAAAACAAACGAAGACAACCAAGCCCTAGAAGTTGTGTTTTGAATAAACTATTGAAATAATTAAGAAAGAGCCCCTCAAGGTTCTCTGAATTGCAAAGACGTCCCTGCTCTCCAAAGAAAGTCGCATGCATTGCACATGCTTCCTGGGTAATTTGCAACTGAGCTTCATTTTTTATTTATTTATATATTCAGCTCTTAAACTTTGAGCAATTGCAATTTGGTCCCTGCATTTTCAGAATAATAATTTGCTTGATCTCTCTAATGAAATAAATGTTTTTATTATTCGAGAAATTCTCAAAAAAATTGTGCATGCTTCTATTGTAGTTTTTATCATTGTATAAAATTTTCATGAATTTTTGTTGAATTTTGAGATATTTAAAAAATAAAAAACAACATCTTTTTATCTTCTAGAAATTCAAAAATTCATAAAAATTTGAAAATAGCTCCAAAAATTCCCAAAATATTAGAGTATTTTTATTTTACTATCTTTGAATTTTTATCCAAATTTTCTACATTAACTATTTATAAAACCCAAAAAATTGAAAAATACTAAAAATCTTATAAAAATCATAAACAAATTCTACAAAAATCCAAAACTTATCATTCTGCTTCTTGTTCGTAGATATTTGCATATAGTCTATCATAAAAATAAACCAAAAGTTTGGGGAACTTAAAATATTTTAAGTTGCAAATTACTTCAGGTTGTGCATTGTTTCTCATTTTTTATCACTATTTGACTCTTAGAAAAATACAAAAACATATCAGATATTTCAAAATCTTTAAAACACAAAAATATTTTTCTTTGGATTATTCTGAGTTTTTTTATATAATTGAAAATTATAAAAAGAATTGGTATGTGTATTTCTTGTCTTGTGCTTATTACTCCTTATTTTAAAAAAAAATTACAAAATAAAATCATTAAAAAATTGAAAATTTGAAAATAAAAAAATAGAAATAAAAAATTAATAAAAAATTAAAAAGAGAAAATTTCCACAAAAATCAAGGATAGTTTGCCTTTGAGATTTCCTTTTTCTTTTAATTGAATTTTTGTCGATTAATTGAATAACCCTTGGGAATTGTAGCCTCCCTGAGTTCGATCATGTCCGCTATACAGGTAAATAACTAGCAAAAGTAAAAAAAAATTGTTTGTTTGTCATTGGATTTTTGGGGATAGCAACGACTATCATCTATTAATTTTCGATCCTCGAGAAAATCGTGAGCAACATCCCCTTGATTCCGCAAGAATCAATGTGATTGGAAGCTTGATTTCTTCTATCATCTGGAGCTTTGTCACCCCTACACCTCACTTGCTCCCCAACATTAGAAACCGATCCATGACCCTTGTCTGGATCCAAAGATTCTTTTTGTCCATGAACATACCTTCGAGGGACCTCCTGGAGTCGAATCCAAGCTACAACAGAAGCATCATGAGTCTTTGAGAATCCAGAGTCGCGGGTCCCATTCGAGGGGACTTGAATACATTCAAGGTATCCCTGCAGTTTCGCCAACCTTTCAAGAAGGTGTAGTGTTGATCGGGGAAGGAATCTGATGCCAGAGACTGAAGGTATCACCGATTGAAGCATCCCCTAGAGGTTATTCATTGTGTTCTTCCTCTACATCACCCCATCGTTGGATTGGAAGTACGACCCAGATCTAATCTGTGTCACTTGTTTCGAGGCGAAGCAGTACTATCTGTCTACCATTGGAACGAGTAAGTGGAATCGACGTGGTGCCACGCCAGCCGTGGGATAATGCTATTAAGAGGTAAATATCAATCGATCCCTACCACCTTTTGTGTTTATCATTTAATCCTATAAATATTAACTGTAGTTTAAGTTTTTCTGTAAATTTTACATAAGATCCCCCACACTTATTGATTATTACAAACATGTCTAGTGCTAGGTCACCTCACGTGGCCCCTCTATGTGAGGCACCTGGTGTTTTTGCATATATAACCTTGTAAGTTTAGGAATTTGTGTTTAATCCTAGAATTTTTGTAATCAGTGTTATATTTTGGGTATATTTGCATACTCGCACTTGTACTTATATTTTATTGCAAAAATACCTCTTCTAGGTTGTTTAATTTTTATTTATGATTTTCTATTTTATTGATTAGCTCATGTATGCTTTAAATGTTGGGGAAAATATGGTACATGCCTCTTGACCTCTTCGTGCACGTTCAGAATTTATTTAGGTTTTTATTCTATTTCCCATTATTAAAAATCAAATAGGAGTTATTTATTCTCTATATATATAAATCCAACCAAAATTATAAAACTAACTTTAAAAATTCCAAAAAATAGAGTATATATACTATATATTATAACTTCAGATCAAAAATCACAAAAAAATTAAAAGGGAACCTTAAAAATTTTAAAACCATAAAAATATTATAAAAATCAGTAGAAATTCCATAAATTTCCAAAAAAAATAGTTTCTATTTTTATTTATATTACATACTATATATTATTAATAGTTTTGTGAAATTTTGAACTTATTAGCTATTTTTAATACCCAAAATAATTCGACCTATATACTATATTCATTATTTTGATATATTTAATACATTAAAATTACATAAAAATTAGAAAAAGCTAAATAAAAATCCCAAAATAGAAAAATATTAAAAACATAAAGAAATGCTATTTTCTTAATTTTGACTATTTTTAGCTATCATGAAACCTTATATATACTATATATTGGGATTTTCTTCCAATAGGATGCGGTCCTTTCTGAGTTCAGGAAGGTCGTCCCGTTTTTTGTAAAAAATACGATGACTTTAGTAGAATACATATACAATTTGTATTATAGTTTGCAGTTTTAATGTTTGTATTATAATGTATAGTTTTGTGTGTGTTGTGTATCTATAACATGCAGTTAAAATAAAACATGTATACATATTCCTGTAAAGTGCTTGTTTTTTCTACAAAACGAGGGCGGCCTTCCTAAGTTCAGGAAGGATGCATCACATTTGAAGGTCCCCCATATATATAATAATACTTAATCACTACTTATTATTATCATTACTCAAATATATATATTATATATTTAACATCTTTAGAAAATAAAAAGGAGTGTTCCTTGGATTTTTTGTATATATTTATTATATATCCTTATATATTATTTATAATATATATCATTATTACCATATATCAATATATATTATATATTTAAAAGCAAAAAAAAATTAAAAACTTTCAAAATTTAAAAAAAAAGATAAAAACTTAAAAGTACATATATAAGAATTAGAAATCCATAAAAATGAAATATATTTAAAAACCCATAAAAAATAAAAAAAGATGAAAATAGACAAAAATAATATTTATTATTATTATTAATTATTAATAGTTAATAATAAATATATCTATCCACAATTTGCTCTCAGTGGTTTGACCCCTACACTTTGTCACTATACACATTTTTGTAGGGTATAATAAATTTCACCCTACATCTTATTTTTTGTTTTATTTTTATTGTGGGTTGATTGTTGATCTAGTTCGTTGTTTGAGTACCGATAGCCGTGAGAGAGGTCGTTATAGCGATTGTCGGATCTAGGACTTGTCGGACACCGCATGCCCTCCAAGATCGAACTCTAGGTACCTCACACTTCTGACTTATCAAATGATGTCGTTGCCTGGGAGCAACGCGTAGGATAGTGTATACCTAGTTGTTCATATATCTATGCTTTTATTTATTTTTAAAATAATTGTTTATCTTTTCTGACCATTGCTTCTATTGACTTCTTTGCGAGGGCTCGTAAATTGAGAAGGAATTCGTAGGAAGACATGTGCAACCTCTTGAGGTGGAGACTGGCTTTCTTCACTGAGTTGGTAGGAGAGAGCAAGAAAGAGACAAGGAGAAACCAGAGCAACTTAGCTTAGTATAGATTTTTATTTTATTTTTGTGAGAGAGAGACCCATTAATAATTTGTAATAATATAGGGACATGACACTCTTGGACATTCAGACTCTCGCGGGCCTATTTTACCAAGTGTATGTTCACTTGGGGGTGCTCGATTTTCTCGTGTTTTCTTCGCATTATATCTTTTTTCCTCCCTATTTTCTACTTGTTTTTAATTGTTTTCCACAATTTGTGTTTTCCGCCTTTCTATTTATTTGTATTCTATGAATGAGCTCTTAGATTTTTAGGACTTTCTTGATCGAGTAACTTAGGTCCACAACCTTAATATCTGCATCTTCCTATGGTCTCTTTGCTTGGACCTAGATCAAATTAAATTGTGCTTCATGCTAATAGCAATTCTTGCTTATGCTGATTTCATTGGCTTGAATTTCATGTAGTGTAATTTAAGTTCATGTCTTGCATCCCGCATGGAGAGAGCTGGGAAGCGTTGTAAGTGTTCTAACTGAGCATGCATCATTAGACATTGTGAGTTCTCCATCATCGTGTCACTTGCACGACTTTTCTATCTTCTCTCCCAGTTTTGTATCACTTGGGTTTTAAAGGAAAATACAAAAAAATCATTGGGTGATTATTATTCTGAAAAATACTCAAAAAAGTGAAAATCCAATAAATAAAATAAAATAAAGGGGGTTGTTAATACTTTGACCATAACTAAAATTCGTAACAGACTTTCATTGTATTGGATTCACAAAACCCACATCATTTGTAGGTACACTATAGATAGAGTGAGGCATGACCCAAGGAAATAGAGCCAAAATCGCAGTCTGGGTACTACCTTGTTATTGACTAGATTCACAAAGTAGTGGAGCTTCTATCCTACATGGGCGAGTCATGTTAGCAATGTGAGCCAGAGGCAGACCATTCCTGCAATAAATGTTTTTGTAATAAATGATTTATCAATAAAAGTTATTGATTGTTTTTCACTCCCTTTCTGAGATTGAATGAATGAATGCACTATAAGGTCCCTCTGTACAATAAGGGTTATGTACCATGGCCAACTTTATATTCATACAGCTGTTGATTCATTGATTGAATCATAGAGGTTGATGCTTGGATGAATATCTAAGGAGTTAGATAGAGGAATTATCAAGCATCATCAAACGATTGTTAAATGATGATCTCCAGCCTGAGTAGGAGATGGCAATCCTTTCTCATTAGGTTGATATTTAACTGACCTCTTGATGCAGGTCCTCTGAAATAGTGATTCGGAGGTGTTAGATTAGTTGAGTCAATGGGTTGACTTAACAAGATTGAGATAACCAAAGACCTATGTTGAATACTGTCACAGCATAGACATGCATCCTCTGACCAGAGACAGATGTGTTACTATATGTCTGAGTATGTACATTCAGCAGACCAATAGGTTGATGACCTAACCAAGGTCTATACACCGGCGAGCTGGTATGCATGTAAGGACATGAATAAAATACGATCTCTAAAAGGGATCATACAGGTTCATATGTGAATCGGGAGACATGAGCTCACTCATGAGGTATTGGGACTGATCAAATTCCATGCATGGTCGTCATGCTTTGGAAGCATAACATGAATTTGAAGGTAAGATATATGTTTTGGGAAAGCATATGATCTATACCAATTCCCAAATGACCAAGAATGAGAAACTTGGTGATCAAACCCTGAAGATGACAGTGTAAAAGTGATCTATATCTTCAGAATGATCATAGGTCTTCCAGTATGCATGATGTACAGGTATTGGGAATACCTGAGGGTGATGTGATCATAAACAATTGTATAACCATGACGCTTCCATTACGAGGGAGTGATGAAACAGGTTTGGATTTTAGTGACTCCTCTCAGTAGAGAAGTGACCTAATCTTAGTCCATGTACTGGACATTGATCTGAATGAGATTCAGATGCAATGAGAAGATTAGGTTTACGGTCTTGATTTAATCAAGCATCTATGGGAGGTCCACAAGATCTGGATTTGAGATGTGATCTCAATATCCAAGTCATTATACGTGGAACAATACAATCGCCTTGTCCTTATCTCCATGTATCTGTGGAGAAATCGCATTATTCTTAAAAGGGTACAAGAATAATTCCATAGATCTAAGCATTGAGAATTTGATAATTAAATGTGATTTAATTATCTTGATGTATGTGGAAATTATCCAATATAACTAAATGCGATTTAATTATTATGGATAAGAATAATATGGATAGCAATATCCAATTATTCATAATATATTATAAATATGATTTATAATGTATTACAGAGAGCTAATTATAATTTATATTTGTTAATTAATGATTGATGTGTATTGGATACACATTGTATAATTAATTGAAAATGTAAATTACATTTTGTTTTTGGTTGTGAATGTGATTCACAAATTTCCAATGGTAAGATTGCAATATTCTCAAAATTAATCATGAATTATTTTTTGAAGAATATGTCACAACAAAAGTTGTTGGAATAAATAATAGAGAATTTCATGAAGATATGCAATCTCATGGGATTTCATGAGATTGCCCCCACTTGGAAACAAGTGGACGGCTACCAAGTCCTATATGGAATTGGTGGCCGTCCACTATATTCCATGGGGAGATGAGATTTCCATGGTAATTGTCTCCTTATTTGTTTGATCTAATTTAGGATTGAATTGTATTTGATTTATCAAATATATTTGATCTAAATTAAATCATAAGTTGTTGGCTTTTACCAACAACAATCTTGACCATAGGATTAAACATAAATCAATCCCATCCATTGATTTTATGTGTCCCATGGATTGAGATCCATGGATCCAAAAACCCTATAAATAGAGAGGCATACCATGTTCTCTAGGGTTATGCTTTTGAAGCACATCTCTCTTCTCTCTCTTATTCCACACGTCAACCCTCTCCCTCTCTCTTTGGTGGTCGACCACCAAAACCCCAGAGGAGAGCTTCGTCGTCGCCTTTGCCACCGTGTCGCCGCTTCGACGTTCTTCGGTTGTCCGTATTCTTTGGAGCACTACGCTCGTGAAGAAGGAGTTCTATCTCGTACGACGAGATCATGAGTTCACCATGATTGGATCAACTCGTTGGATTGCGAGGATCACGCGATTCATCCCCGTGCTCGCAAGCTTCTTCTCCGACGATCAGACTTGAGACAGGAGGTCTCTTTTAGTGGAGACTCAATCAACCACACTTCAAGAGGTATTCCTTTATGCTTGTTGTGGTTCTAGATGAAACGATCCGAGAATCGTTCTTGGATCATGTGGTTTCATCGCATGAAAATTTTTAAATTCTATTGCATAGAACAACTAGTTCGACTAGTCGTTCTTCGTCGTATTCGATACGACGCTCACGCTTCCGTGATGCACTAGAGGATTATTCCATATCCTTCAAGTGCTATCAGAGCATTATGTCGAAGGTTTTGGATACGATCCGCAAACCTAGGACGACTTGGGTTCGTTGAGGTCACGAAAGTTTTTGTCGCATTTGATTTTCGCACATCTGTTTAGTGAATAAATTCGGCCCTGTTTAAAATGTTTAAACAGGAATTAATCACGTTAATTTTGTTCCCCATTAAATAAGGAAATCATAGGATCTGAGTTTACGTAATTTGGATTCCATTTGCTCGAGATATGGTTGTTTTAATGAACATGTATTCACTGTTGCGGGAACTGCGAATCTTAACATGATTAATGAGTTAATTACTGTTTTGATCTGCCACGAAATACATGAAATATCACTTAAGTTCTGTCCTAAATCAAATTAGAAATCTTTGAAAATTGATTTTGTTTAATTTGGATTTAAATTAATTGAGATATGTTAATTTTAGTAAGTAGTGGTCACTGCTGAAATTACAGTCCTAATCAAGAACCATGTGATTGTCAATTAGTGAAATTAATTGTTAATTTCATGAAGTAATTATGGAAAATATTTGAGAAATATTTAATGATAATTATTTCCTTAATTGACTTGGCCTCAACCAATAAATTGATTAGATTTGATCTAGATCATAATTGTAAATACAATTATCAAACTCCTTGATTGAATAGGATTGGGAATTTGTATAGTAAAATTTCCTTATAATCAAAAATATTTTGATTATTACTATATGGTATAATTTCGGTTGAATAACCGATGATCATCTCAAGTACAAAGTGGTTGACTCGGCATTATTTTTTCCCGAGGCGGATATGGTGTCTAGTCGGGGATCGTTGGGGTAGCGGGTCGCACCAGTTGCGGTCCGTCCCACTCCCGCTTGTACTGGCCATGATAGCGGGTAGGGAATGAATGATGCCTGAGAGATAATGATGTATTTTCTAATTATTAAAATTCGAATTAATACGTACTTTAAGATAATACCATATATATATTCAAGTAAAAACAATCAAGTTTGTTGATTGATTAGATTGATAATTAATTTAATATGATTGAATTAATTATGTCCAATTGAAACACTCTATTATGAATAGAGTCATTATTTACCTTGGAAGAATTAATTATATGAATATGATTCATGATAATTGATTAAAATTTGAATAAGAGGTGGAGGATCACATAAGTGACATCCATGGTCTCCCGTCACGGCGAAGGGTTTCCGTCGCCAGGGATTGCATATAGGAGACGCTTGTACGAAGTGACAGCTCCTATATGCAAGCGCATCTGGATCAGCCTATATATTTCTCGAAAGAGTAAGGCCGTATGCGTAGTGACCCCAATATCGGATCCTCATATTATTGGGGAGATATTGGATTCCGCATAGCGATTACTATTCATGTTGACGGTTGGTTCAATTAACGACGGGTCAACATCACCTTAGGGGTGGTGGGCCAGGTGTTAAAGATCGAATTGGGAAATGCATGTTGGACTTGCAAGGAGGAATGTGTTCCCGCTTCTCTTTATTGGAGTTGTAGAGTCTCATATTATTGGGGAAGTGATAAAGATAAAGAGGAGATCGCTGTTCTTGCTAGAGATATAGCGGTAAGTATATCTCTTGCTTTGAAAGTTATTAAGGGAATGAACTTTCAAAGTTGACAATGCAAGAATAATTTGATTTTAAAATTTTTTAATCAAATATCATAAATTTGAATATATGATTATATGTTCTAATATAGTGTATTCTTAATTTCAGAAAATGAAGTCCATGAACCCACTAAGCAGGCTTCTGGAGGTCAACCAGTTGACCGGACCGAATTACTCGGATTGGATCCATAATTTGGAGCTTGTTCTCTCGGCTGAGTGCATAAGTTATGTGCTCACAGAAGACAAGCATGAAAGCCCTAAATCGAAGGAAGAAAAGGCATACAATGAAAAGTATGATGAAGATCATGTCTTGGCTAGATGTTATATCATGGGTTCTCTCTCCAATGTTCTTCAGAAGCAACATGTGGAGATGAGCACATGCCAGGAAATAATGCAGAATCTGAAAGATATGTTTGGTGACATTAACTGCACCCAGCGCTACAACATTATGAAAGAACACATTCACTGCAAGATGCAGGAAGGAACTTCAGTCCGAAAAGATGTACTCAAAATGTTTGGGTACTTGTCTGAGCTGGAGACCCTTGGGGCAAATATGGATGCAGAAATGAAAGTTGACTTCATTCTGTTGTCTTTTCCCAAGTCTTTCAATAATTTTGTGGTTTCATTCCACATGAACAAGTTGGACTTGAATAATGATGGACTTCTTGCCGCATTAAAGTCTACATAAGACATAATGAAGAAAGATGGTCCCGTTGACAGTGCAATGGTTGCACAGGTCAGAGGGAAGCGCGGTCGGAAGCAAGGTTCTCGGAAGGGCCTGGTTCAGAAGAGAAAGAAGAAGGGTCAAGGTGTTGGCTCATCTTCCAATGCATCCACTCTTATAGCATCGAAGAAAACTGACGTCTGTCGCCATTGCAAGAAGCCGGGGCACTGGAGGCGTAATTGCCTAGAATACCTGAAGTCGGTCGACAAAGGTAAAGCCCCAGTAGGTATGAAATCTACTTTCATCATTGAAACTAGTTTTCTCATTGGACGAGAAGGAAGTTGGGTTGTTGATTCTGGTGCTTCTGTTCATGTATGCAATTTGTTGCAATTGTTTCAGGAAACTAGAAATATGGAAGAAGGGGAGATAGTCATCCAGATGGGATCTGATGCAAGTGTTGCAGCAGTCGCCATCGGGACCTATCAACTATCATTATCTAGTGGTAGAGTCCTAGTACTTAAAGAGTGTCTTTATGTACCCGAAGTCAGAAGGAAATTGATATCTTTATCTAAATTAGTTAGAAGTGGATATTCATTCTTATTCTGTAATAAATTAGTCATAAATCGTTATGATGAATATATTGCGGATGGTATTTTGACTTCTGGTGGACTCTATGAATTGTGCATTGATAAATGTATTATGAATGTTACAGCCACTATTAAAAACCGTAAAAGATCCTGGTAGGATGAAAATCTTCCGAATGAGATTTGGCATCAAAGGCTTGGTCATTTATCTGTTGATATAATCAATAGATTGATAAAGGATGGACCTTTGGATTTTCTACAGGTTCAACCTTTGCCTACCTGCAAGCATTGCATTCAATGTAAAATGACTAGGATGACTTTCTGCAACAAGGTTACAAGATGCGAAGGTATTATTGACCTAATACAAAATGATGTATGTGGTCCCTTCAGTACCGCGACACGAAATGGATATCGATATTATTTGACGTTTACCATTCACGATACGGGTTTGTCTTCCTATTACGTCATAAATATGAAACCTTTGAAAAGTTCAAAGAATTCAAGGCTTTGGTTGATAACCAAACCGATAGGAAGATTAAATGGATTCGATCTGATCGAGGTGGCGAGTACCTCTCAGATGAATTCAAGGAATATCTTAAAGATAATGGAATTGTCTCCAATCTCACTCCTCCTGGAACTCCCTAACTTAATGATGTTGCTGAAAGACGCAACAGGACCATCATGGATATGGTCCATTCAATGATGAGCAAAGCACATTTACCACTTAGTTTCTGGGGATATGCAGTAGAGACTGCAATATATATCCTGAATAAGATTCCTAGCAAATCTGTACATAAGACTCCTCATGAGCTCTGGTATGGAACCAAACCTAGTGTTAATCACATGAGGGTTTGGGGTTGCTTGGTCCATGCGAAGAACGTAGACGCAAGTAAGACAGAATCTCGCTCTCGTGAGTGTTACTTCATTTGGTATGTTAGAGATGGTATTGGATACCAACTCTATGACCCTGAGACCCAAAAGGATTTTGTTTCTAGAGATGTGAAATTTCTGGAGAATGGTTTCCTTAAAGGTCAAGACAAAAATGAAGTAAAGGAACTCATTGAATCCCCTAAGGATTCTGAGCTTCCTGAGCCAGAAACTGAAGAGATAAATAAAGATGAAACACCCATACCTCTTCGAAGGAGTTCAAGGGTGGTTGCATTACCTGAAAGGTATGGATTCCATGTGTCAGGTGAAACTGACAATGATCCTTCTTCATTGGATGAAGCACTCGCGGATCATGACATGGATAGATGGATGCTAGCAATGAGTTAGAAATTGACTCCATGCATAAGAATGTTGCATGAACCCTAGAGGATCCACCTAAAGGGGTAAAACCCATTGGGTGTAAATGGATATTCAAGAGAAAGAGGGGACCTGATGGGAAAGTAGAGACTTTCAAGGCACGGCTCGTAGCCAAGTGCTACACACAAAGAGAAGGCATCGACTACGATGAGACATTCTCTCTTGTTGCTATGCTTAAATCCATCAGGACACTGCTAGCTATAGCTGCATATCTTGACTACGACATCTGGCAGATGAACGTCAAGATGGCTTTCCTCAATGGATACCTCGAGGAGGATATCTATATGGAGCAGTCCCAAGGCTTCATAACTGAGGATGGAAAAGTATGCAAGCTGAAGAAATCCATCTATGGGATCAAGCAAGCTTCTCGTAGCTGGAACATAAGATTTGACGGAACCATAAAGAGTTATGATTTTGTGAAGAATCCTGATGAACCTTATGTGTACAAGAAGCTTAGTGGGAGCACCATTGTGTTCATAGTGCTTTACGTATATGACATCCCTATCATTGGGAATAATACAGGGATGATGACCAGTGTGAAAATTTGGCTATCCCATACCTTTGAGATGAAAGATCTTGGAGAAGCCTCTTACATCTTAGGTCTGAAGTTGTTCAGAAACCGAGAAAAGAGGATTTTGGGATTGTCACAACATGGATACATTAAGAAGATTCTTGAACGATTATGTATGGATAGTTCCAAGAAAGGATTCCTGCCCTTAAGACATGGTATCCATCAGTCTAAAGGGATGGCTCCTCAATAGTTGAGGAAAAGAAAGCCATGGTTGGATGCCCTTATGCATCATCTGTAGGAAGCTTAATGTATGCCATGATGTGTACTAGGCCAGATATCTACCATGTAGTGGGAGTGGTAAGTCGTTACCAATCCTACTATGGGGAGCAGCACTCGAATGCAGTAAAAAAACATATTCAAATATCTAAGACGGACGCAAGATTACATCTTGGTTTATGGATATGGTGATCTCCAAGTCTTGGGATATACAGATTCTGACTTCCAATCAGATATTGATGATCGAAAGTCGACATCGGGATTTGTATTCCTGTTGAATGGTGGTGCTGTGAGCTGGAGAAGCAAGAAACAGGACACTACAATAGATTCAACAACAGAAGCCGAGTACAGTACCGCATCGGATGCTGCAAAGGAGGTGGTGTGGTTGCGCAAGTTCATCCTAGAGCTTGGCGTAGTTTCCTCTGATACTCCCATCCCGTTACTCTGCGATAACACGGGAGCCATTGCCCAGGCGAAGGAACCTAGATGGCATCAAAAGATCAAGCACATGGAAAGGAAATACCACATCATTCGGGAGATTCAAAAGAGTGGTGATATCATCATCACCAAGGTGGCCTCCGCTGACAACGTTGCTGGTCCTCTTACCAAACCTCTAATACAGAAGGTTTTCGACCAGCATGTAATGAGTATGGGTTTAAGGATTGTTCCTAAATGGTTCTGCGGGCTAGTGGGAGATTGTTAGCAATGTGAGCCCGAGGCGAACCATTCCTGCAATAAATGTTATTGTACTAAATGATTTATCAATAAAAGTTATTGATTGTTTTTCACTCCCTTTCTGAGATTGAATGAATGAATGCACTATAAGGTCCCTCTCTTCAATAAGGGTTATTTACCATGGCCAACTTGATAATCATACAGTTGTTGATTCATTGATTGAATCATAGAGGCTGATGCTTGGATGAATATCTAAGGAGTTAGATAGAGGACTCATCAAGCATCATCAAATGATTATTGAATGATGATCTCCAGCCTGAGTAGGAGATGGAAATCCTTTCTCATTTGGCAGATATCTGGTCGACCTCTTGATGCAGGTCCTCTGCATGGGAATAGTGATTCGGAGATTGCAGATTAGTTGAGTCGATGGGTTGACTTAACAAGATCGAGATAACCACGGACCTATGTTGAATACAGTCACAGCATAGGCATGCATCCTCTAACCAGAGACAGATGTGTTACTATATGTCTGAGCATGTACATTTAGTAGACCAATAGGTTGACAACCTAACCAAGGTCTATACACCGGCGAGCTGGTGTGCATGTAAGGACATATGAGTAATACGATCTCTCAAAGGGATCATACAGGTTCACATGCGAACTGAGAGACATGATATCACTCATGAGATATTGGGACTGATCATATTCCACGCATGGTCATCATGCTTTGGAAGCATGACATGAATTTGAAGGTAAGATATATGCTTTGGAAAAGCATATGATCTATACCGATTCCCAAATGACCAAGATTGAGAAACTTGGTGATCAATCCTTGAAGATGACAGTGTAAAAGTGATCTATATCTTCAGAATGATCATAGGTCTTCCAGTATACAAGATGTACATGTATTGGGAATACCTGAGGGTGATGTGATCATAAACGATTGTATAACCATGACGCTTCCATTCCGAGGGAGTGATGAAACGGGTTTGGATTTTAGTGACTCCTCTCTGTAGAGAATTGACCTAATCTTAGTCCATGCACTGGAGATTGATCTGAATGACATTCAGATGCAATGAGAAGATCAGGTTTATGGTCTTGATTTAATCAAGCATTTATGGGAGGTCCATGAGATCTGGATTTGAGATGTGATCTTAATATCCAAGTCACTATACGTGGAACAATACAATCCCCATGTCCTTATCTCCAAGTATCTACGGAGAAATCTCATTATTCTTGAAAGGGTTCAAGAATAATTCCATAGATCTAAGAATTCAGAAGTTGATAATTAAATTTGATTTCATTATCTTGATGTATGTGGAAATTATCCAATATAATTAAATGTGATTTAATTATTGTGGATAAGAATAATGTGGATACCAATATCCAATTATTCATAATATATTATAAATATGATTTATAATGTATTAGAGAGAGCTAATTATAATTTATATTTGTTAATTAATTATTGATGTGTATTGGATACACATTGTATAATTAATTGAAAATGTAAATTATATTTTATTTTGGGTTGTGAATGTGATTCACAAATTTCCAATGGTAAGATTGCAATATTCTCAAAATTAATTGTGAATTTTTTTGAAGAATATATCACAACAAAAGTTGTTGGAATAAATAGTGTATAATTTCATGGAGATATGCAATCTCATGTGATTTCATGAGATTGCCCCCACTTAGAAACAAGTGGACGGCTACCAAGTCCTATATAGAATTGGTGTCGTCCACTATATTCCATTGGGAGATGAGATCTCCATGGTAATTGTCTCCTTATTTGTTTGATCTAATTTAGGATTGAATTGTATTTGATTTATCAAATTTATTTGATCTAAATTAAATCATAAGTTGTTGGCTTTTATCAACAACAATCTTGACCATTGGATTAAACATAAATCAATCTCATCCATTGATTTTATGTGTCCCATGGATTGAGATCTATAGATCCCAAAACCCTATAAATAGAGAGGCATACCATGCTCTCTAGGGTTATGATTTTGAAGCACATCTCTCTTCTCTCTCTTATTCCACACGTCAATCCTCTCCCTCTCTCTTTGGTGGTCGTTCACCAAAACCCTAGAGGAGAGCTTCGTCGTCGCCTTCGCCACCGCACCGCCGCTTTGACGTTCTTTGGTTCTCCGTCTTCTTTGGAGTTCTATGCTCGTGAGAAGGTGTTCTATCTCATACGATGAGATCAGGAGTTCACCTTGCTTGGATCAACTCGTTGGATTGCGAGGATCACGCGACTCATCCACACGCTCGCAAGCTTCTTCTCCGACAATCGGACTTGAGACAGGATGTCTCTTTTCGTAGAGACTCGGTCAACCACGCTTCAAGATGTATTCCTTTATGCTTGTTGTGGTTCTAGATGAAACGATCCAAGAATCGTTCTTGGATCATGTGGTTTCATCGCATGAAAACTTTTGAATTCCGTTGCATAGAACAACTAGTTTGACTAGTCGTTCTTCTTTGTATTTGATACGACGTTCACGCTTCCGCGATGAGCTTGAGAATTATTCCATATCCTTCAAGTGGTATCACATCCTTAGTTCGAAGGTTTTGGATACGATCCGCAAACTTAGGACGACTTGGGTTCGTTGTGGTCGCGAAAGTTTTTGTCGTATTTGATTTTCGCACATCTGTTTAGTGAATAAATTCTGCCCTGTTTAAAATATTAAAACACAAGATAATCACATGAATCTTATTCCTCATTAAATAAGGAAACCATAGGATCAGAGTTTACGTAATTTGGATTCCGTTTGCTCGAGATATGGTTGTTTTAATGAACATGTATTCACGGTTGCGGGAACTGCGAATCTTAACATGATTAATGAGTTAATTACTATTTTTATCTGCCTCTAAATGCGTGAAATATAACTTAATTTATGTCATAAATCAAAGTAGCAATCTTTTAAAATTGATTTTGTCTAATTTGGATTTAAATTGATTGAGATACGCTAATTTTAGTAAGTAGGGGTCACTGCTGAAATTACAGTCCTAATCAAGAACCATGTGATTGTCAATTAGTGAAATTAATTATTAATTTCATGAAATAATTATGGAAAATATTTGAGAAATATTGAATGATGATTATTTCCTTAATTGACTTGGCCTCAACCAATAAATTGATTAGATTTGATCTAGATCATAATTGGAAACACGATCATCAAACGCCTTGCTTGAATAGGATTGGGAATTTGTCTAGCAAATTTCCTTATAATAAAAAATATTTTGATTATTACTATATAGTATAATTTCGGTTGAAGAACCGATGATCATCTCAAGTACAAATTGATTTACTTGGCATTATTTTTTCCCGAGGTGGATATGGTGTCTAGTCGGGGATCGTTGGGGTAGCGGGTCGCACTGGTTGCGGTCCGTCCCATTCCCGCCGGTACTGGCCATGACAACGGGTAGGGAACGAATGATGCCTGAGAGATCATGATGTATTTTTCTAATTATTAAAATTCGAATTAATACGAACTTTGAGATAATACCATATATATATTCAAGTAAAAACAATCAAGTTTGTTGATTGAATTGGATTGATAATTAATTTAATATGATTGAATTAATTATGTCCAATTGAAACACTCTATTATGAATAGAGCCATTATTTCCCTTGGAAGAATTAATTATATGAATATGATTCATGATAATTGATTAAAATTTGAATAAGAGGTGGAGGATCACATAAGTGACATCCATGGTCTCCCATCAAGGCGAAGGGTTTCTGTCGCCAGGGATTGCATTCACTTTGAGCCTTCTCTTATCTTCTCTCCATCCTATTTGTTGATCAATGTATCCCTAATTCTTCCTCTATTCCTCTTGTTCCTCAAGATGTCAACTCACTAACAGTTTAGTCGGGATTCTAACAACATCTACATCGATTCCATGAATTCGGAATCTCCAATAATTTGGTTTGATTACTGAGAGGCCGGTCTAGATTTTGTAGGTCACTCTCAAGACTCCCTGCTTCTTCTCTCACAAACAGATCGGAAAAACTCTCTTCATGTATTCTGTCCCTTTTGGATGGAGATTGATTTCACTCCATACACTTCTCCATCTTTAATAAAGTTTAGAATCGACCCTAATTTTGAACTCTTCTCTACATCGGGTACTTGTTTCCAGACAGATCAATGCATATTTCCAATTGTACATCAAGAACCCGATCTAGAGCCCGAGACAAATTCTGATACAAAGATGGCTCTACAAGGTCGTGGGAAGGGATCGTAGTGGCAGAGTACAAATCAGTGTACACACCAGAATGAAGTGAATGGTCAAATACTGGCACCTATTCAGTCAATTTAGCAACGGCTGACTGATCAAGCATTAGCCTAGTCGCCTTCCAAGAGATGATGAATGATTTTAGGAGGAGATCAGGAGAAAGAGAAACCCGAGGAGGAGGAGAGAGAACATCATAAAGATGATGATGATGATGATGATGACCAGTTTGTGGGAGGATCCTGTGGAGGTGGAGATGTGAGAAGGGAGTAGCTAAAGCCAACACTAAAGAAGACATATAACCCTGGTGCTGGCCAAGTGACGGAGTGGATTCAGATCCCTTCGATTCATGCACACTCCGAGCTGAAGCTAAAACTCTATTCACTTCTTCCCACGATTCACGGGAACATCAATGAAGAACTATACGTCCACCTACGGCAATTCTGTTGCATCTGTGGCACTACTTATTACCTTAACATCCCGTTGGGTGTTGTCAAAATGAATGTCTTCCCATTCAGCCCTCGGGATAAGGTACTTTATTAGATCAATCATCTGGGGATGGTGGTGACAATCTAGGAGGAGTCAAAGTAAGCTTTTCTCCATAAATTCTACACTCTCGGTCATCTCAATCAGATACGTGCTAGAATCTCTAACTTTTTTCAGTAGCCCCACAATAGCATTCACAAAGTACAGGAGAGATTCAAGGACTTACAGGAAAAGTGCTCCCACCACC
Organism: Ottelia alismoides; assembly: GCA_037367405.1. Taxonomy (NCBI): domain Eukaryota; kingdom Viridiplantae; phylum Streptophyta; class Magnoliopsida; order Alismatales; family Hydrocharitaceae; genus Ottelia; species Ottelia alismoides. The sequence continues at coordinate 256,517 of JAZKJV010003233.1, read as the reverse complement.
ACATCTCGAGGACTAGTTTGATCCAACATTTCTTCAGGGCCTTACTCAGGAAAGCCAGAGGTTGATCAATGCCACTTGTGGTGGCTTACATTTTAACAAAGATGAAGATGTTGTATGACAGATCCTCGAGGAGATGGTTGAAGGAGAGGTTGTCCTATCTTCATTCAGAGCCTATCAGAAGACATCGTCAGTCCACCACAAACCTGTCAACATGGCAGTCCATGCAGAGGACAAAGATGAGAGCTCCAACCTGAGTATCATTGGGAGCCATCTGTCCAAGGTGGCTATCATCTAGAAAAGATCACAAGACTGATGAATCTGTAATTCATCACTCTGAAAGAGATTAACTAATCTAAGATTCCCAAAATTCATTGGCATTTCATCATTTAAATTTCATTATTAACATTCATGCATGTATAAATAATAATTGCATTTTATCATGCGTCATGGCATTAAATAAGAAGTAAAAAAATCCCAACCCAATTGACATGTAAAATAAGCTAACTTTCACGGTTTTTAATTAATTCATGCTAACTCCAAATCACCTGAAATCACTTCCATTGTGTACATATTACTAACAAGAATAAATGAAACAAAAAATCACTAACATAAATAAGTGGCTCACAAATTGAAACCCTGCTTTCAGAATTTACAGACTAAAATACTGATATATATTCCTCATATAGTGTCGGATTTGATCCTACTTACTTTTAACCTAATGTACATTCAATTACCTTTAAAACAAGACCAAGTTCAAGTGAATCAGAGCTCATATGTGAAAGTTGAGTTTTGGGCCTCTTTTTTACATTTTGTATTTTACTCGATTGTGGACTATTATTTTATGTACATAATTAATTCTTTTTGTTTTATTTCTTTTTCATTTATGTTCTTTGACAAAAGTTTTATTAAAATGCGTAAAAATTCAAGACTAAAATGTGCTTGAAGTCAAAGAAACTAACTGGGTCTGAGATCTCACTAACAGTCTATACAATAAGTCTCCTTTATTTTGTTCCTTTATTTCCTTAATTATTAAAAATCTAAAAAAAAGATTAATGTGTACTTATTTGTCTTTATTTTTATTTTATTTATTTCTCAATTTTTTTATTTAAAAATGACAAAAAATACAGACCCGAAAATCAAGGTATTCTATGTACATTGAGTGGCACCAAAAAAATCACTTTGTGCAAATGACTTATTTTGGTTTTGGTCTCTTCATAAAAGTTATAGATCGCATTGAGATGAGCAATTTTTATGGAAAAAATTTTGCGATCCGTGTCACTTGCTATTTCTTTTATATTTATCTTTGGATTTTATCTTTCAATTTTTTTGGGAGTGAGCTGCCATGTGTCACCCATTTTTGGCCTTTTTATATTTCAAATTTTTATTTTAATAAAAATGAAAATATAAAAAATAGATAAAATAAGTTGCCACGTGGCTAGATCTAGGCCACCCAATCTCGGTCGATCGGACGGCCCTGTATGTTTCCTTCCTCCATCCCTTTCACCCCTTTCCCTTTCAAGCTTCGCCCCACCTTCCTATCACAGCCACCTTCCAGACTCGGCCTCCACCACCCACCTTCCAAATCTGGACGAACCCCCTTCATACCTCCATGCAAACGATATCCCCACACCAATCATATCTCCTTCGAATCTACATCTCCCCCTCATCTCATATACGAGCGAATCACCGATCCTTGATCTCCTCCCTTATCTCATCTTCAATCAGCCATTGCTCCTTCCCAAATCGATCATCACCTCCCTCGCTATATATCACGCACTGCCTCCCCTCTTGAAATCCACCTGTCATTGCAAGCAAAGAAGAGGCACATCCAGGTTGATCCGGTGGTGATAGCATCAGATTCCATCCATCTCCGATGGTCTTCCTCAGTCGCGTGGCGTGATCTGAGGCCCTCCGCCTCGTCATAGCAAGTCCCCTAAGGTTGTTGCTCTTGCTCCATCTTCGATCATGGAGTTCTTCCCTGATAGGTGCCCCTTATCCTCCTTCATCACGTTCTCATATCCATTCACTCTCTCTAGCTTATTCATCTCTCACTCTCTCTCTCTCTCTCTCTCTGCTTCATCAAGAGCCCCGTCAAGCTTGCCTCCACCGACAACCGGCTCTACCATCGAGCTCCGTAATGCCACAATGGTTACCTCACGTTCCTCCGCATCGTAGCTGCCTAGAGTAATGTCTCCATCGACAACCTTGCATCATCATCACCTCTTGGATTCTACCAAGATCATCCCTTCTCTACCATCATTCGATGCCAGCCGGTTCCACTCCGCCTTTAGTTCTTCGTTACCGCCTCCTGGCTGGAGCCAGGAGTCTCCTTCACTGACCATCCTCTACTACCACTCTGCGCATCCAACAGATGATCTCCTTTGCTACCGCTTCCTCCACGATGTCCCATGGTGATGTGTCTGCTAACACCGTCATCTCCGTTCAGCCACCGCTTCGAGCTCGCCTCCCGCACCTACTACTTCAGTCGCATCTACCTTCCAACGGACCGTTCTCGCCCACCCTCCTCGACCCGTGTGCCAGTTTCCCAAGCCCTCCCCTCATTTGCAAGGCACGTGGGGCAAGGGAATATTGCAAGGATGCTCTCCACCTTCAGTCGAATTCCAATGCAGCCCTACCACCCAAGGGTCACGTGTCAGAAATGTGACTCCTTGGAAATTTTGCGAAAGATCCCCCTAGGTCTAGGTATTGATGCTTGTGCCCTTATAATACATTTTTTATCATAATTCATATTTTTTTCATCTAGGCCCCTGACATTGGTCGACAATTTGATTATCAGTTTTGCATCACTTTATTATTCAAAAATTGCCATATTGTTCATAAACTATTTCTCTACATTATGGCACTTGACTCATATTTATATGATCTGTGAATATTTAATAATTATTCTTGTGGAAAATTCCATATTTTGCCCAATTAATGATCTGAAATTCATAATTAATTAACCACTATTCAAAAAATTGTCAAAAATTCATTGATCATTTATTTAGTTATGTTTTACACTATCCCCAAAAATCATTGCATTTGCTTGTGTTTTTTATTATGTAAAAATTATTTTGTGTATTTCAATAAATTATTTTTAATAGTTATTCAACTTCACATCTTTTGGGTTTAGGATTTTTCTGAGATAGTTCACATAGTAATTGATGAACGCAAAATTCACCTCTTTAATAATCGATAATTGTAGTATAGGAGGTGAAAATCGGTTGATCAAAACACCACAATCTTTGAATGTTGTGGAATATTTTTACTTGACAAGTTTACCAAGGTCGAACACAGGGAACGGTTATTTTTAGTTGCATGGTCTTAAATCAAATTAAATAATTAATTAATGTTTGATTAATTTAAGTGTTGAGAAAAGTTACAATGCAATGAGATGCAAAGTGCATAAAAGGAAATGATTGTGCTCAGGATCTGTGAATTGAAACGTGTTAAATCCTCAAATAATATGATCAATAATTTCACAAGATTAATCATAAATCAAAAATGATCTAACTTGATGCTCAGGTTAATAAATTTAAGCTCAGAATAATTTGAAGCGAGATATCAGGCCTCCAAATATCTTTGAATCAATTCCTCGAATAGTTGGCCATAAACTTAGAGGAATGGATCTAAATTAATCCCCTGTGAAATCTAAAATATGAGATTAACCATCAATGATCACCAAAGTTTAAAATCATCATCCAACCTCCTGCAAAAATTTATCAATAAATTCTCAAGCACAAGTATGTCAAAATAAGCATGTATATGCCAACAGAGATCTTCAAATAATAATTATAAATACACAACCTCGGATCTACTCACAAGCTATGCTAAATGGTAGAGCATGAAAATAGCTTCAAAATGACATATTATATGCTTAAAACGGAGTTCGTATGAAAAAGATATGCTAAAATGAACTTCCATGGAGTAAAATATAAATAAAATAAAGTTTTTCTTGCAAAGAGGTCCCTGGAGGGGCTTATCTGTAATTTGTAAAAGTCGGAGAGTTCCCTGTGCAATTACCCACTGGTGGGGGTATTTTTGCAATTTCTAAAACTTTGGAGGGCATCGGTGCAATTTTCCCCAGGCGCACGCGCGGCGCACGTGCACCTGGAGGCTGGGTTGCGAGGCGGTGGCTCGAAGATCCCAAGCCTGTGGTTCGACGTGAGGCTAAGGTTCGGGGCTCAGAACTAGAGGCTTGGAGGGAGGCGCGAGGCTCGGAGTCCCCGAGCAAGTGGTTCAGCCCGAGGCTGAGGTTCGGGGCTCCGAACCAGAGGCTCGGTGGGAGGCGTGAGGCTCGAAGTTCCCGAGCCTCTAGGCTTGGGCCTGGGCTCGGTCTGGATGTCATGGTGGTGCTGTGACCGTTGGATCAAGGGTCACTGCCCCTTCCAACGGCGGATGGAGGCCCGGTGCTGCGGGGCGGTGGTGGTGTCGCGGCAGAGGCTGAGGTGGCGATGCGGCGGCTGTGCTCGGCCGACACACGGTCGAGCGTGGGTGGAGGGCAGGTGGCTGTCGGGGTGGAAGAGATCAACCGTCGTGGTAGGCGGAGCAGCCGTGCATGCCTTCTGGCGAGTGGAGGCAGAGGCGGCGAGCGAAGGCGTGGGGGCCGTGGGACGGTTGCGAGCTGTGCTCGGGGTGGTTTGGCATCGGCGAAGCACGGCGGGCGGTTGACGAAGGCGGAGGCGACGAGGCTTCGACCGGTCGAGGGTGTAGTGATGGTAGTGGACCTGCAAGGGTTAGCCAAAAACACGGAGGGTCTGGGGGTGGTCGGTGAAGGAGGGGAGAGCACCGGCCTGTGCAAGGCCGACGGTGATCGGAGGGTGCAACGGGGTACAATGACTGGAGGGCGAGAAGGAAGGTGGTACCCGACGAGACGACGACAGTCGGGTGGAGCAGTGCTTGGATAGCAACTGCGACAAAGGACAGAGGTCCCTTGGATCTCGCCGGAGGAGGTGTTGTCGGGCACCCTATCGACACTTGCTGTCACCAAGGTGGACGGGAGAGCTCGTGTATCTCTATAAATGGCGGATGATTGTTGAAGGTGGAGGTCGGCGGAGCTTTATAGGGGGATGGCGGGTGTAACGGCCGGAGGTGATGAACAGCTGGAGGCGTGGGTGGCGAGCGTTGCTTGGGCGAGGCGTAACGGGTGGCTGAGGAAGGAGAGGGGGCGGCGATGGGCATTACAGAAAGAGAAGATGAACGGAGGAAGGGGAGGGGAAGGTCACGTGCCGCGCACGTGCGTGCGGGAGGAGAAGGCAGCACGTGCGCCAGGAGAGAGAGGGAGCAGCAGGTGGGGTGCCACGTGGCAGCCCTTGAAGAAAATTAGAAGAAAAATAGGAGACCACGGAACAAAAAATTTCCTTCACAAAAGTTGTTCGTATCAACGAGATCTACAACTTTCATGAATGATCCGGGAGCAAAAGAGGTCACATGTGCGAAGTGGTATTTTTGGTGGTACTCCATGTGTATAGAATACCAGATTTTTGGTGTTTTGTATTTTTTGGTAATTTTAAAGAGGATAAAAATTATATAAAAAATACGATAAAATACAAGAAAATTAATTACACACTAATCTATTTTTTTATTTTTAATAAATAAGAAAATAGGAAAATAAAATAGACGTAAGAAACAAACAACTTTTGTATAAACTTACAACGGACGCTTGGACTCGGTCAGTTTCTTTGATTTCAGTTTTGATCTGGATTTGGATTTTTATATCGCTTAATAAAACATTCATCAAAGAACATAAATGAAGAAGAAATAAAATTAAAAGGGTTAATTATGTACATAAAAACTCAAGTTAAAGATAGCAAAAAGTCAAAATGTGCAAAAGAGGCCCAAAACCCAATTTTCACAAATGAGCTCCGAATTTTACGAAATTGTTCTTGTTTTGAAGGTATTTGAAAATGGAGTACTTTAAAATGAGTAGACCAAAATCGGATATTGTATGTGGGAGATATGCTCATTTTAGTCTGTCAGATGTGAAATTAGACTTTGGGATTATTTGACACTTATTGGGGTTAATAAATTTTTTGTATTTTTTATTTATTCAGGTTAGTAATATCTACACAATGGAGGTAGTTTGGGGTCAATCGGAGTTAGGATGAATTAACTAAAAATAGGAGCATTTAGCGGCTTTTTGGGTTAATTTACACTTGGGATTTTTAATGCAATTTATGCATGATGAAATGTAAATATTATTAACACATGTATGAATGCTAATAGTGCGCTATTAATGATTATTTGAAGTGAATGATGAGGAACATATCCTAAATGACTAATTTTAGCATGATGAATACGAGATTCATCATACCCCTATACTTAGACCATGCTCGTCCCCGAGCATGAATGAATGAATGACTTAGTTGAATACATCCCTGACTGTGCATGTGAATTTTCAAGGCTCAATTCATAGAGGACCCTTAATTTGAGTTATCCTAAAATTCTTGGCTCAACCAAGCTTTAATCAAAAGGAATCCAACCTCTCTAATTTTCAGACTCTCTCTGTTTGTACATAAAAATATAAGGATATGATTTTTTAGTGTACTGCATTCATGAGAGTCAAGTCTAGGCATCACCCAAAGTTTTAATCCAAGAGATTCTCCTCTAGACCTAATCCTCAACACTAGGGAATAAGTCTATTCTTTCTTCAGTCAACTGTCTCATTAGTTTGTCAGACTTGAAAGTGTAGATGGATGGCCAGATGATGGAGGGCATAGGATTGTGTTTAATTTTCTCTCCCTCACATTGGAACAAGGTGCCTCTCGAGTGTCTTATTACTCAACACAAGTATATTTTTATTTTGTTGATCAATGTGTCCGTCAAGAGAATTTGGAGTCATCTACACTTGTTTTTCTGGGAGTACACCGGGGTGTGTCTCTTTTGAGTATCTAAGATACCTTCGACACCCAGACTTGTATCGCTTACGATGCAGAGCCATTTTATGGTGTCAGCCCGACTCCTTGGTCCTAATTAACGCTTGGTCCAAGTAGACACTTTGAAAATGTTTGGGAGCGTTCGCCATTGGTGGAAGCTCATTTAGAATTTGACTTTGGATGATAGAGCTTTTCTTTGACATTTCTTTTTCTTTTCTTTTGTTGGCTAGCTCCACTGCTTTTACGAAAAGTTGGCGCACACTAATCAACAATTTTCATTAAGTTTCATCACACCCTGGCACTTAGGTCATTTATCAAGAGATAGTATATGAATCTTATTCACACACTGGCTAGGGTATTGTTGACACTCAGGTTTTCTGCATCCTTCATTAACTTTATCCCATCTTCGAATATCATCAGATCGGGTCTAAACTCAAATCTCTAGACCCAGTTCCTCAAGTGATAACTCAACTCATCTCATCAATTATGCAGTTGTGAAAGTGATTGTGCTGATCATATACTTTTTAAAGGTAGAGATGAAGAGTGCAATATGGCACTCAAATCTTTCAAACTAGGGAAGTGTGGATTATTAAGTTCAAAACCCTAATGACTAAGGCAGGCTAACTCAGAATCTCAAGATCTCAGAAATCAAGTGTCCTCAAAAATCCTCAAGCCTTGATTGATGGTGAATGTGTCAGGAATATATCAACCAAGGAATGCATGAAATGTTTGATGAAATGCGAGACCATGAGTGATGATTTTTGTTTTGCAAAAAGTTTTTTTCGGTGTTTTTTTTGTCTTTTTTTTAAAAACAGGTATTATACACATAATATACACTACTTGTATACATCCCCGATGTTAGATAAAAATGATTAAAGTACGAGCTATGGATAAAGTAGATAGAATATATACAAACACAACCCCCTATACTTAGCTTTTGCTATGTCTCTGATAAACACGGATTATCGGAGGTCTAAAAAGTATGTCTCACACAAGGCGGAGACAACCGAGGTCACTGCGGTGACCAACAATAAACTGTATTTAATCAACAATTAACCCACACTATAGATCAACAATTAGAAATAAATGTGGAGTTAAAATTTATTTTTAACTCTGCACAAAAGATTGTATTGGACAAGTATGCAGAGAGTTCGAACACAGGGAGCAAACAGGGTAGGTGCACAAGTAAATGTGTGTATGTGAATGTGAGTGTGTCTACACTATGCAAGCAAAGATTTTTTTCGTGGGTTTTTAATTTTTTTCAATTAAATTTTTAATTTTGTATTTTGATTTTTAATTTTCTAATTTTTATATTTTTATATTATATATATATATATCTATTTTTTTCAATATTGGAAGATAAAAACAATGTAATAAAAAGGGTGATAAAATATTTATAAAAATATGCAAAAATGGCCAAAAATTCAGGAATAAATTCTTTTTGGTATTTTTATAATTTTTTACTGTTTTTTGTGATTTTTGGGTAATTTTCAGAATGTTTTTGGTATTTTTAAAAACTGAAATAAACCAAAATAGTGAACAAGCTACTGGCTGGGGGGAAAATGGGAATTAAAAACACTAGATAGCCACAAAAGTTTTCTAAACTATTTTTCAAATAAAGATAATAAAAACAGGAGACTACAGGATTGAGTTTACAGTTTTTTGAGTTTTCTACAATTTTATAAATTTTTTTGAAGTTGTTATGTATTTTCGAATTTTTAAGGTTTTTCTTTTGAGATTTTTAGTGATTTTGGACTGAGACTAAAATAGGTTAAAATAGATAGTAGGGAATTTTTTCGGAATTTTTTGAGGTATTTTATTATTTTTTTGGTATTTTCTAAGCTAGATAGTAGGCAAAAAGCATGTTTTTGATTTTTAATAAATATTAAAAAGCAATAAAATCTAAAACTAAAATTAGGCGTTAAAGTCCAAGCACACAAGAGCTTAAGTTTAATTTTTGAGAATTTTTCGATTTAAAATGATGCTCCAAATAAATATGTCAAATACACAAAAATATCACAGCCTGGCAGGGGTATATATGCAAATATCCAAAAGTCCAGGGGCATGCATGCAATTTTCCACAAAATATTGAACTGAATATTTAATTCCCAGGACCAAATATAAATTTCAAAAGCCGCAGGGGTGTCACAGCAATTTTCCCACTAGGGCACGTGACTTGCACGCGCCTAGCGAGGACTTGAAAGTAATTTCCGCAAAATCCGAGGGCTTACATGCAATTTATCCAAAAATTTAACACTGAATATAAGAGTTTTGGTATTAAAACGAAATACTAAAAAGACCGAGGTCCTTAGTGCAAAATGCCCGCACCTCACGTGTACAGGTCACGTGAGGTGACGTGGCAAAGGACCTATGTGTAAATAAAATAAATGCGAGGGTATTTTTGCAAATTTTACAAAACTTTTACACTACAGACAAAAGTTTGTAGACTAAAAAGTAAATACAAAATGCGTAGGGGTTGAGATACAAAATACCCCTTGCGCGCGATCCAACGACGGAGAGGATGCCACTTATCCACGTGGCGCGCTGCGGACGGACGATGACGCTTCGACGATGCACGGCTAGGATTAGATCCTCCTTGGTTGATCCAACAGTCGAGGCGAAGGAGGGTCGGACGGTGGCTGTGCAACCTGGAGCTCCTTCCACAATCCGACGGTGGAGAGACAATGACCAAGAACAACGTCGGATGCTGGCGAGGGCGAGCTTCGTCGCGCGAGATCTCCATCCTCCAGTGGAGATTGGGCTTCAAAATGGACATGGAAGCTCCTGACGGTCTCCTCTTCCTCATGGAGGCTTCAAAACACCACGGCGAAGGCCGTGGCGCTCGCTGGCGGCTGGCAGAGCTGGGAGGCTTCGAGACCTCCGGCGAGCTTCCAAAATCGACTCCAGGCACGCTTGAGCGTGCGTTGACCTGCAAAAAGACTTAGGAGGTCCAGGGAAAACTGCATGGACCTCTGGATGGTGGTGGCGATGCGTAACGCGGCGTGGGGGTGTTCGGCCGGAGTTGCGCTCCGGCGAAGAAGTGAAATGGGGCGAATCACGAGATGGAACTTCGATTTTTTTGAGGGGTTTTGAGGTTTGGATTACGACTAACAAAGTGCAGATGAAAATTAGGGGAGAGGGGGCCCTCAATGGCCGGAGCCAGAGGAGGAGATGTACCTCAACCGTCGGAGTTGCGGGAGGTGGTGGAGGCGCCCTCGACCTCGTTCGCCATGGCTAAGGAGCTCGCGGTGGAGTTGTCACCTCCAGGAAGCTTCAGAGCACAAGAGAGGCGGAGAGGGGTGGACCAAGTGGACTCAATTCGAATTCAAAGTTGGAGGGTTCATTTTATGCGGTTTGACCTCGAGCTGCAGGGGCTCAAAGAACGAAAGATCGGGAGCGCCTTAGTGATCCTCGGCCCAAAGTAATCGCATGGCGGGGTAGACCAAGGATCGAGGCTCAGATTTGCAGAAGGATTCATCACGAAAGAATGCAAGGTTCATCCGCAAAAAAGCCAAGAAATTGGCTCAAAAACCAACTTCTGACACGGCGCAGGGGAGGAAGGCGACCAGTTGACCGGGGTCAACTGGGGGTGCCACCTGGTTGGTCCACGTGGACCAACCAGGAAAAACCCGAAAAATAAATCTTGTTAATTCATTAAAAATAGAAAAAGACCGAATTAAATTATGATTATTTAATAAAAATATTTGTTATTTTATGTAGTATTTTATTATGTTTTTTAATTTATTTTATGAGGTATATTTTTATGAGTTTACTTTTTAGCCCTTTATAGGTATAATACATGTATATTTTAGTCTTTTATTTTTATTCTGTGCATTTTAATTTTATTATTTTTGTTTGTTATTTTACAAAATTATAAAATGCTTTTATACACATAAATACATTTTTATTTTATTTTTCTGAATTGTTTAGCATATTTAATAAAATACAAGTATGTGTTGTATAGGTATTCATATAGGTATAATACATGTATAATCTATATATGTTTATTTTTATTTTGAGTTTTCTTTGCATTTTTATTCTGATTTTAATATGCATATATATTATAAGTATTTTTTATGAAATTATAAAAATATAAAAATACAAAAATATTGAATAAATACTAAATTGAATATTTTAATCTGTACAAGTATACAATAGGGGTCCAAAACTCAACTTTCAAACTGTAGCTCCGCCAAATGCGAAACCACCGCCATTAAATAGCTTATTTTATTCTATATACAATTAAAGTGAGTTTGTTGCATTTGGAGTTTTTATTTGTGAGATACGGGTCTGGGAAGTTGGGATTCTGGATTTTTATTGAGACTGTAACTTTTTATCTGTACATTATTTTTCTGTGAAATCAATTTTATATTTTTCTTTATTAAATTATCTACAACTTTCATGTACAAAGTTTCTTTATTTGATGTTTAAAAAGTGGAACCAAAAATAGGTCCCAAAATGAGTAGAGAATGAATAGAATAATATAGGTATTTGACCCTTATCTCCCCCTACTTTATTCCTGGTCGACCTATTCATCAAGATGCCTAGGTCTCGGGGTTTTGGGTCATAAAATATTTACAATATTTTATTCATTTTATTTTGTTTTATTTATTCTATAATTTTGTCTTTAATTACAGTATTTTATACATTAATTGGATGCACATGCATGAATGCTAAGATGCTCTATTTAAGGCTATTTACAGGCATTTGCTAGGGTTTTTGATGCCAAAATGATAGAATAAAGATGATGAAATGTGGATTCATCAGTCCCCATGGCACAAAGTAAAATGTTGACATAGCTCGTACTAAGTATAGACGGGTCAAAAACAAAAGAAGAGAAGTGATGTATAAACAATGAAATCGATCCCCTAAGTATCGGGGGATCGAGAGCTGGTAGATGGATATACAGAGGAGTATAGGTTCCAGAGAGGTGGTCTATCTGGGCAGATCAAATCTTCCGCCAAAATCTATGCCCTGAGTGAAGGAGATCTGTTCAACTTGTACTAATTGTTCGTTGGATTCGACAAAATGTTTAAGCAGCTGACCGTTGACTATAGATGTTTGTGTGTTATCTGCGGTCTTTGAGATCTCAACACTCCCATTATTGTGTACCTCTCTTACAATGAAGGGTCCCATCCATTTTGATTTCAATTTACCTTGAAAAATTTTCAATTTTACATTAAATAACTAGACTTTCTGCCCCGGGACAAAGATCTTTGTTCGAATGTTCTTGTCGTGCCATCTTTTTACCATGTCCTTGTAAATGGTGTTGTTTTCATAAGCATGATTTCGGATTTCATATAGTTCATTCAATTCCATCTCTCGGTTCTTCTTTCCTTGGTGACAGTTCTAATTAATCTTTTTGATTGCCCATTCTGATTTATGTACGAGTTCTGCAGGCAAATGGCATGGCCATATACCATTCTAAACGGGGAGGTGCCCAATGGGGTCTTATAAGCCGTCTGGTAGGCCCATAGAACCTGGTCCAGTAGTTGGGTCCAGTTCTTCGACCGGTCAATAGTGTAGTGATGGTAGGGGACCTGCAAGGGTTAGCCAAAAACACGGAGGGTCTGGGGGTGGTCGGTGAAGGGGGGGAGAGCACTGGCCTGTGCAAGGCCGGCAACGATCAGAGGGGGTAGCGGGGTACGAGGACCGGAGGGTGAGAAGGAAGGTGGTACCTGACGAGATGACGATGGCCAGGTGGAGCAGTGCTTAGATAGCAAATGCGACAAGGGATAGAGGTCCCTTGGATCTCGCCGGAGGAGGTGTTGTCGGGCACCCTGTCGACACTTGTTGTCACCAAGGGGGACGGGAGAGCTCATGTATCTCAAGAAATGGCGGATGATTGGTGAAGGTGGAGGTCGGCGGAGCTTTATAGGGGGTTGGAGGGTGTAACGGCTGGAGGTGATGAACAGCTGGAGGCGTGGGTGGCGAGCATTACTTGGGTGAGGCGTAACGGGTGGCTGAGGAAGGAGAGGGGGCGGTGATGGGCGTTACAGGAGGAGAAGATGAACGGAGGAAGGGGAGGGGGCAGGCCACGTGCCGCGTACGTGCGCGCAGGAGGAGAAGGCGGCACGTGTGTGGCATGTGTGCCAGGAGAGAGAGGGAGCAGCAGGTGGGGTGCCACGTGGCACGCCCAGGGGCTGCCACGTAGCACCCCAAAAAAATTCAAAATTAAAAGATGAAGAAAAATAGAAATGAATTAGAAGGAGACCTAGGATCGAAAAATTTCCTTCATAAAAGTTGTTTGTCTCGACGATATCTACAACTTTCATGAAGGACTCGGGAGCAATAGAGGTCACCTGTGCGAAGTGGTATTTTTGGTGGTACTCCATGTGTATAGAATACCTGATTTTTGGGGTTTTGTATTTTTTGGCGGTTTTAGGGAGGATGCAAATTAAAGAAAAAATACGATAAAATACAAGAAAAAGTTACACACTAATGTAATTTTTTTGGATTTTTAGTAAATAAGAAAATAGGAAAATAAAATAGACGTAAGAAATAAACAACTTTTGTACAGACTTACAACGGATGCTTGGACTCGATCAGTTTCTTTGATTTCAATTTTGATCTGGATTTGGATTTTTATGTAGCTTAATAAAACATTCATCAAAAAACACAAATGAAGAAGAAATAAAATTAAAAGGGTTAGTTATGTACATAAAAACTCAAGTCAAAAATAGCAAAAAGTCAAAATGCGCAAAAGAGGCCCAAAATCCAATTTTCACAAATGGGCTTCGAATTTTACAAAATTGGTCTTGTATTGAAGGTATTTGAAAATGGAGTACTTTAAAAGTGAGTAGACCAAAATCGGATATTGTATGTGGGAGATATGCTTATTTTAGTCTGTAAGATGTGAAATTAGACTTTGGGATTATTTGACACTTATTGGGTTAATAATTTTTTTTGTATTTTTTATTTATTCAGGTTAGTAATATCTACACAATGGAGGTAGTTTGAGTTCAATCGGAGTTAGGATGAATTAACTAAAAATAGGAGAAGTTAGCAGCTTTTTGGGCTAATTTACACTTGGGATTTTTAATGCAATTTATGCATGATGAAATGCAAATATTATTAACACATGTATGAATGCTAATAATGCTTTATTAATGATTATTTGTAAGTAAATGATGGGGAACAGAGCCTAAATGACTAATTTTAGCATGATGAATACGAGATTCATCAGTAATATATCTTAGATAATTTTATTCCTTGAAAATAAGTAGATTTTATATTTATTATAATTATTCATTGAGATTCACATTGTCGGCATTTTTTAATTCATAAAATATTCATCTTTATCAGAAAATTCCAAAAACAATATACAATATATTCATTTCACAATTATTCACATCTCAACAAATTTCATAATTTTTAGAACACGTTTGACCATTGTTCACATTTTAGTCCATAAAATTGACCACATTTGCATTGGTATTCAAAAATTGCATTAAAAATACAAAAAAATCTGCCTCGAAAATCGTGCATTAAATTTGATAGACTTAAACCTACATTGTTCCTTTGCCTCCTTGAGTTCGACCCTAGGGCTTGCCCAGGCTAAATAAATATAAAACCACCCCGATTAAATTTGATTAACTAATTAAGCAGTTATTTCTTGATTGATTCCTAAGTACCTGACTACAACATAAAAACGACAACCTAAACAAGGTGACTAGAGATTAATCAGATGGCGCCATTGTTGGGGAGGCAGACGGTTTAGGTTTTTATCTAGAAAATTTAGTATTAGATTTTCCACACACTTGGGTAGTCTGATCACCAGGCGTTCATTGTAAATTTTCCTCTTTTTAATTTTCAGCATTTATTTTATCTTTTATTATTTATTTATTTTTGTGTGAACTCTCTTTCATTTTTCTCTTATTTTTATGTGAGGTACCTGATGTAATTGGAGCGATTTTTTGAGAAATCGATGCATCTCTATAGCCTGTCGAAAAGCCGCATAAAATTAAGATCGAGTCAACTCGTGAGAGAGCATAAAGTCTAGGATATTTTAGAAGTATTTAATTATTTGTAATAATTGCTCAGTTACAGCAGATTTGTTTGGAATCTCACGTGTGTAACCAAGACTTGAACCCTTTCTCTATGGTGTGTCGGATATGTTTCTCTTCGATGAGGGTGGGGTCCGACCTGTGTGCTTCGTAGGTTAGACCTGCACTACGGTTATTAGAGCTACTAGGGTTTATATTGCTTGTACTCGTAGAACCTAGGACCACACTACACTTTAATTAAAATGCACCTTAGATCGCTTAATTTAGTCAAAATTCAAATCAATATCTTCCCAGCTAATAGAACTTTCAGTTAGGTGTAGTTTTGTCGGCTTGCATATCATATAGAATAATTTTCAATTCTTGTATTGCATCCCACATGAAGATTTCAATTCTTGTCTTCTAACTGAGCATACATCATTGTTTCTCGTGTGCATCAACTTTCCTTGATTTCTCCCTCTTATTTTATCACTTCAGATCTAAAGGAAATTGGTAATGGATGGTAAACGTGTATTTCTGCTCACTTAATTCTTTAGTGATCATCTAAATTAAAATTGGAATTGCTAAACAATGTTGACTTTAACTAAACTATAAAATCAAGAATTTCTACGGTAGAATAACCATGTCCTTGGATTCATTTATCTTTCTGAGTGAGTGAAAGATGCACACTAGGATAGAGACAAGCTCTGGAATCTTTATTCAGACTACTGATTCTAAAAATGACTAGCTACTTCTCAGTGTGGGAGCTACAGTCTCACTTAGCAGAGTGGGTGGTTAAAGGACAACACGATTGGTACCGTCCTTAAGTATCACGGGTAGCTGTTTTACGGTCTGTACTTACACCCATACTAGCTGAAAGTGGATGCAATAGCTGTACGAATTCATGCCAATTTTTAGGAAAATTTCTAGCACCTAACAGCTCGCTTAAAGGATTTAAGATTGATTTTATCACTAATTAAAATTTACAAGATACATGGTCAGACTCTTGTGACTTTCACTGTGTGAGTTGGTGAACCTAGGGTTTGTAATGTGTTTGTATTATGAGTAGATCAAGATCAATAATCAAATATCGCACACTTGTGCCTTCACACTCCCGATTTAATTCATGAATCTTCATCCTCATTCGAACCGCTTCAAATCGAGAACGGAGGATTGTGGTGAACTTTGTTAGGACTCTGTGAACCTTACATTGACCACCACAAACTTGTCGTTCTCAAAGTCTCGGAGACACTCTTACTCCGGACCACCTTGGTTTCATGGGCAATCTTTCCATGAATCATCATCCTATGATTCTTTCATCTTCCTTGAGGGAGGTCAAACCCAGGCTCTCTCTCTATCCTCACCACATTAAGGAAGACTCTCACCTCAATGATTCCTGTCCAGATTATTTCTACTCTATTGATTCTGATTTTTCATATCTTGAAGGTAAAGAAGAAGAATAGAACTTAAAGAAGATGCCTCCAAAGAAAAGAGATCATGATGAAGAATAGAATGAAGACCTGATGCAAATGATATTAGCAAGATTGGATGCATCTGAACAACAGCAACTTCTACTGAGGGAACAAATTAACCAGCTAAATGTTGGGGGTGAACCACCAATGGAAGCAGCCGATAACCCTGGTCAATACAGAGTAAGGAATTATATGCAGCCACCCGAGCGAGAAGTAGACTATGAGCTGAAGCCACCCTTCTTGAACCAGCTTCCTCAATTTCATGGAAATACTATAAAGATCCTTATACAATCTTACGAGACTTGGAGCTAGTATGTTCAAATCTGAGACACCCCAAGGTCAGCCAGGGCTACATTCATCCCACTGCACATACATTTGTCTTGAAAGGCAAAGTTGATTATTGGGTGAAGAATCTAGGAATGACGATTACCACATACAATCAATTCAAGTACGTGTTCTTAAAGAAGTTGTACCTTTTAAGTAGGACTAATCAGTTGAGGACATGCATCACCATCTTCTCTTAGATGCCTCAAGAACCATTCTATGATGCATGGGAAGATTCGAAGATTTATTACAAAAGTGTTCATTTCATGCTTTGTATGATAATATCTTGGTCCCATCACTCTATACCGATCTCAGCTACGAGGCACAAGGTTTAGTGAGCACTGCTTGTGAAGGCAACTATACATCATGAGGTGTGGATGCCATCTGGAAGGTATTCGAGCAGAGGGCTTAGACAAGCCGCTCACAAATCGCTAGAAGGGTGTATACTGACCCCCTCGATACATTCCAACCTAAAAGACGGAAGCAGACTGTTGGTGAAATAACTGAGGATCTGATTCTGAACATGGGCATCATCGCTAACAAGCTAACCATAGTGGATCAGATTCACAAGAGGATGAACGACATCGACAACAAGATCTCACAATTTCCAAAGCATATGCAAGAGCTGACTGAGAAGGTTTCCAAGATTGAGATACATGTCGCGACTGCTTCCGATGTTTCTATTTATCAAGTACATCATGTCCTGAAGCAGTCGATGTCAGGCCCACCTTAACCTTGGGTTCAGGACCAATACTACACCCAATCATTCTAGCAGTTACCACCACCAGCTGAGGTCATCAAAGAAGTATCGCCTCTGATGTTTGAAGTGAACGACATTTAGAATACTCAGGACCCTACCCGACAGGGTAGTACGGGGGACCATCCGTCCTACCAATGTCCCCCTACCTTCTATAATGATGCATTCCCACCTGCCTCATCCCAGCAGCAGAGGTCGCAATAGTCATACAGCCTACAGGGCCAATACCAAGCGAACCAGCAGGGTTTGCATATGATTAGGCATCCCAGCAGTACCGACAGCAGTACCCAACCCCACAGGGCGAATCTTTGAAGCAACCCTCACAGCCGTTTAGCTCTTGGATCAAACTCGTTAATATCCATTAGCAGATGCTTAAGGAGATCCGCTCTTTTTGGAATGAACTCCAGGATATACGGGTTGATGTGAGTCTCTTATCTAGTTTGAGAGATGAACGGGCGGCTCCTGCTACAGTCATTCCCGCCCAAGTTCAAGCTAACCCTAACAGCTTGAACAAATCTCAATCTCATCAATATAGTGGTAAGGTATACTATTAAGACTCATCTAGATCTGAACATGAGATCCTTTCGTTTTGATAATAACAATGTTATGCCACTTAGGAGCGGAAGGACTGTGGTTATGCCTGACTGGACAAGGGAAATGGAGCGAAATGATTCGGGAGATCAACTTGATGATACCTCTGAAGATGAAGAAGAAAGAGATTCGGATTCACCACCATATTCAAGAAAATAGAGGATTCCATCTCAGGAGAAGAAAAAAGCACCAATGGAGTATACAGAGGACCTTGCACCTCCAGCCACGACTAATCACCTTTGTGATCTTTTTTGCAACATGATGTAGACAATTTTTATTTTTATGGTCAGTTGAAGAATAAATACTATTGTAATAAGAACTTTGTCTCTACTAAATCAAAGCACGATGTTCCTGTTTATGATTCGGGTTCATTATCTCCTATTTAGACTGCTTCCATTCCTTTACACTGTGCTCTGACGGTGGAAGCGCAAACCGAAAAAGTCCATTCAAGATGACCCAGCAATGACACAGTTTTGTTAAGAAAACATCACAATTAAGGTGCCATTTGACTAGTATATGGTCAGCAATCCTACATTTCAGAAGTACTTGAAAATGAGATGCATTCCTACTAGGACTCGTCGGAAGAAACCGAATCAATTTGTGGACACTCATGTCTTAACAGATGCCACTACCAATTGTTTCAAAATCAGCATCTACCAAGGAAAAATAGAGACCTTAGTCCTCACTATGTGGAGAGTCGCATCGACGGCATTGCATTTGCACGCACTATCTTAGATAGCAGTTCTTCAATCAATCTTCTATCCTTAGCATTATATTAAAATTGGAGTTAGGACCTCTCAGAAAATCACCAGCTCCACTCTAATCTGCGGATCAATAAATGAAGAGACCTAAGGTAGAAGTGAATAATGTTGTTATATTGGTTGGGGGCACGAGTACAAAGTGGACTTCACTGTCCTTGATATGGAAACCCCCAATCATTGGAGAGAATCTCATATCATTCTTAGATGGCCATTCTTGAGGACTGCAGGGGTAGTATTCGATTACGATATGGGAATGATGAAGTTTTGTTCTCCAGGTGGAGAAGTGGACTTAGAGATGAACAGACAAAATAGCAAAGACCCGACTCTGAATCTAGTACTGAGTACATAGAATCTTTAGAGGCAGAGTGCAAGTTGATTAGCACAATTGGACTTTAGTAACAGACTCTAGCAGAACAGAGAAAGACCCTCTCATCTGGAGAGAACGTAGAGTATAGTGTAGTTCATCGTGTGTTGCTTTATTTACTTAGAGACACATGTGCATATACCCTTGATTACACATACATCCATTTGGATCTGTCAGTCCCGTCTTCATTGGGATAATAAAGGGACATAAATGATGAGTCATATGCGGCTTTGGATGAATTACTGTATTACTCTTGCAATCCGACTCACCGTTCATCAGAGTTGGCAGTCAGC
The DNA here is from genome assembly GCA_037367405.1 of Ottelia alismoides. Lineage (NCBI taxonomy): Eukaryota > Viridiplantae > Streptophyta > Magnoliopsida > Alismatales > Hydrocharitaceae > Ottelia > Ottelia alismoides. The sequence goes on along the minus strand of JAZKJV010003233.1, from coordinate 237,098 downwards.
ACATCAAAGATTGATCCACCATTATCCAACACAAAGCAAAACTCAGATGCCATTCAGTCGGACCTAATTGATGATTCAGATTTGCCTGATCTGAAACCACTTCCTCCTACACTCAAGTATGTGTTTCTTGCAGGACCCAAAGAGAGATTTCATGTGATCAGTAGATCGACATTAACTGTAGAACAGGAGTCCATATTACTTGAAGTTCTTGAGTGGAACCGTAAGGCCATTAGCTGATAGCATCGGATCTCATGGGGATCAACCCTACTCTCTGCTCGCACCAAATATATGTTGAGGATAACACGAGTTCTTCCCATGAATTGCATAGAAGAATAAACCCTAATCTCCGGGAAGTAGTTAAGAAAGGTGCAAAATAGGGTTTATATACCCTATTTCTGATTCTAGTGGCCTCGCCTCATGTTGTCAGAAGAAATCGCGAATCCAGATGGTTATCAACAAGGAGGGGGAAGAGATCGCGACATGAGTACCCACGTCGTGGCACTTCTGTGTCGACTATAGGCACTGAATGTCATTACCAAGAATGATCACTTTCCTATGTCATTCATTGATCAAATCTTGGATAGACTTGCAGGAAAAGCGTTCTTCTATTTTCTTGATGGGTACTCTGATTACAATCAGGTAGTCATAGCTCCCGAGGACTAGGAAAGGACCACATTTACATGTTCATTCAGTACTTACGTGTTCAGGTGCATGCCAGTCAGGCTCTGCAATGCCTCCGGCACATTTCAACAACGCATGATCGTCATATTTTCTGAAATGATGGGTGACTTCCTTGAAGTATTCAAGGATGACTTCTCGATCCATGGTGGTTCTTTTGATACATGTCTAGCGCACTTGGAATAGGTCCTCAAGAAGTGTAGGGAGGTCAATTTGGTACTCTCTTGGGAGAAAAGTCACTTCATGGTGATAGACGGTATCATGTTGGGGCACGTTATCTCCAAAAAGATAATGGAGGTTGACTCTGCCAAGGTGGATGTGATTAAGAAACTTGAGCCACCAACCAACGTTACGTCAGTGCGGTCATTCTTAGGGCAAGTAGCATTCTATCAAATATTTATTCATGATTTTTCAAAGATCTCTCGCCCACTGACAGAGCTCTTAGGGAAAGACACTGAGTTCATTGTCGATCACAAGTATCTAGAGGCTTTTGAGCTCCTGAAAAAGAAAATCTGTTAATCACCAATTTTACAAGATCTCGACTAGTCTCTTTACATTGAGATTATGACTGGTGCGTCGGATTTTGTTGTTAGAGTTGTGTTAGGATAAAGGCGAGATGGGACACCGTATGTGATTCACTACGCGAGCAAAGTTTTGGATCCTGCACAGAGAAATTGTATGGTGACTGAAAAGGAAATGCCCACGGTAGTTTTGGCCCAAGAGAAATTTAGATCATATATATTGGGCTCTAAGATGATTTTTACTAATCATACAACAATCTGGTACCTAATGGAAAGGAAGGATGTGAGGGTGCATCTTCTGAGATGGATCATATTAATCCACAAATTTGATTTGGAAATTAAGGATAAACCTGGAATAAAGAATGTTGTGGTTGATCACCTTTCTCGAATTGAGTAGAAGGATAATCTTGATATAGAACCAATAGGAGAGACCTTCCCAGACGGGTTAGTTTGTGCTACTGACTCACTCCCATGGTACACCAACATGGTGAACTATCTTGTCTCCAATCAAGTTCCCCAAGGTTGGCCCAAGAGCAGTATTGACCTATTGAAGTCAAATTTGAGGAAATACCACTGGATGATCCGTTCCTTTTCTTTGAGGGGACAGATTAGATCTGTGAAGGTGTATACCTCAGGAGGAATACATAGTGTCCTCACACACTATCATACACTTGAGGCTGGAGGACCCCATTCAGGAATGAGAACCTCACACAAGGTACACCAATGTGGATTTTACTAGCCGACCTTATTTTGATATGCCAATGATTTTGTACGGTCGTGCCTGATTTGTAAGAGAATGCAAAGGGACTATTGTGAAGGCTATGGTGAGATCCTTAAGAACATCAGAGAAGTGTGCAGATCGCATCGTAAGCGATCAAGAGGGATTAGTCGCACTAGTTGCTCGAGGCAGCGGAATTTAAAAAATTTTCATGCGATGAAACCACACGATCCAAGAACACTTCTTGGATCGTTTCATCTAAACCACAAACAATTATTAGGGTTATCTCTTGAAGCATGGTTGTGATCGAGTCTCTAAACGAAGAGACCTCCTGTCTCAAGTTCGATCCGACGGAGGATACGCTTGCGAACGCGTTGATGAAATGTGTGCTCCTCGCAATCCATGTTGATGATACAAGCGATGAATCTCCTGATCTCGTCACGCAAGATACGACGCCTTCTTCACGAGCGAGGTGCACTGAAGGAGATGAAAATCAACGAGAAAACAATCTGGCAGCATAACGACGACGCTGCAGCGATGGAGATTCTCTCTAGGGCTCCATGGTGGACGGCTACAATGAGAGAGAGAGAGGGCGTGTAGAGAATGAGAGAGAGAGAGAGAGAGATTTGTTGTTCACAACTTGTGTGTGTAAAGAAGAGCAAAGGGGTGCCTCTCCTTTTATAATATTTTGGGATCCATGGATCTCAATCCATGGACAACACAATCCAATGCCTCACATTGATTTGTGTTTCTTTAAACGGATATGATCTTGTTGCTAAAAAACAAAACAATAATTGATTTCGATAAGATTACATATATTTAAAAAAAATATAATTCAATACTAGATTAAATCAATCAAGCATGGGGATTATGGAATGAAGATTGCCTCCATCCATAATATGGGAGTTGGTGGCAATCTCATGTAATCTCATGAGATTACATTATTCCATGGAAATCTCTAAGATTTACAACAACACCTGTTGTGAATTATTTAACAAAAATAATTCATAATTATTTTGTAAATATTGCAATCATGTCATTGGAAAATTCTGAATCGCATTCACAATTCAAAATAAAATGTAAATTACATTTTCAATTAATTATCCAATGTGAATCCAATTCACATCAACATTTAATTAACAAATGTAAGTTACAAATAGTTATCTCTTATATATTATAAATCACATTTATAAATATGACTAATATGGATAGTGATATCCACATTATTCATATCCATGATAATTAAATCACATTTAATCATCTTGGATCTCTATTCTCATGTGCCCAAATAATATGAATCACATTCACATTATTTACATCTTTGATAATCAAATCATATCTAATTATCTTAGATAACTCTCCATATAATATGAATCAAATCCATTTTATTCATGATAATTAAATCACATTTAATTATCTATTTTCTCGATGTTTGGATAATTTTATCAACAATGAAATTATATGAACTCTTTCAAGGATAATGCACTTTCTCTGCAGATACTTGGAGATAAGGACATGGTGATTGTATTGTTCCACATATAGTGACTTGGATATTGAGATCACATCTCAAATCCAGGTCTTACGGACCTCCCATAGAGGTTTGATTAAATCAAAGCCATAGATCTAATCTTCTCATTGCATCTGAATCACATTTAGATGAATGTCCCAACATTTGGACCAAGATCAGATCACTTCTCCACTTAGAGGAGTCACTAAAATCCAGACCCGTTTCATCACTCCCTATGAATGTAAGCATCACGATTATATAATCGTTTATGATCACATCACCCTCAGGTATTCCTAATACATGTACATCCTACATACTGGAAGACCCAGAATAAGCCCGAAGTATAAGATCAATTTTACATTGTCTACTTCACAATTTTATCATTAAGTTTCTCATTCGAATATTTGGATTTGGTATCGATCATATACTTTCCAAAAGCATATATCATACCCTGGTGTTGATTATATACTTTCCAAAAGCATATATCAAACCTGCAAATTCAGTCAATCTTTCAAAGCGAGATGACCGTGCACGGAATTTGATTCTTCCCGATATCTCATGAGTGAGCTCATGTCTTCCAGTTCAGTAAATGAACATGTATAATCGCTTTGAGAGATTGTATTATTCATATGCCCTCGTATGCACACCAGCACGTCGGTGTATAGACCTTGATTAGGTCATCAACCTATTGGTCTGACAAATGTACATACTCAGACATATAATAACACATCTGTCTCCGGTCAGAGGATGCGTTCCTATATCTTGACAGCATCCATCATAGGACTTTGGTTATCTCGATCTCATTAAGTCAACTCTTTGATCTAACTAATGCGACACCTCTGAATCTTTATTCTTATGCAGAGGACCTACATAAAGAGGTCAGTCAGATATCAGCCTTTAGAGAAAGGATTGCCATCTCCTTCTCAGGTTGGAGATCCTCTCATAATAATCATTTGATGGCGCTTGATGAGTCCACAATCTAACTCGTTAGATATTCATCCAAACACCAGCCTCTATATTCAATAATTGAACAACAATTGTATGGTCATTAAGATGGCCATGGTACATAGCCCTAATTGTACTAAGGGACCTATTATGCAAATTAGTTATTCTTCTTTCAGATCAGGGAATGATATTTGCAATAACATTTATTATGTAACAGCTCGTAGTGGTCTCGCATGTCCAACAATCTCCCACTAGCCCAAAGAGCCATTAATGGATTAATCTTTAAACCCACACTCATGTGGCAATCATAGGCTATTTAGGAAAATAGCTAGGTAAGCTGATCAGTCACTCTGTTCCTGAGAGACTATGCCAAGTCCTTTTACGGCACTTGCATATCTCCTAATAACAGTTCTCGCATTTAATGCAAAAGTTGCATCTTATGCAATCAATACTCAATCATGTCAGTCATAATGTCCTTGACACTACTTCTCAATAATCATTATAACCAGTATTTTTATTTTTATTGTCCTTATAAGAATACCCTTATTCTTGGAGATCTCTATATCCTAAGGTATCCGTAGTTAAGACCTTTTAGATTACCATCTATAAAGTCTTAAGTTCTTGAAGATAAGATTTTGTGATTACTATCTCAAAATGTCTTGTCATCTTTGAAGATATAGTTGTTACTGCAACCAAGTGTTTTATCTCCATAGCAGGATTAGTAACAGTTTACTACTCGCGCTGCATGACAGACATCTGACTTTTGTACATGTTTAGTATACATCCGGCTTCTCATAACTGATGCACAAGGACAAGCAGATCCTCAACTCTTTGAGGTGTTATCCCAAAAGGTCAGTACCATATTTTGAGGGAAAGAAGCCTTTCTTGGAATGTTCCAGAAAATGAAACATGTCCAAGATGCACTATTAATGTGACGGTCTCAATACCCTCTTCTCTTTGCTTCTGAATACTTTCAGAACTAAAATCTAAGAGGTATCCTTGAGACCATATCTCAAGGTATGGAATAAATAGATTATAAAACACTTATTATTATTATCCTTATATCATTCCAAATGATTAGGATATCATCTACATTTAACATGATGAACACAATGGCACTCCCACTAAGCTTCACACAGTTCATCAAGATTCTATCTGAAATCATAACATTTATGATTTCATCAAATCCAATGTTCCAACTATAAGAAGCTTATTTGAGTCCATAGATGGAGTTCTTCAGCTTGCACACCTTGCTTCCCTCAACCATGAAGCTGTGGGGCTACTTTATGTGAATATCCTCGAAGAGGTATTCAGAGAGGAATGCAATCTTGACTCACATCTTGAATATGTCATAGTCAAGTTGTGTAGCCATAGTTAGCAATATTCTGATGGATTTAATCATGGTCATTGAAGACAAAGTCTCATCGCAAGTGATGTCTTCTCTTCAGTGTGTAGCTCATGGCTACGAGCCGTACTTTGAAGGTCTCTACCTTCTTATCAGGTTCCCTCTTTCTCTTGAAGATCCATTTACACCTAACAGGTTTTACCCTTATAGGTCGATCCTCGAAGGGTCCATATACAACATTTGTATATGAAGTCTACTTTAGACTTTATTGCTAACATCCATCTTTCCATGTCATAATCTTCAGAAGCTTCATCTGATCGACCCGCTGAGCACCTGTGTAATCTACACTCGTTGTAGTATGAGTACTTAGCGAATCGTTCAGAACTGAGAGAAGATCTCTGTGAAGAGTGTCTTGGCTTTAATTTATATCCCGGGCAAGTCCGGGATCGAACACAAGGGGGCAAAGGAACAACTTCGGGTTAATTCAAAAAAACTTAGTTCTAGGTTTTCAATGTAGATTTTTATGTATTTTTTATGCAAAAAGAAGTGAAATGCACAATGTAGGTGAATTAAGTTGATAGGAAAAGACACAACTTAGCCAAATTAATTTTAATGTGAAATTAATCAAGTTTAGCCATATTTTATTTTTCCTAGAACCCTAATCCAGAGATGAGTACAAAACACATTTTTTGGAATTTTAGGAATTAAAATGCAACAATGAAAATGCACATTTTATATGGGTTTTTTACATAATTTTTCATTCAAATAGAATATAAAAATTAAGAAAAACTTACAGGAAATAAAACATGATGCTGGATGCTACAATAATTGTTTTGGATTTTTTGACAAAATATGAATTTTTTTGTGGATTTTTTTATAAAAATAGAGTGATAGTGAGTAATTAATTCCTAATAAATCCACACTAATGAATTGGCCAAAGTGCGAATTATCACAAAAAGATATTTATATGAGCAATTTAGAAGAGTTGAAATTTTGCAAAAATATTGTCCATGGATTTAATTAAAATCATTTACCAAAATCACTCTACAATTTATTTAAGGCACGAGACAACTCCAAGTTTGATGAAATTCGGACAGAAATTAAAGCACACTTTGGGGCATCATTCTTGATTTTTGTGGAATTTTTAGAGAAACCGTGAGTGAAATATGAATTTAAGGGACCGGATTGGGTAAAATACAAAATTTTCCACTAAAATAATTTAATAAATTACCTAAAGATAACAAAATTCCAAATAAATTTGAATATGGAAGGAAATTAGTTGCTCAAAATAATGTTATTTTTCGTTGAAAGAAATGATGCAAAATTAAGGTCCAAATCAGTATGCAAAATAGGCATGTCTATGCAAATTCAAAAAAAATGCTTGCAACAAAACATGTGCAGGGACTAGTTTGTAATATTAGAAACATGAAATAAGGAAAATGCAATTTTTATAGAAATTAAAAAAATAAAAAAAGACCTTCGTTCGTTCTTACTAGGGCGCAGATGGGGAGGACGAAGGGCAGCGGAGGAGCCGACGCAAGGCGGATGACCTGGAGGCGGAGGAGGGATCGACGGCGGCCGGCGGACCACGCAAGGAGGGGTGCAGGGTGGAGGTGGCTCGTGCGTGGACGGATGCGTGTGACCGTGCGGAGGAGGGCGGCCGCGCCTGGAGATGAGGTTGCATGGGCGGCAAAGGTTGCAGGCCAGCTGGAGGAGCAAAGGTGGCGCGTCACGGTTGGGCGGAGAGAAGGTGGACCGCAGGGACGGCGGTGAAGCTGGCGCTGCGTGGTGGAGTGGCCTGGCAAGCGAGGGGGTGCGACTGGTGAGGAGGAACGAGGGCAGGGCGCCACGCGATGGGCGGCAGCGCTTGAGGATGGCCTGGAGGAAGAGCCGCAGTGGGCGGAGCTGCCTGGAGCTGGAGTGGCCACGATGGTGGTGGCGCGGGCGATGATGGCGGTGGAGCTGGCCACGGAAGGAGAGGGGCGGTGGGCGGTGCCGCCTTCCCATGGAAGAAGGGAGAGAGAGGCGGCGGCGGAGCTACTGCTGCTCCCTCCTATTTTTTTATTTTTTTGATTTTTTTGTTGTGAATTGAATTTTTATTTTTTTTAAAGTTATAGTTTTTTTTTGTTTTCTTGAATAGGGAACAAAAATCAATATGAGAATGATGGGTGGTGAATGTGGTGGGGTTGACAAATGAAGATATATAATGGTGGTGGTGTAATAAGAAAATGCAAAAATAACAACGATAAACAAAAAAAGAAAAGAGAAATTACCTACAATGGAAGCGAGATCCTATGATGTGCTCTTGAGAAGCACGGTCTTCGCTCGAATCACCGGCGAGCGATGAGCTCGAGCAGCGCGCGGGTGCGGCTGCGATGTTGGCCAAAATGCCAACGGATCTCACTGAAGAGAGGGTCGTCATCGCTCGACGTGGTTGTGTCGTTGTCATCGATTCAACTCTGGGAACTAGGCTCTCCTCACATAAATATGGATCAAAGGCAAAAATGAGGAGAATGGGATGTATATAAAGAGAAAAATGAGAAGTTATTAAAGTGGTGGAGGGGAGGTTAATAAAATGGTGGAGTTGAATTAGAAGTTAAAAAAATGGTGGAATAATGGAGTTGAATGGGTTGTTATTGTAGAGAATAGGAATAAATAAAAAATAAATAGTAGAATAAAATAGGCTACTAAAATACAAAAAAAATAAAGAGAAGACAAATAGTGGAGAATTTACAAAAGAAGACAAAAAACATGTACTTTTTTTACTTTTCTAATTTTAATTTTTTGTATTTTTAATAAAAGATATTAATAACAAAAAATACAATAAAGTAGTAGGAATAAAGTAAAACATAATAATTATTTTTTTAGATTTTTTATTAATTTAAAAGACTTGGGTCTGACCCATGCTTCCACTGCGCTTCTTTCATCTATAAACAACCATTGCTCAAGACAAAGGATCTCTTATGTTGAAATCAAATATTTCAAGATAAGAGTATTTCAACATTTATACATGCTTCATTTTATTCGTACAATATGAATATTATGAAGCTTTATGAATGACTTATGTATAGATAGTAGAATGATGACACTGATCATATCTACATACATCTTAACTCTTAAAGACTTTTGGTTCAGGCAGGTACTCAAACAATTTGAATACATCATCTCCTATAGAGCCACCATTATGAAAGATGCAGTGAACTGTATCAGTCATGATTAAATGTCAAGAGCACATATGTATGCCAGAACATCTTCTTAGATTTTTTATAAGGATTGTTTGACAATTACGATCACCGTCGACATGTCACTTCCAAAGTACATTCGATGAGAGATCAATACTATAAAGACATACAAACCCTAGGGTTGTAGTCTTATTGTTTATTTAACCATCATTCCTCATTATTATGAGGAAACTTGCATATTACAAGCACATACATTATGTGTCGAACTGCAAGTACAATATCTTGATCATGGATCCAATCCATGATATTTTACTGGTTATTATTGAGTATAGTATTCAGTGGATTTAATGAAGGATAATCTAAAATAAGAAAATTACATAAATGTATATAAATATATATTTTACTTTGATTTAGGAATTTTTATATCAAAGTTGTCTTGCCTTGTCAACATTGAAAGTTCATTCCCTTAATCACTTTCAATGTAAGAGATATACTTACCATTATATCTTAAACAAGATCTGGGATCTCCTTTCTTATCTTTGTCACATCCCAATAATATGAGAAACTGTAACTTCGATAAAAAGAAACGAGAACACATTCTGCCTTGCAAGTCCAACTTGCATTCTCAATTCAGTCTTTAACACCTAGGCCCACCACCCCTAAGGTGATGTTGACCCGTCATTAATTGAACCAACAGTCAACATGATTAGAACTCGCTATGCGCAATCCAATATCGCCCCAATAATATGAGGATCTGATATTGGGTCACTACGCATACGCCCTTACTCTTTCGAGAAGCAAAGAGCCCGATCCAGATGTGCTTGTATGCAGGAGTTGTCACTTCGGACAGGCGTCTCCTACATACAATCACTGGTGACGGAACCCTTTGCCTTGACGGGAGACCATGGATGTCACTTACGTAATCCTCCATATAATGTTCAAATTCTAATTAATCATTATGAATCATATTCATTACGATTAATTCTTCCAAGGGAATTACACATCTATTCATAATAGAGTGTTTTTAACTTTAATTGGATTCCAATTAATCCGATCATATTAAATTAATGATCCAATTAATATCCAACAAACATTCTTTATTGTTACTTGAATTATGGTATTATCTCAAATACGTATTATTTCAAATTTTAGTAATTAAAAAATACATCATGATCTCTTCAGCATTATCCCTTCCCTACCCGATGTCATGGCCAGTACCGACGGGAGTGGGACAGACCGCACACGGTGCAATCTGCTACCCCAACGCTCCCCGACTAGACACCATATCCGCCTCGGGTTAGGATAATGCCAAAATGATCATTATGTATTTGAGATGATAATCGGTTTTTCAACCGAAGTTATACCATATAATAATAATCAAAATATTTTTTATTAACACTATAAAGATATTTGCTAAACAAATCCCCAATCCTATTCAAGCAACTATGTTTGTTGGAAAGTAGATTGAGTAACCAATAGTGATCTAGATCATATCTAATCAATTATTGGTTAAGGCAATGCCATTAAAGGAAATAATCATCACCAAATATTTCACAAATATTTATCCATAATTATTCATGGAAATTAAGTCATTTAATTTGACTAATTGATTAAATGATAATCACAAGGTTGTTGATTAGGAAAGTAATTTCCAATAGTGACCCTCACTTACTAAAATTAGTATATCTCAATCAATTTAAATCCAAATCAAGCAAAATAAGTTTCAAAGTTTGCTAATTTTATTTACAACAGAACCTAAGTTATTTGCACGTATTTTTAGGTGTTTCAAATCAGCAATTAACTCCTTAATTACATAAAGATTCGCAGTCCCTGAAACAATGGATACATGTTCACTAAAATGATCATAACTTGAGCAATCGGATTCCAAATCATGCAAACTCAAATCCCATAGTTTCCTTATTTAATGGGTAACATAATAAGCATTATTTCATGTTTAAATACATTTTAAGTCGTGTCGAAATTATTCACTAAATAGAGATGCGAAAATGAAATGCGATAAAACTTTCGCAAACCCTAACGAACCCAAGTCTTCCTAGGTTCATGGATCGCATCCAAAACCTCTGACCTAAGTCTATGATACCACTAGAATGGTATTATAAAATACTTAAGCGCATCATGGAAGTGTGAGGATCGCATTGTATGCGATCGAGAGCGACTAGTCGCACTAGTTGCTCGAGGCAACTGAATTTAAAATTTTTTCATATGATGAAACCACATGATCCAAGAACACTTCTCGGATAATTTCATCTAAACCACAAACAAGTATTACGGTTACCTCTTGAAGGGTGGTTGTGATCGAGTCTCTAAACGAAGAGACCTCCTGTTTCAAGTCTGATCTGATGGAGGATACGCTTGCGAGCACATTGATGAAACGCGTGCTCCTCACAATCCATGTTGATGATACAAGCAACGAATCTCCTGATCTTGTCACACAAGATACAATGTCGTCTTCACGAGCGAGGCATACCGAATGAGATGGAGATCCACGAGCAAACAGTTCGACAGCATAATGATGACGCTGCAGCGATGGAGACTCTCTCTAGGGCTCCATGGTGGATGGCCACAATGAGAGAGAGAGAGGGTGTGTTGAGAATGAGAGAGAGAGAGAGTTGTTGTTCACAACTTGTGTGTGTGTAAATAAGAGCAAAGGGGGTGCCTCTCCTTTTATAATATTTTGCGATCCATGGATCTCAATCCATGGACAACACAAATCCAATGGCTCACACTAATTTGTGTTTCTTTTAATGACTTTGATCTTGTTGCTAAAAACACAACAATTTATTTAATTAAGATTAAATATATATATATATATATAAATCAATATAATTCAATCCCAAATTAAATCAATCGAGCATGGAGATTATGGAATGAAAATTTCCTCCTTCCATAATATGGGAGTTGGCGGCAATCTCATGTAATCTCATGAGATTACATTATTCCATGGAAATCTCCAAGATTTACAACAACACTTGTTGTGAATTATTCAATAAAAATAATTCATAATTATTTTATGAACCTTGCAATTATACCATTTGAAAATTCTGAATCACATTCACAATCCAAAATAAAATGTAAATTACATTTCAATTAATTGTCCAATGTGAATCCAATTCACATCAACATTTAATTAACAAATGTAAGTTACAAATAGCTCTCTCATACATTATAAATCATATTTATAATATATATGATTAATATGGATAGTGATATCCACATTATTCATATCCATGATAATTAAATCATATTTAATCATCTTGGATCTCTATTCTCATGTGCCCAAATAATATGAATCACATTCACATTATTTACATCTTTGATAATCAAATCACATTTAATTATCTTAGATAACTCTCCATATAATATGAATCAAATTCATATTATTCATGATAATTAAATCACATTTAATTATCTATATTCTCAAGGCTTAGATACTTCTATCAACAATGAAATTATCCTGAACTCTTTCAAGGATAATGCGCTTTCTCTATAGATACTTGGAGATAAAGACAGGGCGATTGTATTATTCCACATATATGACTTGGATATTGAGATCACATCTGAAATCCAGATCTTGCGGACCTCCCATAGAGGTTTGATGAAATCAAATATGTAGATTTAATCTTCTCATTTCATCTGAATCACATTCAAATGCCAACATTTGGACCAAGATCAGATCACTTCTCCACTAAGAGGAGTCATTAAAATCCAGACCCGTTGCATCACTCCCTAGGAATGGAAGCGTCATGGTTATACAATCGTTTATGATCACATCACCCTCAGGTATTCCTAATACTTGTACATCCTGCATACTGGAAGACCCATAATAAACTCGAAGTATAAGATCAATTTTACGCTGTCTACTTCACGGTTTTATCATTAAGTTTCTCATTCAACTATTGGGAGTTGGTATTGATCATATACTTTCCAAAAGCATATATCATACCTAGGTGTTGATCATATACTTTCCAAAAGCATATATGAAACCTACAAATTCAGTCAAGCTTTCAAAGCAAGACGACCGTGCACGGAATTTGATTCTTCCCAATATCTCATGAGTGATCTCGTGTCTTCCGGTTCAGTAAATGAACATGTATGATCCCTTTAAAAGATGGTATTACTCATATGCCCTTGTATGCAAACGAGTGAGTTGCTGCATAGACCTTGATTAGGACATCAACCTATTGGTCTGCCAAATGTACATACTCAGACATATAGTAACACATCTGTCTCCGGTCATAGGATGCGTGTCTATATTGTGGCAGCATACATCATAGGACTTTGGTTATCTCGATCTCGTTAAGTCAACTCTTTGACCTAACTAATCCGACACCTCTGAATCTCTATTCTTATGCAGAGGACCTGCATCAAGAGGTCGGTCAGATATCCACCTTTAGAGAACGGATTGCCATCTCCTTCTCATGCTGGAGATCCTTTCTTAATAATCATTTGATGGTGCTTGATAAGTCCTCAATCTAACTCTTTAGATATTCATCCAAGCACCAGCCTCTATGATTCAATAATTAAATAAACAGTTGCATGATCATTAAGATGGCCATGGTACATAATCCTAATTTATTAAGGGACCTATTATGAAAATTAGTTATTCTTCATTTCAGATCAGGTAATGATATTTGCAATAACATTTATTTCATAATGGCTCGCAGTGGGCTCGCTTGTCCAACATATTGGATATAGAGATGAAATGCCCATGCAACCGATGAATTTCAATGATGCTTTTGATGCATGGAGAATCGATTTTACGGGTACCTTTCCCAACAACAATGGACATGAGTACATCTTGTTAGTGGTTGATTATTTGTCAAGGTGGGTGGAGGTTATCTTGACCCAAACCACAAATAGAAAGACTGTTTTTAAATTTATCAAGGATCATACTTTTGCGAGGTTCGGGATTCCAAAGGTTTTGATTTCTGATGGGGAAAGCCATTTTGTGAACAAAGAAGTGAGATCATTGGCTAAGGACTATAAATTCGAGCATAGAGTAGCCAATCCTTACCACTCACAGTCTAATGACATGTCAAAGGTTTTAATAGAGAAGTGAAGAGTGTTCTTTAAAAGTTGGTTCGTCTCAATAGGAATAGCTGGTCTCATCTTTTGGAACAGGTTATGTGGGCCTATAGGACAGCCTACAAGACTCCACTCGGTACTTCACCTTTTAGGATGATCTATGGTAGGCCATGCCATTTTCCCGCAGAGCTAATTCACAAATCAAAATGGACGATCAAACAGATTAATTGGAGTTGTCACCTTGGGAAGCTTTGTCATGAATTGAATCTGAATGAACTAATAGAAATACGAAACTGAGCATATGAAAACAGTGTGATATATAAGGACAAGGTCAAGAGATGGCATGATAGACACATAAGGCATAAGATCTTTGTCTCTGGGCAGAAAGTGTGGTTGTTTAATGCCCGGTTAAAGATTTTTCATGGGAAGCTCAAATCAAAATGGAAGGGTCTCTAAATTGTCATAGATGTGCACAACAATGGAAGTGTAGATATTGATGAGCTCAAAGACGGTGCACAGCCTTTTCCAATGAATGGGCAACTGTTGAAGTCGTATGTAGATTCTAAAGAACAGTTAGCCCAAGTCGAGGTCATCAACTTCATGCATAGAGAGCACATTGAAGACTCATCAGACCACCCCACATGAAGAGAAGCAGTTAGACACAAGTTGTACATATCATCTTTTTTCTTCACACCTTCCAAATGTACATTCTCATTGTTTATTATCAAGATCTCATCGGTCCCCTACCCTTCTTCAATACTTAGGCTGACCAGAGCCTAAGTATAGGGGGACCCGATGCCTGCTTTATATACTCTCCTCATTCACTTCTCTTCTTGTCCACCTCATTTTCGATCTTCTTCTATACTTAGACTGTCCATAGCCTAAGTATAGAGGGCGGGCCGATTTTTATTTTTAGTTTTCACTCTCTTACGCTTAGCCTGAGTTATGTCTTCTCTGCACTTCTTGTGCTCTGAGAACATAGCACTCTCTAAGTATAGGGAGGTGTATATATAATCTGTATATATTTTTTCCATAACTCGTACTTTTGTGTAAGTCTAAGTTTTATTTATAGGGTGGGTAACTTACACACAAAAAAAAGGAGTTTTGCAACTAACATTGTCTGTGTCCAATTATGTATACAACCAAAGTTTTGAAAATTGGTTTTTTATTCATTTTTGCATCAAAAAAACAAAATCTTACATTAAAAAAACTTGAAAAAAAAACACATTTTGCACAATTGCATTTCATTCAACATTTCATTCATCCATGCATTCATTAGTTGGATGCACCCTTACACTTACACATCCAAACAAGACTTGAGAAGTTCGAGGACATTTGGTTTATGAGGTTTTAAGATTTAGAGTTAACAAGCCTCAGTGATTTAGGGTATACGACTTAATTATTCACACTTCCCTAGTTTGAAAGATGTGTGTGTTGTATTGCATACTTAATCTCTTCCGTACAACATCTCACATGCATGATTGCAGTTATGATGAGATGAATTGGGATTTTACTTGAGGAACTAAGATGAGGGATTTTAGTTTGGATATGATTTTATGATTGTTGAGGATGGGATAAAATCGATGACGACTTTATGAAATCTGAGAGTCTTCACATTCAACATGTATGAGAACAAGGTTCTTGTACTAATTTCTTGATAAAAACCTATGTTCCACGGTGTGATGAAACTTAATTAATTGTTGATCAGTGAGCGCCAAATTGGTAAAAGCAGTGGATCTAGCCAACCATTAACTAATGGAATAAATTTCGAGAGAAGTTCTCTCATTTAAATACATAGGAAAGCTCTCTCGTTACAAATACAAGCTCAAAGAGCTTCCACCAAAGACGAGCACTCCAAATCATTCCAAAGTGTCCACTTGGACCAAAGCTATTAGGACTGAGAGTTGGGCTAGCATCCGAAAAGGGCTCTGCATCGTATAGTGAAACAAGTCTAGGTGTCAAAGGTATGATAGGTACTCAAAAGAGACACTCCCCGGTGTACTCCCAGGAAAACTAAGTGCAGACGACTACGAACTCTCTTGACGGACGCACAGGTCAACAACCTAAAATACATGTGTTGCATTAATACGGCACTCGAGTGGATCTTTATTCCAATGAGAGGGAGAGAAGAAATTACGCAATCCTATGTCCTTCATAAAATGTCCTTCCATCTACACTTTTAAGACTGACAACTAAAGAGACAATGGAAGGTTTGCAAGACCTGATTTATTCCCTATGTGTTGAGGATTAGGTCCTTGGGAGAGTCTCTTGTACTAGAACCTTGGGTGATGTTTTGGCTCGACTCTTGTGATTGCAGTCCACACTGAATGTCATATCGCTGCTATATATGCATACAATGAGAGTCTCAGAGCTAGAGAAGTTGGATACCTTTTGACTAAATCTTAGTTCAGCTCAGAAGTTGGGATCACTAAAACCAAGAGTTCTTCAATGGATTGAATCTTGTACTCCACATGCATAGTTAGGGATTAATCTAGCTCATTCATTCATTCTCTAGATGCTCAGGGACGAGCATGGTTTAAGTATAGGGGTCGATGAATCTATGATTCATCACTCTAAAAGAGATTAATTAAGCTCAAGTCTAGAAAATTCATTAGCATTTCATCAGTTAAATTGCATTATTAACATTCATGCATGTATAAATAATAATTGTATTTTATCATGCATCATGGCATTAAATAAGAGCAAAAAGATCTCAATCCAATTGACCTGTAAAATAAGATAAATTTTCCAATTATAATCAATTCATGCTAACTCCAAAACACCTAAAACTACATCCATTGTGTGCATATTACTAATGAGAATAAATGAAAGTACATAAAAAATCACTAACATAAATAAGTGGCTCGCAAACTGAAACCTCAATTTCAAATATTCCAGTCTAAAACATCGATATCTTCCTCATAAAGTGTCTGATTTGATCTACTCACTTTTGAACTAATGTACATTCGATTACCTTTAAAGAAAGATCAAGTTCAAGTGAATCAAAGCTCATATGTGATAGTTCGGTTTTGGTCCTCTTTTATACATTGTGTATTTTACCTGATTGTGACCTATTATTTTATGTACATAATTAACTCTTTTTGTTTTATTTCTTTTTCATTTATATTCTTTGACAAAAGCTTTATTAAAATGGCAATTCAAACCTAAAATGAGCTTGAAGTCAAAGAAACTAACTGGGTCTCAGTCCTCACTGATAGTATGTACAGTAAGTCCCCCCTATTTTTTTCGTATTCTTTTCTCAATTTTTATCGTATTCTTTTCTCAATATTTATATTATTTAAACATGATAAAAAAATTACAAAACCCAAAAATCAAGGTATTCTATGTACATAGAGTGCCACCAAAAAAGTCACTTTAAGCAAATGACCTATTTTGGTTTTGGTCGTGTACATATCATCAAGACAAGCAATTTTTGTGAAGAAAAATTTTTTCATCCGAGGTAATTTCATATTTCTTTTCTATTTATCTTTGTATTTTATTTTTTGATATTTCTGGGAGCAACACGTGTCCGCTCCTAGAGCCGCCATGTGTCACCCATTTTTGGCCTTTTTATATTTCATTTTTAAAGTAATAAATAAATAAAATAAGTTGCCATGTGGCTAGATCTGGGCTGCCTGATCTCGACCTATCGGATGACCCATGTATGTTTCCTTCCTTCAACCCTTTCACCCACTTTCCCTTTCGAGCTTCGCTGCCCACCTTCCAATCACAACTACCTTCTAAACTCGGTCGCCGCCACCCACCTTCCACATCTGGCTGAACCCCCTTCATACCTCTACACAACTGATATCCCCGTGCCAATCAAATCTCCTTTGAATCCCCATCTCCCCCTTGTCTCGGATCCGATAGAATCACCCATCACCGATCTCTTCCCTGATCTCGTCTTTAATCAACCATTGCTCCTTCCCAAATCAATTGCTACCTCTATCGCTATGACTCCCTGTCACCACCCCTCTTGAAATCCATCCATCGTTGCAAGAAAAGCAGAGGTACATCCAGGTCGATCCAGTGGTGACAACATCGGATACCGGCCATCTCTGGCGATCTTCCTCAGTCACGTGGCATGATCCGAGGCCCTCCGCCTCGTCGCAACAAATCCTCTAAGGTTGTTGCTCTTGCTCTAGCTTCATTCGTGGAGTTCATCCCTTCCAGATCCCCCCTTATCCTCATCTGTCGCATTCTCATCTCTTTTACCCTCTCTCAAACACATCGTTGCTCCGCCCTGTTCGCTCTCTACGTCTCATTCACCTCTCTCTAATCCATAGGAATCCCCGTCAACCTCGCCTCCATTGACAACCAGCTCCGCCACCGAGCTCCATCCTACCACAATGGTCGCCTCGCTCACCTACGCATCGTAGATTCCTGGAGCAGCGTCTCATTAACCAACTTACATCGCCATCGCCTCCTGGATTCTTCCAGGATCTGTCCTCCCTTGCCTCCGTTCGATGTCAGCCGGTTCCACACCGCATTCAGTTCTTCATTGTCACCTCCTGGTTGGAGCCAGGAGTCTCCTTCACCGACCATCCTCTGCTACCCTTCTATGCATCCAACAGATGATCTCCATCGTCGCTGCTTCCGCCCCGACATCCCTAGATCATGTATCGATCATCTTTGTCATCTCCGTTCAGCCACAGCCTCGAGCTTACCTACCGCGCCTACTGCTTCAGTCACATCCACCTTCCAGCAGTCCATTCTCGCCGTGCCCTCCTCGGCCCATGTGCAAACCGCCCAAGCGCTCCCCTCACGTGCAAGGAATGTGGGGCAAGAGAATATTGCAAGGATGCCCTCTACCTTCAGTTGAATTCCAATGCAGCCCTACCACCCAAGGTGGCACGTGACCCCTAGCAAATTTTTTGAAAGACCCCCCCCCGGTCTAGGTCTTGACTCTTGTTCTAGGGTAGTACATTTTTTATTGTAATTCATATTCTATTTTACATATAGACCCATGCCTTTGGTTGACAATTTGAACATTAGTTTTGCATAACTTTATTATTAAAAAATTAACAAATTATGCATTGACTATTTCTCTACATTGTAGCACTTGTTTCATATTTTTGCGATCTGTGGTTACTTAATAATTAATATTCTTGTGGAAAATTACATATTTTGTCCAATTAATGATTTGGAACTCATAAATAGTAACCAGTGCTCGAAAAATGATCATAGATTTAGTTGTGTTTTACACTGTGCTCAAAATTCATTGCATTTGTATCAGATTTTATTCTATTAAAAATTATTTTGTGCATTTCAATAATTAATTTCTAAGAGGATTCAACTTCACATTTTTAGGGTTTAAGATTTTTCTAATATGGCTCACATAGTGATATATCTTAGATAATTTTATTCCTTGAAAATAAATAGGTTTAATATTTATTATAATTAATCATTGAGATTAACATTATCTGCATTTAATAATTCTTAAAATATTCCTCTTGCACCAGAAAATTACAAAAAATTACAGTGCATTCATTTTACCATTATTCGCATCTCGGCAAAATTTTGTAATTTTTGGACCACGTTTATCATTGTTCACATTTTAGTCCTTAAAATTGGCCACATATGCATTGGCATTCAAAAATTGCACTAAAAATACCAAAAAAATCCGCCTCAAAAATTGTGCATTAAATTTGATAGACTTAAATATAGGTTGTTCCTTTGGCTCCTTGAGTTCAACCCTAGCGCCTGCCCATACTAAATAAACATAAAACAACTCCGATTAAATTTTATTAATTGATTAATTAAACGTTTATTTCTTGATTGATTTCTCATCATTTATTTTCTGTCTTTTATTTCTCACCCTGGGGTTTACCCTCAAGCCTTCACTGTAAATTTTCCTCTTTTTATTTCTCATCATTTATTTCTATCTTTTATTTTTTTATTTATTTCTGTATCAACTCTCTTATATTTTCTCTCTTATTTTTGTACGAGGTACCCAGTGTACTTGGAGCGATTTTTTGAGAAACTTGCGCATCTCTATAGCCTGCCGAAGAGCTGCATAAAATTCGTGAAATAGCATAGAGTCTAGGATTTATTTTCAGTATTATTAAATTGTTTGTAATAATTTTTCATTTACATCGGGTTTGATTTGGTATCTCGCATGTGTAACCAAGACTTGAACTTTTTTGTGGTGTGTCGGACCTGTTTCACTCTCTGGTGGTGGTGGGGCCTGACTTGAGTGGTTCGTAAGTTAGACCTATGTTGCGGCTATTAGAGATACTAGGGTTTATATTGCATGTGCTCGTAGAACCTAGAACCTAACAACACTTTAATTGAAGCGTACCTTAGATCGTTCAATTAGTCAAATTTCAAATCAGTTTCTTCTCGGCTAATAGAAATTTCTGCTAGGTGTGGTTTTATTGGCTTGCATATCATATAGAACTATTTTCAATTCTTATATTGCATCCCACATGGAGATTGCGAGGAATTACTATAAGTCTTCTAACTGAGCATGCATCATTGTTTCTCGTGTGCATCAGCTTTTCTTGATTTCTCCCTCTTGTTTTGTTACTTAAGATCTAAAGGAAATTGGGACTGGACGGTAGACGTGTATTTCTGCTACTTAATTCTTCAATGATTACATAAATTAAAATTGAGACCGCTAAACAAGGTTGACTTTAATTAGACCATAAAAACAAGAATTGTTGCGGGAGAATAACCCAGCCTTGGATTCATTTATCTTTCTTAGTGAGTGAAAGACACACATTAGAATAGAGCCAAGCTCCAGAATCTTCATTGAGACTACTGATTCTAAAAATGACTAGCTGCTTATCAGTGAGGGAACTACGGTCTCCCTTAGCATAGTGGGTGGTTAAAGGACAACATGATTGGTACTGTCCTTAAGTAACACTAGTAGCCATTTTACGGTCGTACTTACACCCATACTGGTTGAAAGTGGATACAACTAGCTATATGAATTCAGGCCAGTCTTAAGGAAAATTTCCAGCACTTAAATCTTGTTTAAAGGATTCAAGATTGATTTTACCACCAATTAAAATTGACAAGATTATTAGTCGAACTCTTGTGACCTTCATTTTGTGAGTTGGTGAACTCGGGATTTCTATTGTGTTTGTATTATGTGCAGATCAAGATTAATAGTCAAATACCGCAAACTAGTGCCTTCACACTCTCGGTTTGATTTAGGCTCGGAGACACTCTTACTCTAGACCACCTTGGGTTCGTGGACACTCTTCCCATGAATCATGATCCTATGATTCTTTCATCTTACTCAAGGGAGGTCAGACCCCGATCATCTCTCTCTCTCTCCTCACCACATTGAGGAAGACTCCCACCTCGATGATTCTTGTTCCGATTCTTTCCACTCTATTGATTCTAATTTTTTTTAATCTGATGTGAAGAAGAAGAAGAAGGGAACTTAAAGAAGAAGCCTCCAAAGAAAAGAGATCATGATGAAGAACAGAATGAAGACCCAATGCCACTGATATTAGCAAGATTGGTTGCATTTGAGCAGCAACAACTTTTACTGAGGGAACAAATTAACAAGCTAAATGTTGGGGGTGAACCACTAATGGAAGCAGCCTATAACCCTCGTCATTACAGAGTAAGCAATTAACTGCAGCCACCTGAGCCAGAAGTAGACTATGAGTTGAAGCTGCCCTTTTTGAACCAGCTTCCTTAGTTTCAAGGAAATACTGCTGAAGAACCATATGCATTCTAACGAGACTTGGAGCTTTTATATTCAAATCTAAGATACCCCAAGAATCTAGGAGTAACAGTTACCACATACAATCAATTCAATGTCATGTTCTTAAAGAAGT
Source organism: Ottelia alismoides (assembly GCA_037367405.1). Taxonomy (NCBI): domain Eukaryota; kingdom Viridiplantae; phylum Streptophyta; class Magnoliopsida; order Alismatales; family Hydrocharitaceae; genus Ottelia; species Ottelia alismoides. The sequence continues at coordinate 215,360 of JAZKJV010003233.1, read as the reverse complement.
TCTACCCTTTGAGTAGGACTAATCAGATGAGGACACGCATCACGACTTCTCTCATATGCCTCATGAACCATTCTGTGATGCATGGGAAGATTCAAAGATTTATTACAAAAGTGTCCATTTCATGCTTTGGATGACAATATCTTGGTCCAGTCACTTTATTTCGGCCTCATCTATGAGACATAAGGTTTAGTGAGTGATGCATGTGGAGGAAACTATACATCATGAGGTGTGGATGCCATTTGGAAGGTATTCGAGAAGATGGCTGAGATAAGACACTCACAAATCACCAGCGGGGCATATACTGACTCCCTCAATACACTCCAATCTGAAGGAGTGAAGCAGAATATTTCTGAAATAACTAAGGATCTGAGAACATAGGAATCATCGCTGACAAGCTAGTCGTAGTGGATCAGATTCACAAGAGGATGAACGACATCGACAAATCTCCTAGTTTCTGAAGCTGATGGAGGAGTTGACTAAGAAGGTGTCCAAGATCGGGATACCAGTCGTGACTGCATTCGTTGGTCCTATTTATCAAGTACATATTGTCCAGGAGCAGCCAATGTTAGGGCCACCTCAACCTTGAGTTCAAGACAAGTCCTACACCTAATCATTCCAACAGTTTACCACCACCACCCGAGATCGTCAAAGAAGTACCGCCTCCGGTGTTTGAAGTAAACGGTATTTAGTATACTCAGGACCCTGCCTAACAGGGTAGTACGGGGGACCGTCCATCCTACCAATGTCCCCCTACCTTCTATAATGTTGCATTCCCACCTTCCCAGTCCTAGCAGTAGAGGTCGCAGAAGTCATACGACTGATAGGGCTAATGGTAGAGACTTTGCCAAAGTCATGTCAATCCACAAGACAGACCGACATTCGTCGAAGCAACCTCAAACAAGACTTCAATCAATCAATAATTAACCAACAACATTAATCAAGCAATAAATAGCAAAAATGTGGAGGTAAAACTTATTATAACTCTATAACAAAAGTGTATAGGTGTAAGCATGTGTAGAGGTCGAACTCAGGGAGAAAACGATAGAAGATGGTAGTTATGCACAAAAACTTGTCCTTTTCTCTTGTCTATTTTATTGTTTTGTATATTTTTAATTTTTATTTTATTTTTTGTATTTTCATTATATATTTTATATTTTTTAATATTTTATTTTTTAGATTTTTTATTTTGTACTTTCTTTTTCTTTTAAATAGATTATATAAGATATACAAGGGTATATACATAATAATAGATAATATATAAAAATATAACTAAAAATAACCAAAAATAGAGAATTAAATATTTTTTGGTATTAAATATTTCTTTACTGTTTTTATTGTTTTTAGTGAATTTTACTGATTTTTATAGACTTTTAAAGTTCAAAATACCTAAATCAAGGATTAATTATATAGCTAAAATTTAAATAGAAATTAAACGAAGTCCAAAAATTCCCAAATCAATTTTAATATAGAGATAATAATATATAGAGAATTATAAAATAGGCATTTATTTCTTGAGAATTTTTTAGATTTTAATAAGTATTTTTGGGGTTTTCAATTTGGGGTTTTTAATTTTTAAGAGTTTTCATTTTCTATTTTGAGGGATGTTTGGTATGGAGTTAAAATATGATAAAACAGACACCATATATTTTTTGGAATTTTTCAAAATGTTTTTCTAATTTTTTGGTATTTTATTTATTAGACAGAACAAAAATGAGTTTATTATTTTTAATAAATGGTTAAAATGCCTAAAATGCAAAATAAATATGTGACGTGAAACTACATATTAGCAGGCATTTAATACTATTTTTGCATGATATTAGGAGCACGGGTGTTATTTTAAATGAAATCCAAGCACCGAAATTTATAAATTAGCAAGGGCATATTTGCAATAAAATTATATATTAGAGGTTCATCTGCAAATGTGCCAAAAGTATACAACGTATTTTTAAATTTATTGAACTATTTTACAATTACAAAAACCACCAGGATATATATGTAATTTCATCACCTCACATGGGACGACACGTGAGGGGGCATGGAATGGACCTAGAAGCAACATGGGCCACTAATGCAAAATTCCCATTTTATTTACACAGACTATTTTATTTACAACTCTAATAAATAAATATACAAAAGGTGGGCTAGATTTGAAATTTACCCCCATATGTGTGGGAGTGGACGACAACAATCATGCCGCTTATCCACGTGTCGTAACCTCCTGGCCTGATGATGCTTCGTCATCTATGGTTGGGATTATATCGTAGATCAGGATCGAATGGTCAAGGCTCTACGTGATCCAACGGTGATTGCACTCCTGGAAGAACGAGGTCAATCCAACGGCTGTGAGGCATGAAGGAAGAACGACATAGGAATAGGTCCCCGATGAACTTCAGTCGGTCGATACTTCGAGTTATTTCGTCCCCAGGAGCTAAGATAGTGGGAAAAAATACTCCTGGGGGTCTTCTGCATAGACTGGTGACTTCAAAAATGGTTGGGACCTCGCGAGAGGCTCCAACGACGGAGCTCGACCTGGGAGGTGCTCCTGCAACTTGACGAGGCTCGATGAGCCTCCGTTTTGGTTCTCTCCTGTAGGGGTTAGTAAAAAAACATGCTGAAGCCCCGGCGTACTTCATGTGATAGGATGAGCGAAGGGTGAGCAGTATGGTGGACCTCCAGCGACGTGGAGGAGTTGAGGTCCGAAGGGCCAGATCAGTGGTTGATCTGTGTGAGTGAAGTGCGTGTGATGACAAGAAAACGTAGGGAAATGAAATGGAGTGGTTGGCGAGCTGGTCAATGGTCGGGGGCAGTGAAACCGAAGGTGGTCGAAGCGGAGCTCTAGCAAGGTAGCTGAGTTAACCTAGGCTAATTAATGACCTAAAAAGTGAAATCAAATGCATAAAATGAAATACGATACTTAAATCTATCTAGAAAATGTAAAATTGTGGATCATACCCGCCGATGAAGGCAGGGAGTAGAGGTGGTCGGACGGCTGCCGTGGGTGCACCTCCAACCTCCTTCGAATGCCATGGAGCCTCAGGGGACTCCCCCTGTCACGAAGATACGCACTGGATCGAAGCTTTGGGGGTTTTGGAGTTGGGCGATGATCAAGTTCGAAGAAGGGAGTTGGAGGTTGTTATTTATTGACATGTATGCACCCTTATTGACCGGCGGATTAGAAAGAATTGATGCTCTGTAAAATCGATCTCAATGCTCGGTGTGAATCCTGGAATATCAGAGATGAATACTCATGAAGGGATCATGGGCAGACGAGATCTGGGTGAAGCGGGAAAAATGGCTAAAAATCGGGGAAACAACACCTAACATGAGTAGAGCGCCTGGGAAGGGAGTTGACCAGGAGTCAACAGGAGACTTGACGAGATTGGTCCACGTCAAGTCACCATAGGACAAAATAGTCTAATTATTCGTAAATAAATAAATAAATAAATAAATAAATTTGTTTTATTAATTGTTTATTATAAAATAAAAAATTATTATTTTATGTAGTATTTTAATATGATTTTTATTTTTCTATTGTTATTAGTTACAAGTTAATTTTTAAGGGTGTACTTATAGGTATATTCATCTATGTTTTTGACTTTTTTATTTTGTATATTTTATGTTATTATTTTATTCTATTATTTTATATATTTATAACTTATTTTTAGGTTTATAAATATATTTTTATTATATTTTTTAAGGCTATTTGTATATTTAAATAAATATGGTAAAAATTATATAGGTATAGTTATAATACATTTATCTATGTATTTTGTACATTATTTAATCTTGATGTATTTTCTTGGGTTTTATTGTAGCTTTATATTTTTAATAGAAATACAAAAGAATAAATAATGGAAGGAATGAATTTCATTTTTAGTTATTTACAGGTATTAGCATAGGCATTTTGCCTATATTTTTATAGACTTATTTTATTTGGTATTTTAGTAATGGTTTTATTTTGGTTTTAATATGTACAAAAATTATAGATAATATTTACACAATTATTAAAATTAAAATTATAAAAATAATAAAGAATAAATAAAATGAATATTTTATTCAAGTATACTATACAATGAGGGTCTGAAACCTAATTTTCACACCTTAACCCCAAAAAATATGAGACCACCTTTACTAAATAGATTATAAAAGTTATATATAATTAGAGGTGATTTTGATACATTTTGAGTTTTTATTTGTAAGATATGGGTCTGTGAAGTTGAGAATCTGGCTTTTTATTTTGTGTATAAAATGAACACAATGTATTATTTTTGTGCAAACTCAATTTTATATTTTTCTGTATATTATTATCTACAACTCTCATGCACAAAGTTTCTTTATTTGATGAATAAATAATAAAGAATAAAATGAGTGTCAAAAATGAATTATTGATGAAAAATAATATGACTTTTATTGTATTTTTTGCCCTTATCGCCCCCTACGTTATTCCTTGTCGACCAACTCAATTCTTGACTTGGTCTCGGGGTTTAGGGTCATAAAATACCTTTGGTATTTTATTCCTTTTCTTTTCTTCTATTAATTTTATAATTTTGGCATTAAAAATAGTATTATTTACACAATAAATGCAATAAATAATGAATACTATTTTGTACAAACTAACGCTATTTACATGCATTAGCTAGGGTTTTTAAGGTCAAAATGATAGAATAAAGGTGATGAAATGAAGATTCATCAAGGGTAATACCACACGAACCAGCAGGGTTCGGAATACCTGCAGGCACCTCAGCAATACGACAGCAATACCAGGCCCCAACAGGGCCAATCTTCGAAGCAACCCTCACAGTTGTCTAGCTCCCAGGTCGAACCCGTTGATATCTAGCAGTAGATACTTGAGGAGATCCACTCTTTTCGGAATGAACTCTGGGATATATGGGTTGATGTGAATCGCTTATCTTGTTGGAGAGTTGAACAGACGGCTCCTGCTACAGCCATTCCTACCCAAGTTCAAGCTAACCCTAACAGCTTGAATAAATCTCAATCTCACCAATATGGTGGTTAGGTATACTATTCGAACTCATCTAGATCTGAACATGAGATCCTTTCATTTGACAATATCAATGTTATGTTACTTAGGAGCGGAAGGACTGTGGTCGTGCTTGACCGGGAAAGGGACAGGAGTGAAATCATTCTAGAGATCAATTTAGTGATACTTCTGAAGATGAAGAAGAAAGAAATCTGGATTCACCACCATATTCAAGGAAATAGAGGATTCCTGCTCAGGAGAAGGAAAAAGCACCAATGGAGTCTACAAAGGACCTTGCACCTCCAGTCGTGACTAATTCACCTTTGTCATCTTTTCCCCAACATGATGTAGACAATTTTGATTTTTATGATAAATTAAAGAATAAAGATCATTGTAATAAGAAATCCATCTCTACTAAATGAAAGCATGATGTTCATGGTTATGGTTCAGGTTCTTTATCTCCTGTCTCAACTGCTTCCATTCCTTCTCCCCGTGCTCTTACAGGGGGAAGTGCAAACCGAAAAAAACCATTCAAGATGACCTGAAAATGTCACAGTTTTGTCAAAAAAATCGTAGTTAAGGTGCCATTTAACCAGTATGTGGCCAACAATCCTGCATTTCAGAAGTACTTGAAAATGACATGCACTCCTACCAGGACTCACAGGAAGAAACGAAATCACTTTGTGGAGACTCATGTCTTAATAGTTGCCACTACTAATTATGTTAAAATCAACATCTACCAAGGAAAAAGAGAGACATGTGTGCTCATTATGTGGAGAGTCGCATCGACGGCATTACGTTTGCATGCACTCTCCTAGATAATGGTTCTTCAAACAATCTTCTACCCTTATCATTATATTACAAATTGGAGTTAGGACCTCTCAAAAAATCATCATCTCTACTCCAATTTGTGGATCAATAAATGAAGAGATATAAGGGAGAAGTGAAGAATGTTGTTATCTTGGTTGGGGACACGAACACAAAGTGGACTCCACTATCCTTGATATGGAAACCCCCAATCATTGGAGAGAATCTCAAATCAATCTTGGATGGACATTCTTGAGGACTGCAGGGGCAGTATTCGATTACGATACATGAATTATGAAGTTCCGTTTCTCCAAGGGAGAAGTGGACTTAGAGATGAAGCAGACAAAATGAAAAGAACCCAACTTTGAATCTAATACTGAGTACATAATATCTTCAGAGGTAACGTGCAAGTTTATTAGCACAACTGGACTTTGGTAATAGACTCCAGCAGGACAGAGCGAGACCCTCTCATCTGGAGAGAACACAAAACACAGTGCAGTTTGCCAGGTGTTGCCTGATTTACTTAGAGACACATATGCCTATACCCTTGATGACACAGAGATCCCTATGGATCTGTCAGTCCCATCTTCTTCGGGATAGCCAAAGGACTTAGATGATGAGTCGGAAGCACCTTTGGCTGAATTATTGTATTACTTGTGCAATCTGACTCACCTTTCATCAGAGTTGGAAGTCAGCACATCATAGATTGATCCACCATCATCCAAAACAGAGCTAAACTCAAATGCCATTCAGTCGACCTAATTGATGATCCAAATTTACCTGAGCTGAAACCATTTCCTCCTACACTCAAGTATGTGTTTTTTGTAGGACCCAAAGAGAAAATTCTTGTGATCATTAGCTTGACATTAACTGCAGAACAGGAGTTCATATTACTTGAAGTTCTTGAGCGGAACAGCGGGACCATTGGTTGGACAGTGTAATGATCTTGTGGGGATCAACCCCACTCTCTGCTCGCACCAAATATATGTTGAGGATAGCTTGAGACTTCCCATGAATTTCAAAGAAGGCTAAACCCTAATCATCGGGAAGTAGTTAAAAAAAGATTGAGAAATGGTTCAAAATAGTGTTTATATACCCTATTTCGAACTCCAAGTGGGTAGCCTCACTTCATGTTGTTTCGAAGAAGTCGGGAATTCATATGGTCACCAATGAAGAGGGGTAGAGATCGTGACATAAGTACCCACATTGTGGTGCGTCTGTGTTGACTACAGGCGCCTGAATGGCGTGACCAAGAAAGATCACTTTCCTCTACCATTCATTGATCAAATCTTGGAGACTTACGGGATAAGCGTTCTTCATTTTCTTGATGGGTACTCAGGTTACAATCAGGTATATCCATAGCTACCGAGCACCGGGAAAAGACTATATTTACATGTCTATTCGGCACTTACGTGTTCAGGCGCATAACATTCGGGCTCTGCAATGCCCCGGGCACATTTCAGTGGTGCATGATATTTGTATTTGTCGAAATGGTGAGCGACTTCCTTGAAGTCTTCATGGATGAATTCTCGATCTATGGTGATTATTTTGATACATGTTTAGTGCACTTGGGTCGGGTCCTCAAGTAGTGTAGGGAGGTCAGTTTTGTAGTCTCATGGGAGAAAAGTCATTTCATGGTGACAGAGGATATCGTTTGGGTCACATCATCTCCAAAAAGAGAATGGAGGTTGACACTGCCAAGGTGGATGTGATCAAGTAACTTGCACCACCAACCAATGTTAAGTCAGTGCGGTCAATCTTAGAGCATATCGAATTCTATCGAAGATATATTCATGATTTTTCAAAAATCGCCTGCCCACTGACTGAGCTCTTAGGGAAAGACACCGAGTTCATTTTCGATCACAAGTATCTAGAGTTCTTTGAGCTCCTGAATAAGAAAATCTATGAATTGTTAATTTTACAAGATCCTGGCTAGTCTCTTCCCTTTGAGATCATGACTGATGCATCGAATTTTGTTGTCGGAGCTATGTTAGGACAAAGGCGTAATGGGATAGTGTATGCGATTCATTACACAAGCAAATTTTTGGATCCTGCACAGAGAAATTATATAGTGATTGAAAAGGAAATGCTTGTGGTAGTTTGGGCCCTAGAGAAATTGAGATCATATATATTGGGCTCCAACATGATGATTTTTATTGATCACACAACAATTCGGTACCAAATGGAAAAGAAGGACGTGAAGGCACATCTTCTGAGATGGATCTTATTAATCCAAGAATTTTATTTGGAAATTAAGGATAGACCTGGAATAAAGAATGTTGTGGTTGATCACTTTTCCCGAATTGAGTAGAATGATAATCCTGATATAGAACCAATAGGAGAGACCTTCCCAGACGAGTCAGTTTGTGCTACTGACTCACTCCTGTGGTACACCAACATGGTGAACTATCTTGTCTCCAATCAAGTTCCCCAAGGTTGGCCCAAGAGTAGTATTGACCTATTGAAGTCGAATTTCAGGAAATACCACTGGACGATCAGTTCCTTTTCTTTGAGAGGATGGATTGTGTCTGTGAAGATGTATACCTCAAGAGGAATACAGTGTCCTCACATGCTATCATACACTTGAGGCTGGAGGACCCCATTCGGGAATGAGAACCGCACACAAGGTACTTAAATGTGGATCTTACTGGTCGATCTTATTTTGATATGCCAATGATTTTATATGGTCGTGCCTGATTTGTTAGAGAATGAAAGGGACTATTAGATATAGAGATGAAATATCCATGCAACTGATGAGTTTCTGTAATGTCTTTGACGCGTGGGGAATTGATTTTATGTGTCCCTTTCCCAACAACAATGGACATGAGTACATCTTGTTAGTGGTTGATTATTTGTCAAGGTGGGTGGAGGCTATCCCAAACCAAATCACAGATAGCAAGACTGTCTATAAGTATATCAAGGGTCATATTATTGCAAGGTTCGCGGTTCCAAGGGTTTTGATTTCTGATGGGGGTAGTCATTTTGTGAACAGAGAGATGGGATCATTGGCTAAGGACTATAAATTCGAGCATAGAATAGTCAATCCTTACCAGCCACAATCTAGTGGCATGACAGAGGTTTCTAATAGAGAGGTAAAGACTATTATTCATAAGTTGGTTCGTCTTGATAGGAAGAATAGGTCTAAGCTTTTGGACCGGGTTTTGTGGGCCTATGGACAGCCTACAAGACTCCACTCGGCACTTCACCTTCTAGGATGATCTAAGCCAAGCCATGTCATTTTCCCGTAGAGCTAATTCACAAATCAGAATGGGCTATCAAGAATATTTATTGGAGTTGTCACCTTGGGAAGCTGCGTCGTGACTTAAATCTGAATGAGCTAATAGAAAATGAAATCGGGCATATGACAATAGTATAATCTATGAGGACAAGATCAAGAGATGGCATGATAGACACATTAGGCATAAGACCTTTATCCCTGGGCAGAATGTGTGGTTGTTCAATGCCCGATTAAAGATTTTTCAAGGAGAACTCAAATCAAAATGGACGGGTCCCTACATTGTCATAGATATGCACAATAATGGAAGTGGTTATATTGCTGAGCTCAAAGACGGTGCACAACCTTTTCCAATGAATGAGAAACTATTGAAGTTGTACGTAGATTCTAAAGAACAGTTAGCATAAGTCGAGATCATCAACTTCATACAGAGTGAGCACATTGAAGTCTCATCAGACCACCCTACATGAAGAGAAGAAGTCAGACACAAGCTGTACATATCATCTTTATTCTCCACACCTTTCAAATGTACATTCTCCTTGTTGATTATCATGATCTCATCGATACCCAATTCTTCTTCCATACTTTTGTGACCAGATCCTAAGTATAGGAGGACCAGATATCCATTGTGTATACTCTCCCCATTCACTTCCCCCCTTGTCTGTCCCATTTTCACCATTTTTCTATACTTAAATTGTCCATAGCCTAAGTATAGGGGTGGGTCGACTTTTATTTTTATTTTTTATCCTCTTACGCTTAGACTGAGCTATGCTTCTCTGCGCTTCTTGTGCTCTGAGGGCATAACACTCACTAAGTATATGGGGTGTGTATATACTCTATATATATTTTACCCATATCTCATATTTTCGCATAAGTCTATATCTTATTTACGGGAGTGGGTAACTTACACATACAAAAAAAGGAGTTTTGCAACTAACATTGTCTGTGTCCAATTAGTGTACGACTAAAGTTTTAAAAATTGGCTTCTTATTCAATTTTGCATCAAAAAAACAAAATTTTGCATTAAAAAAACTTGAAAAAAAAACACATTTTGCACACTTGCATTTCATTCAGCATTACATTCATCCATGCATTCTTTAGTCGGATGTATCCATGACACTTACACACTCACACAAGACTTGAGAAGTTCAAGGACACTTGGTTTATGATGTTTTAAGATTCAGAGTTAACCAGCCTTAGTCATTAGGGTCTACGACTTAATTATTCACACTTCTCAAGTTTGAAAGATGTGTGTGTAATATTGCATACTTAATCTCTTCCTTAAAAGAATATAATCAGCACCTCATATACGTGATTGCAGTTATGATTAGATGAGTTGAGATTTCACTTGAGGAACTATGATGAGGGATTTGAGTTTGGATCTGATTTTATGGTGCTCGAGGATGGGATAAAATCGATGACAGCTTCATGAAACCTGAGAGTCAGCGCATTCTGCCTATATGAGAACAAGGTTCTTGTACTGATACCTTGATAAAAAAACCTATGTGCTAGGGTGTGATTAAACTTAACTAATTGTTGATCAGTGTGCGCCAACTTGGTAAAAACAGTGGAGCTAGCCAACCATAAATGAAATACATTTTGGGAGAAGTTCTCTCATTCAAATACAAAGAAAATCTCTCTCATTAGAAATACAAGTTCAAAGAGCTTCCACCAAAGGTGACCACTCCCAATCATTTCAAAGTGTCCACTTTAACCAAAGCCAATGGGACCAGGAGTCGGACTAGAATCCAAAAAGGGCTCTACATAGTATAGTGATATAAGTCTAAGTGTTGAAGGTACGATAGGTACTCAAAAGAGAAATACTCTGGTGAACTCACAAGAAAACAAGTGCAGATGACTCCAAACTCTCTTGACAAACGCACTAGTCAACAACCTAAAATACATGTGTTGCGTTAATAAGGCACTCGAGTGGATCCTTGTTCCAATGAGAGGGAGAGATGAAATTACACAATCCTATGCCCTCCATCAATTGTCTTTCCATCTACACTTTTAAGACTGACAACTAAAGAGACGGTGCAATACTTGCTAGAATCTATTTATTTCCTATGTGTTGAGGATTAGGTCCTTAGGAGAGTCCTTTAGACTAAGACCTTGGGTGACATTTTGACTCTACTCTTGTGACTGCAGTCAACACTAAATGGCATACCACTGCTATATATATTTAAACAAAGAAAGTCTCTGAGCTAGAGAAGTTGGTTACCTTTTTACTAAAGTTTGGTCAGCTCAAAATTTTGGGATCACTAAAATCGAGAGTTCTTTAATGGATCGAGTCTTGTACTCCACATGCACAGTCAGGGATTAATCTGAAAAATTCATTCATTCTCTAGTCAGGGACGAGTGTGGTTTAAGTATAGGGGACTGATGAATATGTGATTCATCGCTTTAAAAGAGATTAATTAAGCTCAAGTCCCCAAAATTCATTGGCATTTCATCATTTAAAATTGCATTATTAACATTCATGCATGTAAAAATAATAAATGCATTTTATCATGCGTCATGGCATTAAATAAGAAGCTAAAAGATCTCAGTCCAATTGACTTGTAAAATAAGCTAACTTTCATGATTTTTAATTAATTCATGCTACTCCAAATCACCTGAAACTACTCCATTGTGAACATATTACTTACAAGAATATGTGAAAAATACAAAAAAATCACTAACATAAATAAGTGGCTCACAAACTGAAACCCTAATTTCAGAATTTCTAAACTAAAACATCGATATCTTCCTCATACAGTGTCTGATTTCATCCTACTCACTTTTGAACTAATGTACATTCAATTACCTTTAAAACAAGACCAAGTTCAAGTGAATCAGAGCTCATGTTCGTTTTGGGCCTCTTTTATACATTGTGTATTTGACCCGATTGTGACCTATTATTTTATGGACGCAATCAACTCTTTTTATTTTATTTATTTTTTATTTATGTTTTTTGGAAAAAAAATTATTAAAATGGGCAAAAATTCAGACCTAAAATGATCTTGAAGTTAAAGAAACTAAGTGTGAGTCCTCACTGACAGCTTGTATAATAAGTCCCCTCTATTTTGTTCCTTTATTCCTTAATTATTAAAAATAAAAAATTTAGATTAATGTGTAAATATTTCTCTTTTAGTTTATCGTATTATTTTCTCAATTTTTATCTTATTTAAAAATGAAAAAATTTACTAACCCCAAAAATCAATGTATTCAATGTACATAGAGTGCCACAAAAAATCGCTTTGTGCGAATGACCTATTTTGATTTTGGTCCCTTCATGAAAGTTGTAGATCTCATCGAGACAAGCAACTTTCAAGAAGAAATTTTTCGATATGAGGTCATTTGATATTTCTTTTCTATTTATCTCTGTATTTTATTTTTTGATTTTTCTGGGATTGACATGTGGCCGCTCCTAGAGCCACCACGTGTCGCCCATTTTTTGGCATTTTTATATTTCATTTTTTTGTTTTTAAAACTAATAAAAATTAAGATAAATAAAATAAGTTGCCACATGGCTATATCTGGGTCACCCGATCTCGGTCGATCCGACGGCCCATGTATGTCTCCTTCCTCCAGCCCTTTCACCCACTCCGTTGCCTACCTTCCTATCACGGCCACCTTCCAAACTCGGTCGTTGCCACCCACCTTCAAAATCCTGTTAAACCCCCTTCATACCTCCATGTAACTGATCTCCCCACATCAATCAAATCTCCTTCAAATCACCATCTCCCCCTCGTCTCAGATCAATCAAATCACCCATCACCGATCTCGTCTTCGATTAGCCATCGCTCCTTCCCAAATCGATCGCCACCTCTATCACTATATATCCCCCATTGTCGCCCCTCTTGAAATCCATCTGTCTTTGTAAGCAAATCAGAGGTACATCTAGGTCAATCTGGTGGTGACAACACCAGATCCCATCCATCTCTGGCGATCTTCCTCAGTCGCATGGCATGATCCGAGCCCTCCGCCCCGTCGCAGCAAATCCTCTAAGGTTGGTGTTCTTGATCCAGCTTCAGCCGTGGAGTTCTTCCCTTCTAGGTGCCCCCTTATCCGCCTCTGTCACATTCTCATCTCTCCACCCTCTCTCGAACACATCGCTGCTCCGCCTTGTTCGCTCTCTCTGTCTTATTCATCTCTCTCTCTCTCTACGCTTCATTGCGAGCCCTGTCAACCTCTCCTCCATCGACAACCTACTCCGCTACTGAGAACGCACTGCCACAACGGTTACCTCGTTCTCCTCCGCATCGTAGCTTTCTGGAGCAGCGTCTCCATCGACCACCTTGCATCGCCATCACCTACTGGATTCTTCCAGGATCCTTCCTCCCCTACCTCCGTTCGACGCCTGCCGGTTCCACTCTGCCTTCAGTTCTTCATCGCTGCCTCCTGGTTGGAGCCAAGATTCTCCTTTATCGACCATCCTCTGCCACCCCTCTGTGCATCCAACAGATGATCGCCTTCGCTGTTGCTTCCGCCTCGATGTCCCACGGTCGTGTGTCGGCCAGCGTCGTCATCTCCGTTCAGCCACCACCTCGAGCTCGCCTCCCGTGCATACTTCTTCAGTCGTATCTGCCTTCCAGTGGTCCTTTCTCACCCGGCCCGCTTCCCGGCCGCCCAAGCCCTCCCCTTACGTGCAAAGCACATGGGGTAGGGGAATATTGCAAGGATGCCCTCAACCTTCAGCCGAATTCCAATGTAGCCTTACCACCCAAGGGTCATGTGCCACGCACGTGACCCCTTGGAAATTTTAAGAAAGCCCCCCCCCCCTCTAAGTATTGACGCTTGTGCCCATGTAATACATTTTTTTATTGTAATTCATATTCTATTTTTCATCTAGATCTTGACTTTGGTCGACAATTTAAACATCAGTTTTGCATCACTTATTACTCAAAAATCGGTACATTGTTCATCAACTATTTCTCTACATTGTGGCACTTGATTCATATTTTTGTCATCTATATTTATTTGATAATTATTATTCTTGTGTAAAATTGTGTATTTCGCACCATTAATGATCTAAAATTCATAATTATTTAACCATTGCTCGAAATATTATCAAAAATTCATCTATCATAGATCTAGTTGGTTTTACACTGTTCCCAAAAATCATCGCATTTGCATCATATTTTATTTTGTAAAAAATGTTTTATACATTTCAATAATTAATTTTTAATAGGTATTTAACTTCACATTTGTAGGGTTTAGAATTTTCCTGAGGTAGTTCACATTGTGATATATCTTAAATAATTTTATTCCTTGAAAATAAGTGGGTTTAATATTTATTATAATTAATCATTGAGATTGACATTGTCTGCATTCCTTAATTCATGAGATATTCATCTTGTATCAGAAAAATCTTAAAAAAATTATAGTCCATTCATTTCACCATTATTCACATCTCGGCCAAATTTCATAATTTCTGGACCACGTTTGATCATTGTTCACATTTTAGTCCTTAAAATTGGTCACATTTGCATTTGCATTAAAAAGTTTTACTAAAAATACGAAAAAAAATCTGCCTCAAAAACCACACATTAAATTTTATAGACTTAAACCTAGATTGTTCCTTTGCCTCCTTGAATTCAACCCTGGGGCTTGCCCAGGCTAAATAAACATGAAACCGCTCCGATTAAATTTGATTAATTAATTGGTTATTTCTTGATTGATTCCTAAGTGTTCGACTACAACACAAAAACAACTACTTAAATAGGGTGACTAGCAATTAATCAAATACATAGAGAAGCTGGTTGTGATCAAGCAACGAACCAAGTCACTGGACAAGCTGGACCAAATCACCAAATAGCTAGAGTTGTTGGTGAGCACCATCAGCACGTGAAATTCAATGGCATCATCCATCGAAACTTGTGCTGAGAAGAAAGAAACTAATATTCTGTAATCACAGCAGTCGAGTTCAGGGAAACCTCATATCCATCATGTGTATTATGTGCACACACCCGAGTAGCCTCTGCAACAACTACAGACACAGATTATGGCCTACCATCCAGAACCCTGGTCATCTTACGTCAAGCCATTATTACCACCTCCACCACAAATTCATGAGGTGAATGGCATGCGAAACAATGATCAATAGTTGACTCGTCCTTAGTGACAACCACAAGGTCAGAACATAGCTATTAGGCCATATAACCCACAATAAGGTGGGAGAGCTTTCTAGCATAACCAACCTCATCACCAGCCCCCGCGGCGAGGCTATACATAGAGGCAGAACTACCAGCAACCGGTGTATCTCCAGCAGTAGTATCATCAGCAGCAACCGGCTACCAATTTCCAAAACTAGTACCCCATCTTCAATAATATTGTACCTTCCTCATAACTCCAACTGCTAGGGTTACCAGCAGCCACCTCCGCCATACCATCAGTCTCGGTGATCACATCATGTTGAGTCATTTGAGGCAGCATT
This sequence comes from Ottelia alismoides, assembly GCA_037367405.1. Taxonomy (NCBI): domain Eukaryota; kingdom Viridiplantae; phylum Streptophyta; class Magnoliopsida; order Alismatales; family Hydrocharitaceae; genus Ottelia; species Ottelia alismoides. Next base: position 199,919 of record JAZKJV010003233.1, on the reverse strand, counting down.
GATGAACCCATCCCTTGATTGTTTAGCACAATTATTGAAGAATATGACTAAGATGAATTAGAAGATAGATGGCCTAACTACTGCAAAGATTATAATTCCTACACATGTCAAAGCAAACCCGAATAACTTCCGTCATAAGGAGCTGGTAGCTTACAACACCCCACCTGAGTCCAGTACAAATGCTTTCTTTTTATCTAATGTCGTGACTCTCAGAAGTGGTTGGACGTTGCAATCATCTGCTACTACGAAAGGGGAAGGAAAAAGCTTCACATGGTGAATCATCGGTCGATCAGCAACAAGAGTCGAAGAATTGCATGGAGGAGCAGTACTAGACCTGAAAAACCAAAAAACTAAAGAAAATGAAAAAGACCGAAAGGACAATTGCAGACAAGGCAAAGCCGCACCTGTCATGGAGATGCTTGCAGTTGTAGCCTATCCTTTGCCAGCCTATGGAGCCAAACATGTAGTTTTTGTTTATCCACCTAATGTAGACGAATGCACTCCTTTTTGTCGTCTTCCTCTACATAATGACCTGTACAAGAATTCAAATGAAGTTGTTTTGTCTGGTGTATATATTCCTTTACCTGAGGCTACTAAATAAAAAACAGTAAAAAGTTAAAAAATTCTTTATCCAATCCTAGCATTGTGGAAATTTTGCAAAATATTATACTTGAAGTGCCATTTCTCAAAGCCATGGAAAACATGCCTAGTGTTAAGAAAGGACTGAAGGAGGCAAGTACCACAAAGCATCAACCCCGTGAAATCAGATGCAGGAAATCAGAAAAGCATATTCTAACCATGGCTACAGTGAATACCATCAGCAATCTCCCACATAAAAAGAAAGACAAGGGAGCTCCTCTTATCATATGCCAGATTTTTAATCAAGAATTTGAGCGTACATTGCTTGATAGTGGATCATCTATCAACTTGTTGCATTCCTCACTACTCACATAATTCAGGCTAGGACCAATCAAGTCAATCAAGCTGATTCTAAAGTTCGGAGATAGATTAGCCAAGCAGCCTAAAGGCATGCTAGAGGATGTGATCGTCACAGTCCAAGGGATGCAGTTCCCTGTGGATTTCATTGTCATGGACATAGACTACTCTACACCATTGTTCCTCACCCCTATAAAAAGCGGTTGGCAGTTCCTCCGAACAACCGAAGCAGTAGTGGATCATGGCACTAGCGTGATAACTTTCCGCTCCAACAATACGAAAGTTTAGATAGAGTCGGTCTTAGAGATGTAACCTATAGGAGTTGTATATGAGTAGAGTAAGCTTCAGCAACATGGACCAGAGGACTGTGATTTTTAGCAGAGGTCAGAGACACCAACTAATTCTTGGATGAATTGGAAACCCAAAAATTTCTCTCCACATAGGAAGGATAGGAAAGCGTAGTCAAATTTGATGATGTATTTGATGATGATATTGTTGCTGATGTGCCAACTAAAATTCCTGATGATCATCCATCCTTGTCTGAGCAAGAAGAAATCATTGAAAATTTTTGTAAGACATTGGATTTAGAGCCAGAAATAACAATGGTGGACAGCCTAATATCGAATGATTTGACACTGACAACAGTCGTGGGAGTTACCACCGAGGGGATTCAGACCCCACCAGAGCTCAAACAATTGCTAACTAACATGAAGTATGTTTGTGGGTGAACCAAACATGTACCTGGTCATTATCAACGCATATTTGACTAAAGACCAAGACTCTCGTTTGCTTGAGGTTCTTGAAAGAAACCGCAAGGATATAGGATGGAAAATCACGGATCTCCATGGTCTACCCTGAAGAAAACAACAAGCCTTCCCAAGAATTCTAGCGGAGACTAAACCTTAACCTCCGGGAGGTTGTGATGAAGGAAATCACGAAATGACGTGATGCAGGATTCATATATCCCATATTCAATTCTAAATGGGTAATTTGTTACATGTGGTTCCTAAGAAATCTAGAATCATTATTGTGAAGAACGACAAGGGAGAGGAGATTCTGACCAGCGTACCGACTTCTTGATGCATCCGTGTTGATTACAGATGCTTAAACTTAGCTACCAAGAAGGATAATTTCTCGCTTCCCTTCATCAACCAGATAGTCGAGAGACTGGACATGAAGGAGTATTTCTACTTTTTGGATGGGTACTCTGGATATAATCAAGTTTCCATTGCTCCTGAGGACCAAGAGAAGACTACCTTCACCTGTCCATTTCGGACATATGCCTTTAGAAGGATGTCCTTTGGATTGTGCAATGCACCTTCCACATGCCAAAGGAGCATGTTGGCAGCATTTGCAGATATAGTTGGTAGTTTTCTCTAGGTGTTCATGGATGATTTCTCGATCTACGGGGATATCTTTAAGCAGTGCTTACATATCTACACCGAGTACTGCAATGATGTTGCGAAGTTAACTTGGGGCTCTCGTGGAAGAAGAAGGAATTGTGTTGGATCATGTCATCTTGAAGCGTGGCATGGAGGACAACCCGGTAAAGGTGGACGTGATTTCGAAACTTGAGCCACCGACTAATATGAAGCATGTCAAGTCATTTATGGGGCATGTGGGATTCTATAGAAAATTTATTAAAGACTTCAGCAAAATTGCCCGACCACCGATTGAGCATCTTGGTAAGGAGACTGATTTTATTGTTGATTATAGAGTTCTCCAGACCTTCAATCTGCCAAAAGATCTGATAAAACCAACTCCTATCCTTAGCCACCCGACTGGTCTCTTCCCTTTGAGATCATGGCAGATGCTTCTGATTATGCCATTGGGGTTGTTCTAGAGCAGAGACAGCATGGAATACCATTTTTATTCATTACGTTAGTAGGATATTGGACGAGGCCTAGAAGAATTACATCCTCACAGAAAAAAGTTGCTAGCGATTGTTTCTATGCTAGAAAAGTTAAGAACACATTTGTTTCTTGGATCCAAGATTATTGTGTATAATAGATCATTCTTCCATCAAGTACTTACAAAACAAGAAGGATGCCAAACCTCATATGATCATATGGATCCTTCTACTCCAGGAATTCATCCTAGAAATCCACGACAAGCCTAGAATCAAAAATGTGATGGCAAACCATCTTTCTAGAATTATAGAGACAGAACGTCCTGAGCAGAACATAATACCAATCACAGAAACTTTTCCAATGAAGTAATTCTGTCAGACACCTTTCTTCCCTGGTATGTCGATATTGTGAATTATCTTGTCTGCAAGAGAACCCCACAAGATTGGAGGAAGCTAAAAGTTGACAATTTGTTGTCAGATATTCATTTTCACCAGTGGGAGGATCCTTATTTGTTTCGTGAGGGAGCAAATTGCATCTGGAGGAGGTGCATTTCTTGAGGCATATACTAATGTCCTGGAACAATGCCACAAACTTGAAACATGACACCATTCTTGGAAGATAACGACAACAAAAGTGCTTTAATGAGGCCTCTGGTGGTCGTCTCACTTTAAAGAAGCTTCTGAGTATGTAAAGGGTTGTACTGACTGCTAGAAAATGGGTGGCAACATCAACTCTAAGGAAACCATGCTCTTAAGTACATTCAGATATTAATACCTTTGATGCATGGGTTATCGACTTCATGGGCCCATTTCCAAACAGCAAGGGCTTCGAGTACATCCTACTCGAGCTGTCAACAATCGCAATGTCCGTCTATTTCTCAAAGAGAATATCATTTCACCGGTCTAGATTCTGAAAATCCTAATATCAGATGAGGGAAGCCATCTCATTAACAAGGAAGTCAAGAAGCTGACAAAGGAGTATGACATTGAACACCGTGTTGCATCTCCTTACCACCCACAAACCAATGGCTTGGTTGAATGTCCAAACATGGAGATTAAAACTATTTTGCAAAAGCTTGTGTGACCCGATAGGAAGAACTTGTCATAATTACATGACTTAGTTTTCTAGGCTTATCGTACTGTGTACAAGTCACCACTGAGCATGTCTCCCTACTGCCTGGTATATGGTAAGCCATGCCACATACCTGTGGAACTTGTTCAAAAATTTTATGGGCAATCAACATGTGTAACTTGGATTCTAAGAAGACTAGAAAGAACAGAAATATCAATCTAAACCATTTTCTTGAATTTAGAGACTATGCATACAACAACCTTATGTACAAAGAGAAAGTCAAGAAATTGCATGACAATAATATCCAACGAAAGACTTTTGAACCTGGGCAGAGGGTCTTGTTGTTTGATGCAAAATTTAAACTTTTTTTCAGGCAAGCTGAAGAATAAGTGGATAGGGCCATTCATAGTGAAACATGGGCGTGCCAATGGTATCATCTTGATATCTGGTTTGTCATATGATGCACAAACTTTCATTGTCAACAAACAATTACTGAAGCCATACTTAAAGTGCGATGCCTTCCTGTTCATTGTTGATTCTATTCAAGTGGTGTTTCAAGAAGAGCTCCCAACATATGTAGAATAAAATAATGCACCCAAAAAATATTTTGATTGATTTTCTTCTTCTTTTTTATTTTCTATTTTTCATTCTTCCATATTTCATTCACCCCATTCATCTATGTTATACTTAGGATATACTTTATCCTAATTGAATCCAATTCACATTAACATATTAATTATGAATCTCATTCACAATTAAATCTCTCTATGATATTGTGGATCATAGCCACATTTTCCATGATTATTGTGGATACTACAATAATCTTACCCATTATATTAAATTCAATTTAATTATCCAAAATGTTTCTCTACGTATATAAATAATGTGAATCATATCCAAATTATTTGTGATAATTAAATCTAATTTAATTATCCAATTTCCAATGCTCGGATAATATTGCTTTTGGAACAATTCTCAAGCTCCTTCAAGAATTGTGTGCCTTCTCCTCAAATACTTGGAGATAAGGTCAGGGAAATTGTATAGTCCATGTATAGTGACTTGGATACTGAGATCTAATCTTGCATCCATATCTAGAAGACCACTCAGAGGTGTTTAATCATCTCAGACAGAATATCCAATCTTCTCATTGTATCTAAATCATACTCAAACCAATGTCCAACATTTGTACTAAGATTGGATAACTAGTCTACTGAGTGGAGTCACTAAAATCCCAACATGTTTCATCATTCTCTCAGAATGGAAGTATCATGGCATACAACTGTTTAAGATCACATCACCCTTGAGTATTCCTAATACACATACATCTTGCATACTGGAAGACCTGATCTTATTTGTATCCCCTTCAGGGTTATATCATTAAGTTTCTCATTCCATCATTGGGAATGGATATCGATCATATGCTTTCCAAAAGCATATATCACACCTACAAATCCAGTCTTTTTTCCAAAAACAAGACAGCCAACGTTGGAATTCGGTTTATCACAATATCTTATGAGTGGGCTCATGTCTTCTGATTCAATAGTGAACCTGTATGGTCCCCATTGAGAGATCGTATTACTCACATACCCTCGTATGCATGCCAGCTCGTTGGTGTATAGACCTTGGTTAGGTCATCAATCTAATGGTCTGCCTAATGTATATACTTAGACATATAGTAATACATCTGTGTCCGATCAGAGGATGTATGCCTATACGTGACAACATACGATATATGTCAGTTATCTTGACCTCGTTAAGTCAACTCTTTGACCTAACTCGTCCAACACTTAGGAATCTCCATTCCTATGCAGAGGATCTACATCAAGAGGTGGGGTACATGTCAGTATGATTGACTCTCCTACTCATGATGGAGATCCCTTTCTTGATAATCACTTGAAGGTGTGATTGAGTCCTTAATCTAACTCTTTATATATTCAACCCTACACTAGCCTATATGATCCAACCTTTGGATCAACAACTATACGATATCAAAATGGCCATGGTATATAACTCTAATTGTACTAAGGGACCTTTTATGCAAATAAATCATTCTTTATTTCATATTAAGGTGTGAACTATAGTAACTTTTATTGCATAATGGTTCACCATGGACATACATGTCCAACATAAGGACACCACCAAACTTACACAATCGAAACATATTTCTAAAGTCGAAGGCAAGCCCTTGCAGCTGCCATGCGAGAGTCAGAAATGGAGAATCAAGGGGAAAGTCTAGGGATTTCAGCTCTAACCTTAGTGGTTGCGTCCGTACCACTCTATCCGAGGGTAAGTACATGTGTCCAAGGAAGGGGTTGCTCTCTTGAAAATAATTTTCAGTTTTATGATTTTTTTAATCAAAGTTGTATTATCAATCCTAATTTTAAGTGGTTATCACTTGTAAATTAATCCACCACTCGACATGTCTATCAACAATTCCAATTCCTTTTTAATCCTAAGTTGTAAAATAGATGAAGAAGATCGAAAAAACTGATGCAAAATCGAAAATAATTATGAATGCCGAGTTAGGAAACTTACAATGCTTTTTAACTCTTTACATGCAGGATGCAATACAAAATTGAAATTTTTACACTATATGCAAATGCAATGCGAGAAAATCACACCTTGCATAAAGTTCTATTAGTAGGAAAGCATTGAGTTTAATATTTGACTAAGTTAAACGTTCTACAAGTGTGTCTTATTAAGTGTGAAGTGTGGTCCTAGATTTTACGAGCATAAGCGTAAAATATTTAAACTATGAAAAAGCTCTAAGAGCCGCTAGTGCAGGTTTAACCTACGAGCCACTCAAGTCGAGTCCCACCCTTAACACAACGGTGAAACAGGTTTTGACACACCAAATAAATACACACACGAGATCCCAAACGAGAACAGTTGTAAATGTGCAATTATTACAATTAATTACAAAAATAAATAAAATGTAGAAATTTAAACCTCGGACTTGACACTCTCTCACGTGTAGACTCGATCTTAATTATTATGCATGCTTCGGTAGCTGGCTCAATCCACGAATAGTTGGCCTATGATGCACCTAAGATACTCGACCACCTAAGTAACCGTGGTCCACCAGGCCCTCGCACTAAAATTAAGATTATGTCAGAGAAAGATATACACAAATAAAAAAATAAATGAAAATGAAATAATAAAAAAATGCTTAAAATAATTGAGTAATTAATTACAAGAAGCTCGAGTGTCATACTACTTGAGGGGTGTTAAAAACCTAATTCCTAGATTTTCCAAAAATTATCCTAAGTTGTGCCTCCCCAGCAATGGCTCCAATTGAAGAATCAAAAATTTCCCATGCTAATGTTGTCGTATTGTTGTAGCCAGGCAATTAAAGATTATTCAAAAATTTCTAAATTTATTCATTAATAAATTAAATGCAAAAGCAGTCAAATTTATTTTTTACTTGGGAAAGCCCACGGTCAAACTCAAGGAGACCACTCTCCTTAGATAAAATTTAAAATAATTAAGAGAATGGGTTCTCAAAGGAGTATTTTTTTTAGAATTTTTTTATGTTTTTTTCAGATTTTTATTGCTTTTTAAATACAAGAAATGTAATTAATTAATTAAAGTATAATGCATGAATTTTACAAATATTATATGCACTAAGTAATGCTATGCAGTGTGTGAATAAATAAATGTAATCTTTTTTTGTGAATTTTAGATGATGAATAAATGTAATGTAAAAGATGCATGTACAACAAGACAAAGCCAAACAAAGAGCAATCCAGAGCCTCCCCTTAATTAATTTTAGAATTAATATGTCACTTAATTTTAAATTATATCCCAAATTAATTCCTCTAATTTTTCCATAAAATTGTTTGGCAATAATATCAATGACAATGAATAAATGTACTCAAATTAACTGAAAAACTTACTCTCAATAACTAATGTTCAATAACGTCTCATAATAAGAAATCAAGTGTTCTACATGATAGAGGATTATATAAGGTTCAATTCGATGTAAAGAACATAAAAATTTGACATTAGATGCTCAAGATATGATAAATTGAAGTTCAAAGACTCATACGTAATAAAATAAATATAACTCTTGCAATTTGGATCTTTAGGGGTTGACTGGAAATTTCTCAGAATCGGATGGACCCCTGCATAAATTACCCCCTCGTAGGATATAAACGTCAAATTCAAGATGCCTAGGGGTGAAACTATAATTTATCCCCGGACCACGTGCGAGGTCCACATGGCGGCCATCTTCGATATTTCCTAGAAGCCAGGGCACTCTGATGTAAATTACCCTCAATGAATGTGCAAGGTGTCTGAGGCGGTTCGGCTTGGATAGAGGATCAGGTGAGACTCGGGTGATAGAGTTGGAACTGATCACAGATGTCCAATTGAAGCTTGATCCAAGGGTTGATATTTTGGTACTGAATGGACGGCTCTGATTAGGCTTGTTCTTGATCGAACGTGTTCTGTAGCACTTGGGGTTTTCCTTCATTGAGGTCGATTCCTGATTGATGCCGGAGGCCTAACGGCTGCTGCTTGGACGAGAGGGGTGGGGCAGAAGCTCTGATGGTGGAGAAAGGAGCTCAGCTGCGGAAGGGCATAGAGGAGGGTGATGTCGAAGACGAGGCTGAGGACCACCTCCACCTCTATCGACACACGACAAGAGATGGGGCTCGAGGAGGCAGGCTGCTTCGAAGGACCTGGAGCTGCTCGGTGGTGCGAGGCAGAGAAAATGCAAACCCACGAGGTGCGGTGAAGCTTAGACCACATGTCGTTGTTTGAATGGAGGGGGAAAGAAGGGTGGCGAATGGAGTGGAGGTCTGGCAAGAATGCGATGAAGATGGGGACTTTAGGCTTGACTCTTTGTGAGATTCAAAAGTGGATCTGGCGAACGGTTCTAAGGAGAAGAAGGGGGTGATTGGTTGGATTGGAGGTCGAGAATTGAGCTTGGATTTGTGAGAAATCATAAGAATTTGGGGAAGAAATTGGGGAAGAAAGATTGAAGCAGAGAGGCAAACAGGAAGAGGAAAATTCGTCCCAGGGGTAAGTTTCTAAACTTATTACTCCTGGGCGGTCACGATTATTTTTTTTGTTATGAACCGTAGGTAAGCTGCCTCTTCAAGAGGCGGCTTTGCCCTTAATGTTTTTATGTGTTATATTCCAGTGAGAGACGCCTCTTCAAAAGGCGGCTTTGGTAAAATCAAAGCCGCCTCTTGAAGAGGCGGCTTTCCTCCTAGAGTTTTTATGTTACGTATCAGTGAGAGCCGCCTCTTCAAGAGGCGGTTTTAGCTAAAATCAAAGCCGCCTCTTGGTACATAACAAAAAAAATAATCGTGACCGTGCAGGAGTAATAAGTTTAGAAACTTACCCTTGGGACGAATTTTCCTCCAAACGGGAATAAGAATGAAGATAGAAGAGAATAAAAGGGAATAGGTATTCTACATGAGATGGGCTCGCCTGGATGTTGGTCGTGGAAGAGAAGTCGGCTTAATAGTCGCCTCGATCTACTACTGCGATCTCGATGAAGAGAGGCTCAACGATCTCGAAGGAGCTCGCGGCATTGGAGGTGTAATATCTCCCCAATGGATCATGCCTAAGCTGAAGATGCAGCCATCGTTGCCTACAAAAAAAGGACCTTCGCTATCACTGGAGGTCCTCTCGAAGCTGGTGGTGTATCTCCCAAGTGTGGCGGATGAAGAAGAATGGAGATGACGAGAGGGGTTTTGTTGCATGATCGATTAGGTTTGTGTGACTTGCAGATGCGGCTATGGTAGAGAGAACGAAGGAGGAGGGACTTGCGAAGGGGGTTAGAAGCTCGACCGTCGTGGTGGTGGAGCGGGGAGATCAGGGAGAAGATTGACTGGGCCTAGAAGGAGGTGTGGTCGAGTATGAAGAACAACAACCGAGAATCTCGGTAGAGGAGATGAAGTCTCGACCGTTCGATCGGCCGAGATCGAATGGCCGAGAGAGGGCCACATGGTGAGTTGAATAAATCAACATAAAAGAAAAGATAAAAGAAAATTAAATATCAGGGGAAACAAAATCGAAGATTGGATGAAGGGGTATTTCAACCAATGGAAAGAGATCTCGGCGGCTAAGAGGACTTAAGTGGGGCGACACATGGCGGCTCCAGGAGCTGCCACATGTAGCTCACATAAAAAATAAAGATAAAAATAAAGAAAAAACGAAATAAAATATAAAATAATGTCAAATCAAAAAGTGATCTTCATGAAAGTTGTTCATCTCGATGAGACAACTTTGGTGAAGAGTTCAAAATCAAAAGAAGTAATATACACAAAGTGTATTTTTGATTGTATTCTGTGTACACAAAGTATCGTATTTATATGTTTTATAATTTTATTATTTTTAAATAAGGAAAAAATCAAAGTAAAATCAAATAATATACAAAAGAAATAATTACATGTTAATCTAATTTTTTGCTATTTTCTATAATTAAAAAAAGAAATAAAATAGGGGAGAAATTTTTATAGACTCTATATACATACTCGAAATGACTTTTTTCCTTTAATTTTCTTAGTGTTTTAAAATTCTATTTTTACACATTTTATTAAAATATAAATCAAAGAAAATAAATTATAAATAAATAAATTAAAAGGAGTCAATTATGTATATAAAATAATGGGTCAAAATTAGTCAAAATATACAATATACAATGAAGATCAAAAACCCAAGTTTCACATATGAATTCTGATTCTTTTGAATTTAGTCTTCTTTTGTAGATAATTAAATGTACCTTAATTCAAAAGTGAGTATGGTTTGTAGGAGACTATGTGAGAGATATTTATTTTTGCGGCTTTTTGTCTGAAAACTAGGTTGGGTTTTATTTCACACACACACATACACATGTTGGTATTCTTTACTAAGGCTAGTAATGTTTACACATTAGAGTTGATTTTATTTTATTTGGAGTCAATATAAAATAAATAAAAAAGTGAAAAGTTAGTTAATTTACATGTGATTAATGTACACACAAACCTGGCTTCTTATTAACGCTATTATGAATGATAAAATATGGATATTATTTAAACATTTATGAATGCTAATAGTGAATATTAATTCCTAAATGTATTTAATTACATGGGAACATATCTCTATTTTCAGCTTTTATAGTGATGAATCAAATATTCATCTGTTACAGAACTTCGAATGATTTCAAATTTTAATACAATCTTTGTTTTATAGTATCAATCAAGATCAACGTATTTGATTTTTACTTTAACTGAAAAAATATGCTATTTTATGCATGGAAACATACTTGTGCTCATGGACATATTTTCCTTTCTATATGTGTGCGTGTGTTTGTATATTGACACCATTTATATGTACCATTTCATTTCTCACGACCGCGAAGTTCTCCACTCAACTGGTCTACTGGATTTCTTTCTTCCTTGATTTGTTTATCCACTAAAAACACCTCCCAAAATCCTCATATGCGAAGAGATCGCAGTATTGACCCTACACGTGTTAAAAAGACAAGTTAATGCATATGACATATGTACCTTATAATGTACAACAGTTTTCAAAATATACGGACTTCTTCCGAAGGCACCATACAAGAGCATGTGCTTTGGCCCTCTCCTAATTAGCAACACCATCCAACGTGGCCAGGCCGCCTTCCTCGCCCTACAAATACTATCTGTGATCCAATTAGTCGCCAAATAGATGAGGGCAATGCAGTACATTTCATGAGTATGGCTAGAGAAGGGAGGGCGTAGGTGTTTTGCAAGTTGAAATTAATCTCATAAACAATTTAAAAATTTACTAGCATTAAGCAATTAATTAAGTGCAGTTTTGCAGACTTAGGTACTCCCTACGATCCTGGAACCGTTTCCAGGCCTTAGTCAATTCCTTGACCAGATTATATTAGTCCTTTAAGTCATCATATATTATCCCAAGTAGAAACTTGCAAAGATATAATAATATGCTAATAAAAGTATTTAACAAAATATTAAATATGCATATATTTCATTCATGAACTCCAGGTATTTCTAGGAGACTAGAACCCCACCTCAAGTGGTGGTGAACGGGTATTGAATATCTCCGTCACTATTTCCTGCTCGTGGCGAAGTGATGCTCAAGGAGTGGTCCCATGGTCGTCAATCGGATATGTGCGAGAAGTTGTCACATAAAGGGCTAGATGTGGAGGCACCTCCACCCTCTAGGCGAGTACTTGTATACTAGAAGGGAAAGTCTGTCAAAGCATAAGCTTGTGCCCTGAGTCTCTGACCGACTATAAAATGTAGCAAGTGTAGGATCACATGAACCGTCGTCTAAACTAAAGAACGGTCATAATGAATCATGATATGCTTTCTACATGTTGAGCATGTCTAACAAATAAACCATTGCTCATTAACATTAACTATAATGTGTTCACGCTAATTTTAGCAATCACATTAGCAAATTCACATGTACATTCACACTTAAATTAGCACCAACATTCATATTAGCATCCACATTAGTATATTCACATTAACATTTGCATTTATGTTAAACAATAACTGGAATAAATTAATGGACATTAGGATTCAGATTTGAACTATCATCCACCAATACGTATAATACAAAACAATTATATATAAATTTGAAATATAAATCAATCCACATCAAAGAAATTTGAAGTAATAGAGCTTGAATTATACCTTGCGAGTAAATAGGTTAGGATTGAAAACCTTGAGTGAACCGGCTCGGAAGATGTGTGGTCGGAGAAGTATATGTCTGAATTGCAGAGTATGTGGGTGGTGGAGTCAGATAGTGTTTGGAACGAGTGGTGGCAGCGATGGTGGTTTGGATGAAGGAAGAATTACGGCTGCTATTGGCGATGGAGCCAAAATCCCAAGTAGTACCTTGGATTTACTTAAATCCTAGGTACTACGAAAAGTTTTTTTTACGCAGAAGCTACACTGGTGTCGCATGTTGAACATGCGACCCTTGAAATATTTTTTTACCTCCGAGCTACAGAGGTCGCGCATCTTGAAGATGCGATATAAGGTGATCTCCATGGATTACTTCTGGGATAGTTCCAGGAACTTTCTCACATAGCGCATGTTAAACAGGCGCCATATGCGAAACTTCCTGGAACGATTACAGGAAGTTTCCCACATAGCACATGTTAAACATGCACCATATGAGAAACTCCCTGGAACGATTCCACGAAGTCTCTCATATGGCACATGTTCAACATGCGCTATGTGAGAAACTCCTTGGAACGATTCCAGGAAGTTTCTCATATGGCGCATGTTCAACATGCGCTATGTGAGGTACTTCCTGGAAAAAATCCAGTATTTTTTGATGATAACCCTGCTTAAACACGATTGACCAATATCACTTTAACCCAATATTTCCTTGAATATCTTTCCTGCTTGCATGTTAACTTGCAGAGGGCCGTTCTTCCTAAGAAATACACGTCTTGACAATCACATAAGTGGGTTATTGATGCATACACATTCACAAAGGATATATATTGATGCATAAACACAATCACACAAATTACATATATTAAATTGTCCACAGAGATACATTTTCATATTTGTCGCACATTAACAACTACAAAATGTACAACTCAACGCCTTCTCCTACGCTGATATGTTCTCGTTGTATCATGAAGATGGAAGGATAACAAACGGTTCGTCTCGTCTATCATGTTGATTTGCGAGGGCCCTGCATCGTCTTCGTCGAAGGTATGCATCGGTGGCGGTGTTAGCGTGCAGTAAGTGGCATGCGTTTCTCTAGCGTCCATGCCTTGCTGGCCGCCAAATTGTCTTAGAAATCGGTCCGGGAAGTAATACTCCGCAATGTGGAAGTATATCAACGGTACACAGGCCCTCCAAATGCTTTCGCCTTCAAGACAGTTGGCAGGGAGACTTACACGGATGTCATCGGTATACGGCGTCCACAATACCTACATGGGAAAATTATATTTAGTTCAGTAAACTTTTTGGTTGAAATTCAATTAATTTGTGGATGCAAATTTACCTGCTCATGTGATTGCATGTCGAAAACGTCGCGGTATGGTCTCACAACGGATGTCGGCTACCGACGATGCGCAAACACCGTTTCCCAACGAACCCCTAACGGGCGCTCGTGCCACTATCTGCCTTCCCTCACAACAGGAGCAATGTGGGGGAAATGCTCCCATGCCCAGAGCTGAAGCAGTATGACCGAGCCTCCAATCTCCTCGGTCGCCATATCCGCCGCTAAACAGAGGTGTCTATATAGATACTCAAGTATGGTGGATCCCCAGCTCAATGTCCCAGAGTACTCCATATCGTGCAGATGTGGTAGCGCAATAAGGGAAATCAATGATCTGTACTTGTTCGTGAATAATATACCACCAAGCAACTGCAAGATGTAAGCACGAGCATGTCTTTGTAATACCATCTCATCTGCATCTTCTGGTAATTCTGCAAAATGGGTAAATAACTAATTGGCTAACACCTTGCTGCCAACGATCTCGGATGGAAGAGGCCTTACACCCAATAACTCCGTGCATGTATCCGCCCATGTAGCTCCATGTGTAGTCTCCCTGGTAACAACAGGTCCATCAATTCCTAACCTCATTATGAACGCGACGTCCTGCATGGTGATGGGCATCTCCCCACTAGCCATGTGGAAAGTATGTGTCTCGGACCTCCAGCGTTCAACCAAAGCCGTACCAATCAAGCGTGATGAATTTCAGCTCAGATATGCATCCAAAGCCCGCTTAAGCTACATACGGCTAGAGTCAATCATCTAAAGGAATGCGGCGTACATGTGTCTCCTGACGTTGATAACGCAACCATGAAGATTCCTACAACATAAGTGTTATAACCAAAATGAGTAAAGAAAAAAAATTAAATGCCTTACATCGCCAGCCCAGACACGACGAGAACGATGTCGCTCTTGGAGAGTCAAAACAGATGACTCAAGTGGGCCAGGATCCATCTGTAATTTACAATTTCAATATTAGAATATACATATGTGTTGTTATCAACCATCATAAAAGAATATACGAAGAGAGTAATTATGTTGTAAATTAAAATAAAAAGAAGCAAACTTACTCAAAGCAGGACATTTGCGCTTGTTGTGACCTACACCATCACAATTACCACATTTATTTTTATTCCTTCCCGCCGTCTGCGCATTAGAGGTGGATGCTTGAGAATTCCTTGCGCTTTTATTTGGACATCCAAGGTGTGTGTGACCCAGTATCCCACGAAACGAACAAGTATTTTGCCGAATCACATCTCTAACATTCATTTCATTATGAATTCTTGTTGTGTGTGGTCGACCTTTGTCGCGCTTACGCTTTGGGTCAGGACGTAGTTCTGGATAGTCCAAAGGGGCCCACGTTTCCCGATAACCGATGGAAAAAAATTATGCTCCATACACTTTCAATTGGTGTTGCCACGTGTACCACTCTCCACCATAGGAATCCACTTCTTCTCGACGGTATGAAATGACCGCAATGGCGTGGGAACATGAGATACGGAAAATTTGCCACTTATTACATGTGCATTTACGTTGGAGCAAATTGACCGTGTATTGTTTGCGACTGCGAAGACCATACTGTGTCCTTCGAACACCACTAGAAACCTCGAACAGTATATCCGGTTGCCTTTGTATATGCGTTATTGTATGCCCGTTCGCAGCTGCACTCCAACGGTTCAACTCTATTGATGCGTAATGCGTGAGATTGTGTCCTGCAGCAATGGTTGTGCTTGCCTCTTCTGCGTGCTGGTTAAAGTATAACACACAAGTATAGAAAGTCTTCTCGATCAATGCAGAAATTGGCAAGCAACGGGCATCTTTGAGGATAGCGTTGTAGCTTTCACCCAGATTTGTAGTCATATGACTAAACCTATAACCATCGTCATAAGCCAAGGTCCATTGCTCACGACGACAATCATGAGTCGAAAACCATCTACCCGTTTCTGTGTTCCACTCTTGTAGTTTCCTCATAAAGTAAGCGAACTTTCTACTAGTCGTTTGCAATGTTGCTGCTTGAACCAAGACTTTCATGGAGCCATTCTTGAAAACGCTATTGAAGTTGCTCGCTACATGCCTTGAACAAAACCGACAATATGCAAAAGGTTCTAATAAGTCCACGTCAGCATCTTTCATAACGGATTTTATTCCAGAATTCCGGTCGGAAGTAATACATATTGGCCCAGCTCGCATGCCAATTACCCTGATACGTACCAACGATAGAAACCACTTCCATGAAGGACCGGATTCCTCGTCAACAATTCCGAACGCAAGGAGAACAATATGTTTGTCCCCATCAATCCTGCATGCAATGAGTAATTTCTGTTTGTACTTCCCATACAAATGGGTCCTATCAATACTAATCAAAGTACGGTAATATTTGGATGCCTCAATGGAAGGTCCAAATGTCCAAAAGCATCGTTCAAATCTACGACAATGCGGTTTCCGAGGATCAAGATGGTCGTTGTATTCAATATCAATTTCAGTCTCCGGAATGGCAGCCTTCATTGCATGCAATAGATAAGGTATTTCAACGTAAGACTTCTTAAAATCACCAAATACAATTCCGATTGCCTTCCTCCGAGAATCTCAAGCCCTTTTCTTAGTAACCTGGTAGTTGTACATCTCGTGGATGTGAGCTCTACAACTCGAAACACGAACATTAGGGTCACCCTCACAAGAGTTAGCAACGATATCTGGACATGAATTTGTAGTCCAACTGAGGGTGATCCTGATTAACTGTAGGATTTATATAAATGTGTGCTCCAACAACCTTAGAGATCACCCACAGTCCATCAAATTTTCTAAAATGTCCTCGTAAATACCAAACACATCTATTCGATCTGTGTGTGCAAGAAACCGACCATATCAAGCTGGTGGATTCCTTGACAATGAAGTCATAGTGTGCCAGAATGTGATACTTCTTTACAGCATAAATCAAATCTTCCCTACATTTGAAGGTTCTTCCCTTGCGTATTTCGTCAACGACGCCATCAATTCGAGACTTCTTTCGAATGTCGTCTTCATAGGTTGAACGAGTATAGGATCCTCTCACCCCAAAAAAGGGTAAACGGGGTACAACTTGCTACGTGCTTTGTTCATCAACTCGGATCTCCTCGTCTACCACATTATCGTCGACATCATCTTCACTACCTTCTTTCAGGTCATCATCGGTTCCCCGAGGGATGAAATCATCCAAAGCACGATTAACCTCTCGCAGCAACGAGACACTCATGCGTCATTCTTGATCCGTACATGGCTGCGTTATAGGCACATCAATGTCAAAGGAGGATTCCATGCTAGGGACAATTGTTGGTTGTGTGCTAGGGAAGATTGTTGATTGTGTACTACGGGCAACTGTTGGTTGTGTGCTCGGGATAACGGACGGTCCCGTGTTAGTCACAACATTGGGGACTTCGCTCACAAATACATCTTCAACAATAATGTCAGTAGGCATCGATTTTCCAATGGTCCGAGCATACACAAAAACTCCCCGCACATCATCATCAACGACAATAGACGAAAATGATGGTTCTTCCCCTGGGCCTCGAAGGATGCTATGTACTAATCGGATTTTTTGACTATTGGCATCCAGGTTGAACTTATGGTAAACCAAGTTCAACATCTCATCGAACGTCATATTAGTCATTAACCCAAACCCCCGTACGTTGGCCGTCGAACCACCAATAAGCGTATCCTTCAAATGAAACATACAATACAACGGCTTCATTCCGACCTAATACGTGACACAACGTACAAGTAAAAAAATACATTCATGAAATGAAGATTAATATGCATATTATATAATAAATAATCTCAAGAACAAATTTTTATCAAGTCTCAATGTACACAACAACGGCTAAGCCCTGGTGGGAGGCGGTGGCGGCTAGGACGGTATCGACCAAGGAAGCTACGGAAAAGGAGTTTTTCGCGAAGCTTGGAGTGATCGAAATGCAGGTTTGTGGGAGAGGGGGAGGAAAAGGTCGGGAGCTGGAGCACTTGGAGTCCGCAGGCGGCACAAGAAGGTCGGGGAATGAAACGTGCGTGGGGAGGGATTCCGATATGTGTGTGGTTTATTTAGTTCAAAAATCGCATATTCGATATGCGCTTTATATATCGCATCTTCAAGATGCGCTACCTCTATAGCTCAGAGGTAAAAAAATATTTCAAGTGTCGCATATTCAACATGCGACACTAGTGTAGCTTCTACATAAAAAAACTTTTCGTAGTACCTGGGGATTTAAGTAAATCCAAGGTACTACTTAGGAATTTGGTTCATTGACGATGTTGGTATCGGAGAAGGCTGAAAAGCTTGTGGTAGTGAGGGTTAGGGATGAAAACGAATGTGAATATATTCGTATCTGGTCCGTTATCGTATTCATTTTATACATATTTTAACATCCATAATCGTATTCGTTTTAAAATGGATGCGGATATGGACATCACTTTGACATTCGGTAATATTCGCATTCGTATTCGTGTATTCGTTTCCGTACATAAATATAGTAATAGATTTATTTATAATTGTGCGTAACAACATTTTATGATTGCATTCACCATTGTCGATATAATTATTATGAAATTACTATATCTGGTATATTTATTTTATGTGTAAACCATCATAAACGTGTATATTTTAGTTAATCTATTAAAACTTTCTGTTATTATTCCTATCCGATTCATATTCGTTTTACATTCTTATTCGTTTTTAAAAATATGGTAACATATTTTCTATATCCGTCAACATTTGTATCCGCATTCGTATTCGTATTTTAAAATGGATAAGGATATGATTATACCTATATTCGTATCTGTATCCGATCGTTTTCATCCCTAGTGAGGGCGGTGTAAGACAAAGGAAATGGTGGTGGTGATGTAGGAGGAAGGAGAGAATGTTGTGGTCTTAGTGTTGGAGGAAGAGGAGGAAGTGGTGGAAAAGGAGAATGAAGTGGTGAAGGAAAAGGAGGAGAGGAGGAACTAAGAGGTCGATGAGGACCGCTGAGAGAGGACAGGGATGGAGCGTGTGGCTGGAAAGGAGGGTGGTTTCGAATTTAGAGCGGAGGAAAAGGAAGAAGGTTTGGGATTTTATTACTGGAATGGGCAGAATGACGAGTCTCCTACAAGTCATCAATGAAGCTTTCACACAAGTGGAAGAGATCTCGAGGGGTTGGAATCCAAGTAAATAAGTTGTGTGAACAGCCAGGGATTTGGTTTATAGCATGAGCACCTTATCCCCAATCAAGCCATATTGTCTTTCTATTTAAGATAGTGTGCTTACTATTGATGCAAGAAAGTGTGCTTACTATTGATGCAGCGCATATACCCTGCTAGATATGCTAAAATAACACTAGCCTACAAGACTATATTTGCCGACGTGGAATGTGGCTTTCACTCTTGGTGAAAATCCATCACAAGGGGATTTCTGTAGTCCTTTATGAGAATTCATGTAAAACTCAAATAATATGATGAAGTATTCGGTTCGGAACATCTACAAACCCCTGCGATGGGGAGGAACTTTCGGTAGAACGTAGAGTAAGTCGAAAAGTAGGAATTATGGCGGCAAGAAAAGCCAGCCCACTTAGGCTTCCCAATAGACATGAGCATCTTCTTCATAACAAATGGATACAAGGAATTCACAGCTTAGTAATCAAGTTTAGTCAATTCAGATGCGAAGTTGCAATGTTAAACCACAACACTCTGATTTGAGTGTAACTTCCGCATGAGAAGTCAAATTTCCATAAATTCAAGTCTATTGGGTTCGTGACCTCATGCCGATTCAAACAAATATGAACAGGATAGATTTCTACAATCGGATCCTGATAGACTTTACAAGGACCATCTCCATTCTCATGTCACCTTGGGATCGAATGTTTAGGG
Source organism: Ottelia alismoides (assembly GCA_037367405.1). NCBI lineage: Eukaryota > Viridiplantae > Streptophyta > Magnoliopsida > Alismatales > Hydrocharitaceae > Ottelia > Ottelia alismoides. The sequence goes on along the minus strand of JAZKJV010003233.1, from coordinate 180,219 downwards.
CCAATGTGTCAATACTATGAGGATATTCCCAAACTTCTCTGGCCCACTTCCATGATTATGACAAGATACTCCAAAAATCTTGTGCATAATTGCTTGCCTTCGTAAGTTTATTTCTTTGCACATGTTGGATTTGGCAAGAATTAAATAAAAGATGACCTGAAGTCACCAACCTCGCCTCATGACAATTTTAAACTTAATTTACAGATATGTGCAAAGCATCTTAACATATTGGGACCCCTACATCTCTTATTTTATTTTATTTCATCGGCATAAAATAGAGGCTTATACCATTTCAAGAACCAGAATGCAATTACTAAAGAGAGCTTAATTCTGACAAAAACATATCAGGCAACATATTTATGACATTTGTGCACACTCAGTTCGTGGCAGAAGACATCACTCTCATACGAGTATGACATCACTTGCAATACTCGTTCGGACGAATTTTTGCATTGTCTGATATCATTCTAGATTCTTATACAGCATTTTGTTTTTTGCTCTCACATTATTCTCTTGTATAACTTTCGAGCAAAGGTTGGTTTGTTGCTTTTAAAAATCCCAATGTCGATGACTGCACCTCGAACTTATCAAGGCTGGAATCCAAATCCACCGTTAGAAACAGCTCGCGCAATCTGTCTCTGTTGCTTCTTACAAACACTGCTACCCTTTCGTGAAATTTCAAGACAATGCTGATATGATTATCCAATTTTATGAGTTTATATTTTCTCACTAACAAGAAAGTCAGCCAGACGTTTTATGTTAAAAAAATACATTAATGAGCGTTAGTTTTTAGCCTACATACAGGTAGTGTACACAAACCATCTTCAAAAGATCAGCATATCAGACACATGCCTCGAGTTCGTGGTAGATCGCGATCCTCGTAGCCACGTACAAATGCCCTAATGGCCATATGCTCTGAAGCGTATGTCATAAAAGATGCTAACAGCAGGCCCCCGCCGACCATTAAACCAAGCCTGCAAGCAAAAATTCAGAACACATTAAGACAAGGAGGCCGCTAATGATAACGGTGAAATCATTTTTCTCCTGGTTGCGAAGAGAAAAATAGAACAACTCAACAGAGTGGAGCTAAAATCGTGACTTCCGGGGCATTAGATCTTATCAAGGACCCTTGTCACATCATACTATATGGGAACAGGAACTTCAGAACCCATATAGCCTTTAATTTATGTATCATATATATCATAGCACCTTAGGGAGGCATGAACTACATAACGAGAAGGCTCAATGAGATAGTTTCATTGTATATCTTCTTCAGTTTTTACCAATCCCTTCTATAAAGTGCGTCGTCCAACTTTTAATAGTCAATCTAGGACATTAATAGGCATTCTCCATAAATGTTCAATATCTTTGTTTCTATTTATTATATTAATGGGAATCGATCTCCTAAACAGTTCGATTCCTTTTTATATGCCATACTATATTAGCATGTCTATTTTTTCTACATATAATCATGCATATCTTTGATTGAAGATCCAACATTCTGTCCCATTATCAGTGTAGATGATCTTGCAGTTGAGCGAACATTCTATTTCATATAACAAAATAAGCCTCCCTGTCCTAATAATATATGACATCATATAATGGGGAACCATAACCGCAGCTACAAAATAGAGAGAACACATTTATCTCACCTTGCAAAGAGAGCGGTTATACCGAACAAACAAGGCAAGGAGGGAGCAAAGATGGCCAGGATTGCCATCCCTAGACCATAAAACCATGTTCCAACATCCAAATTAGAAGCATGCCTTTCACGCCCTGCATCCAAAACAATTATTATACACATACTCATTGCACATAAAGATTGAAGATGAATATGTGAAGAATAATCCTATTATGAAACCTTTTTCAGAGTCGTAATCAGAAGAATCCGTACGGGGAAAACTGGCATGAGAGGCAGTTGACTTTCCCCACAAGAAGATCAGGTGGATGTATCCACCAAAAACAAGAAAATAGATTGTGAATGTCCACTCATACATTAGAAGTAGACCCGTCCATGGCAAGACCTGATGAGGTATAACAAAAAATGCTATGGCAAGGGATATTACAGCTGCCATAAAGCAAGCAAGAACTGACACGGCGCCTAAATAAGAAGGCAGTTTAGGACTTGCACCATTTGTGAACTGTTAAATGAAAGCAAAAACTAATCAGACACAAAGATATGGCGGGAAACAAAAGTATGTATATGATATGTAAAGACGGACAATAAAAACAAATTACATATACCAATATTATTTTCAAGCAAAACAAACATAACTTGTCTTTCCCTTGAGATGTATTTAGAGTTGACTTAATATATGGTCAAGTAACAATATTTACTACTCAAAATCAACAGCAAAAGATCAAAATTCAGTTAAGGATTGTTGAATGTCACCTTGAAGTTTAATTTGTAATAGTTAAGGTGTAAAACAAGTAAGAAGTTCAACATTTAAATGTCTGTTGTTGGATTAGATGGATAACGAAGGTGGAATAAGCCATGTTTCTTTATCAATTCAGGTGAATAGTCGTTGGCAACCATTTACTCCCTTGGATTTATAAGGGTAAGCAATCTTGCCTCTAATTTTTTTGTAGGAATTTTGTAGTGTGTCCTAAGTTTTTCCAATAACATATATGCCTTAACTTTTGAGTTTTTCCAATAACGCTTGCGCCCCTAACATTTTTGCTATTACATTTGTCCTCCTATATTTTTACAAAATTCACAATGGTGCCCTTCCGTCATTGTAATATAGGGGCATTACGTTGAATTTTATAAGAATATAGTGGCATGTGTAATTGTACCCACTTTAATGGTCCGGTTGTAGTGCAGTGTGCTAACCACCCAAAAGACCAGGGTTCAAATCCCCTCTTGCGGGGGGTTACGTTAAGTAGTCGACAGCCAGCGTAAAAAATAGTCGAATCGTTCAACATGGATTTGAGAAAGAATCTATGTAGCCGACCCTACTTATAGTGGGAGAAGGCTTCACCATTTATTTATAGTGGCATGTGTAATTGCAAAAAAGTGCATGTGTTACTGGAAAAACTCGCAAGGACACGTAAAAACCTTTTTTTGTAATAGTGAAGATAGTCATAGCTCAGAGGGGTTTCTTTTGTTTGCGAGAGAGGCTTCGAGTGGCCACATGATTTTTCTTCTAATCCTGAGGGTTTTACGAGTTAGAAGGATCTTACTTGTTGGCTTGCCTGATGGTATCAGAGTATGGAATAGTTTGTTTATCACGCCATTTTCCAATCTATTGTCAGATTGCCCCTGTCAAATCACCTCCCGGCCTTGCTGCTAGATCTTCTCCGGCTAATGATTTCGCCAGATTACTACCCGATTCCAAGTTGTCAACAATGTCAGGTTCCAAAACGTTGCAGTCAGGTCCCCAATAGCATTGAAGGTTTCCAGATTCTCGCCACCCTTCTGGACCCTTGGATGCCTATTCCTGCTCAGCCACTGCCGGAGGGTCTCTCCAGAATGCTTTAAAATCAACCGTTCTTCCCAAATCAGACCTCTTCCTCAGTTGAGCACCATCTCACTTTTGTTTGTCTTGGGTTTGAATCCTCTCAAAGGAAAAAAAAAGGGTTGAGGACTTTTACCTAATGTATTTCTTTTTTAATTTGTTTTCGGTGTTGAAGTCATGACATAGCAATTAGAGATGCAACCGGATATGGATATATCCATACCCGTCCGCTAAACGGATACAGAATATCAGTTTTAAATTTTTGCAGATATGGATTTGGATACAGATATAACGGTCATTTTTTTGAGGATATAATAGGGATATATATATATATACAATAGGGATATATATATATATATTTCATGGATACGGATGGGATATCTGTATTATTGAGTCACTAAGTATGTGGCATGCATATGTGTCTATACTCTATGTTAATATAAACCTCCTAATGGACATCTATGTAAATTTCCAAAAAAAATAAAAAGTACCTCAGATTCCAATTCCATCTTATATTAAAGTAACGTTACTTCTATTTTCTATTGGAATATGAAACTACGGGCACGGCACCTGTTGGCTGTTGCTATTCCATTTCCTTCCCATTGGTACTCTTAAATTCAAGACTTTCGTTTTCCATACAGAACCGAGAGAAGCAGCCACTAACTGGACATGTCACAGCCACAGAAGCCATAGAAATGATCTTTCAATTGCAGCATGCATACAAGTCGGAGCAACCGGCCAACCACCAACTGGTGCCATTGCAGTTGCACTCATGCAAGTCTTTCCTATCTGTTTCCGCTTTCTAGTTTCCAGCCCTTTGATTGACCTACGCGCAGACATTGCTTTACCCATTTCAATTTTTAACCCATTCCATCAATACATTAAAACATTGTCATTTGTTTAAAGTTTTGTCAAACATTGTCATTTGTTCTTGGGGGTTATAATGATTTGTTTAAAATAACTATATGAATCTAAAAGACTGTCCAATTTTTCAGACTTAAATTATGAATTACTTGTGTTTTGGAATGCCAAAGAGGTAATATATTTTCACATTTAATAGCAAGGTCATTTCATGATATATATCATGTCATGTTTGTCTCTCTACTTTGTTACAGGGTTACAGAATTACTTGTGTTTTGGAATTGTTTTCAAATGGAGGAAAGAAAAAAGTACAACATTATGCAATTCAATTATATGTTATTCAATTTATTTCATTCAATACTACAATTTATTTTCTTATTTATTATGTTGTGTTTTATGTTTATGAAATTTAGGTTTATTCATCCATTAATTACAACATTGTAATAGCATCCTTCCTGACTATAAGTGTTAGAGACATTTTTTATCTAGAGGATAATCCGCATCCATTTCTTAAATATTCAAATCTCAATCATGATTATCTAATTATTTATCTATATCTATATCTAAGGATATAGTTTCTTATCCGTATGATATCCGTTATTATATCCGTATCCATATTTTAAAAAGGATAAGGATGTAGTAAAACATATATCCATATTTATCTATTGGCATCCCAGAAGCAATCATAGACAAACATGACCATATCAATCTTGATTCTGTGAAGACGGAGAATCTCCCTAATCAAAAGGCTACCACACTTAAACTGATCCAAAACAATTACTTGATGTGGATTGTTGATGCAGCGTGAAATGAAGAATTACGGTTTAATTTTTCCTTCGTTAATTAAAACCAAATTAGAGTTTGAGTTAATTTTATTTAGGTTCAATCGAGTCTGTTGCAATGCCGTTTTTATATAAATAATGAGATCGATTGTGATCTCCAAATACTTAGAGTTAATTAGAGTCCAAATCGGACAAGTTATGATTTGAATTTTATTCGCTTTGTATTTTTGTAATATCACCCCTCCTATATAAAGGGGATGGTAGTCTAATGTTTTATTCGTTCAGAGTCAATTAAAATTTGAGATTTATCTCATATCTCTCCTCCTCTTCTCCCTTCTCCCTCCATGAGATCTCTGTGTTTCTTGCTCCAAATCTCTCGCAACCAAGAGTCTTATCTTCCTCCCTCTAACTTCTCCACCAAAATTTTCCACCGTCAAAGATATTTTCTCACCATCGAAATTTTCCTATTTGCATCAATTGGTATCAGAACATGGCATACAGATCATCCTCACGATCTGACGACCCGTCCAGAGAAAGCGATTTTTGGCAAGCCGAAGACCCTGTCGATTTTTGGAGAATCTCGCTCAATTTGAGTTGTCATCATGGGTCATGTTCACGACAAGAGAGGTACATACATTGTCTCATCAGGGTACAACAATGGTTGGATTCATGGTTCAATATAGATATTTTTATGGTACAAGTAGAAGAAACCCCTGCTGCACAAGAATGGATATGGTTCGATGGAAAATTATTCATTCCAGAACAAGTTGCAAATCACAATACAAAATCGCAGCATGATGCCGACGATTACAACAAAGGAAAAAAGAAGCTGATGTCCATGAGGTTTCCGAACCCCCGCCATCATCGATTGTTGTCGTTAGTGCAACCCTCATCAAAGGCGAGATTGAAGGCCACAACGAAGATGAAACTGTTGAAACGGAGGGTAAAGCCTCTGGGCTTGCTGTCCAGCATGTCTCATATTTGACTCCGCAGGTAGAATCGACGTACCCATCCCCTCTGGTCGGCCTTGCACCCCCGAAGACTTCCCAAGTACCTCCCCTACCACCTTCGCCGACTCCAGCTCCAACACCTATTGTTCTAACCCATCTACATCCTACACCACCACCTTCCCCACATACAAAAACACCACCAACATAACCCCTTCCAACCCTACAGTCACCTCCCACTGTTGCTCCCTACCACCGCCACCCCTTCCTCACGGTTACCATGCTACCTCCAACACCACCTTCGCCTCCATTTTCTCATCGCCGCCAACATCATCGCCCCCTCTACCTATCCGTGTATTTCCCCCACCTAGTGTGCTTCACGCACAGTCATCGTCTATGCTTCGTAGGCGAGCAGCTCAACCACTAACGACGAGTTGGATCCCATCTTCAAAGCTGTGATCTTTTGCGCTTTCCACACATCTATCGAACAACAATGCTGACAACTGAGGTTGCAATCTCATTACCACTGCCTATTTGGATTGAAAGAAAGGAATAAAACCCTAACGAAGGTTGAGGGCTTCGATCAATCCTAAAATAGATCCCTAACAAAAGGGGGTTGGCTATTAATGGGTAATTTCAAAGAGGCCCCTCCTCCAAAAGTAATTTATCTAAAGGTGGCAATATGGAAGACTTTATGTATTGCCTTTTATTTAAGTGAAGGATAGATATATTGCATATGCACCCCCAATAGAAAAGAATTACAAATGTAATTCTGAATTGTGTAAGAAAGATATGAAATTGGAGCAAAGTATTCAATGAATTCAACAGGAATTCTCCAGTATCCCACTTAAAGATCAAGCTACTCATCAGGAGATGAGTTTTTCGAAGTGGCAAAGAGATGATGCAGCGTGAAACAAAGAATTCGTGTTTAATTTTTCCTCCATTAATTAGAGCCTAATTAGAGTTCGAGTTAACTTTATTTAGGGTCAGTCGAGTCCATTGTAATGCTATTTTTATTTAAATATTAAGATCGATTGTGATCTCTAATTAATTAGTTAGAATTAATTAGAGTCCAAGTCAGGTAAATTAGGATTTGAATTTTATTCACTTTCTATTTTTGTATTCCCGCCCCTCCAGGTGATGGAGCGAGGAAAGGAGCGGGGGACGAAGCCTCACTTCCCAGGGCGGGGGAAGGAGCAGAGGAAGGAGCCTCTCATCCCGGAGTGGGGAAGGGGTTCCTCTACCCGAAGGCGGTCGTCAGACACACATCTGTAGGAAGGGAGAAGAGAGCTCTGGGAGCGGAGAGCAAGCAAGCAACCAGTGGCAGCAATGGTGGTGTGGGGGTTCAGTCCATACAGGCGACTGTTTTCTCTCGAAGGAGGTGCTTCAAGTGTGATATGGTTAGCCACCTCGTACGCTAGTGCAAGGCGAAGTGTGAGGTGTGTTATCGCTGTCGCGAGGAAGGACACTTTTAGAGGGACTGCCGCAACTCTACCTCTGGGGTGGCGGCGGGCGAGAACGACGCGCATAGAGGTTTGGAGCCTATGGAGACCGACGAAGATCCTGTTGAGGGGGTCCTCATCACAGAGGGTCCGGCCGAGGATCTGAGAAAGGTTGTAAAGGTTATGGAGTTTGGTCGTTCGATGGGGTGCGTGGAAGATAGTGTTTGGTTGTCGGAGTCAGCTTTGTGCGTCTGAGGGGTGGAGGTGGCGGAGGTTACGGGTTTTCTCTCCAAGGGCAGTGGTCTATTCTCGGCATTTGTACAGTGGGGATGGCCTCGTTTGCAGGATGGGACAGCGCAGTCGTCGTTGTTGTAGTTGTTGGAGGTTTAGGGCTTACCGATTTGATGTCGGGGGGCTGGCAGCAGTCAAGGACACATTGCAAAGTGTAGGGGAAGCGGATCGTGTGGCGCGCACCAGCCTTTGTCCTAAGGAGGGTTGGAACGTGCTTGTTTCCACGAAGGGGTGCTGGAGAGAGGTTCTGCCGGAGGCACTGTTCCATGTTAGGAGGGTTGGCTTCACTCTCCGCCTGAGGCGGTAGGGGAACCGCAGAGATTACAGATTGCTTCCTTGCTAGATCATCTGCATGCTTTGACGGTTGTGGCGGTCGGAGTTTCTGGGGATAAAGATTCGTCGCTGGCGCAGTCGATGGTCGTTGGCCTTCTGCCAGTGTTCACGAAAGCGGCCCGTGCGGCCGCTTATGCGGCCGCATATGCGTATGCGGTGCCCTCAGCGCACCGCTTTCCTGAAGCCCCCCATTATGCGCCCTGTGCGCTTATGCGGGCCGCATATGCGGTCTGTGCGGTCGCATATGCGGTCTGTGCGGCTGCATACCCATTATTTTTTTTATTTTTTTATTTTTTTATTTGTGCCATGTTTTGTTGTGTTATTTATGCCATGTTTTCCTTACTTTTGCATGTATGCCAACCAAACATTTCATGATTATTTAAATCCATCGTTAAAGTAGTTGTACCGCGAGATTGAAGTAAACACGCAAGGAAGAAAAAGAATAATATACTAATAATTTAGCAAACTAATTTAGTCAACTAATAGTTATTATGAATGCAATATATTATATGTAAAATGTGGTACTTTGATGGAGGATCAATTATAAATATAACAACAGAGATAAATGACATTATATTCAATAATAGAGGCATTTTGTGCGCTAACTTTTTTATTTTGTTGATTGTTATCAATTATTTTGTGAGCTAACCTTTCTAGTGAAGTATTGATATTTGATTGATAGAGATTGTTTTGAACTCTATATGAAAGTTATTTTTCTTAGATCTTCTGTTGGACCACAATTATACATAAGTTTGGTTCTGTTATAGTCACTTTTGTATATATTTATTTATTTTTAAATAAAAAATTAGGAAACCGCATAGAACCGCATATACCCCGCATACCGCTTAAGCGCTATTCAGTGACCTGTCCGAACGCATACGCATACCGCTTTCCTGAACCTTGCCTTCTGCGCCTTGATCGGGCGAGTCAATCGAGGGCACCCCCTGATTTGCGATTGTCGGTTACGCTGCAAATGCTTGTGTTCCCCTCTTGGATTTGAAGCATCATCCCGGGAGCAGCAGATGGATCTGATGTGGCGAATCACGTGGCCTTTGGAGGAGGCGCTCTCTGCGATGGGTCCAGGTCAGAGCTTGTCCCGTCTATGGTTTTCGGGTTCCACCATCCGCCTGTTTTAGAAGGTTGCGGGTCGGATTCTCTCGCCAACATGTTTGGAGCTCGGTTGCTCGTTGGGGTTTCGGCCCAAGTTCTGGATCCAAAGTTTTCGTCGGGCTTTTCTTTGGTGGTGGGCGGACCTGCTAATATATGTGCCTCTAGGAGCTCTGGTGCTCGTGGCTCTGCTCGTGTTGACGGAGGCTTGGTCGACTCATCCACGATGGGTTTCCTTGGTGGTGCTCCTTCCTGTGCCCTTGTTGCTACCCCGGAGGCGGTGGGGGTCAACGGCAATGGAAGTGTGCATTTAGAGATGGAGGTCACCGGTTATCCCTGTGGCTCTGATATGGGTCATTCCGACTGTATTGTTGCAAGGCTACGCTAACCCCATTGTGGTAGCTTCGGGTGTCATGAGCCCCTGGATATCGGCGGGATCGAGGTTGGTATGGTCCCAAGGGTTGCGTCTCTGGCTCAAAATAGAAAGATGGAGCATCGCATTCTGGCGGCAGAGAGCGTGCGGAGGGAGTGTAGGTTGGCGCTCGGAGGGGATGGTAGGAGGGTGAAGCTGGACCCATTCTTGTCCTGTTCTTATAAGGGGAGGAAGCCTGAGGCGCGGTTGTGGCCGGAGTGGGAGTTGGAAGATAAGAAGACCGGTTTCAAAGGGGCTGGAGTGGTTGCAGCAGCAGATAGGGCTGGCCAGTCTTTGGAAGAGAACGGAGGGGGGCTGCTTTGAGTAACTTGGTCGGCATTCACGTACAGGTTGTGGAATGCCTCGAGGTATCTATGCCCACGGCTGACCCTCCGAGTGGATCCAAATGAAGATCGTCTCCTGGAACGTGAGGGGGCTGGGGGATAGGGAGAAGAGGCAAACGATTGGGGGTATGTTAAGTTCTTAGAACGTGGGTGCGGTGTTCTTGCAGTAATGTAAGATTGAGTCTTGGGACTCTGTCACCCGGAGATCTTTGGGTTGCTCCAGACTGGCAGATTTCAGAGCAGTCCCATCTGTGGGAAGTGTTGGAGGGCTAGTTTTGGGTTGGGATACTAACTTATTCTCTCTTGTCGCTGAGAGCGTGGATCTCAGATATGTATCGGTGTTGTTGGAGTGCAGATCATGGACTGGTAGGATTCTCTTTACGTCGATTTTTGGTGTCTCCAAGGGGGGGCATGACCCGGTTTTGTGGGAGGAACTGAAAGCGGTTAGAAGTTTGTACCCCAACACCTCTTGGGTGGTCGAGGGTGACTTCAATGTAGCATTACTGATGTGGGTCGTCCGTGCGACCATGGAGGGAGGGACCCGGGATCCAGTGATTTCTTAGATTGTGTTGGCAAGCTGGCGGTGGAAGTTCTGGATGCCTTGAACAGAAGATAAACCTGGCGTAACGCTTCCTCGAGGTCATGCCTTAATAGGTTTCTGGTAGCTATTGAGATGCCGCAGTTGTTCCCGCTTGCAGTGGTGCGTGCGCTTCCTAGATCTCGTTCGGATCACATGCCCATTTGTTGGGATTCAGGTGAAGGGTTAATCTCTAAGTTGATGTTCATGTTTGAGAAGTCTTGGTTGTTGGACGATTGTTTCAGGGATATGGTTGCAATTTTTTGGTGCTCGGTGCAGGTAGCTGGCTCGACGGTTCAGAAAATTGCGTAGAAGCTTAAGTTGTTGCGAGGTTTGTTGATGGACCACAAGAAAGTGTTAAAGAGACATAACAAGGAGAAATGGCAGAAAGCAATGGTAGAGATTGTGAGGTTGGACGAGATTGAAGATCTGCGTAGTTTGAGCAGTGAGGAGATATGCTCCAGAAGTGAGCACCAGTTGCTGAGGATGATAAGCGAAGGGAGATGGAGTGGCAACCAAAGGTCTAGGCAGAGTGGGTGAGGGAAGGGGATACAAACACTCGTTTCTTCCACGTTGTGGCGAGCGGAAGGAAGAATCAGATTCATGAACTAAAAGTGGAAGAGGAGAGCATTCAAGGTGACAAGGAGATAGGGAAGGTTCTCGTAGATCATTTTTGTCGTTTCAGCAGACGACTGCCTAGCTTAGGGGATTGGTGATCTAGGAGGGGTGACAAAGTTTTGGGGCAGGATCAGCGGGAGGCGCTCGTGTCGGATTTCTCTAGGGAGGAGGTGCGCAAAGCTGGTTTTGATTTCATTGCTGACAGTTGCCTAGGTCCAGATGGACTTCATGTACTGTTCTACAGATAATTTTGGGAAATGGTGGAGGGAGACGTTATAGAGCTGTTGCAGGAGTTCAGAGTTGCTAACAGGGGCTTGGAGAAGCTTAATAAGTCCCTCTTGTTTTTGCTGCCTAAGAAGGAAGGCGCGGGGCGGGTTGAGGAGTTCCAATGTCGAATATTGTCTACCTCCAGCTTGTGGTTGCTGAGGATGACAAGCGAAGGGAGATGGAGTGGCACCAAAGGTCTAGGCAGAAGTAGGTGAGGGAAGGGGACGCAAACACACGTTTCTTCCACGTTGTGGCGAGCAGAAGGAGGAATCGGATTCATGAACTAAAAGTGGAAAAGGAGAGCATTCAAGGTGACAAGGAGATAGGGAAGGTTCTCGTAGATCGATTTCGTCATTTCAACAGACGACTGCCTAGCTCCGAGGCTTGGTGGTCTGGGAGGGGTGCCAAAGTTTTGGGGCAGGATCAGGGGGAGGTGCTCGTGTTGGATTTCTCTAGGGAGGAGGTGCGCAGAGATGGTTTTGATTTCAATGCTGACAGTTGCCTAGGTCCAGATGGATTTCATGTACTGTTCTATAGAGAATTATGAGAAATGGTGGAGGGAGACGTTATGGAGCTTGTAGGAGTTCAGAGTTGCTAACTAGGGTTGGAGAATCTTAATAACCACTGCCTTGCTCTAAGTATTGGTGAACGAGAGGCAAGAGGGGGGTTATTTTCAACCACAGAGGGAGTGAGACAGGGCTATTTCCTGACCCCCATCTTGTTCGTCTTTGCTGTCGATGCCTGGCAACCATGTCTGGTCTGGCGGTGGATGGCAGTTTTTTCAGAGGGTATTCTAGAGGTGGCATGTCGGTGCCGGTGTTGCAATATGCATATGACACTTTGTTTTTTTATTGAAGGAGGTGTGGAGGAGAGCATGGCGATAAGGGCAGTCCTTGGTATTTTTGGCAATCTCTCATGTCTGAAGCTTAATGGAACAAAGTTGGCTTTTGTACCCTTTAACCTTTCTTCGGAGGATTCAGCATCTTGTGGGGAAATCCTGGGAGCGGAGAAGAAGATCATGCTCATTGGGTATCTCGGGTTTCCGTTGTTGATTGAGAGGCTTCGACAGATCGATTGGTTGCCTCTTGTTGATAACTGGAGAGAAAGTTAACTGGTTGGAAGGCGGTCTTGCTATCGAGAGGTGGAAGATTGGTCTTGCTCAAGGCAGTGCTCTCATCTATTCATGTCTTCTTCATTTCATCTAGAGTCCTGCCGGTAGGTGTTTACAGGAGGTTGGAGTCATTAATGCGTCATTTTTTCTAGGCATTAGCTTAGAAGGGCGTGGGTCTCGCTTTGGTGGGTTGGGCAGCTGTGACCATGTCGATCAGAGGGGGGGTTGGGAGTGTTGCAGATTGGAGACATGAACAATGCTTTGTTGGCAAGGTGTGTTTTGAAAATCTAGGGATCGGGGAGTGATCTCTTTTCAAACCTGATTCGATTGATTTATGGTGTGTCCTCAAGTTTGACAGTCCATGCAGATTGTGTTTCGTCGCTAACAACCTTTTGGAGAGGGGTGTGTTATGTCCTCCCGGATCTGTCTAGGTCCTTGCGCCAAGTGTTGGGTAACGGACTTGATTTCCATTTCTGAACCGATGAATGGTTGGAGGAGGGAGCGATGTTTGATCTTTACCCCAGACTGTTCGCTTTGGCTTCTCGCAAGAATGCTTCTTTGGCAGAAGTTTGGTCTCATGGCTTGTGTACGCCTAGTTTTGTGGCAGAGTTGTCTGATCTGAGGGTTGAGGAGTTTTTGGATCTCTCTCCCAGGCTGGCTAGAGTGGAGGCGCCTTCGGTTGGGAGGGATTCCCGGTGTAGGAGAGATGGTTCCTTCTCTGTCAGGAAGGCTTACAAAGTATTTTCTGCTCAGTTACCCGATATGGATTTAGAACTCTCGCGAAACTGTGCGAAGATCTGGAGCTGGAGGGTTTCAGCTAGGGTGAAAGTGTTTTTATGGCTACTGAGGAGGGAGCGGATCTTAACGGTGGCCAGAAGGGCAAGGATCTTTCCAGATGCAGAGAGGTGTAGAAGATGGGAGTTCCAAATGGAAGACATAGATCATTTATTCTTCAGGTGCCCAAGATCAATAGAGGTTTGGCAGAACACAAATATCACAGATCTGGTTTGGAGTGATAGGGGCCTGTTTCCAGAGTCGCTCAGTAGAAGGCGGCCTGCCTCTGAGGAAGGAAGAACGAAGGCTAGTGCGGTTATTTGGTCGCTGTGGTAGGCTAGGAATGGTGTGCTCTTTGAGGGAGGGAGATTTTACTTTGAAAATGCCCTAGAGCATACCAGGGGCCTCTTCGAATCCTGGTAAGTGTAATTTTTTTCTATATTCCTCTTATATATATATATATTTGGATGGGAGATCCATCCCACAGTTTTTCTAAAAAAAGGTAATCTCACCCCTCTTATATAAATGGAATGGTAGTCTAATGTTTGAATCATTCCAAAGTTAATCAAAATTTGAGAATTATCTCATATCTCTCATCTTCTTTCTTCTCCCTCTACACGATCTTCGCAATTCTCTTCCCCAAATCCATCGCTTCCGACGAGTTTTCTCTCCTTTCCCCTTCGATTTCTTCCATCAAACATTTTTTCTACCGTTAAAATTTTAAATTTTCACCATTGCAAATTTTCGTCTGCATCAATTGGTATCAGAGCATGGCCAACAGGTCGTCCTCACGATCTGACAATCCGTCCGGAGAAGGTGATTTTTGGCAAGTCGAAGACCCTATTAGTTTTTGGAGAATCTCGCTCAACTTGAGTCGTCGCCATGGGTCACGTTCACGACAGGAGAGGTACAAACATCGTCTCCAGCCAAGCATCAAGGTACAACAGTTGTTGAATTCATGGTTCAATATAGATATTATTACGGTAGAAGTAGAAGAAACCCATGCTGCACAAGCACAAATATGGATCGAAGGAAAAGTAATCATTCGAGAACAAGTTGCAAACCACGATAAGAAACGTAGCATATAATACCGACAATTACAAGAAATAACAAAAAGAAGAAGATGTTGTCCAAGAGGTTTCTAAACCCCCGCCACCATCGCAAGTTATTGCCGTTAATGCAGCCATCGTCCAAGGTGAGTTTGAAGGCCACAAGGGAGATGGAACTGAAGAAACTGAGGGAAAAGAACCATCTGGATTTGTTGTCCAGCATGTCTCAGATCTACTGCTACAAGTGGAACCGACTCCACCATCCCTCCGACTGCCCCATCTCCTCCGCCAACTTCCCCGACCCCGCTACAGGCCCCCTCCACCACTCAAACACTCCCTGAACAAGCCCCATCACCACTGCAACCCACCTCCCCAACTTCAACGCCAACCCAACGCCACCAGTTGTTGTCCCAGTCCTTCTACAACCCTCACTGTCGATGCAAAACCTTATTTTGGCAATGCTAGACCCTCTGCCAACTCCATGAACACTACAGCATCCCTCCTACGCCACCCAAGCACCACCGCCTCCTCTTGCCAACCACTTATCCCTGCAACAACAACCCTCCCCTCTCCCGCATCTCTCTTTCCCTACCAACCTCGCCACCAGACGCCCCTACCAGACTCACTACACGAACCTCGCCAGACTCGCTACCCTCTTCCTTACCCGTACAGCCACCTCAGGAGCAAACTCCACAAGCACCACCACAACTCCACCCACCTCGCGCAAATTCCCTCTGTAGTTCGTCCTCGAAGCTTCATGGTTGGCGCAACCGCGACTTGTGGCCCCAGTCAAACAGCCTACTCAAGCAACGCTAGAACTCCCGTTACCGCTACCCCTACCCCGTATCCAATTTCGCATGAGGTCTATGCATGCAATGCTCGCATGCTCGCCACCGCCGCTGGACCTACATGGGGTCGCCACAGTTAATCTCACACCGCCATCAGGTTTGGAAAGCCCAAACCCTAGCATGAGAAGTACATTGCCCTTAGAACCCCTCTAATGGTCTGGTGGTAGAAGCAATGGCTTCCACTTTAAAGGATCAGGGTTCGAATCTCGCTATTAGTAAAAAAAGTACATTGCCCTTTGATCAACTATTTGCTCTCCAAGAATAGGTCAAATATCAATTGGAAATAGTGCACTCATGTCCCCCACCCCCAAAACTTTTTATAAAAAGGTTAAGGTAAAGTATAAGCCAAAAGGAGGGTTTCTTGCGAAGGAGTACACATTTTGCATACATGCCCTCCAGAAAATTACAAACAGAATGCTGAAGTAGGAAAGGGGCAATTTAATCCTAATCCTATTGGAATTTCTATTGGAATTAGGAATACTGGGCCTCCCCATATAAGAAAACGGAAGCTATATACTTTACTCACATCTCCCTTCACAATCTGGAGGCTTTTACTAGTCATGGCCTCTCCCAATTCCATGATTCCACCTATGAAGATGCCACACCAATTTTTCCTACACAACAACTCTGTGACAATCTCTGCCACGACATCGATGCCTCCGTATGCGCCACATCAGTTCTTCGACCATCATCCTCTCTGACATGATGTCGATTCCACGAGGGTCGCAACAACGGCTTGGGCTCCACTATATACGTCTCATTTCTTCTTTCCACAAGGATTCCAGAACGTTGCAATTCAAGCCAATGGCACTCACTGGGAGATGACTTTTTCGAAGCAGCAGAGAATATGAATCGATGTCGTTACTCCCACCGATCGGATCTGCACCCATGAAGCCTTCCCAGGTACCTTCCCTACCACCTTCATCAACTCCAGCTCCAACACCTATTGTTCTAACCCCTCTACAACCTACACCACCACCTTTTCCACCTACAAAAATACCACCAACACAACCCCTTCCAATCCTACAGTCGCCTAACACCGTTGCTCCCTACCACCACCACCTCCTCTCTGTTACCACGCTACCTCCAGCACCACCTTCGCCCCCATTCTCTCGTCACTGCCAACTACACCCTTATCGCCCCTGCTACCTACCCGTGTATCGCCCCACCTAGTGTGCTTCATGCACAACCACCGCCGGTGCTCTGTAGGCAAGTAGCTCCACCGCTATTGATGAGTTGGATCCATCTTCAAGGATGTGATCTTCTGCACTTTCCACGCCATATCTGTCGACGATCTCCAAGTTGGAAAAACCAACAATGCTGCCAACGGAGGTTGCAATCTCAACAATGTTGCCTCTTTGCATGGAAAGGAAGGAAGAAAACCCGAACGAAGGTTGAGGGCTTCAATCGATTCGGAAATAGATCCCTAATAAAAGGAGGTTTGCTATTAATGGGTAATTTCAAGAACCTTCCTTCAAAATTAATTTATCTAAATGAGAATTATGGAAGAACTTATGTGGAGGCTTTTATTTAAGTGAAAGAGTAGAAATATTGCAGATGAGCCTCCCAATCAAATAGAATTACAAACATAATTCTAAATTGAGTAAGAAAGATACGAAATTAAAGCAAACAATTGACTGAATTCAACATGAATTCCCGGTACCACGCCTAAAGATCAAGCCACTCATCAAGAGATGAGTTTTTCGAAGTAGCAGAAAGTTGATGCAGCGTGAAATGAATAATTAGGGTTTAATGTTTCCTCTGTTAATTAGAGCCTAATTAGAGTTCGAATTAATTTTATTTAGATTCAATCGAGACGGTTACAATGCTATTTTTATTTAAATAATGAGATCATGATCTCTAATTAATTAGTTACAGTTAATTAGAATCCAAATCGAGTAAGTTAGGATTTGAATTCTATTCACTTTATATTTTTGTAATTCCACCCCTCCTATATAAAGAGGATGGTAGCCTAATGTTTGAATCATTCTAAAGCTAATCAAAAGTTGAGAATTATCTCATATCCCTCCTCTTCTCTCTTCTCCCTCTACGCGATCTTCGTGATTCTCTTCCCGAAATCCCTCGCTTCCGGTGAATTTTCTCTCCTTTTCCATCTAATTTCTTCCACCAAATATTTTTCTACCATCATTTTTAAATTTTCACTGTAGCAATTTTTTCATTTGCATCAACTGTTGTTTGGGGTGTGATCATAGCAGCAATAATGCATCAGATCCCATCAGAACTTCAAAGTTAAGCATGCTTGGACGAGAGTAGTACTAGGTCGTGCGGACCACCCGGGAAGTCCTCGTGTTGCACCCATGTTTAAAGCATGTCTAGCTCAGTTGGTAGAGCGCAAGGCTCTTAACTTTGTCGGCGTGGGCTCGAACCCGACGGTGGTCATTTAACTCAGCCATGGCCGGTCCAAGTCCGGGTATATTAAGGAGGGTTGCACGTTAAGTAGCCAACAACCATCGTAAGAGATAAATTCCTAAATAGTTTCTTTTAAGAACACTATTTAGGAATTTGTCTCAAAACAATTCGGATATTTTCAACATGGACTTAAGCAAACATTTAGATTCGTTGGGGCATTCCCTACTAGCGACGCATTTCATTGCCCAAATGCAATGAGAAGTTGGCAAGGGTTGCTACATCATTGTCCTAATGTAATTCAAAATTTGCAAGGGTTCTCGCATGAGGAACGCATGCGAGTAAATAAACTAGTTCCGCTGCATCGTTGCTCGGATGCAGTCCAAAATTTGCAAGAGTTCTTGCATGATGGACTCATGCGAGTAAAGAAGTTAGTACAAAAGAGGTTGCAAAGGAAGTTGCAGATAGGTAGTTGGAATATTGGCACTTCGACTGGCAAATCTATGGAGATAATAAATACGATGAAAAGAAGGAAGATTCATATAGTACGTCCCCAAGAGACAAAATGGGTTGGAGAGAAAACAAGGGAGATCGAGAGGACATGCTTTTAAACTTTAGTATTCATGGAAAGATAAGGGTAGAAATGGTGTTGGAGCAGTTGTTCATAAGGATTTGAAGGATTGTGTAGTTGAGGTGCAAAGATTCAGGGATCGGCTTATTTTGCTAAAATTGATGCTCGAAGAAGAAATTCTGAATATCGTCTCAGTTTATGCATTGTAAATTGGTTTAGATGAAAGGATTAAACGAGTTTTTTGGGAGGATTTAGACAATATTATGCAAGGAATCTCACATAGATGACTTGCCTAGGTAGAGATCTTAATGGACATGTGAGAAATGATGCTTCAGGATACGCTAGTGTTCATGAAGGCCGTAGCTTCAAACATAGAAATGAAGAGGAAAAAGTAATTCTAGATTTTGTAACGGCTTATGATCTTTTATAGCAAACACTCTCTTCAAGAAGAGGGAGGAGCATTTAATTACTTATAAAAATGACCTGACTAGAACATAAATTTATTACTTTGCGTTAAGAAGAGATCGGTTGTGTTGCAAAGACTACAAAGTAATCCCAGGAGAGAGTTTGACAACCCAATATCGCTTGTTAGTCATGGATGTGCAAATAAAAAGGCTGGCAAAGAAAATGAGGGTTTCCAAGATCACCAGAACTAGATGGTGGAATCTTCAATTGAAGCAATCAAGCTTCAGGAAGAAGGTTTTAGAAGACTTATGATGGGATTGTAACGAAAGTGCAAATGATATGTTGGAGGTGGTAGCATCTTGTATCCGAAGGGTAGCCAAAGAGATGCTAGGCGAGTCAAAGGGAGGAGCTCCAAGCCAAAAGGAGGTTTGGTGATGGAATGTAGGGGTGCAAGAGAAGCTCAAATTAAAACAGCATGTTTTAAAACTATGTCTAAAGACAGTACAAAGGAAATTGTCACAAACTACAAAACAATGAAAAAGAAAGCAAAGAATGCTGTAAGCGAAGCAGAGTCAAAAGCTTATGAAGTTTTGTACAAAAATCTCAACTCTAAAGAGGGGCAAGAGATAGATTCAGGTTGGCCAAAACAAGAGAAAGAAAGATTAAGACTTTTCTCAAGTGAGATGCATTAAGAATGAGGAAGGTCACGTGTTTGTTACTCAAAAGGATATAGGGACTAGATGGAAGTAGTACTTTCATAAGTTTTTTATTGGGGAAGAAAATAGAGAGATCACTTTAGGAGATCTAGCTAGTAATGAAAGTTATTTGAATCGTGCAAGCTATAGATGAACACAAAGGAAGTAGAGGAGGCTTTGAAGGTTACGAGACCTGGAAAAGGCGTAGGATCTAATGACATTCCTATAGAAATTTGGAGAACTTTAGGTGAGCATGGTTTGACTTGTCTTACAAATTTATTCAATGTTATCTGGCGAAACAAGAAAATGTCTGAAGATTGGAGGAGAAGTATCGTTGTGTCTCTTTATAAGAACAAAGGAGACATTCAAAATTATTCAAATTTCAGAGGTATCAAGCTAATGAGTCATACTATGAAAATTTGGGTATGTGTGATCGAAAGAAGGTTGAGGCAAGTTTCCAAGGTAAAAGAAAATCAATTCGAATTCATACCAGGTCGCTCAACTATTAAAGCCATCCAGTTGCTGAGAACAATGATATTTATAGAGCTAAAAAGAACCTCCATATGATTTTTATTGATTGGGAGAAGGCTTGTGATTCTATTGATTGGGAGAAGGCTTGTGATTCTATCTCAAGGGAAATATTGTGGAGAGTTTTGAAGAAGAGACAAGTACATGTCATATACATTAACCTCATAAAGTATATGTATGATAAGGCTTCATCTTGTGTAAAGATACAGTCTGGGAAGGCCGACTATTTTGACATCAACATTGGTCTGCATCAAGGTTCAGCTTTGAGTCTATTATTTTTTACTTTGATTATGGACGAGTTGACAAGTCACATTCAGGATGAGATACCTTGGTGTATGTTATTCGTTGATGATATTGTGTTGACTGATGAGACTAGAGATGGGGTAAAAGAGAAGCTTGAGGTCTGGAGACATGCATTGGAGACTAAAGATTTTCGTATATGTAATGCTAAGATAAATATATGGAGTGCACTTTTGATGGAAGCAATGGTGAAGGAATCACAGTGAAGATTGGTGACGATATCATTCAAAAGAGAGATTCTTTTAGATACTTGGGATCTATTTTGCAACATGATGGGAAATTGATGGAGATGTTACCAATAGAATAAATGCAGGTAGGCTAAAGTAGAGAGGAGCATCTATTGTTCTCTGTGATAAGAAAAATCATTTTAAAATCAAAGAAAATTTTTACAAAGTAGCGGTGAGATCTGCTATGCTCTATGGATCTGAATGTTGGCCGGTGAACCATAGACATGTACAGAGAATGGCCGTAGCAAAAATGAAAATGCTAAGGTAGATGTGTGGACACACACGTAAAGATCGGATTCGGAATGATGCAATCAGAATGAAAGTTGGTGTAGCTCCGGTCGAGGATAAGATGCGAGAAAATAACTTAAGGTGATTTGGCAATTTGCAAGGAGGTCGGTTGATGCACCAGTTAGGAGATGCGAGTTTTGAGATGTTGATGTGGCTAAGAGAGTACGAGGAAGGCCCAAGAAGATTTGAATGAGACTATACGAAGGGATCTTAGTTTTTTAGATCTAAACCCGAGGATGACCTAAGATAGATCTGAATGGACCATGCAGTCGACCCTACTTATTGTGGGAAAAGGCTTTGTTGTTATCAACTGATGTTTGGATTGCTCATTATGAGCATGATGAGATGTCCTCATAGGTACTTTACACCCCCTAGATTCTAGCACAATCACGAGAGATGTCCTCATTCATCCATGTAACCGGGACCACAAATGACCTTGTACGCCTTTTTCACAGAAAAAATCCATCACTCCAGGTGCATGCATCTCTACCATCTGACGGTTCATCCATCCTTGCTAACCTATCCGATAGGCAAATGAACTCTAACATCTGATCAGACAACTCTATCACAAAAGCAGGTGATCAAAAATCTTCTAACTACAACTCTGCCGCACTTACCTCCCTCCTCATAGCCAGAACGAAAAACTTGGGATACAAATCACAGAAAGCTCCTTCCTCTATCAAGTTGTCCTGCCAGAATCTAAACTTCCTCCCATTACCCAGCATTGGACGCAATCAGTGTAGGAAATATCAATATCAATATCGTATCGGTCCGTCCGGAAAATGATACATCGTCGATATATCGACGATATCGGTATAAATGTCAGAAATGGCTCAAAAAAGCTACTTTTTAATGTTATATCAGAAATTAAAATCATCCAAGATGTTAAAACAATAAATAACCTACAAATACACATTTATATCACACATATCGATCATTCATACCTCATATACGCACATATCGAATACCTCATATACGCACATATCGGTATACCACATATATCACACATATCGGCCATATCGAACATATCAATGTTAATGTTGATTGTTGGCTTATAGATATTGGAAATGGATTGAATCCAAGTTCTTAAACATTAAATAACTTACAAATATACACTGAGATGACACATATAGATCATCTATGACCCTTATATAGCACATATCGGTCATATCGAACATATCGTTGTTAATGTTGATTGGTGATTAATAAATATTGAAATTGGAATCAAAGTAGCTAAGTTAAGAACATTTAGAACACCAGTTTTGTTCATGGAAGACAGTGAATGGCATCGAGATGAGTCATTTGATTCAAAAAAATGTACATAATGATTAATGAGACAATGCTTCTTTGGTATAAAGATTTATCTATTCACAAAAATAAATGAAAAAATGTAAATTAATGCAATATTGTAAAAGAGATTACCTAGTCATGAAGGGTTTATAACCAAGAGTTCAGTAGAGGACAAGGTAGGAAATATCGATATCGATATCGTATCGGTCCGTCTAGTCGAAAATGGCATAAAAAGCGATTTTTTCACGAATTAAGATCATCCTAATTATTAAAACAATAAATAATATATAAATATACCTTTATATGCAAAATGAGGTGTATTTAGCACACTAATAAACATTATATCGCACAAATCAATGGTTGTTAATGCTGACAGCTGAGCTGGTTGTTGACTGTTAAAATGTTTTCTTGCCATGTGATTATAACTTGATCAGCATTAGTCTTGTTTTCATCTCTACTGCCAAAGAGGGCAAAGTCCATCACTTGAAGAACCGTCGTATGCATCCCCCAGTAGCATCATACCCTACCAGATGGGGGTCTAGCTGCCTGATCAGCAAGCTTGGGAGGTCAAGGGGAGCATGTGCGCTCCCCCTATAGGGGTACAAGGGCAGTGCCCCCGACCCGAGACAAAATATATAATTCATGATGTGTTTTAATACTAGGAGTAGAAAAATAAGTAATGAAATCAAGCTTACAAGGGTAATATCATTTATATCGACAAGATATCGACGATATCGGTCGATATCCGAGAAATTTTGTACTGAAATGGCTCGATATGGCTCGATATGGCGATATATCGCCGATATATCGTCCGATATCCTGGAAAAGGATATCTATATGAATATTGGCACCGGCATCTTATCGATACTGATATATCGGTGATATATCATCGATATATCGGCGATATATTATCAATATATCGTGATATTGCCGTCTATGGATGCAACGATGCAGCAATATCCGGAAACACTAAGCAAATATCCCTCCATAATGTGGTCAGCGTGGACACAACGCCCACACGAGCATACAGACTAGGAGATATCGAGTAAATGGATCTCATCAAAAAACGAAGGCAAGTCTGCCCCATCACCCCAGATCCTCACCACCCACTTTGACAATAAAGCCTTGTCCATGTCCCTTACGTGCGGCATTCCTAACCCACCTCCTTGATTAGCCTCGTCACCATCTCCCAATTAGTGAAGGTTGTATCGATATCGGTACCATGTCGATACGATATGTCGTCGATATATCGATGATATATCGACACTATATCGTCGATATCGAATCGAGTTTGGGAATAAAATTGCCTTGGAAGGCCAAATATTGACCATATCAGCGATATATCGATCACCTATCGATATTGATACATTATCGATATATCACGATATATCCTTCTATGCTCCCAATCCACCAAAGCAATTCACTTCCCCTCAACGGTAAAAGACCAGAAGAATCGTATCATCAATGCCTCCAACTACCTACGAATTCCAGCCGGCAGCACCCTAGTAGACATAAAAAAATTCATATCGCAGATAACACAATCAGCCTTCACCAAAACCGACATCCCTCCACTTGACAGGTACGACGCCTTCTAACCTATAAATTTCCTCTCCGACTTATCAACCACTGGCAATCAACCCCCCTGCCTTGGTCTACCACTCACCAAAAACAAACCCAGACAATTAATAGGCAAGCTTCTTTGCACATTTCCCAAAATGCCCTCATAGGTCGGTATTATCTCCAGCGGCTAGTTAAATGGGACAAAAGCAGATTTTGTCCATGAAAAGATCGTATTTGAAATGGTGTGATTAGAAGGAAAGTTGGTGCCGTTCCAATAGATGATAAGATGAGAGAAAACTTCTTAAGATGGTTTGACCACTTGCAAAAGAGGTCAGTCGATGCGCTAGTTAGAAGATGCGAGATTTGGGATGTTGAGTCGGCTACGAGAGGGCGAGGAAGGCCCAAGAAGTGTTGGAATGAGACTATCCAAAGGGATCTTAGTTATTTGGATCTATGCTCGAGAATGGCCCAAGATAGATCTGAATGGAGGCAAAGAATCCATGTAGTCAATCATACTTAATGTGGGAAAAGGCTTTATTGTTATTGTTGTTCTTGTCGGAGATTTTTAAGCCTAGAGGTCGAGACTGAGATCGGTTTATGGCACACACTAAGTCTCGAAGACGAGACTTCCTTTGAGATTTTTATGATGTAATATTCCTCATAATAGGATCCCACTTTTTTCCATTTTCTGATCTGGTTCAAAGCCGAATCAGACAAATTTGATCTTGTAGTTCTTGTCGAGACCTTTCCAACGAACCCAAGAACATCAAAATCGAAGTTCATATGAGTTATACACGAAATACGATCGAGTTATGGCTATTGGATCTGGATCCAATTAAGGTTCAACCCATATAAGAGGGGGGTTGAGCCAAGTGGGCTAGCTTAGTCCACTTTGCCACTCGCCTGAGTTCCTCCCCCTCTCGCCAGAGCTCTCCCGACGACGTAAATTTTTGGCCACTGACCGAAAGTTTGAGTACGTCATTTCAAAGAGCTCGGAGCAAGGATCGTCGTGGACACGTCCGTGTTCCGTGAAACATCGCACAACTCTCATTATAGGTGAAGGAAAGCCGTAGAAGAACATTCCCATAGGTACTATTTTAGCCTCATTTTGCATGATATTCATATCATATGTTCTAGGTGATATTCTACCAATGAGGAGTGTTAGGTTCACGTTTTTAACGAGTTTTGTGGTAAAATCCGCATTATATCCCCTCACATTTTTGTGATTTTCGTTGAATGATTGAATGCATGTGAATGGAAAAATATGGTTGTGAAGTGGGTAACAACAGGATCATAGGGGTGTAATTAATTTCACGATCAGAGCAACTTTGTGGATGTTATCGGAGACAAATCCTGCCATTGTCCCAGGCATGATCGATCATGCCATTAGGGCTAATTGATCATTTGCCCTTAGGGTTGATCGATCATTTCAGCCCAAAACGATCGATCATTGTTGTATTGCCGATCGATCATTCTAAGATTGTGGACCCATGTGAACCTTAAAATTGTTGTAAATTGACTCTAAAAAGATATAGACTCATATAGGACATCATGATACATGATAGGTATCCGGAATAATTGAAATGAGTTGATAAGTGACTGGAATGGGCCCATTGTGAGTCAAATTGGGTTAATACTAGATGTTGTGAGTCTCAGTGAGAGAGAGCATTTGAGCATTATATGAATGGTTATAGGGGATTCCCAAATCTAATATAAATCTCTGTAGACAGTGGATGACCTTTCCGTTGTGCCCTTGTTTTCGTGCCATCGTGATTGCTTTCTGAAGTGACACGTAGGTAGATGAGTAGATGCCCCCATCGGAGGCGCATACATCCTTGGGGTCCCGAGTAGTAGCTTAGACACCATGAACCAACAGTTGTGTCGGTTGGGGGACATGTTGCTTGGCACACCAAAGAGTCATCACGTGGTGTTCAGCTTCAGTACTTGTGTGCCTTCAGTTAGGCTTCGAGTGCGATGGTCGGTGGTCTCTGTTTCACTTTTTACTTAGGGTTAACACTCGTGTACTAGCTGGCGTAGGCCGTATTAATTAGTATTTCAGGTGGAAGCACTAAGAGAGGAGTTCTGGAAAATGGTGGCTAATGAAGTGGGAAATGAAACAAGCTCTCCAGTGTATAAGGAAGAATGAGGGACAGTCGAGAGGATTTAGACTATGGTGTGGATTATCTTAGTGATTGGTGCCCTGAATGGTACCCTACCCCATCGTGGACTCTTACACATGGGTAGTGGACTTGGGCGATTCACGATGGTTCGCATGTTGGAAACAAATCAATGAATTGGAGTAAGATTGGATAAGTCGAGTTGGACGCTCGGGATGAACAGTGGAAATGTTACTCTTGGGATGGGAAGCTAGCAGACATGTTGGGAACTTAGTTAGGCTGCATGCACTTCACTGCATGCCTACGGAGGCATTCCAACCCTAAGGTATTAGTGCCTTAGAGTCATAGTGTGAGGTCCCACGAGCAAGGCCTTAGATGTCGGATTTCGGTTTCGTTTCAGTAAGTCTGGAAAGAGAAATTCGGTGGAATTTCGGTGAAATGGACAGAAATTGGGGAAGTTACTTGAAAACTCATTTTTTAAAAATAAAGAATTATAATGTTCTTTAACTCAATAAATGAGACAGAAAGACGGTTTTTTTGCTAATAGTGAGATATTAACATGATATGTTACATTAAATTTCCATCCAATAGTCCCACCAGTCAAAAAAGTAATATGTTGCTCAAAACCAAAATTGGATTTGGAACCGTAATTAGAAGTCGTCCTTTCGAACATGAAGAGAATAGTGACACGTACAATAATAACATAGAAGAACATGGGCCAAGAAAGAACACATCTTTAATAAGAATGAGGTGACATCTATGACAACTACTAATAAAAACATATATATCAAAATAAATGAAAACAAAAAATATAAAGATCTTCATTTAAAACTTGAATTTAACTCTTATATCTTGTGTCTAACTGATTTAATTGGATTTAGATCCAAAATTTAGAAACTTACTAAAGAAACTTTTTTAAATAATGTAAAGCAATCTAACAACTCAACAAATTAGTGAATAAATAAGTAAAAATTCATAAATATATGCAAATTTCGATGGAAGTGAAGGGTAGATTCCCTTTTTTTTTGTTTCGCCGAAATGACATGTAATTTCGATGAAATTTTGTTGATATTTCGCTGATATTTTGTTGAAATACTGGAAAAAGAAATAAGGTATCACTTTGATTTCGGTGACCTAAAGAAATGGAAATTTCGGAGAATTTTGGCGGAATTTCATTGAAATTTGAGGCCATGCCCGCGAGGACCAAGACCACAGACTATCCACTATGCGTGAGTCAAGAAATGAATAAAAAGAAATGGAGAGTTTTCTTTGTGGGGACGGTTTACCACGTTGGTTTCCTTTTGCACAATTTCTTTAGTACATTACTTTGTTATAGTTTTCGCACTATACTGGGCAACCATTTACGTTGGATCTGTAGATGGACCATAGCAACCACAACAGTGAGCAGCTAGTGTTTGTTTAGAGATTATTTTTTATGCAGCTACGCAGCTTTTTGTGGTACAGTACTTGTTGTAGCTTTTACTGCTTTGCTTTTACTTGTAACTTCTTCTGAGAGACATGACATGTAATGTATGGATATTTTAACATGCATATATGTATATTTTGTGGACATGGACTATATTGATGGATACTATGTGGAAATGAAATGGAAACTGAAATTTTAAATTCCATGCCTTTTTCTTATATGCTATACATTCTCATACTTGCCATGTGGTCATGAATGTATTCGAATGTGGAATGTATGTGCATGGAATTGGTTTGTCGAGTAGTCAGATCATAGGGGAAAGGACGTCACACCCACCAACAAGCAACATGGAACTAAAGAGAGTAGTGTAATTTGGAGAGATCAAGTATCCCATCTAATACATCGTCTAATAATATAAAGTACGTAGACCATTATAAGCTGTACATTTCTGCACAAAAATGGGTAAGGAATATTTTTTTCTTTAAGCAATATGGATTTAGGGTGAAGGAGATTGGGGGGCCAACGATAATTCGCTTACTTGATTTAGGATGCATATTTCTCTAATATTTGTTAAAGTATGTATATCAGCCATCCATGGATTAACTTTGAAATAGGAGGAAGCACACCTGTTGATTTGAATTCGCTATAGATGTTGCAGCAACAGACACACTAGAATATGCCGGAAGGCCACCACCACGTCTGAATTTGAAATAAATTCTTTTGGCAGAATCGCAGATAGAGTTCCTACAAGCCAGTAAATTGCTATTTATCTGCAAAAAAATAGCTGTAAGCGTGATTTGACCACAGCTCTGCCATTAATCACAGAAAGAATTATACTGTTGTTAATGTTCCTATGGACTATGTCTTGCTACCAGTTCAAAGAACCAACCTGAATATAGGATTTGTAATACATATAGGCGAAGATACATAAAGGGAGAACAAATAGTAATTTGACCAAGAGTTGCTGATTAGGGTCAGAACCTCCCGCAGTTCCTGGAAGAGACTCCTCAAGATTTACGCGAGCATTCTGCAGAAAAGGGTATCGCTATTATATATATATATATATATATATATATATAAATGCACAGGAAAGTAGTGAAATTGATTTCATGATACTCTTATCTTAATTAAGCATATAGGAAGGATGATGAATATCTAGATACACATCCAGAAATCACGTCAAAATGTTAGATAAGTTACTCAAGCACCTGCCAGACATATATATGTATGTATACAGAGAGAAATAGAGGCAATCAAATTCGCACAAGAGGCTGTGAAACTCATAACAAATAAATTATCACGCACCTGCCAAACATCCACAGGTTTTAACAGCCATGCAGTCCACCAGTCCCATGGCTTCAAGGGCCCAAGAGTATAATGTATCACCCGGAGTTCTCTCTCTTCAACCATCCACTGCCAAAAAAAGATATTTGAGAAACCCCAAGGAATGTCTTAAATGGCAATAAAACGCACTCAAAGCATATAAAATGCTATTATCTAGGCAAATTGCCAAAGGTACTACACAAATTGCCAAAGGTACTACACTAAGTGGCGGAATGGTATTTGGCAGAAACCATAAATAAGAAAACTACACCCTGATCATTTATATAGATCAGGAAAATTGGAAAAAGAAAGACATCAATTCGCTCCTGGGTAACACATGCACAATGCATCCAAGCGGTTAAACAGCTTTTATCAAGATCTCCCATCCAAAATCAAGCATGATGTTACCTTGTTGGCCAGCATGTACAGGCCAACATCTGCATTATACAAAGTAGACAGCCTCTGCATTTTTGGAAGGGGATTGACAACAGCAGAGTCAGGTTCAAAAATATGAGCATTGGCAAAACCAACATAGTATGAGTTAAGAAATCCTTGATCACCTGCAAAAGAAAAATAAATTCCCACATTAACACAACTTTCCATCATCTCAGATATAGAAATAATGCATGCCTGTCGCAATTCTCCAGAAAGGAAAATGGCATGAAACAGATGGAGAGATCTTTTTCTTTATAGAACTGAAAAGAAATCAGCCTTTAGGAAGTACATTAGATGCACAAGTAAATATGAAGAAAATGCTCAAACTTGTGAGAAAGGATAATGATACGAAATTGGGATATTGAAGTTCAAAGAAAGCTAACTATGACAATACACATGGTTACATTTATTACATGATGCACAGGGACACTGCAAATTCTGGAAAACAAAGGATAAGAGCCAAACCTCCAGTATAGGAAGGTAATGAATTTACGTGTCTCATCATATCTTCAAAGACTTCCTGTGATGGTTCGACCACCATAACACCAGAATTTAACCTTTCAGAATGCTTCAAGTTTGCACAAAATTTTCCGCACTTAAAGAGGTCCTCTATATTTTTAATGACAATAGTGTCCGCATCAAGATAGACAACTGCATAAAGGTTTTCAAAGGTATCTCAACATGAGATAAATATTAACCAGATATCAAAACTAAACAAAGAAATTATCTGCATACATACTTTTTTATTCGACCATGGAAAGAACAAATGTGCTTGTAAAAAATCACCTTTCTTATAGCTCGTCATGTTAAATATTTTCAACTTGGTGTAAACTCCCCAAAACCTTTTTGGTCGTACTTGATTTGGATTAGCCAATAAACTAATATGCTCCACAGTCCATCCATCAGCCTGCAAATAAATCGTAAAAAGAGATTATTGCATGAGCATCCTTGACTATGTATATTTTCTACTAGATTTAATTAAAATATAATGATGTTGTCCAACAATACCAATCAAATGATTTAATGAGAATGCAAAATAAAGTGCACAAAAATGTTAATAAAGACGTCTAACATACTAGAAATACAGAGAAATTGAATATAGGGGCACAGAACAATAGAATGTGACAAGGCACTTGGACGATCTAGAGATTTTATTTGCTAATGTAAATCATAGTTGTTGATTGTCATACACATTTAAAGAGGATGATGCTAAGGAAAACATGAATATTTTATTATTATTTTTGCAACAAAATAAAAAATCAACACCATGGGCCGACCCTACTTAAGTGGGAGAAGACTGCCATTTTAAAAATAAAAAATCATACCATGGGCAAAAAATGTCTATGCAATAAAAAACAAAATGAGAAAGATGCTAAATGTGGCTTAGGTAACTTTGGAGAAAGCCAAATAACACAGGAAGACCTGAAATTCTAGATTATGTTTGAAGCTTGGTAAAGACACTCCACACATTGAAATAGAGGTGAAAAATCCATGTAGCCAAACCCATTTAATGTAACCATCGATTTTATTTGATCTATATTTCGTCAAATGATTTTATTCAAATAATTATCTCATTTCTTCAGAAATTACGTATTAGAAATATTTTAAACATCAACAGAGACCAAACCTTTTCCTACTTTTAGTGGAGTCGGCAACATGGATTCATTTCCTTCACACATCTCAATTGGGTGATATCTCCTAACTAAGATGTAAAAAGATCATGTCCTTCTTAATTGTTTTCCTGCAAAATTCGTTAGGTCTACCAACTCTTGCAAAGCTCTTCTTCTAACTTCTGGAACCTTCAAATGAAGCATGAGAAGGTCTTCTTGACACATATCCGTACCACCTTAAATAAGAATCTCTATTTTACCTTGTGTTGGCGCCATACCACCTTTTTCACACTTCATTGAAGATCTGATACTTCTTTGTTTGGCCATATATCTATCAGAGCACCTTCATCTAAAATATAACATTCTTTACACAAATATACAGTTTTAGTCTATTGTTTGGCCATATATCTATCAGAATACCTTCATCTAAAATATAATATTCTTTACACAAATATACAGTTTTAGTCTAACTAAAGAACTGCAGATCTCACTACAGCTCTACATTATTTCTCTTATATCTTCGAAGTTATCTTCATATCTCAAAGAACACATAAAGCTCATTCTACTTCAGTCACACTGCATTTATTGTATAATGACCTCTCCAATAATTCATTCATCCTGCTAAAACAAACAAACCCATTTCTTTCAAAAAAAAAAACAAACCCATGGTCGGATCTGCCCAAATGTTAACCTTTAATTATCTTGGCCCCTACAATGATTACTTACATATCTACATTTTTTAGATACAATGTTTCATACTAATAGTCACAAAGAAATATATTAAAACGTCTAAGACTCAACAACAGCCTGTGTACACAAGAACATTTTGTACATGAACTCTATCATAACAGAATACCTGACCATTTCTGATCACCCACAAAGTCCAAAATGTATGCCATGTGTTTCAGGAAATCCCCGCACGATTCGAAACTGATGCAATCAAAAAATCAAGATGACAGGTCACAGGATATGAGAAAATAGGTGTGCCTATACTTGTTAAGAGAGAACACAGATAAGAGGAAAAAGCACACATAATAAGGAAATAAAACTGCAGAGGAAAACTTCAAATTCTCAATAACTTGTAATTTGTTCCTCGAGCAACACCTTAATAGCCCCTTTAATTTTTTACTTCAATAGCCCCTTTATATACAGAGGGTGAATTTCAAGATTACTTAATGATATAAAATTTAAATCCTAACAAAACCTAATTGACCCCTAACTTTACTCTCAATTCAACTAACTAAATAACCAACCTGAGATCTTAATTGATCTCAATTGATTTAACAAAAGAGATTTTTACCCCAGGAACCTTATAAACTTTACTAATTACCTCCTCGGCCTTTGAAACAACCTAATTCCCCCCTCGACCCCGTAATCTTGCTAACCATTACCCCACAGATCTCGTGATTAACCTCCATTCATTTACCCATTAAAACTGACTGGATTTTGTTACATTCTTTTACATTATACCCATCTTTTTTATCCAAATTACATTGAGTGCGCCTTACCCTCACCTTCCTCCTCATCTCACTTTCCCCACTCAGCACCTATCCACCTCCTCCCCGACCTCCCCTTCCTCCTCCGCTCCGCCGGGAGGGCGATATCCTCCTCCCCGACCTCCGCCTCCCCGATATCCCCCTCCTACTCCAGGTTTGCCATGAGGGTGACCTCCGCCTTCTCCTCTAGGTCCACCGTTGGCGACCTCCGCCTCCCAGACCTCATGCTCCTCCAGTTTTGTCATATAATTTTAGGGATTTTTACCCTAGAAACCCTATAAATTTTGTCAATTACCTCCTCGACCTTTGAAACAACCCAATTCCCTCCTCGACCCTGTAATCTTGCTAATCATCGCCCTACATACCTCGTGGTTAACCTCTATCCATTTACCCGTTAAAACTGACCAGATTCTATTACATCCTTTTGCATTATACCAATTTTTTTATCTAAATTACATTGAGTGCCCCTTACATTCACCTTCCTCCTCATCTCGCTTTCCCCAGTTAGCACCCACCCACCTCCTCCCCGACCTCCGCCTACCCGGCCTCCCCTTCCTCCGCTCCGCTGATAGGGCGATCTCCTCCTCCCCGACCTCTGCCTCCCCGATCTCCTCCTCCTCCAGGTCTGCCATGAGGCAGCGGAACTTGAGGAGCAGGAGGTCAGGGAGGCGGAGGTCGCCCACACAGCAGATCTAGAGGAGGAGAGGGAGGTTGGGGAGGAGGAGGGTACCTGTGCGGCAGAACTAGAGGAGCAGGAGGTCGGGGAGGATGAGGGCACTGTGCGGTGAAACTGGAGAAGGAGCGGGAGGTCTGGGAGGCGGAGGTCAGGGAGGATGAGGGAACCGTGCGATGAAATTGGAGAAGGAGCAGGAGGTCCGGGAGGCTGAGGGCACCTCCTGCTCCTTCTCCTCTTGCTCCCCGACGTCCTGCTCCTCCTCCAGTTCCGTCGCACGGGTGCCCTCAACCTCTCTGACCTCCTGCTACTCATCCAGATCCGTCGCGCAGGTGCCCTCCTCCTCCCTGACCTCCGCCTCCCCCGCCTCCCATCCATCCTCCCGATCCGCCGCAAGGATGCCCTCCTCCTCCCCGACCCCCGCCTCTTCCTCTAGGTCTGCCAACCTCCAGGTCCACCATCTAATTTTGGTAGAAGAAGATGATGAAGAAGGGGTATGATAAGAAAGGAGAGAGGGAGATTGCAGATCCACTATCTGATTCTCTTTGATTAGATTAACTCAAGTTTAACCCAAGTAATTAACTCCAATAAAGTTAAAGTTGACGGTAGGGTTTGTGGGGTAAGACGGAGCAAGTTTACGGAGTCGAGAGGCGAATTAGGTTGTTTCAAAGGTCGAGGACGTAATTGACAAAGTTTATAGGATTCCTGGGGTAAAAATCCCTTAACAAAAACAAATCATGACCTAACTGATCTCATTGATTTAACAAAAATAAAAAAAACATGACCAACTCAAAATAATGGATAAACCAAGGAAACCCATAATTTATTCAAAACCTTAATAATGAGGAAATAAAATGGAGGAAAACTTTAAATTCTAGTAACTTGTAATTTAGAGGAAAACTTCAAATGCTCAATAAGTTATAATAAATTCTGGTTATGTGTTTTTTTGAAATAAAAAAGGGCCTCCACCATATAGGTGTGTGCCCAAAAACTTCACCATTTATCACCTCAATAGATTACATGTCTAATATAGGCTACATGAAAATAATAAGCTACTAGAGCCAAATTTCAACAAGCGCCTTGGCATGCGCCACCACATTTTCGCCATACATACACTCTTTGCCGAAACACCGTACCATTTCTTGCAATCCACAGTACCCAGATCATCGCCACGACACCACAAGTTCCGATCTCTCTCTTTCTGTGCCAATCCATCTCTCCCCGATCAACTCCCAAAAATCAAAACATTGTCCAACCTTGTCGAATGGTTCCTAAACATATTCCAGGCCTTGATAGAATGTATACACCTAAAAAAAGATGGCTCGTGTCGTCCACCTCCTCTTGGCACCCAGAAAGTCAGCTCAGTGTTCGGGACGAAGTAGGCGAAACGGTCCCCAGTTAGGAGTTTGCCTCTCCTAAAAGTACACATGAAGACCCTCACACGATTTGAGATTTCCCAATTGCAAAGTCTCTTGCAATCAGTCCCGCACCCACCAGGATCGAAGGTCATCATCCCCTTCAGGGCTCTATGTTATGTGTTATCAAGAGGATGGAGAAGAAGCCGGTGAGTTGGTGTGCAACTTGTTTCTCGAGAGGCAGTCGACTGGTTCCTTTGAGGGTGTTCCTCTAACCTATCCATATGTTCTTCCTATCTACGTGATTAGTACCGGTTGGGGTGAAGGGGAGGTTGGATGCACTTATAAGGCATTTTCTTTCTGGGCTTCTTCTGGGAGGGTCTAAGGGGATGACTTTGGTGGGGTGGAAGACTTTGTTGCTGAAGGAGGATGGTGGGTTGGAGATACAGAGCCTGGAGGTGATGAGTAATGCATTGTTGTCAAAATGGATGGCTAGAATCTGGGGAGGTGGGATTTTCTTTGCATGACGTTACACTCGATTTATGGGGCATCTCTTAACCCCTTTTCTCATAGTGTTGTTGTACCTTTGCCTTCCAATTTCTGGAAGGGGATTTGCTATGTGCTACCTCATATGATGTCGCTCATGAGGCTCATCGTTGGTGATGAATGTGGCTTCCATTTTGTGGTCAGATGATTGAACTGGGAAAGGCGCTTTATGTATACGTTTCCCTAGAATTTTCGTCTTGGCAATTGATGCAGGTGTTTGTATTAAGGATTGTTGGGAGGGTAGCAGCTGGCTACCTCTTTTTTGATCCACCTTATCAAATAAGCATACTGAGAAGCTTTTGCAACTTTTGGGTACTCTGGTTACTCGCGAGGGACTGACTGATTTTGTTGATCATTGGTCCTATGTTGATGGGCATTTCCCAGTGCAGATTGCATATTTGAATATCTACTCCTTGAGGGGTTTTGATTCTGTATTTTTTCAAATCAATTAGTTCACATTTGGAGGTGGAAGGTTCCGCTATGGATCCGGATTTTCATTTGGTTGCTTAGAAGGAATTGCCTGATGACAAGTGAGAAAGAGCATGTTTCTTTCTTGCTTGCGATGGCACATGTGAGCGTTGTTTGGTTGAAGAGGAGAGCATTGAGCACTTGTTTTTTTGTGTTTGGTTGCAAAGGAGGTGTGGACAGTGGCACTTGTTGATGGGGTCTATACATCTCACTGGGTTGATTTCTGAGTTTAATGGACGCCTTAGGACAGGGGAGTAGTGCCACCAAAATTTGGGCGGCAGCTATCCCATGGTCTATGTGGCTAGTATGGAATGGTTCTATATTCCGGAATAAGCATATGTATATAGAAAATGTAATTAAGCATGTAAAAAGTCCAAAGAAGGGTTGGCCATCGTGCTTGTGCTTTTTAGCCTGGTCTGAGCCTAAATCCATAAATGAGGCGTGTAATAATGAATCTTAACTCTTAGGAATGCAAGAACTTATTTTATGAGAACCAACTCCCCATCCTCAGAACTACTCGGTAATAGGTACTAAGTGGGTTTTTCGAAACAAATTGGGTGAGTGAGGAAGAAGATCAAGCTTTTTCAAATGGATATAAAAAGAGCATTCTTAAATGAATTTATCAATGAAGAAGTATATATCAAGCAACCTCCAGGCTTTGAAAACTTTGTACACCATGATTTTGTGTTTCAACTTAGAAAAGATTTGTACAGATTTAAACAAGCTCCGAAAGCGTGGTACGATAGGCTAAGAGACTACCTTATCACATCAGGCTTTAAAGTAGAACAAAATAGATTGCATTTTGTTTGTGAAGTATGTTAGTTGTGATTTACTTCTTGTTCAAGTTTATGTTGATGATATTGTGTTTGGGTCTACTAATGCATCTCTGTGCAAAGAGTCTTTAATCCCATGTACGATTCTTTGAGAATTGAGATGAGTTTAGTTGGAGAACTTAAGCTTTTCATGCCAAGTCTGCTTTTGTCCCCTTTAGGATGGATGAGGAGGAAGTTACAGCTCGTGGGAATGCCCTACGGACATGGCAGGGAGCCCTCCCGATCACTTATCTCGGTCTGCCTTGGTTAGCGGCATGCTTCATCAAGCTGAGTAGTTTTAAGTTATTGAGAAGATGGAGAAGAAACTGGCAAGTGGAAGTACTACTTGTCTTTCGAGAGGCGGATGTCTTATCATATTGAAGGCGGTTTTATCGATTATCCCAATTTTCTTCTTGACTGTGTCTGATGCCCATCAGGGTAAAAGGGAGATTGGAGACCATCATGAGGTGCTTTGTGTAGGCTTCTTCTGGTGAGGCAAGGGGCATGCCTTTGGTAGGATGGAGCATGTTGTTGCTTTAAAAGGAAGATGGTGGGCTGGGGATCTGAATCCTGGAGATTATGAATCACATACTTTTGGTAAAGTGGGTGGCATGGATATTGGGTGGAGGTCCAGACTTGTTGTGCATGTCATTGCATTCTATTTATGGATTCGTTCTCGATCCATGGTCACATGTTGTAAATGAGCGCTTGCCTTCTAATTTCTGGAAGAGGATTTGTTCCGTGCTTCCGATTGTATTTCTGCTCATGAAGCCTGTCTTAGGAGACGGATGTGGATTTTGTTTCTAGGGCGATGATTGGACAGAGTAAGGCACTTTACAGGAACGTTTCCCGCACTTGTTTGTTCTGGCTGCTAGAACAGAGTGTTTTGTCAGAGACTCATGGGTGGACAAGAGTTGGA
The DNA here is from genome assembly GCA_037367405.1 of Ottelia alismoides. Lineage (NCBI taxonomy): Eukaryota > Viridiplantae > Streptophyta > Magnoliopsida > Alismatales > Hydrocharitaceae > Ottelia > Ottelia alismoides. The sequence goes on along the minus strand of JAZKJV010003233.1, from coordinate 143,587 downwards.
TGTCGCAGTTTCATTCTGAGTTGTCAAATTAGCATTTCATAAAGCTTCTACATATGCTTGAGACGCTTCCGGGTGTGGGGGGGTTGAACGACGTTGTTGACTACTGGACTCAAACTGACTGGCGGTTCACTATTCGAAAGGCTTATAAGGCTTTCTATCGATTGGAGATTTTGGATCTGATGCTTGCTTCTGATCGGTTCACTGACTTTTGGAGTTGGAGGATAACTTTGAAGGCATGACTCTTTATTTGGCTGTTGAGGAGGGACTGCCTTCTGATAGGTGAGAGAAGATCATGTTTCTTTCTGGGATGTGTGGGCACTTGTGCATGTTGTTCCGCAGAGGTGGAGGGTGTAGAGCATTTATTCTTTGGATGCCCTATTGCTAAGGAGGTTTGGGCTGCAACGCATGTGGAGAGAATTTCAACATGGGATAAGAATGATTTTTGGGTATCCTTGGCTGCTCTAGGCCAGGGGAATAGCCTTTCCAAAGTTTGGGCGGTTGTTATTCAGTCCTTGTGGATTGCTCGGAATGGATGTATCTCTGAGGTAAAAGAGTGTACATGGAAAATGTAATTGAGCACGTCAATAGTTTAATGTCCTTTTGGGTTTTGTATTTTCCTTCATTTTTACTGTGAATATATAGAATTCTTGGGTAGGCATCTTCTCAATGTCATGCCGTCTTTTTCCTCAAAAAATTCCAAAGAAATTTTGGTCTTTATAATTTTTTGTTTTCTTATTATGAATATATAGAAGCTAAGCGTAGGCGTCTTCTCGATGCCGTACCCTATTTTTCCTTTAAAAAAATAACGTGTAATTTCTTCTACTATAAACACCTTAATAGCCCCTTTATATAGAGAGGAGTGGGATTTTAAGATAACTTAACTATATAAATTATAATTCTAACAAAACTTAATTGATCCCTAACTTTACTCTCAATTTAACTAACTAAATTAACCAACTTAAAATATTAAGATCTTAATTGACTCAATTGATTTAACAAAAAAATAAAAATCATGACCAACTCAAAATAATCGATAAATCGAAGGAAAGTCCTAATTTATTTCTTTTAGCCAAAAGAGGGGGAAACGTGCAATGATGTCCGCCCCACGTATATTAAACTATAGGAAAAATACAGCTGTTATCTCATAGGAGCCAAGACTCAAGGAGATTCTTGGCATAGAAGATTACAATCTTAGCATAAAAATAATCGGTAGAGAAAAAAAACCATTACGGGAAAAGCCATAGCGCCCAAATTGTAGCAATCGATAGTAGTAACTGCCAAGCAACCCAAGATCTAGCACAATAAACAGAGTTCCAGAAGTTTACAAGGTCATTGTAGTCTACCCAATCAATTTTCAGGTCTTGCCAAACGGTCCTTGACTTTGCATAAGCGAGAATCAGGTGATCAATGGACTCAATAACAACAAAAAGGGAGCAGCTATCAATCCCCCTAGCATTGAATCAGGCCCAATGATCCCTTATAGGAATTCTCCCTCTACGCATTAGCCACGAGAAGACTTTGATATGAGGTGATACCTTCAAACCCCCAATAAATCTACAATCCCTAATAAGGTTTTCAGGTCCTGGGTCTGGAGGTTTGTTTATGCTCATGTATGCCTCTCTCACAGAGAAGTCTACATCACTCCATGTCCAATGATCCCTACCTACTCCAGGTCCAGAGAAAGTACAGAGCATCGTTGATAGATCCACATAGTCAAGCACACACTGATCAGAAAATACTCCGTTGAAGGTCGGCAGCCATTTTGTCCAGGCATCTGCAACTAATGCATCGTGTAAAGTAGATAAAGCAAATAGACGTGGGAACCTATATTTCAGAGTTCTGCCCCTAGTTCAATCATCCTTCCAAAAGGCAAACAAGCTACCATCACCTAAAACTGGTTTGAAGAGCTCACACGTGACGCGCCTACGGCAAAAGGGAGCAGATACCCTTCCAGAACACAGATCTGTAGAAAGATAGATGGTACACACTATTAAGGCGCGTCTAGACTCTATAAATGTTTTAAATAAACTTGCAGCACAGATCATCATTGTTTCCCCAAATTCAAGCCATCCACTTCAACAACAAGGCCCTATTCATGATTTCCTATGTACTCTGAAACCTCCCTTCTACAAAGAAGAGTAATTGCCTTCCACCAATCAGTCAACGAGATGGATGTCTAAAGTATCTTGGCTTCATTTATCCAGAGGAACCTCATGATCGTTTCTATTCTTCAACAAATCCCTACAGGAAGAAGCTCAGAGGACATGAAAAAGACCAGGATCGCCACGAAGATGGACTTCACTAGTACCAGCCTCCTACCACGGGATAGCAAAGTTGCTTCCCAGGCATATAGCTTTCTCATCATTCTTTCAATAATAGGGAGCCAATTCGCAATCTTCCACAAAGTAACAAAATAACATATAGAGAGATTCCCACACTCCGTCCCCAACTCCAGACAACACTCCGGAGCCTATGCTTAAGGAAGATTAAAGGGAATAACCGTTTACTTATGAATGTTGAGTCTAAGTCCTGAGAACTCACCAAAGATCTACAGAAATGTGGACATACATGCTGCCCCCTTTGATAAAAAGAATGGTACCGTCTGCATACTGAAGTAGGGGATAGAGATGTCCTCACAGGTGTATCTTGCAGTGGCCCTCTGTTAAACCACATTGGACACCATATAGGCTAAGACATCAATTGCAATGACGAAAAGTAGGAGTACAAGCAAGCAGCCTAGCATGGAATAGGATCCCGTGGTAACACATCTCTTCATCCAGGAGATCCAGGTATCTGGGAAACCTCGTTTTGCAGGCACAGATCAAAGGAACCACTAGTCAACCATACCATAAGCTTTTGAAAAATCAACTTTCCACATAAGTGCAAGAGAGCAATGCCTCTTCCAGTTAGTAATAATCTTGGTTGTCATATAGCCAAGCTGCCTCCAATATGTCTTCCCATGATGAAAGCAGATTGAGTAGCATTTGAGAATTATTCTTGATATATGTGAAAAGGATAGTTGTTTAAGAAAATATATTGCAAAATATATCTATTTATGTAGTAAACATCTTCTGAAATCCAAAATGTTGTTTGTTCCCAAAGAACCCCATAATTGATCCAAAACCTTATACATGCTTGCATAAATTCTCTTTTTTGAAAAACTCAATCTCCTAATTAGTTACTTAGTCATCGATTATGGTAATGGGGAATGTTGTTTGGAATTGTTGAAAGAATAATTTTTGGAATTCTCTTTTTCAGCATTCCTCTTAAAATTTTTGTGCACTAGTGGGGGAGGGGGATGCCGCAATTTACATACCCTTAACCTTTTAGTTAAATGTTCATTCTCTAGTGTTATTCTCATTTTTAACCTTTCGATAAAGTGCTTTTTGGTGAGGGGCTTCATTGAAACGTACCCAAAATATCTTCCTTAAATGTTGAGATTCTCTCAAGAGAGATAAAGGTTCTAAGGTTTTTCTTCTTCAATGCCAACATTGGTGCCAATTCTTTAGGGTTGGGTAGCGACAATCGGTAGTCGCATTGTCCATGGTGCTCCCAAACCAAAGGTGGAAGCAACAACCTCAGATGCTCAAGCAACAACAAAACCCTAATCGACATTAAATGCACTAAAACCCTAATCGACATTAAATGCACTAAGTTAAAGCCCCAACGAGGCTGGTGCTTGTCGAGAGCATGGCGATGGTGGTCTTCACTAATGCAAGGATGGTGAGAGCGATAGATCAGTCGCTCAAGAATCAAGTGTTAACATCAAGGAAACTCTTAAACATGCATTCGATTTGGGAAGGGTGATAGTCGATGCTAGGGTGTGTTGTGGTCGCATGGGGCAACATCTAACACGATTGATGGGGCGGGAGAAACACTTTGAAAAAACGATCGTCGAAACACCGATGTATGAACTTGTGTCGATGGTGTGAGGTTCGCATATAGCATCATGAGACAACCCAACTTCAACAGTAAATTGGACTAGGGTAGTGATGATGGATGTAGTCTTGTGGTGCGCTCAACGAAGATGTCGACCAAAGAAGTTCACCTAATTCGCAGATATTAACCCCCTACCTTAGACTAAATGTCAATAATAACCAGATTAATCCTTGTAATTATCTAACCCCTTGAATAAATTAAAAATACAAAAAAAATCATAAAATTAAAAATCGTAGTATTTTTAAGCCTTTAAAAATTCTCTCGAAAATGTTTCTAACTTTGTTTGACCTCATCTTCGTTTTTGGTCAACATGAAACTTGTAGATCTCATCGAGATCTACAACTTTCATGTTTTGAGTTTTTCCAAAATCAGCTTCCTTCTCCCTCTTATCTCACGTTTCTTCTTCTAATAATCTGATTGGGCCACGTGGTGCCTTCTGGATGTGCCACGCGGCCCGGTCCCTTGCGCGCCACGCACCCCTCTCTCTCCGTCGTTCGATTGCTCTCTCTCTCTTCAGATCTCCACCGTTCTCCCCATATCCGTTTTCAGGCCGCCACGCGTCTTCGCCCACGCCACACGATTCCCTCCTGATGCTTCATCTCCACCGCACACTACCGCTTTACCCTCAGCCCTTCGATCAAGTTCAAGATTTCATCTCCTCTGTCTGCTCCCGCTTTTCTCTCAGCTCACCATGTGGCTCTACCCTCACCGCTCGATCTCACCTTCCCCGCTCTAATTCACACCGCTCACAAGCACCCCTCTCTTGGCCGTTGGATCGCAAGATCCAATGACCGAAACCCCTTCTTCTACCTCCGAACTCCCCTCACCCACGAACTCCACCTCGCACAGCCTCTACACCCTTTCCATTTCACCCACCACTTCGACCATCTCCACCAACCACCAACCAGCCCACGATGGAGCCAGTTCATCCCTCGTCCTCGCACTCAACCACTCCATCCACGTCCTTCTTCCTCTCGCTCCATATCCTCCGCTCAAAGCATGACGACCTTCACTGGAGCTGCAACTCCTAGCCTTTAAATACACCGTCACCGAGCCACGTACACCTCGTTTACCTTTACGAGGGGCAAGGCCGAGCCCTCTTCTACCTCCCCGTGACAGGGGGAAGTTCAATTGCAGGTGTGATGACGACCAATCACCCTCGGTGAGACCCGCAGTTGCGATGCTGCATCGCGGAGCTCCGCCTCCGCTCGAGCTGCTCCACCCGGCTGATGGAGTTCAACGAAGACCCGGGGTTCGCCTCGAACCCTAATCACAAGCCCGACGACCGCCATTAACCAGGTAAGGTCCCTTTAGATTCTGTTTGCATTTTTGCTTGTTTTCTTCGATTTAATTCGCTTCTTCTACGCACCATCACCGTTCACCGACCATCCCTTTAGCTTCGCTGCACTCCCGCCATCTTCGCGTATCCATTAGACATCCACCTCCTTTTCTCCGCGTCTGACCACCTCCGACCATCTCCTCCGCCATTCACGGCGGAGGAGCATTGAGCCTCCACCTCTTCCATCCGCATAGGCTCTCACCCCATCCATCTCGCATTTGCATTTTGCTCGCTTTGGCTATATTTGACTAACATTGCAGGTCTGCTTCAATGGTCGGAGCCCTCGCCGGAGTCTTCTTGGTTAACTCTGATTCCATCGCCTGAGCAACGAAGGCCTCCTCCAAACATTGCCGCGCCTCGCCCTTGCTTCGAGCTTCATCGACCAGCTTCCAGGACACTCCAGGGAGCTCCATTGGGCCCGGAGAAGAGAGGCGAAGCATGGAGATCTTTGCTGGAGGTCCGTTTCCGCCGCCCGACGCAGAGGAGGAGGAGATACAGCACCGTTGGATGGCATCCTTCCGGTGCCCATCCAACGGTTTACAAGGAGCCACATCGATGTTGTCCACAGTTTCCAGCCACCGTCCGATCTCAATGATCGGGCGGTCCTCGGCCGTCCACGTGTCAGCGTCAGAGCAGATCCGAGCCTTCTCACCGACCCTGTAGGCTCGAGCCTCCTGAGCCTTCTTCCGAAGCTGAACGAGCCTCCCGAGCCTTCCTCCAAACCTACAAGGCACCCGAACCTCGCCCTCACATGTTAGTCACGTGATTGGCCGGGTATTTTGCAGGGGTACCCCCGGAGCTTCTCCAAATTGCATCCAGGTCCAGACACCATGTGATTACGTGCGCCTGGGCTATTTTGCATTCAAGCCCTTGCGGATTTCAATAATTGCAAAAATACCCCCGTGTGTGTGGGTTATTTACAGGGAAGGCCTCGCACTTATTTTTATTTACATTTCAGTCCCTCCAGGGACCTGTTTGCTAGATATTTTTCATGTTTTCTTGCGTTTATGCTCCTGGTTTCTTTTGTTAATAACTTGAGCATGCGAGCTCCATTTCAGTTGATTTTGGTCTCGTTTCGAACCTAATCTAATGATCTTTCTATTGGATATTTTATTTCTTATTTTGACATTGTGAAATTTGATGACTCAATTCAAACTTAATGTCTCACATATATTGCTTTGTATGCCTTGCATTATTTTCATTAATTGGACTAGCTTCATAATTTGAACCTAACTTGACTAATGTTTATGGCTCGTTATTTTGTCTACTTAAGGCATTTTCGCATCATTAAAACATTGCATTTCTTTGCATTTGTCGCATGCATTAAAAACAAATAAAAAAATGCATTGTTCATATTTATGCATATTGTCTATCTTCATGCATTCATTGGCCTACGATTCTTTAATCCAACACTTAATATAAATAATAAGAGTCTAAATGAGACTAAAGAGGCTCGTGTCCCTGAGTTCGACCTTGGGCTTGCTCAAGTAAAATAAAAATCGACCATTTGATTTAATTGATATATTAATTAAATGGTCTTTGACGCATTCAATTCGGCCAACTACAATGCATTAAAACGACTTATTAAGAGGTTGAATTTAGGGTTCGTCAAATGGCGTTGTTGCCGGGGACACGGCTCATCTTTTGTCTTGTTTGGATTTTTATTTATTTAATTAAGTGTTTTTATACGTAGGTCAATTTGTTCATGTTGTCTTGCATTATTAAAAATTTTCGATTGATATCTAATATTTGCTTTTGTGGCAGGGCCCTTGACGTTCAAGGAGGCGAGGAGCAGGTGTTTCCCCGCTGCGAGAAGCCGCAGAAGCAATTTTGAAGAAAAATTGAAGGAAAAAATATCTTGCATTTTATTCCATTTCATGCAATAATCGTCTTTACAGCGGTCTTCGATCGAGGACTCGCGCGTGTAAATGAATGACTTATATGTGGTTGTGTGGGGATCGCCCCACTTGAGTGTCGACCTAAGACCAGGCACGCGGCTCTTCGAGCTATTTTCACATTCTCTATTTTACGTGTTTGATCGTAGGTAGGACACACAATTAATTAAGACGCACGTAAACATCGCTTCGCCTAGCCAAAACTAAAAGATGTTCTTCCCCGCTAATAGAAGCATGTTAGGTGCGGTTTTCTATCGACTTGCATACATTTGTTTTTTATTTTCAATTCAGTCCGATTTTCACGAATTTTGCTCAAGGCACTGCAAGCTTTCTCGACCTCCCTTCCTGGCTTGATCACCTAGGTTAAAGGAAAATGGGAATGAGTGGTAGACGATGATTTCTTGATTTATGTGCTCACCTTAAATCAGTGATAACCTTAAGCAAATAAATTGGGACTGATAATTGCAACTCAACATAAAATGGAGTAAAACCTTGTTTTGGGAGAGCAACACCCGTGTTTACGTAGGTTGATTTTATTCGACTTTTTCTTGATTCCGCGTAAACTAGAATGTTTTAATCACCATGACAAGATAATAAAACCAACATTTGTTGGTGTCACGTGTGAGTTGGTGAAATCAAAGGGTTTTGCATGCTTGTTTTGAGCCTTGATTGCTCCGACACCCTCCCCTAAACCTTAGATACTCCATCCATCTCCGAAGATTCATCCACTCATCTGTATATTCATCCTACTTCTGCATTCACCCCAGGTCTTTCCCAACATCAAGTATCCATCTGTATACTTAGGCTACTCTTAGCCTAAGTATAGGGGGGACCTGAATCCCCGTGATTTTCTTACTCATATTTCCTTGCCCTGATACTTAGGTTATTTCTATCTAAGTATAGGGGGAGCCCACCTCAGTTCCCGTATATTTTTCTATACCTAAATAGACCTATGACCTTGTATCATCTAGTGTTATGAGGACATAGCAAAGTTTAAGTATAGGGGGGTATACAGTATATACAGTATATGTACTTTAGCTATACTTTGAAAATTTTGAAAAATTTAAAACTTTATGGCTAAAGTATAATCTCTTGAACTAAGTGGACAAAATTGTTTTCAAGGCTTTTCTATATTATGTTCTATTTTCAAAGAAAAATATTTTTAAAAATGATTTGAAAAATGAATTTCTCTTGTTTTGAAATTTTTTTTTAAAGTCTGCAGGGTAGGGGAAGCACTCGGTGGTGCCTGCCCCATCAAACTATATTTAAATAAATAAAGGAGACACCTCTTGTTTTGAAAATGTTTGGAAAATCCTTATTTGTGTAACATGGTGTTGAAAATTCTTTTTGATTTCAAGGAAGATGAGTCTAACATGTGTTCTAACTTTATTCAAAAATCCATAAAAATGAAGAAAATCAAAAATCCTTTAAGAATCAAATTGACTACTAAACCCAAATAAGTAGCCGCGTTCAGTGAGGGTTCGCCCTTAGCAGAGTAGGTGGTTTAGAGGACATCGCGTAAGGCTTCGTCCTCAAGCAACGGGTTTCGGCCTATACTTACACTTATACTGGCTGAATGCAGATGCATCTACTCATTTGAGTTTAGGTAGTCATTTTGTCTCTTAAAGTCTTCATAAAAAAAGGAGTTGGATTAAATCCCCTACTTTTTTCACTTCCACACAGGATCAGAAATGTTTGAGAATACTCGATTTATGAAGTCTTGAGATTTTAGGTTAACCAGCCTTAGCCATCAGGGTCTTAGACTTAATCATCCACATTTCCCTAGGTTTCTAGATTTGTGTGCTATATCGCAGGCTTTAATCTCCTACCTTAAGAATATGATCAGCACTTCACATGCACGACTGCGGTCTCGATGAGATGAGTTGACATTTCACTTGAGGGACTGGGATGAGGGATTCAAGTCTGGATTTGATCTAATGATGCTCGAGGATGGGATAAAATCATTGAAGGCTTCATGAGACCTGAGGGTCAGCATTTTTACTCGAAATGTTTGAGAATACTCGATTTATGAAGTCTTGAGATTTTAGGTTAACCAGCCTTAGCCATCAGGGTCTTAGACTTAATCATCCACATTTCCCTAGGTTTCTAGATTTGTGTGCTATATCGCAGGCTTAGTCTCCTACCTTAAGAATATGATCAGCACTTCACATGCACGACTGCGGTCTCGATGAGATGAGTTGACATTTCACTTGAGGGACTGGGATGAGGGATTCAAGTCTGGATTTGATCTAATGATGCTCGAGGATGGGATAAAATCATTGAAGGCTTCATGAGACCTGAGGGTCGGCATTTTAGCCAATATGAGAACTTGGTTCTTGTATTAATCTCTTGATATTAACCTAAGTGCCAGAGTGTGAATAAAGAAATGTCGATCAATGTGCGCCAACTCTTGGTAAAAGCAGTGGAGCTAGCCAAAATATTACAAAGCAATGAAATGTTAAAGAAACGCTCTCATTCCACAGTCAATCATCAAAGAGCTTCCACCAAAGGCGAGTGCTCCCAACCATTTCAGAGTATCCACTTGGACCACCGCTATTATGACCAGAAGTCAGGCTTGCACCAAAAAAGGGTTCTGCATCGTAAATGCTGCAAGTCTGGGTGTAGAAGGTACGATAGGTACTCAAAAAATGCACACCCGGTGTATTCCCGGGAAAACAAGTGCAGACGGCTCCAACTTCTCTTGACGGATGCACTGATCAACACCAAAAAATACGTTGCGTAATAAGACACTTGAGAGGATCCTTGTTCCATTGAGAGAGAGAGAAGAAATGACACAATCCTAAACCATCCATAAACTGGCCTACCACCAACACTTCTAAGTCTGACAACTAAAGGGACGGTGGACTGCACGCAATATTTGATTTATTCCCTAGTGTTGAGGATTAGGTTCGTAGGAGAATTTCTTGGACCGAGAACTTGGATGACATTTTGACTCTACTCTCGTGAACGCAGTCAACACTTAAGTTCATATCTTTAGTTTATATGTATACAAGAGAGTCTGGAAAACCAAGGCCTTAAATGTCGGTTTCGGTCACCATTTCGGTATCGACCAAAACAGAATTTCGATGGAATTTCGGTGGAATTTCGACCGAAATTTTGATCATTTCGGTCATTTTTTGTACTAGGACCCCCATATTTCGGTCATTTCGGTCGAATTTCGATTTCGACTGGATATCGATATTCGACAGAAATTAGACTGAATTTCGCTGAAATTTGAGGCCATGTGGAAAACTAGAGGAATTGGATGCCTCTTGATTAAGGCTGGATTGAACTCTGAGATTTTGGATCTCTAAAATTGGGAGGACTTGAACAGATCAGACCATGTACGCACATGCACAAGGGGGTTAATCCAGCTCATTCATTCCTTTTGTGATGCTCAGGGACGAGCATAGTTTAAGTATAAGGGGTTGACGAAACCCAGTTTCATGCTCTTAATTCGCAGATATTAACCCCCTAACTTAGACTAAATGTCAATAATAACCAGATTAAGCCTTGTAATTATCTAACCCCTTGAATAAATTATAAATACAAAAAAATCACAAATTAAAAATCGTGTGTTTTTAAGCCTTTAAAAACGCTCTCAAAAATGTTTATACCATTGTTTGACCTCGTCTCCGTTTTTTGTCAACATGAAACTTGTAGATCTCGAGATCTACAACTTGCATGCTTTGAGTTTTTTGAAAATCAGCTTCCTTCTCCCTCTTATCTCGTGTTTCTTCTTCTAATAATCTGATTGGGCCACGTGGTGCCTTCTGGTTGCGCCACGCGGCCCGGTCCCTTGCGCGCCACGCGGCCCTCTCTCTACGTCGTTCGATTGCTCTCTCGCCCTTCAGATATTCACCGTTCTCCCCATATCCGTTTTTAGGCCGCCACGCGTCTTCGCCCACGCCACACGATCCCCTCTTGATGTTTCATCTCCACCGCACACTACTGCTTTACCCTCAGCCCTTCGATCAAGTTCAAGATTTCATCTCCTCCGTTTGCTCCCGCTTTTCTCTCTGCTCACCACGTGGCTCTACCCTCACCGCTCGACCTCACCATCCCCGCTCTAATCCACACCGCTCACAAGCACCCCTCTCTTAGCCGTTGGATCGCAAGATCCAACGGCCGAAACCCCTTCTTCTACCTCCGAACTCCCCTCACCCAAGAACACCTCGCGCAGCCTCTACACCCTTTCCATTTCACCCACCACTTCGGCCATCACTAACCGCCAACCAACCCACGATGGAGCCAGTTCATCCCTCGTCCTCGCGCTCAACCACTCCATCCACGTCCTTCTTCCTCTCGCTCCATATCCTCCGCTCAAAGCGCGACGACCTTCACTGGAGCTGCAACTCCTAGCCTTTAAATACGCCGTCGTCGCGCCATATACACCTCGTCCACCTTTACGAGGGGCGAGGCCCAGCCCTCTTCTACCTCCCCGTGACAGGGGGAGGTTCAATTGCAGGTGCGATGACGACCAATCGCCCCCGGTGAGACCCGCAGTTGCGACGCTGCATCGGGAGCTCCGCCTCCGCTCGAGCTACTCCACCCGGCTGATGGAGTTCAGCGAAGACCCGGGGTTCGCCTCGAACCCCAAACACAAGCCCGACGACCGCCATTAACCAGGTAAGGTCCCTTTCGATTCTCTTTGCATTTTTGCTTGTTTTCTTCGATTTAATGCGCTTCTTCTACGCACCATCACCGTTCACCGACCATCCCTTCAGCTTCGCTGCACTCCCGCCATCTTCACGTATCCATTAGACATCCACCTCCTTTTCTCCGCGTCTGACCACCTCCGACCATCTCCTTCGCCATTCACTGCGGAGGAGCATTGAGCCTCCACCTCTTCCATCTGCATAGGCTCTCACCCCATCCATCTCGCATTTGCATTTTGCTCGCTTCGGCTATATTGGACTAACATTGCAGGTCAGCTTCAATGGTCGGAGCCCTCACTGGAGTCTTCTTGGCGAACTCTGATTCCATAGCCTGAGCAACGAAGGCCTCCTCCAAACATTGTCGCGCCTCGCCCTTGCTTCGAGCTTCGTCGACCAGCTTCCAGGACACTCCAGGGAGCTCCATCGGGCCCGGGGAAGAGAGGCGGAGCGTGGAGACCTTCACCGAAGGTCCGTTTCTGCTGCCCGACGTAGAGAAGGAGATACAGTCACCGTTGGACGGCACCCTTCCGGTGCCCATCCAACGATTTACAAGGAGCCACGTCAATGTTGTCCACAGTTTCCAGACACCGTCCGATCTCAATGATCGGGCGGTCCTCGGCCGTCCACGTGTCAGCGTCGGGGCACATCCGAGCCTTCTCACCGACCCTGTAGGCTCGAGCCTCCCGAGCCTTGTTCCGAAGCTGAACGAGCCTCCCGAGCCTTCCTCCAAACTTGCAAGGCACCCGAACCTCTCCCTCATGTGTTAGTCACGTGATTGGTCGGGTATTTTGCAGGGGTACCCTCAGAGCTTCTCCAAATTGCATCCAGGTCCAGACACCATGTGATACCCACGTGCGCCTAGGGTATTTTGCATTCAAGCCCTTGCGGGTTTCAATAATTGCAAAAATGCCCCTGCGCATGTGGGCTATTTACAGGGAAGGCCTCGCGCTTATTTTTATTTACATTTCAGTCCCTCCCATGGACATGTTTGCTAGATATTTTTCATTTTTCTTGTGTTTATGCCGCTGATTTTCTTTGTTAATAACTTGAGCATGCGAGCTCTGTTTCAACCGATTTTGGTCTCGCTTCGAAGCTAATGTAATGATCTTTCTGATGGCATATTTTATTTCTTATTTTGACACTATGAAATTTGATGACCCAATTCAAACTTAGTGTCTCACATATATTTCTTTGTATGCCTTGCATTGTTTTCATTAATTGGACTAGCTTCATAATTTAAACCTAACTTGACTAATGTTTATGGCTCAGTTATTTTGTCTACTTAGGGCATTTTCGCATCATTAAAACATTGCATTTCTTTGCATTTGTCGCATGCATTAAAAATAAAAAAATACATTGTTCATATTTATGCATATTGTCTATTTTCATGCATTCATTGGCCTACGATTCTTTAATCCAACACTTAATATAAATAATAAGAGTCTAAATGAGAATAAAGAGGCTCGTGTCCCTAAGTTCGACCTTGGGCTTGCCCAAGTAAAATAAAAATCGACCATTTGATTTAATTGATATATTAATTAAATGGTCTTCGACACATTCGATTCGGCCAACTATAACGCATTAAAACGACTTATTAAGAGGTTGAATTTAGGGTTCATCATTGACCTTGTTAGAAGGGACTACTCATCTGTTTTCTTCATTGTTACCACTTTTTTAAGTTCTTATATCCATTACACTAGATTAAGTTCTCTGCAATTTTAACAATGGATCTCAAGTATTCCAAAAGGAATCTCGAATCCTGGAACATGCCTAGTAACATCACGAATAATAGAATGGTGATCTTCTATAATAACATCAAAAAGACGGCATAGCCTTAAATATAAATATCACTGTTATTTCACCAATCTCGGAAAGGGAAATATCGAGGAATATCGATGATATATCACCAATATCACTAGAAATTTTGGAAATAGTTATAAAATTGTTTTTTCTCAATACTGAGGTTTTTTAATCAATAAATAAGGTATAAATCACACTTATTTGCAAATATGAATGTTTAAACATAAGTTTTGTAGTAATATTACCGTTATAATCATTAAACATATTATATGCACTACTATATAATGCATGCATTAAAAGTTATGTCAGCTCGAATGCATAAATAAACTAAATAGTAACACTGACATAATTCATAATGTACAATTACAATAGATACTACATAAATAGGTTAAAAATTTGTCATTCATGAGAACGAGGAGTATCTCATTGGATCCAAGTGTTGTTCATGTCATCCTTTATAGTGAGCATCTCTACATTCTATAACTTCCCCCATTACTGGCGAGGAGGGATCGAATTCCCCTCTATTCAAAACAGTGGTCCTGTTGCCCCGTTAGTGAGCAATACATTATTTAAGTCGGATTTTAATAAAATTTATCCATAAGCTTCAAGAACATTATAAATGGTTGTCAAGTCATCTAACTATGCAAATCATGAATCTCGGGCTTTTTTTAAGAGGAAGAGGACTCATCAAAGAAATAAAATAAACAAATATCTTTACAAATAACGCAGTAAAGGTGAAATTAGGAAGAAGTATTGGGATATTAAACAATATCCGAGAAATTTAAGTGGGAATTTTCACATTTACTGCAATATTTGGTGATATTTAGTGATATGTGGCAATATTTTATCGATATAAAGGCAAAATCTTGACAAATGATATAGGGGGGTTTCGATATCTCCTATTGGAGAAATCAAAATATCAAAGATATTTCATTGGATTTCGATGATATTTAATGTTATGGAATATGATAATCAGCTAGCCTTTCTTTTTTCGATCTTTTTTGTGTCCCTTGTAGAATAGCTAAACAGTGAGGATAATTTAGATGTCACGCCTTGATAGCACTTGATGCAATTGAAATATCGAGATGAATAATTTTTGAATATTCAAAATCTTAGTCCATACTTGCATCATTAACAAACAGCACCAAGAAAAGCCCAAATATTCATTACAAAGGTGAAGTCCGCCAGTAAATTGCCACATGTGGTACATCCTTAGCTTGACTATGGAATAAGAACAAATATCCACATCCTTCGAGGCATTTGAAATATTGAGCATATCACACCATGCACATTTTTCGTCATGTAAACTTTAATCATCACTCTTGTTATTCTCACAAGCCACAAGAAAATCACTCTTACTCTTCTCACAAGCCACAAAAAAACCTTCACCTTCAACGATGCCTTTAAGTCCCAGATTAATTTGAAATCCCGTGTCAAGTCCCCACGATAAAAAACAAGGGGGTGTCTAGAACACTGTAAGCCTCCTTGACGGAAAAATGCCATCAAACCATGTTAAAAGGTCAAGACAATCAAAGTCCCATCCAGAGTGTCAAGAACACTCAGTCATCCTCGAGGAATCATTCACTCTCTATTCAGAGAAGCTATAAAAGTAGGTCCAAGCCATGTTGGACTATGCATCAGCAACTGAACGACCATATTCACGCTAAGATTAAGAGACTTGGGAACATATCATGCAGAAATCCATTCTCATACAAATCATACAACTTTAATCTAAAAGAAGCCCCATCAACAATAGCCATGATTGTAAAAATCGCATCTCAATGAGCCAATCCTCGAGGCTATAACCTCAATCAAGATATATGAGGCATAAGACTCACAGACCCGAAGCGCTACCAAGGCGCCCGAGGCAGTGAGGCGATACCGAGGTGTCATGTCGGTCTACTGTGTATATTTTTCAATAAAAATAAATTAATCTATGTAAAGTTCGAATAATACGTATTTTTGAAATTATATCATCCTTCAAGTAATAACTAAAAATTATTTATTGGTTGATTGATTGGATTGATAATTGATTTAATATGATTAAATAAATTAGATCCAATTAAAATTAAACTCTCTATTATGAATAGAGTAGTATTTCCCTTGGAATAATTAATTATGTGAATATGATTCATAATAATTAATTAGAATTTGAACATGATATGGAGGATCACATAAGTGGCATCCATGGTCTCCTGTTAAGGCGAAGGGTTCCATCGCCAGGGATTGTGTGTAGGAGACGCTTGTCTGAAGTGTCGGCTCCTGCATGCAAACACATCTGGATCGGGCTCTTTGCTTCTCGAAAGAGTAAGGCCATATGCGTAGTGACCCCAATGTCGGGTCCTCATATTATTGGGGTGATATTGGATTGTGCGTAGTGAGTTTTAATCATGTTGATGGTTGGTTCAATTAATGATGGGTCAACATCACTTCAGTGGTGGTGGGTCTGGGTGTTAAAGACCGAATTGGGAATGCAAGTTGGACTTGCAAGGCGGAATGTGTTCCCGCTTCTTTTTATCCGAGTTACAGGTTCTCATATTATTGGGATGTAACAAAGATAAGAAAGGAGATCCCAGATCTTGCTTGAGATATAATGGTAAGCTCCGGACCTCAAGCTTCTCATTTATTTATTCTCTATTCTCATCAATCAACACAATATCATCAGCGAATAACATACACCAAAGTATCTCATCCTGAATGTAACTTGTCAACTCGTCCATAATAAAAGTATAAAGGAATGGACCCCAAGTTGAATTTTGATGCAGATTAATGTTGATGTCAAAATAGTCAGTCTTCGCAAATTGTATCCTTACACAAGATGAAGCCCTATCATACGTTCTCGAACTCTCCATCATGATCACTTATTAACTTAATGATAGCAGCTCCTTGTTCGTTCGGAATATGTCTAGCTATCTTCTCGAACTCAAAGAAAGCTAAGTCCTCGGAAGAAATGAACAAAACCTAAGTAAAAAATGAGTAGTCATCTATTATGACAAAACATTAGCGACGACCACTTAAACTTTCATATTTCACGGGTCGAAACAAATCTAAGTGTAAGAACTCAGGTCTGGTAGAGCTAATATGTTTGTATTTCAAGGTTTTCCTATGGAGTTTTCCTAGCTCGCATGCTGAACACATGTCTACATTCTTGTAGGATAGCTTAGGTAAGTATTTAACTAGGTCATGTTAACTAAGACTATAGACTAATTTCATGTGAATGAGACTAATCTTTTATGACAAAATAAAGGTTCTTCTTGTGCCACCAAAAGACATTCAAGCGATGAACACTCATCAAATGATTCAAATATAAGTGTGTAGATATTTTTGTGATATCTCCCTTAAGCAAAAGATCTAGTGTGTCTTCATTACAACTTCAAAACCATACTTAGAAAACACTACTTTAAAGCCTTTATGGCAAATCTGAGAAACACTCAACAACGTGTACTTCAGACCTTCAACGAGGCTAACACGGTTAATAGAAGTTGAAGGGTTTCCAATTGTACCTTCACCAATAACCATATCTTTGTGGTTGTTACCAAATGTGGCAATCCCACTAGCTTCGGCTTTGAGATCGAGGAAAAGGTCGTTGCCTCCAGTCATATGTTTTGAACATTCGTTGTCCATGATCCACTTTCCATGATTTTTGCGCTTGTGGTCCTGCATGGTCATGAATTGATAATCAAGTTGTCTCTTGTAAGAGATCTTCGGTTCTGCAAAACAGTTAATAGAGTTCTTTGGTACCCATTGCTTTTGAGTCCTTGGAAGATTAAAATGGTTCCTTGGATTTCTTGTTGGTTCCATGATCTTTCGAGCTTTAGTCTGACTATATGAACTAATAAATTTAACAGGTTTAGTAGGTTTGATGATTTTAACAGATTTAAAATTACTAGTTTCATTTGGTTCATGCTCAATCTCAAACTTACCCTAATTTGGTAGTTGGCACCTAAGAGTTTGTCTAGGTTTTCTTGACCCTTAGTGAATTTAGTTAGGTTATTTACTAAAGTGTGTGTGTTTTCCTTTAGTTCAGCTACAGTTGCTTCTAGTTTATCTATGTTATTTTTAAGGGTCTTGATTTTATTTTCGTGATGTTTTTTAGTTAAGAAAAGACAAGATGCAAGTTTATGAATGTTTCCTTTAAGCAAGCTAGCTTCTTTTTTCATGACTACCTACAATAGTGCATGCAGTTTCATGAATATTCCCTTTAAGCAAGCTAACTTCTTTTTCATGCTTAAAAATAGTAGTGCATGCAGTAGCTTTTAATAACTTATTTTCCCTTTTCATCTTAACAACTACTCCATGTGAATCAAAAAGAGCTTTTTGTAATTCATCTACAAAGGGTTCTTCGAGATTTACCTCGTTGTTATTGAGGGTCATTAGTCCGAACAGGTTTTCTTCCTTGTTGGAGTTGTCGGAGTGGCTCCCAAAAGAGCCTGAGAAGTCGGAATATGAGTCAGATGAGTCACAAGTTACTTGAAGATCTTTCCTCTTCGGATGCTTATATAGTATCTGTGGGCCTTTCCAATGTGTTCCTTCTCAACTCTCATGCCTTTACTTGACTCGTGGCTCTTTAACTTGTGATCGTTGCTTTTCTTGAGTAGGGGGAAATCTTTCTTGACATGACCCTTCTTCGTGCAGTTGTAACACTCAAGATCACTTTCCTTCTTTTAATCACCTTTTTTGAAGAACTTTCTGAATTTTCTTGTAAGCATTACGATGTCATCTTCAAAGGTTTCGTCTGATGTTGACTCGGTAGCTTGTAGTGCTATCCCTTTTTCTTTTTTGCATCTGCTTCAACTTCAGCAATTTGTGTCTTCTCTACTCCATAGGCGAGAAGTTTTCCTATTAATTCGTCAATCAGCAGAGTGTTAATGTCATTTGCTTCTTTGATTATTGTTGTTGTAGTATTCCATATAGCTATGAGGGATCAAAGAATATTCTTCACTTAATCCGCATTTGTGATCTCCACTTCAAGATTTCAAAGGTTGTTGATGATCGTTGAGAATCTTGTGTATATGTCTCTGATAGATTCTCTAATCTCCATTTTAAATAGCTCATATCTCTGGTGTTGTAGGCTCACATGTGATACTTCAAGCTTTGACGTTCCACCATAAGTCACACTGAGTTTATTCCACGTTTTGTATGCTCTCTTGCATGCTGGAACACGATTGTACTCTTCCTTTGTAATAGTACATAATATAGCATTCATAACTTTGGAGCATGGGTCTAAAATATCGGTTTCGGATATCGTATCGATACCTTGTCGATACGATATTTCGTCGAAATTTCGATGAAATTTCGACGACATTTCAACCATATCGACCATCATTTGTGAAGAAATGACCGAAAACTGTCGTCATATCGCCATTTCGCTCGAGAATTCGGTTCCTTGTCGAAATCAAAATTTCGTCGAAATTTCGCCGAAATTTGGCGAAATCTGAAACCATGCTTTGGAGTTATGTGTGTCTCTCTTCTTTTCCATATATGATAGTATAGTTCCATCAGTTGGTATGGCATATGTTGTAACTATAACATTCCACACATTTATATCGATGGATTCCAAAAAGATTTGTATGCTTACCTTCCAACATTTATACCCGGTTCCATCGAAATACAGAGGTCTGACAGCTTCTGAAGCTTGAGCTTTTGATGCTGCCATACGTACTTTTGAGATTTTACTTTGAAATCCTTCCCCTGATACCAAATGTGAGTTATGGGATCGGGACAACACTTGAGGGGTGAATAATGGTTCTAGGCAGTTTTGAATCTTTTCGCGGAATCAAGCCAATCAGCATGTTGCATATATGTTTACATGGAAACCTACCAGCGTAAAAACCACAACAAGGTCTCCTGATTCGGGATTTCCTGGTTAGCTGAGCCAACCAACAGATTCGGTAAAAAACCTGAGATAATATGCTGATGTTTCAACAGTTTACAAAGTGTATAGCTTCGCAAACTTTGATCAAACATCAAGATCAACACTACATATCACACAATGTAGCAATCGCAGAAGAACAAACGAGTTTCGACTTTCTGGCTTCCCTTCTAAGTTGCAACACTTGTACGTCCAAGAACTTTTCCGCAAACTAAAGGATTAAACACCTAAAGCTCAAGGTTAACAACAGAAATCAGTGTTGCAATAGTAGCCGACTATACTATTCAGTTGGTTCGACTATGCAGTGCAGGGGGTCCCCGACTGAACAATAGATAGTCGGCCAATAGTCGGCATGACCGAATAGTCGGTCCAACTATTCGACCGATTGGCCAACTATTTGGCTGACTATTGACCAATTGTTGAATCTGTTATTTTATTTTTATTTTATTTATTTGGAAGGCTCACCATTTATAACAATATTACTAGAAATGTCAAAGATTCATATGTGTATCTCGTTAATTGGTACTTTTATCTTGGATTCTTGTTAACTGATGGTCATATATGTAGTATAAATATATAAAAATATATGTATTAGAATTAAATGTTATATTTAAAATAATTAAAAAATACAAAACCGAATAATTCTGAATAGTCACTTGAATACTGATTATTCTCTATTCAGTGACCCCTCTGATTGAATATCGACTTCTGCAACACTAACAGAAATAGATATATTTTGCAAGAATATTTTCTTTATGACAACAATCTCTATCTTCAAGATAACAAGAATGACTGTCAAATATAAGAACAGTGATATTTAAGATTATCAACAGACTATATTGCACAGAAGATTCATAGATATATCATGGCAATTATATTACAAAATATAGCACATGTGAATAAGCAATAATGTTTCATAGAAATAATATCACGAGGCTAGAAGAAGCTGCCAAAAGTATCCTGACTAAACTCAAAATAGCTTGAGGTCAGGCAATCAATCGAACGCTATTGATATGATAATTTTCCCTTGAAAAACTATCTACAGAAAATATTATCTTCAAACGATTGAAGAACTTGAAGAACAAGAGAGAATACTAAAATAATCATTCAGAGAAATATTATTGACTTTTCTAAGAGAGTAAGAGTGAATGAACTCGAAATGTGTATCTTCCAACTGAGGTATGGGGTCCTTTATATAGAGGTCCAAAAAAATAGTATTGTCAAACAAAAATGGTATCAATCAGTGAAGATTTGTCCAAATGAATGATCAATCAAACTGATATATCAATCAGTTCAATATAATCGATTATTACAAAAGGGTTGATCGATCATTGCATGACCATTAGAAAATCAAAAGTCAAATTATGATCGATCATGAATAAGGAGGGGTCGATCATAAGAGATCGATTAATGGAACCAAATGATCGATCAGGGTTTAATCGATTACTGAATAAGTATGGTTGATCATCGATGAGTTCTTTTTATATCCTGATTTGTAAACTTTATGAAGATGTTGTTGAGGTTATGAATTTGTCAAAAATACAAGGTAAATAATGCAACTACTTAAATTCATTTGGGTGGCAACATCGAGGGTGAGATGAGGGCCACCTCTTGTAGCGATGATGAGGCATGTGCTAGGGCTTCTCGACTGGGTGGAGATGGACAGCGGGGGCTTGCGCGTGGCGTGGGGGTAGGGGGGCTTGCGGGATACTGCCCCTTTGTTGTGGCCTTCCGGGGCTCCGCCTGGAGCTGGAGCTGGACCTCCGCGTAGAGTTGCTAATGCGCGGACCTCATGGGATGATGTTGTTACTACTGTGCAGAACTCGTGGGTTGTTGTTGCTGCTGCTCTGCATGGTTCTCCGCCTGGAGAAGGACCTCCGCCTCGAGCGCTATCATGGTTGCAGGGATCTGCGTGGGATCCTAAGGGTTCCATTTTTGGTGTTGGGGCTCCACATGGGGGCTATTGGTCTCCATTTATGTTCCGTCGCATGTGGGTCCACCACAGGTGGCTTCGATGATTGCTCTGAGCGCCTCTTAGCCTCCATCAGCGGTTTCGGGGCTCCACCGACTGCAGGAGTTGCTAAGTTGTTGAAACGAGGTGTTGTT
Organism: Ottelia alismoides; assembly: GCA_037367405.1. Classification (NCBI taxonomy): domain Eukaryota; kingdom Viridiplantae; phylum Streptophyta; class Magnoliopsida; order Alismatales; family Hydrocharitaceae; genus Ottelia; species Ottelia alismoides. The sequence continues at coordinate 121,978 of JAZKJV010003233.1, read as the reverse complement.
GGGTCTTCACAACCTTCGCTGGATGGAACCGAGTGATATGGCTCGGGTCTGGCTGGTGCAAGGGCTGGAGATGGTATCGCTAGTGGGTGGTAAGCTAAGGCAAGCGGATCGGGCTCCTGTTAATGAGAGGATGGAAAAAAGCTAGTGGGTTGGCATGCGACTTGTTTGTCTACAGGCTGACGTCTAGTCCTATTGAAGGTACTTCTCTCAGCTATTCATATGTTCTTCTTGTTCACGTGCCTCTTACCTGTCTGGGTGAAGGTGAAATTGGGGGCGATAATGCGAATATTTTTTTGATCTACCTCTGGAGAATCTCAGGTGGTGCCATTGGTGGAGTGGAAGACTCTAGTCCTCAGGGAGGAGGATGGTGGGCTGGAGATCCAAAGCTTGGAGGGATAAAAAACTCCCATTTGGCGAAGTGGGTGACTAGAGTTTGGGGAGGAAGCTCTTATCTGCTCTGTATGACGTTACAGTCGATTTATGGTGTCCCTTGGGACCCCACTTCGCAGGTTGTTGCTATTCATGGGCCTTCCAACTTTTGGAAGGGGATTTGTGTGGTGCTTCCATGGGTGATCCCGCTTTTGCGGCCGGCTCATGGTGACAGCCGTGGCTTTCGATTCTGGATTGATGATTGGACTGTCCATGGGTTGTTACATGCTCATTTTCCTCGATTGTTTGCCATGGTATCGTCTGACGAGGCCTCTGAGAGGGATTATTGGGAGGACGAGAGCTGGATCCCTCTGTCTCGTTCTTATTTTTATAACCAACGATTTGTAGAGTTTCTACGTCTTCTGGAGTTTCTCTAGGTATGCGAGGGGTTTCATGATATTAAGGACCACTAGACCTAGGTTGATGGGCATCTTTCTCTTTGGAAGGCCTACATGACCTTCTCTAAAATGATGGTCTTTGATCCAGCAAGTGCTTCAAACAGGTTTACCAATATTTGGAGGTGGAAGGTCCCACTGAGGGTGATGTTCTTGTTTGGCTGCTACGCTGGAATCGCATGTTGATCGCAAAGCGACAAGCCAGGTTTTTCCCTGGTACTGGCAGCACATGTCAACGATGTCTTGTAGCGAGTGAGGATATTCAACACATCTTCGTTCTATGCCCAATTGCAAAGGACTTGTGGGGGCATCACAGGTGGAGATGGAGTTAACAGCTGATTAGGTTGGCTTTGGGACTCAATGGATAATTTGGAAAACGTGAGTGATCATACTAAAGTGTGGGTGGTAGCTATTTTTTGTCCATGTGGCTTGCACAGAACGCGAATATTTTCTAAGGAGAGAGAATGTATATGGAAAATATTATAGAGCATTTAAAAAATTTAAAGGCTTTTTAATCATTTTAACTCCTTTTTTATACTTACTGTGAACATATAAAGAGCTTACAGGTGGGCTTCTACATGACGTCACACCCTCTTTTTCCTCAAAAAAAAAATAATACAATAGCTTTTTGAACAACAGAAACTTCTAAGATTTTGCAACTTTGACACTGACGTTTACTTCAAAGAGCTTCTTAGCTGAATCAAACTACAATCCTGCAATCACAGTAAACAAGTGAGCAATTGTAGCATATGTGCATGTCATCGTTCAAACAATCAGACAAACAAAGAACTAACATGCAGGCCCCACAATGATTCTCCAGCACTTGGAATATCCTCCGTGGGCATAAGGATTGATGACACACATGCTTCTGCAAAATATACTTCGATTTATGCATCGAGCGATAGAGCAAGCACCAGTAATAGCACAAGTACAAGTGATGGCGCAAGCACACACACCATCACTTTGTGCCCCATCGCCTGGCCCACCAAACACTTGGACCCTAATGTCCAGCCACAAGCATTCTCTAGGTGCACGACCTCCCTGCATGCCCACACCCCTCCGTGCACCTGTAGAAAGAGCCATGTACGGACAGGTGCAATCACCTTCACCATCGCCTCCAGAAGAGCAACTCATATCGTCTCCCTCATCTCATCCATTGCCTTTTCTCATGCGGTAGAGTCGAGGCCACAGCTGAACAGAGGGTCATGCCCTTTTTTATGAAATTTTTGCAAAGTCCCAAAAATGCCCAGTTTTGAGAAGAGAAGAGATGAAAGAAAAAAAAATGAGGACTGAAAAAAATGAATGGACTGAAAAAAAGGAGCAGCCAACAAAAAAAGGGTAACAGAAGAAAAATGGGGAAAGGCTGAGATTTAAAAAAAACAGAGAGCAACCACCAAAGAAAAAATGAGCTTTTGACTTTATTTGTGCAGGCCCATCGGGCCACATTCTGAAAAAAATGCGGACTACAAAAAAATGTGAATAGCCCTTAAGAGAAATATTGAAGGGGTTGTTGAAAAAAAGAGGAAAATGGCTAGAAAAAAGAAAAGATTGAAAAAACAGATAAAAAAGAGAAAAGAATGTTTCTTGTTTGTCCCCCATATTCATGTAATCTCACAACTTGGTTGAGTATCATCATTTTTTGACAAGTACGGGAGAAAGGGGGAGTATTGAGTAGAGGTTCAAACCCTACTATTGTTTAAGGCTCTCTACATTAGAGTGATCCATTTTCTCAAAGTTCACCATAGAGATATTCATTGCAGACTCCATCCTGTAGTGATGATAAACCAGTGGTTGACCCATGATTATAGACTAGGTAGGGTACATCGATAAGAAAGAATTAATAAATAAGAATAAATGTTTTAAAAATCATTATAAAAATCCATATACATAATGGTATATAAAGCGATGTTACTGTTACATATAAGGCGAGTAAAGAAAAATCCATACATATATTTAAAGTTGTTTGCATCTAATTTTCATATTTTGATGACAATTAATAATATGATTCAACAACAGAATTAATTGTATCTCTTTCAATATGTGTGAACAAATGTTGGCAATTGAGATGATGGAGTCGGATTTTTTACAAGAAATTTGTCCATTACATGCAATATGAAATATTTAGAACAGTGCACAAATTCCATTAATTATTCAAATCATCCAATAAAATTATAAAATATTAATTTCTAGATTGAAATAGAACACCTCATCGCATTTGTAACGGATGGAAATGTAAGAAATCAAGTTCCATAACCTTGATAATGGTTATTGGAGGAGAGAATAACACATAATATCACATTTTATGATTATTTATTCATCAATGGAGATTTACAGAGCTAAAAAGAAGAACCTCCATATGATTTCTATTGATTTAGAGAAAGCTTATGATCCTGTCCCACGAGAGATATTGTGGAGAGTTTTGGAGAAGAGACAAGTACATGTCCTATACATTAACCTCAAAAGATATGTAGGGCTTCATCTTGTGTAAGGATATAGTCTGGGAAGACTGACTATTTTGACATCAACATTGGTCTGCATCAAGGTTCAACTTGGGGTCCATTTCTTTTTACTTTGAGTATAGACGAGTTGACAAGTCACATTCAGGATGAGATACCTTGGTGTATGTTATTCACTAATGATATTGTGTTGATTGATGAGACTAGAGATGTAGTAAATGAGAAGCTTTAAGTCTAGAGACATGCATTGGAGACTAAAGGATTTCGTATAAGTAGGACTAAGACTGAATATATGGAGTGCACTTTTGATAGTAGCAATGGTGAAGGAATTGGAGTTAATATAAGTGATGATAACATCCAGAAGAGAGATTCTTTTAGATACTTGGGATCTATTTCGCAACATGATAGGGAAATTGATGGAGATGTTACAAATAGAATAAATGCAGGTTGGTTAAAGTGGAGAGGAGCATCTACTGTTCTCTGTGATAAGAAAAATCCTTTGAAAATCAAAGGAAAGTTTTACAAAGCAGTTGTGAGACCTGCTATACTCTATGGATCTGAATGTTGGCATGTGAACCATAGACATGTGCAGAGAATGTCAGTAGCAGAAATGAAAATGCTAAGGTGGATGTGTGGACACACACGTAAAGATCGTATTCAGAATGATGACATCAGAAGGAAAGTTGGTGTAGCTCCGATCGAGGATAAGATGCGAGAAAATCGCTTAAGGTGGTTTGGCCATTTGCAAAGGAGGTCAGCTGATGCACCGGTGAGGAGATGTGAGTTTTGCAATGTTGACCTGGATAAAAGAGGGCGAGGAAGGCCTAAGAAGTGTTGGAATGAGACTATACGAAGGGATCTTAATTTTTTTGATCTAAGCCCGAGAATGACCCAAGATAGATCTGAATGGAGGCAAAGAATCCATGTAGCCGGCCCTACTTAATGTGGAAAAAGGCTTTGTTGCTGTTGTTGTTATTTATTGATAGTATAGTAGTCACATTTAACATCCATATATAGTATTATGGCATTGAAATAACTCTAACAATCACTTTGAAAGTTGTCGTTTTAGAATTTCATTACTGTATAACTTTACTACTTTACCGTTATTATCTTTCAAATTAAAATGGTAACTTTGCCATATATATACATATCTCAAAGTTTTAAAGCTATACCAGATTAGTTATGCCATCGTAACAAAATTCAAAGATATGTTTAATATTTCAATTTCATCAATAATCTAATTTATTAAAATATAGAATCAATAAGTTATTAAGATAAAAGTTCTATAATATTGTTATCTACAGTTGGATCACGAAATAACGAAGACAAGACACGGTTGGGGAGTCGATGCTGCCTTGAGGAAGACAAGTGATGGTTTCACGAGGAGGTAGGGGCACACTGCGCCTGTTGTGAGAGCGATAATTATTGGAAATTTGGAATCATGTGCAACGTTGTAGCCAGGGCACGAAGACACTAAATAAAAATCAGATGTGCAGAGACGCCAGAGAGGGAGAGGGGCACATGAGCGGATCAATGGAGCCATGTGATGCTTGGGGAGGAAGAGGGGCAATAGCGCCACCACCACAGAATATGTCATGCACGGGATGGAGAGGGGCATGCCGGCACAAGAAGGCTCGCAGCATGGGAATGGGGAGGGAGAGGGGCACGGGAAGATGAAGGGCACGGGAGGGGAAAGGGGTATATGGGAGGAGGAGGCAGATCATGGGGTGTTTTTCATCAATATTTTGATTTTTTAAAATAGCTATATATTGCATTGGCTGAGGTTAATTGAAATCTCCCCAATTCTTAGGGGGGGATGTGCCCCACCTGGGTAATATGTATGTATGGCCCTATGGTAAACTCTAGTAAGAGATCATTCCAAGGTTCCTATGAGAGAGAACCGGCATCTATGTATGTATATTCACATATCTTTCTTTGTTCGACCCTTAAGAGAGATGGAGCAGTCTTCAGTTTTCCACATGTTACGAGACAAAGTACTCCATGAAAGAGACTCATTGCAATACTAATGACTCTGATTAATGCAAATACATAGCACACGAGTTAGTTGTCAATCCATAGTTCTCTATGGATCGTAATTCAAACTCCAACCCTCCAATTTTTACTCACCAGTATGACATGAGAAGCACCGTCCTCAATAGCAACTGATAGAGTATGCATTGAAGTCAATAATGTCTATATTGTCATGTATTTAGTGTGTGCAAGAAGTAGGCAATCATATTTAGGCCTTGTGCTTTTTGAGCGTTGATCCCAATCAAGGACCCCATTGTGTCATACTATGATTGGGACTTCTAACACCCAATTCTTCCTTCACCAATTTTTTATACCAGGTGCTCGGTAGATTTTCTATGGACTACTTAGGTAGCTTCTTGTGGCTAAGATTTGGGACGGACACTCTTTTTTTACCCAATTAAGGTTTGCACTCTCATATTAACAATTGGGAAAGTTGTTGATATTGCTTGAGGATCTCGAGAGTGTAGACGAGCCCATTGATGGGCGGGATTGATGGAGCTGGCATAAGGACTTTTTTCTTAGTAGGGAACGTTTACAGAACATTGAAGGGCTTTATAACCTTTGACTATGGAGGATACGTGGCTGACTGCAGGAGAATATGGGAATGGAATGCTCCAACTCGCGCGAATGCCTTCTTGTGGATATTTAGAAGGAACAGACTCTTCGATCAGGGACCTTTTTGCACGGTTCGTTCCAAATGCTGATTCAGCATGCTTATGATGTCAGGAGAAAGTGGAGGATGCAGACCATCTGTTCTTCAAGTGTAGGTGCTCTATGGGTCCTAGACTCTGTTTGGAAATCATGCGGTGCATATTGATTGTGTCAGGATCCTAGGAAATCCATAGGGGAGGGCTGGAATGGCACAGAGGAGCGGTCTGGGTACTTAGCGCTGATTTGGGCAATGTGGATAGCCACAAATGGTGTGATTTTTCATCAAGACCGTCATTATGGTGAAAATGTGGTGGCGCATGCTAAAGTGCTTGTTGAGAGTTGGAATTCGTAATGTATTGCATTCCTATATGCCTATTTTAGGCTTGTATTTCTTATTGAGGTGATAAGTAGTCAAGTTTTTTAGCACACACCTATACGGTGGAGGCTCTTTTTCTTTTCAAGAAAAGCAATGACCAACAATGACAAATCAAATTAGTAATTTAGTGAATTGATCCCTGTAAATCAACAAGTAGGAGTCTCTCTCAGGTTACTTCCTTGGAGTTGCAACCAAAATCCAAGTTTTTTTTTTTTTGAAAAAATGAAGGTGAGGTTGAAGCTTATAAAAGTTCCATTGGTACTGATTTCTTAAAAACTAAAGAATAAATGTAAGAGACAAACAGTCATCCAATAAAAATCATTGCAAACTCTATAGGAGATATAAACAATTCCCCCTGCGATAAAACAACCCTCCAAAAGTCCCCAAGAAAGATGATGGTTGGAGAATGTTAGAGCTATGATAGTCCACATTGTCTAGGTTTATATATAAAGACCCGCGTACTATTTCTAATCTCTGAGAAGAATATTAGGAAGATCTCACACCATTGTTAACACCGGTGTTAGATTGACCCCATTACCCAACTAATCGACTCTATTATCAGAATATGCCCAATTCAATCTACGTCACAGTTAAAATAAAAGATGCGGAGAACTAATTAGACTAAATTAAAGTACCATGACATAGATTAAATCTAATTAGAAAGAGATCACAAAAAACAGCTTGTATTAGATGGTGCATTTAATAAAAAAATGCCTAGATGATTATGCTTAATTGGAATCACTAGAGTCAAAAGCATGAACCACCAAAGCTTGGGGGTTAAAACCAATTAGACCCCTCTATAGTTCAAAAGATGGGAGGGGATTTTGAATTTGCAACAAATTATTTCCTTTCTTAGTGTAGTAAAGAAGGAAGAGAGAGTCGAGAAAGATATTTTGAAGGCATGACCTTCCCCTTTTCACACACACATACACAAACACGCACATATATATATATATATGCATATATATAACCCTACAATCGGAGGCAACATCACCCCCATCCCATTATTATCTTCACAGCGTCTCATATAGAGAAAATGCCTTCTTCCTTGGAGGGCAGCAAACATTGAAGAAGCTAGAAGATGCAAAGCTCGGCTTAGGTGACTTCTTTGGGGAGGGAAATTTTAAGAATTATCGTGAACACATATCCATCTAAGTTTAAGAAAAAAATTCGTGATGAGTCCTTGAATGCCTAAAAATAATCCTTTAATGTGAGTTTTTCTCCAATTGAATGATTTAAACATGATTAAAATAGTAAGCGGCTGTTCTTGTGCAGATTGGAATAGAAGAATAAATACATGCATATGGTTTTCGTAGATCTAATGCCAACATGCTACAAAAACATAGATCCAATCTGAAAGTTTACAATCTGTTAATTTTAAAATCCATCACTGATCATTTGGTTTAAATCACAAGTTCCAAATTCTAATGATTATGGAAATGCTTTCCTATACCAAATTTAAAGCCATATATACCAATATAACTTGCTTGTCATTGAATGTGCATATGTTTTGGAACGTCTTTAGCACCTCTTGTTGTAATTACAACAAAACCATAAATGATGCAGTACAAGCATGGATGATGTAGTACAAACATGCTTTTGTTGTAATTTTATTTTTATTGTATCTTTTATAATACATGTGTGTCACATGGACTAAAGATCAGCATAGTGTATGTTATATAATTGTCCGGAATCTTAAGAAACAACATGATTTGCAAAAGACTATAGAAAGTCTTTTTAGTGTGGTATTAAATAAATGCGAGATTTTAAAAACACAAAAAAGATTATTGCGTATAAGCACATCTTCATTTTTTATAATAGAAGGACTTGAGAGAAACGGAGTTGAGAGAAACATGTCTTGAGAAAATGAAAGGGAAATGATTCTATTCAAGCCGGAATGATTTAAACTTGTTAATGAATCAAAGTTAAATAAACAACTCGATTTTCCACCATAATGCGTTAAGTTTTGGTTATAAGTTTCCAACTTGAAATAAAGCCAAATTCCTCTTTAGTGAAGTATTTTGAGTAAAACCTGGACCAAACCAGTTTTCTTTGCACACCCCCACCCAACACCTTTTTGGATGCACTTCTGATAAAAGTTCAAATAGTTTTCAATGTCATTAATGAGGATTTCTCTTTCTTTATATAGGTTAACTTCCTAAAGGAAAATGTTTCAAAAAATTACTTTCTTCCACCTAACATGTGGGGAATTGCAATTATGCAACAGAAAATACATAAAATTCCATTTTCCAAAAAAACGAATGCATATGAATTCTGCATATTTTCTGATGTAGATGGAACAACATCACATATATGTTAACAAATGAGTTCTCGAAAGTCATTATTTACTCGGATATGAAAGGTAAGCATTTAGAAGTCAAGAAAATGCGTCTCAAGTCGCACATGAAAGTGAAAAATTGTAAATTTGTACATTGATTTTTTTTAAGAAACGGTGGGATGGATCTCCTGTAGAGATCCATCCAAAAAATATAATTATAAATAAACAACATGTAGTTACATCCGTCAAGATTCAAAAAGGGCTCTAGCATGTCCAAGTACATTCTCATAATAAAATCTCGCTCCATCAAAGACCACACAATTCCAAGCTAACCACAGGGACCAAATAGTCGCACATATCTTAACTCTCCCTTCTTTTGAGCCTGACCACCTTCTGCAAACAAAGTCCCAAAAGGTACCCCTGTCGCTCCAATTTAGGTTCGAGAATGTTAGATTCCTCCAGACTTCAGCTGACCATGGGCATTTAAAGAAAAGGTGATCAATATCTTCTGACGATTCACCACATCTTCTGCAGCCCTCCTCCGCTCCTGGAAAGATCCTTGCTCTTCTAGTTGCCGTCATTATCCGTTCTCTCCTTAGCAACCAAAGGAACACCTTAACTCTAGAGGGAATCCTCCAGGTCCAGATCCTCACACAGTCTCTCGACATCCCTAGATCTGATACTGGGGAAAGAGTAGCCACGGCCTTGTAAGCCTTTGTTACGATGAAGAAACCATCTCTCCAACACCACGAGTCTTTTCCTACTGAAGGCGCCTTAAGCCTGGCCAATCTGTTGGATAGGCACATAAAGTCTTCGACTCTTTGATCTGACAGTTCTGCTACAAAACTAGGCGTCCATGAACCATCTGACCACACACCTACCACACAAATATCCTTGTTTGAGGCCAACGTAAACAATCTCGGGTAAAGGTCATAAAGTACACCATCTTCTGTCCAATCATCTATCCAAAAATGGAAACCACAGCCATCGTCTAACAATGGGCGCAAGTGTCCAGTCAACTCCGACAGAACAGAACACGCTCCTCTAGAAAAAGTAGTTGGCGACCCCACACCTTCACTACGAGTCACCAAGCTCGTAGAGACTCCATAGATCGACCTAACCAGATTCGAAAAGAGATCATTCCCAGGGCCCCATATTTCATCACCCATTTTTCTATCAGTGTCTTATTCATATCTCCAATCTGCAGTTGTCCCAGACCAGCCTCAGTGGTCGGCATATACAACGTCGACCAACCGACCAAAGCAAGAACCTTGTTCCCCTGAGCCGATTAACAGAAAAAGTGACGCATCAAAGATTCCAATCTATTCTAGATTCCCATAGGCATGATCCGTATAGACATAAAGAAGATAGGAATAGCAGACAGGACAGCCTTGATTAGGACCAATCTCCCTCCCTTCGAGAGGAAAGCCGCTTTCCAACATGTAATCGTCTTTTCAAACTTCTTTAACAGAGGTAGCTAATCAATCTACCGCAACCTCCTTGTCAGCAAAGGTAATCCCATATAGTTAATAGGTAGAGATTTTTGTGTCGTCCCCAGAATCTCACTACATGTTGTGGAGTCAGCTGCCAACAGATTGAAGGGTACAAAAGCGGATTTTGCACCATTCACACTTAGGCCTGAAAGGTCACCAAAAACGGATATTGATTTATTTCTTCATTAGTTTCATTAGTTTCAGCAATTTGTACATTGATTTATTTCCTCATTAGTTCCAGCAATTTCAAAACTTTCATCCTTAATCACGATTATACCCTGTATACAGAAGCCTTAATTTGGATTTGGCATATAGTCACCAATACAAGGTGTTAGTTCAAGGTTGAATATATCACAGAGTAAGTTCATTACAAAGGTTCACATAAAGGCAAAAAATGACAAAGCAGAGGAGGTTACTAAACGCTAATTGTATCATCTCAAAAATGAGTCATTCTGCCTCGGTCACTATAAGTGACTGAGATAAGTTGCAATCAATACCTCAAAACCTAAAGCAGTAACTATAGGGATACCCCAAAAACAGTTACACGGCAATAACTTAATGATGCTATGGTCGGGAAGGATATATGAATTAATGCTACCTCTCAATATAGTCTTCTAACACAAGCATTTGGATGAATGCCTTAGACCCACTTCCAATTTAAATCCAATAACTTCTTAAGGTCATTTGTTTAACCAATAATTCAGGTATAAGCTCAAGTGGCTACACCGCGTGCAGCTACATAAGTTAAGAGCAGGCTTAATTGCTCGACTCTCTACATACACCGGCGGCAAAAATTTCGGTAAGTTATTAATGAAGGCAAAGGCCTCTGGCAAAAAGCCGATCCGGTTGCCCGATACCTGAAGGTAAGGACCCGATTTACGTATCAACTAAGATTTAAATTGTTGTACCCCGCTAAATTACCACTAACCAATGTCTAAACAAATCCTAAGTCCGTGACCATCCAACAGCCAAAGACTAACGAGATCAGAAAACGTTGTAACATCAAATCTCCCTTACCCACAATCCCAGAACCCCAAAAACCACGCCATCTCCACCAAAATCCAATCAAGTCACACGAAAGACGCGAGTTTCAAAGCGGTGCTGTGTATACCTGAAGGAGCCTCTGGGCGTTGTCGGAAACCCCGTCCGACACGAGGACGACCATGTCCTTAGCCGATCCAGTGTCCCTGATGGACTTGCCTAGCACCCTTACCCCAAGCACGAATTCATCCCCGTACAGGAGCGTCACATACGCCTCCTCCGTCTTGGCAGCTACAGGAACCGATCGAAGCAACACCACCGCCATCAGTAGAGCCACGAGGAGCGCCATCGAGCTCTTTCGCACGGCAGCGACGATCTCCGACGCCATGGGTACGGAGAGAGATGGGGGAGCGGGGTGGATGCTTCTGCGTGTCGTGGTGTGGTCAGAGCGAGAGCCCAGCAGCGGCGCCGCGTAGGGGACCTTTCGGGTCGGATCCGATATTATTTTCTTCGTGTTTTAGATTATGGTGCCCATTTGTGTTGTATTTTTCATGGTCCGATGCTCTTATTTAGATATTCCTGAGGTTTAAATGGTGAGAAGAAGAAAAAAACACTAGTATACACCGATAGAATATGTTTCCATCCAAATATTCACAGTTGTTGTTCTCGATCATCAAAGGATATAAACTCATGCTGAGGATTATTTGTCTCAGATTGAGTGTTCTACATTTAGGAGTATTAATGAGTCAATTTGCTCCAAGAGATTCGGATGAACTCATTCTTGTGAAGTTTGTTCTTTTACTTATTCTATTTAAACAACCTCAGAAAAGGGTGATTATTTATCCAAGACCATCTTGCTAAAACCAATGAATTTACTACTCAACTTACTATATGTTGAGAAATATTATTTGTTTTTAATCGTAATTCTCCATGATCTCTATATCGAATATGAAACTATAACATTTACTATTAACAATTGAGAAATCAAGTGTCCTTACAAGAAGATTAAATGAATGATTTATTTGGTAATTACAAAAAAGGACCTCAACTATACATTGATTCTCAATTTCAGACCTCATTTTTCAAATATAATAAGATGGGCATGAACTTTCAAATTCACGGTTTGACATCTAGATATAAGGGTAGAGGAACCTTATGAAGGCTTGTATTTGAGACAAGAAAATAAGTTCAGACCCCTCTTGTTACATTTGAAATTTGAGGGCCCTAATTGGGAACTGACGCATAGTCGAGGGCCCATTTGTAATTTACCTTAATTTATTATACAAAATCATCATGCTGGTATAATGTCATTAGCTTAGGTCTCTAGACCGTTATTAAGGAAAACTGACCTCGACAACTTATTGGGTTCATGTTCAAATGAACAACACAAAATACATATGCTAAAGTTGTCAAGTAGTAATCCCTCACTCTTATAACAAGCCTTCACACCTGTGAGTTTTGGATGAGGGGCAATATTTGAGGTGTTACAATTATTGATCTGAACATGTCACATATTCATCTAAATTATTGATTTTTGCTAAAACATTTTCATATATTAGAGGCTGAATTAATTCTCCCTCGAAGCGGATTACAACCATTTTTCTCATGCACCGTTTTCTTTCTCGTCTACATGGAATATGTTAGCCATGTGAGCTCGGGGCAAACCATTCCTACAATAAATGTTATTGTAATATTTGATATATCAATAAAAGTTATTGGTTTATTTCGTTCCTTATCTGAGATTAAATGAATGGATGCACTTATAAGGTCCCTGTTAGCAATGTGAGCCCGAGGCGAACCATTCCAACAATAAATGTTATTGTAATTAATGAATTATCAATAAAAGTTATTGATTATGATTCACTCCCTTTCTGATATTGAATGAATGAATGCACTATAAGGTCCCTCTGTACAATAAGGGTTATGTACCATGTCCAACTTGATAATCTTGCAGCTGTTGATTCATTGATTGAATCATAGAGGTTGATGCTTGGATGAATATCTAAGGAGTTAGATAGAGGACTCATCAAGCATCATCAATGATTGACAAGTAGTAATCTCTAGCATGAGTGGGAGATGGCAATCAAATCTCATTAAACTGATATCTGATCGACCTCTTGATGCAGGTCCTCTGCATGGGAATATTGATTCGGAGGTATCAGATTAGTTGAGTCAATGAGTTGACTTAACGAGATCGAGATAACCAAAGACCTATGATGAATAATGTCACATCACATGCAAACATCCTCTGACCAGAGACAGATGTATTACTATATGTCTGAGTATGAATATTTGGCAGACCAATAGGTTGATGACCTAACCAAGGTTTATATACCGGCGAGCTGGTGTGCATGTAAGGGCATATGAGTAATATGATCTCTCAAAGGGATCATACAGGTTCACTTGTGAACCGGGAGACATGAGCTCACTCATGAGGTATTGGGATTGACCAAATTCCATGCATGGTCATCATGCTTTAGAAGCATGATATGAATTTGAAGGTAAGATATATGCTTTATGAAAGCATATGATCTGTACCATATCCCAAGGACCAAGAATGAGAAACTTAGTGATCAGACCATGAAGATGACAGTGCAAAAGTGATATATATCTTCGGGATGATCATGAGTCTTCCAGTATGCAGGATGTACAGGTATTGGGAATACCTGAAGGGTGATTTGATCATAAACGATTGTATAACCATGACGCTTCCATTCTGAGGGAGTGATGAAACAGGTCTGGATTTTAGTGACTCCTCTCATTAGAGAAGTGACCTAATCTTAGTCCATATACTGGACATTGATTTGAATGAGATTCAGATGCAATGAGAAGATTAGGTTTACGGTCTTGATTTAGTCAAGCATCTATGAGAGGTCCATGGGATCTGGATTTGAGATGTGATCTCAATATCCAAGTCACTATACGTGGAACAATACAATCGCCATGTCCTTATCTCCAAGTATCTGAGGAGAAATAGCATTGTTCTTAAATGGTTTAAGAACAATTCCATAAGATCTAAGCAAAGAGAAGTTGATAATTAAATGTGATTTAATTATCATGATGTATAAGGAATTATCCAATATAATTAAATGTGATTTAATTATTATGGATAAGAATAATTTGGATAGTAATATCCAATTATTCATAATATATTATAAATGTGATTTATAATGTATTAGAGAGAGCTAATTATAATTTATATTTGTAGATTAATTATCAATGTGTATTGGATACACATTGTCTAATTAATTGAAAATGTAAATTACATTTTATTTTGGGTTGTGAATATGATTCACAATTTTCCAATGTCAAGATTGCAATATTCCCAAAATTAATTGAGAATTATTTTGGTGAATAAAATCCCAACAAATAGTTGTTGGAAATAAGTAGAGAGAAAATCAAGGAGATGTGCAATCTCATGGGAATCCATGAGATTGCTTTCCCCATTAGGAAAAGAAGGGGTGGCACCCAATTCCCTTGTGGAATTGGTGGTCGTCCCCTCTTCTTTATGGGGAGGAAAATCTCCTTTGTATTTTCACTCCTTATTTGATTGGTTTAATTTGGTATTAATATATATTTGATTTATCAAATATATTTAATCAAAATTAAATCACAAGTTGTTGGCTTTTACCAACAACAATCTTGACCATTGGATTGACATAAATCAATCTCATCCATTGATTTTATATGTCCCATGGATTGAGATCCATGGATCCCAAAACCCTATAAATAGAGAGGCATACCTTGCTCTCTATTTACATGCTATTGTAGCACACATATCTCTCTCTTTCTCCATTCTCGACAGCCCTCTCTCCCTCTCTTCTTGGTGGCCGTCCACCATACCTTGGTGGAGAGAATCGTCGACGCCCGCGCCATCGTGCTGCCGCTTCGACGCTCTGCGGTTCTCCGTCTACTTGGAGTGCTTCGCTCACGAAGGAGACGTTCGATCCCGTGCGACGAGATCAGGAGCAACCGTGCTTGGATCAACTTCTTGGATAGCGAGGACTACGCGGTTCATCCCCGTGCTCGCAAGCAATCTCTCCGACGATCGGACTTGAGACAGGAGGTCTCTTCTCTTAGAGACTCGATCAACCACGCTTCAAGAGGTATTGTATTATACTTGTTGTGGTTATAGATGAAACGATCTGAGAATTGTTCTTAGATCATGTGGTTTCATCGAATAAAATTTTTTAAATTCCGCTACACCGAACAACTAGTACGACTAGTCGTTCTCCATCGTATCCGATACGACGATCACGCTTCCGTGATGCGCCTGAGGATTTCTTCATATCCTTCAAGTGGTATCAGAGCCTTAGGTTGACGGTTTCGAATATGATTCGCTAACCGAGGACGACTTGGGTTCGTTAAGGCCGCGAAAGTTTTCATCGCATTTAATTTCGTAGATCTGTTTAATAAATAAATTCGGCACTGTTTAAATTGTTTAAACACGAATTTAATCTTGGATTTAGTTCCCCATTAAATAAGGAAACCATAGGATATGAGTTTGCATAAATCGGATTTCGTATGCTCGAGATATGGTTGTTTTAATGAACATGTATGCACTGTTGCGGGAACTGTAGATCTGAACGTGATTAAAATGTTAAATATGTTTAGACTTGCCTCGAAATGTGTGAAACATCACTTGGGTTCTGTCCTAAATCAAATTAGCAATCCATGAAATTGATTTTGTCTAATTTGGATTTAATATGATTGAGATATGCTAATTTTAGTAAGTAGGGGTCACTGTTGAAATTACATTCCTAATCTAGAACCATGTGATTGTCAATTAATGAAATTAATTGTTATTTTCAAGAAATAATTATGGAAAACATTTGAGAAATATTGGAAGATGATTATTTCCTTAATTGACTTGGCCTCAACCAATTAATTGATTAGATGTGATCTAAATCATAGTTGAAAACACAATCATCAAATTTCTTGCTTGAACAGGATTGGGAATTTGTCTAGCAGATTCCCTTATAATCAAAATTGTTTTGATTATTATATGGTTTAATTTCGGTTGAAGAACCTATGATCATCTCAAGTACAAATTAATCAATTTGGCATTATCCTTTCCCGAGGCGGATATGGTGTCTAGTCGGGGATCGCTGGGGTAGCGGGTTGCAACGTATGTGGTCCGTCCCACTCCTGCCGGTACTGGCCATGACAGCGGGTAGGGTCGGGATAATGTCCGAGGGATTAAGTTGTATTTTTCTAATTATTAAAATACGAATTAATACGTACTTTGAGAATAATACCATATATATTCAAGCATAAAAATCGAGTTTGATTGATTGAATTGGATTGATAATTAATTTAATATGATTAAGTTAATTATGTCCAATTAGAATACTCTAATATGATTAGAGTTAATAATTCCCTTGGAAGAATTAATTATATGAATGTGATTCATAGTAATTAATTAAATTTGAATAAGAGGTGGAGGATCACATAAGTGACATCCATGGTCTCCCGTCAAGGCGAAGGGTTTCGTCGCTAGATATTATATGTGGGAGACGCATGTCCGAAGTGACAGCTCCTGCATATGATCCATTTGGATCGGGCTCGTCGCTTCTCGAAAGAGTAAGGACGTATGCGTAGTGACCCTAATATCGAGTCCTCATATTATTGCGGCGATATTGGATTGCGCATAGCGAGTTGTATTCTTGTTGATGGTTGGTTCAATTAATGACGGATCAACATCACCTTAGGGATGGTGGGCCCGGGTATTAAAGATCAAATTGGGAAATGCAAGTTGGACTTGTAAGGTGGAATGTGTTCCCGCTTCTCTTTATTGGAGTCATAAGTTCTCATATTATTGGGATATGACAAAGATAAAGAGGAGATCCCAGTTCTTGCTTGAGATATATCGCTAAGTATATCTCCTACTTTGAAAATGAATAAGGGAATAAACTTTCATAGTTGACATAGCAAGACTAATTTGATTTAAAACGCCTTGATCAAATAAAATTGAATTGAATATATGATTATTATATTATAATATAGTGCATTCTCAATTTCAGAAAATGAAGTCCATGAACCCACTGAGCAGACTTCTGGAGGTCAACCAATTAACCGGACCAAATTACTCGGATTGGATCCGTAATTTGGAGCTTGTACTCTCGGCGGAGCGCATCAGCTATGTGCTCTCTGAAGACAAGCTTGAAAACCCTAAATCTAAGGAAGATAAATCATACAATGGCAAGTGTGATGAGGATCATGTCTTGGCTAGATGCTACATCTTGGGTTCTCTCTCCAATGTTCTTCAGAAACAACATGTGGAGATGAGTACTTGCCAGGATATCATGCAGAATCTAAAGGATATGTTTGGTGACATTAACCGCACCCAGCGGTACAATGTTATGAAAGAACTTATTCGCTGCAAGATGCAGAAGGGACCTCGATCCGTGAACATGTACTCAAAATGTTTGGATACTTATCGGGGCTGGAGACTCCGGGGGCAACGATGGATGCAGACATGCAATCTGATTTCATTCTGCTGTCATTGCCTAAATCTTTCAATAACTTTGTGGTGTCATTCCACATGAATAAGCTGGAACTGACAAATGATGGGCTTCTTGCTGCATTAAAGTCTGCGGAAGACGTAATGAAGAAAGATGGTCCCGCTGGCATTGCAATGGTTGCACAGGTCAGAGGGAAGCGCGGTCGGAAGCATGGTTCTCGGAAGGGCCCAGCCCAGAAGAGAAAGAAGAAGGGACAAAGTGTTGGCTCATCTTCCAATGCATCCACTCTAATGGCGTCGAAGAAAACCGACGTCTGTCACCACTGCAAAAAGCCGGGGCACTGGAGGCGTAATTGCCCGGATTACCTGAAATCGGTCGACAAAGGTAAAGTCCCAGCATGTATGAAATCTACTTTTATCATTGAAACCAGTTTTCTTGTAGGACGAGAAGGAAGTTGGGTTGTTGATTCTGGTGCTTCTGTTCATGTATGCAATTTGTTGCATTTGTTTTAGGAAACTAGAAAACTTGAAGAAAGGGAGATAGTCATCCAGATGGGATCTGATGCAAGTGTTGCAGCAGTCGCCGTCGGGACTTGTCGGCTATCATTATCTAGTGGTAGAGTCCTAGTACTTAAAGAGTGTCTTTATGTACCTGAAGTCAGGAGGAATTTGATATCTGTATCTAAGCTAGTTAGAAGTGGATATTCATTCCTATTCTGTAATAAGTTAGTCATAAATCATTATGATAAATATATTGCAGATGGTATTTTGACTTCTGGTGGACTCTATGAATTGTGCATTAATGAGCATGTCATGAATGTTACAACCACTAATAAAAACCCTAAAAGATCCAGGAATAATGAAAATCATTCAAACATGATTTGGCATCAAAGGCTTGGTCATTTATCTGTTGATAGGATCAATAAATTGATAAAGGATGGACCTTTGGACTTTCTACAGGTTCAGTCTTTACCTACCTGTGAACATTGTATTTGAGGTAAAATGACTAGGATGCCTTTCCGTAACAAGGTTACTAGATGCGAAGGTATTATTGACCTAATACATACCGATGTATGTGGTCCCTTCAGTACCACGACTCGAAATGGATATCGATATTATTTGACGTTTATTGATGACCATTCACGATACGGGTTTGTCTTCCTATTACGTCATAAATATGAAACCTTTAAAAAGTTCAAAGAATTCAAGGCTTTGGTTGAGAACCAAACCGATAGGAAGATTAAACGAATTCGATCTGATCGAGGTGGCGAGTACCTCTCTGACGAATTCAAGGAATACCTTAAAGAGAATGGAATTGTCTCCAATCTCACTACTCCTGGAACTCCCCAACTTAATGGTGTTGCTGAAAGACGCAACAGGACCATCATGGATATGGTCCATTCAATGATGAGTAAAGCACATTTGCCACTTAGTTTCTGGGGATATGCAGTAGTGACTGCAATATATATCCTGAATAAGATTCCTGGCAAATCTGTACCTAAGACTCCTCATGAGCTCTGGTATGGAACCAAACCTAGTGTTAAGCACTTGAGGGTTTGGGGTTGCTTGGTCCATGCGAAGAACGTGGATGCAAGTAAGCTGGAATCTCGCACTCGTGAGTGTTACTTCATTGGGTATGTTAGAGATGGTATTGGATACAAACTCTATGGCCCCGAAACCCAAAAGGTTTTTGTCTCTAGAGATGTGAAATTTCTGGAGGATGATTTCCTTAAAGGTCAAGACAAAAGTGAAGTAGAGGAACTCATATAATCCCCCGAGGATTCTGAGCTTCCTAAACCAGAAACTGAAGAAGTAAATAAAGATGAAACACCCATACCTCTTCGAAGGAGTTCGAGGGTGGTTGCACCACCTGAAAGGTATGGATTCCATGTGTCAAGTGAAACTGACAATGATCCTACTTCATTTGATGAAGCACTCGCGGATCATGACATGGATAGATGGATGCTAGCAATGAAGTCAGAAATTGACTCCATGCATAAGAATGGTGTATGGACCCTAGAGGATCCACCTAAAGGGGTAAAACCCATTGGGTGCAAATGGATCTTCAAGAGAAAGAGGGGACCTGATGGGAAAGTAGAGACTTTCAAGGCACGGCTTGTAGCCAAAAGCTACACACAGAGAGAAGGCATCGACTACTATGAGACATTCTCTCCTGTGGCTATGCTTAAATCTATTAGGGTATTGCTGGCTATAGCTGCATATATTGACTACAACATCTGGCAGATGGACGTCAAGACGGCTTTCCTCAATGGATACCTCGAGGAGGATATCTACATGGAGCAGCCCCAAGGCTTCATGACTGAGGATGGAAAAGTATGCAAGCTGAAGAAATTCATCTATGGGCTCAAGCAAGCTTCTCGTAGCTGGAACATCAGATTTGACGAAACCATAAAGAGTTGTGATTTTGTGCACAATCCTGATGAACCTTGTGTGTACAAGAAGCTTAGTGGGAGCACCATCGTGTTCATCGTGCTTTATGTAGATGACATCCTTATCATTGGGAATGATACAGGGATGATGACCAGTGTCAAGATTTGGTTGTCCCATACCTTTGAGATGAAAGATCTTGGAGAAGCCTCTTACATCTTGGGTCTGAAGTTGTTCAGAAACCAAGAGAAGAGGATATTGGGATTGTTACAACATGGATACATTAAGAAGATTCTTGAACGATTCCGTATGGATAGTTCCAAGAAAGGATTCCTACCCTTAAGACATGGTATCCACCTGTCTAAAGGAATGGCTCCTCAAACTGTTGAGGAAAAGAAAGACATGGCTGGATTCCCTTATGCATCAGCTGTAGGAAGCTTAATGTATGCCATGATGTGCACTAGGCCAGATATCTACCATGCAGTGGGAGTGGTAAGTCGTTACCGATCCTGATACGGAGAATAATACTGGAATGCAGTAAAGAACATATTCAAATATCTGAGACGGACACAAGATTACATCTTGGTCTATGGAGATGATGATCTCTAAGTCTTGGGATATACAGATTCTGACTTCCAATCGGATATTGATGATCGAAAATCGACATCAGGGTTTTTGTTCCTGTTGAATGGTGGTGTTGTGAGATGGAGAAGCAAGAAACAGGACACTATAGCAGATTCAACAACAGAAGCCGAATACATTGTCGCATCGGATGCTGCAAAGGAGGTGGTGTGGTTGCGCAAGTTCGTCCAGGAGCTTAGCGTAGTTTCCTCTGATACTCCCATCCCGCTACTCTATGATAACACAGGAGCCATTGCCCAGGCGAAGGAACCCAGATGGCATCAGAAGAGCAAGCACGTAGAAAGGAAATACCACATCATTCGGGAGATTCAAAAGCGTGGTGAAATCATCATCACCAAGGTAGCCTCTGCCGACAACGTTGCTGATCCTCATACCAAATCTCTGACACAGAAGGTTTTCGACCAGCATGTAATGAGTATAGGTTTAAGGATTGTTCCTGAATGGTTCTGAGGGCTAGTGGGAGAATGTTAGCAATGTGAGCCCGAGGCGAACCATTCCAACAATAAATGTTGTTGTAATTAATGAATTATCAATAAAAGTTATTGATTATGTTTCACTCCCTTTCTGATATTGAATGAATGAATGCACTATAAGGTCCCTCTGTACAATAAGAATTATGTACCATGGCCAACTTGATAATCATACAGCTGTTGATTCATTGATTGAATCATAGAGGCTGATTCTTGGATGAATATCTAAGGAGTTAGATAGAGGACTCATCAAGCATCATCAATGATTGACAAGTAGTGATCTCTAGTCTGAGTGGGAGATGGCAATCCTATCTCATTAGACTGATATCTGATCGACCTCTTGATGCAGGTCCTCTGCATGGGAATATTGATTCGGAGGTATCAGATTAGTTGAGTCAATGAGTTGACTTAACGAGATCGAGATAACCAAAGACCTATGATGAATACTGTCACATCACATGCAAACATCCTCTGACCAGAGACAGATGTATTACTATATGTCTGAGTATGAACATTTGGCAGACCAATAGGTTGATGACCTAACCAAGGTCTATATACCGGCGAGCTGGTGTGCATGTAAGGTCATATGAGTAATATGATCTCTCAAAGGGATCATACATGTTCACTTGTGAACCGGGAGACATGAGCTCACTCATGAGGTATTGGGATTGACCAAATTCCATGCATGGTCATCATGCTTTAGAAGCATGATATGAATTTGAAGGTAAGATATATGCTTTGTGAAAGCATATGATCTGTGCCATATCCCAAGGACCAAGAATGAGAAACTTAGTGATCATACCATGAAGATGACAGTGCAAAAGTGATCTATATCTTCGGGATGATCATGAGTCTTCCAGTATGCAGGATGTACAGGTATTGGGAATACCTGAAGGGTGATTTGATCATAAACGATTGTATAACCATGACGCTTCCATTCCGAGGGAGTGATGAAACAGGTCTGGATTTTAGTGACTCCTCTCATTAGAGAAGTGACCTAATCTTAGTCCATATACTGGACATTGATTTGAATGAGATTCAGATGCAATGAGAAGATTAGGTTTACGTTCTTGATTTAGTCAAGCATCTATGAGAGGTCCATGGGATCACTATACGCGGAATAATACAATCGCCCTGTCCTTATCTCCAAGTATCTGAGGAGAAATAACATTGTTCTTAAATATTTTAAGAACAATTCCATATGATCTAAGTAAAGAGAAGTTGATAATTAAATGTGATTTAATTATCATGATGTATGAGGAATTATCCAATATATATAAATGTGATTTAATTATTATGGATAAGAATAATGTGGATAGTAATATCCAGTTATTCATAATATATTATAAATGTGATTTATAATGTATTAGAGAGAGCTAATTATAATTTATATTTGTAGATTAATTATCATTGTGTATTGGATACACATTGTCTAATTAATTGAAAATGTAAATTACATTTTGTTTTGGGTTGTGAATATGATTCACAATTTTCCAATGTCAAGATTGCAATATTCCCAAAATTAATTGAGAATTATTTTGGTGAATAAAAATCCCAACAAATAGTTGTTGGAAATAAGTAGAGAGAAAATCAAGGAGATGTGCAATCTCATGGGAATCCATGAGATTGCTCTCCCCATTAGGAAAAGAAGGGGCGGCACCCAATTCCCTTGTGGAATTGGTGGCCGTCCCCTCTTCTTTATGGGGTTGAAAATCGCCTTTGTATTTTCACTCCTTATTTGATTGGTTTAATTTGGTATTAATATATATTTGATTTATCAAATATATTTAAGCAAAATTAAATCACAAGTTGTTTACTTTTACCAACAACAATCTTGACCATTGGATTGACATAAATCAGTCTCATCCATTGATTTTATATGTCCCATGGATTGAGATCCATGGATCCCAAAACCCTATAAATAGAGAGGCATACCTTGCTATCTATTTACATGCTATTGTAGCACACATCTCTCTCTCTCTTTCTCCATACTCGATAGCCCTCTCTCCCTCTCTTCTTGGTGGCCGTCCACCATACCTTGGTGGAGAGAATCGTCGACGCCACGCCATCGTGTTGCCGCTTCGACGCTCTGCGGTTCTCCATCTACTTGGAGTGCTTCGCTCACGAAGGAGACGTTCGATCTCGTGCGATGAGATCAGGAGCAACCGTGCTTGGATCAACTTCTTGGATTGCGAGGACTATGCGATTCATCCTCGCGCTCGCATGCAATCTCTCTAACGATCGGACTTGAGACAGGAGGTCTCTTCTCTTAGAGACTCGATCAACCACGCTTCAAGAAGTATTGCATTATACTTGTTGTGGTTATAGATGAAACGATCCGAGAATTGTTCTTAGATCATGTGGTTTCATCGAATAAAATTTTTTAAATTCCGCTGCACCGAACAACTGGTACGACCAGTCGTTCTCCATCGTATCCGATACGACGATCACGTTTCCGTGATGCGCTTGAGGATTTCTTCATATCGTTCAGTCCCTTGGTACAATTAGAGTTATGTGCCATGGCCATCTTAATAATCATGCAGCTTTTGATTCAATGGCTAGTGCTTGGATGATATCTAAAGAGTTAGATTGAGGACTCGTCAAGCACCGTCAAGTGATTGTCAAGATGTGGTCTCCAAACCTGAGAAGGATATGTCAATCCTTCTCTAAAGGTCGATATATGACCGACCTCTTGATGCATGTCCTATTCATAGGAATAGAGATTTAGAGGTGTCAGATAAGTTAGGTCAAAGAGTTGACTTACTGGGATCGAGATAACCGAGATCTATGTCGTATACAGTCACGATATAGACATGCATGCTCTGACACGAGACATATGTATTACTATATTCTAAATATGTACATTAGGCAAACCATCAGGTTGATGACTTAATCAAGGTCTATACACCAGCGAGCTGGTGTGCATACAAGGGCATATGAGTAATATGATCTCTCAAAGGGATCATACAGGTTCACTATAGAACCGATAGACATGAGCTCACACATGAGGTATTGGGACCGATCAAATTCCATGTATGGCTGTCTTACTTTAGAAGCATGACAAGAATTTATAGGTATAATATATGTTTTTGGAAAGCATATGATCTATACCAACTCCCAATGATCAATTGTAAAACCTTATGGTAAAATCCTGAAGAAGACAGTCTAAATATGATCTAAAACTTCATGTTTATTCTAGGTCTTATAATATGCAGGATCTACGGGTATTAGGAATACCCGAGGGTGATGTGATCGTAACTGATTGTATAACCATGACACTTCCATTCTGAGGGAGTGATGAAACAAGTATGAATTTTAGTGACTCCTCTCAATGGATCAGTAATCCAATCTTAGTTCAAACGTTGGACAGTGATCTGAATGCGATTTGGATGCAATGAGAAGATTAGATTCACAGTTTAATTTAATCAAACATCTTTGAAAGGTCCCCGAGATTTAGATTTGATATATGATCTCAATCCAAGTCACCATACATGGAATGTAGAAATCTTCCTATCATTATCTCCAAGTATCCATGGAGAAAGTGCGTTATTCTTGAAAGAATTCAAGAACAATTCCATTGTTGATAATATATCCGAGCATTGAGAAATTGATGATTAAATGTGATTTAATTATCATAAATAATATGAATATGATTCATATTATTTGGATACATGAGAATAATCATCCAAAATAATTAAATATGATATATTTATCAAGGATATGATAATGTGGATATCACTACATAAATATTATAAATATTATTTATAATAAAATAGAGAGATTTAATTGTAAATAGTATTTACAAATCAAATGCAATTTACATTTTATATTAAATGTATTAGATGTATGAATATGATTCATAATTGTTGGCGACATGATTGAAATTATCACAAAATAATTTGGAATTATTTTGGTGGATAAACATGCAACAAAAATTGTTACATATGTGGAATATTTTTTGAGATATGTGATCTCACAAAATTGGAATGAGAGAGCCACCTTTCATACAAGGAGGGTGGACTGTCACATTGAATCCTATTTCAATGTGGTCGTCCACTCCATGAATGGAAGGAGACTTGCTCTCCTTCCATTCATTCTATACGAGATTGATTTGAATTAAATTAAATGTATTGTACATTATTTGCAATATATTTGATTTATTTTAAATTGATTAATTTATGCAATAAAATCATGGCCATTGGCTAAAAGCATAAAATAATCTACACCATTGATTATTGTGTGCACATAGATTGAGATGCATAGGCATCCGATTTGTTGTAAAAGAAAGGCAAATCTTTGATCTTTCTTTACAATAATTGCAAGAGCAACAACTCTCTCCCTATTCACATACATGCTCCCCCCCTCCAATATTGTGACCATCCACCATATTGACCTAGAGAGATCTGCAGTCGTCGTGAAGTTGTTGTGCTGTCAGATCGACTGTTCGTGGATCTCTGCCTTCTTCGGTGCATCTTACTCGTGAGGAAGGCCATCAATTTCGTGCAACGAAATGAGGAGATGTCGTACTTGGATCTTCAACTCAGATTGCTGGAAGCATACGTCTCATCCGCATGCCCGCAAGTGCATCCTTCGTCGGATAGGACTTGAAGAAGGAGGTCTCTTCGCTTAGAGAAATATGTGATCACAAACATGCTTCAAGAGGTAATCTTGTTACTTGTTTATTATCTTGATGAAATGGTACGAGAAGTGTTCTCATATCACGTGGTTTCATCTATTTAAAAATTTTAAATTCCTCTACCTAAGAGACTAGTATGACTAGTCGCTCTTGATCACATGTGATGCGATCTTCATGATTTTGTGATGTGCTAAGGTCTAAACCCTTACCTTAAAGTGGTACTAGAGCCTTGGTTAAAGGTCTTGGATTGATCCAAATCTTAAGGAAATAAGGTTTTGTATATCGGTTGCGCGGGGACTTGTTGTTTATGCATAAGATGCAAGATTCAAATTGTTCTTTGCTAAAATGAAAAGCCCATGTTTATGTATTATTGGATGAATTTTTTGGATAATAAAATGTATTTAGAATATCTAAATATTTCCCCAAAATAGTAGCAGTTGTTGGCATCAAAGGCGCATATATAAAAATTCGAATATTTCCCACGATGACATTGTTTTGCATGTATTCACATATTTGTAACAAATCAAATTTTAGTTACTTTCCCGTCATGAAAATGAAATACAATACTTTAGTTAAGTAGAGAATTAAACCAGCAAACCTTCGAATTTATTTCGTGTGATTCCGACTCCGTTTGCCCTATATATTCTATATATTAGTGGAGATAGTCGAATGATGATTGGATCATCAAGATTACTTCCTTGTTATGGTCATCATTCAATGTAAATAAAGGAAACTGTGAATTTACCCTGATTAAGTTGATACTTAATATTTATGGAAATATTTTATTAAACATCAATCATCATTGAATGAATGTCTCATGACAAAAATCCTAGCTTAACCTACAATAGTTGTAGGTCAACTTTTACATGCAAAACATGTTTGCTTGGTATGACTATAAATTTAGGATCTTTAAAATATTTTAAGATGCCTAAGTTTTATGAGTGATTACTATTTATGTATATGCAAGTCACAAAGAGCATGTGATCGATAAAAACTCCTAGCACAATTTGTACCGATTATGTTTTCTTGAATTGATTCAGTGATGGGTGTCTAGGACGTGGATATGCTAATGGGTTACTTAATAGGTTCCCTGCACCATAGTAGAAGCGCTCCATGTTAGCATAATCTATCTGACCTGTCTTGATCCATTTCAAGGATGGGTGGCATGATAAGTCTCTGCGTACTTTAATAAACTAATTAGAATAATACAATTGTGCAAATGTGAGGGTGTATACTATATAGTAATATCAAGCAAATCCTAATTGCTTATTGGTTGAATTGGATTGTTGATTGATTTAATATGATTAAGTTAATTAGATCCAATTAAAATGAAATATGCAATTCTCTTGAAAGAATTAATTATGTGAATATAATTCATAATAATTAGATAAAGTTTGAATGAGATATAGAGGATCATGTAAATGACATCCATGGTCTCCCATCAAGGTGAAGGGTTCCGTCCCAATGGATTGTATGCTGGAGATGCCTATCCGAAGCGATAGCTTCGACATACAAGCGTGCATAGATCGAGCTCTTTACTTTTCGAAAGAGTAAGGTCGTATGTGTAGTGATACCAATATTGCTCCTCATATAATTGGGGTGGTATTGGATTGTGCATAGCGAATCCTATTCTTGTTGACGATTGATTCAATTAACAATGGGTCAACATCACCTTAGGGTGGTGGGCCCGAGTTTTAAAATCGAATTGGGAAATGCAAGTTGGACTTGCAAGGCAGAATGAGTTTCTGCTTCTTTTTATTCAAGTTGCGGCTTATCATATTATTGGGATATAACAAAAATAAGAAGGAGACCCCAAATCTTGCTAGAGATATAACGGTAAGTGTATCTCTTACTTTGAAAGTTGAATGTACTTCAGAATTTAAAAGTCAAGACTAATTTGATTAAAACTCCTTAATCAAAGAATGTTAAATTTGAATATATAATTATTTATATGTTTTAATATAGTGCGTTCTTCAGACATGAAATCCAGGAATCCACTCAACATGCTTCTGGAGGTCAACCTGTTGATGGGAATAAATTATTCGGATTAAATTCGTAATTTGGAACTTACTCTTTCTGTGAAGTGCAATGGCTATGTGCTCACAAAGAATAAGCACACACGCCTTCAAACATTGGAATAACTCAAATACAATGAAAAATATGATGAAGATCATTCATTGGCCAGGTGTTATATACTGGGATCTCTGTCCAATTTGATGCAGAAGCAACATGTGGACATGGATAGTTGCCAGGATATAATGTTGAATCTAAAAGATATGTTCAGTGATGTGAATCATACTCAGCGTTACAATATAATGAAAGAACTTATTCACTGTAAGATGTAATAAGGACTTTGGTTCGAGAATATGTAATCAAAATATTTGGTTATCTCTCAGAACTGGAGACTCTCGGGGCTGAGATGGACCAGACATGTAGTCAGACTTCATTCTAATATCTCTGCCCAAGTCTTTCACTAACTTCGTAGTATCGTACCACATGAATAGGTTGAGGTTAATAAACATTGAACTCAAGACTTCATTAAAGTCTATAGAAGATGTGATGAAGAAAGATAATCCTAATGGTAATGCAATTGTTGCACAGGTGACCCATGCAACCATTGCACTGCTAGTAGGATTCTCTTTCTTCATTGCATGATGAGCTAAGGGAAGCGCAGTCAGAAGCATGAAGCTCGGAAGGGTCTGATAACTGACATTTTGCGAGGGTCAAAATATGTTGTCGCTGAGGCGACCGCTCACAGAACATCGGTTATACAACAATTAACCCACAATAAAAGAATGAATGAATTAAGTCCAAAGAGTGTGAATTAATATTTATTTCTCTACCACAAAATGCACAGTGAATAAGTATGTAGAGGTCGATCAACAGAGAGCAATACAAAAATGCAGTAGCCTATGGTGTGCATGTACCACAGAGTCATCCTTGTGTGAGTTCAATTTTTGTGGGTTTATATATATATTATATATTTTTATACTTTTTTTATTTTTATTTTAATAATATAGTTATGTAATATATGTATAATTTATAGAATATAAATATATAAAGATATATACCCATAGAGGGGATGTATAAAGCATATAATACATACATATGTGTATATATATTTATTTTATTTTTTTTAATTTTAATTCTCAGATTGTTATACATTAATAAATAAATAAATAAATATAATATTTTTTTAATAAGGGAATATATATATAATGTAGAGAGAGGGGTGATACAATATTTATAAAAATATACAAAAAAGTCAAAAATTCAGAAATAAATTCTTTTTGGTATTTTCATAATTTTCTACTGTTTTTGTGATTTTTGGGCATTTTTTAACAAATTTTTGGTATTTTTAACTACTGAAATAAAGCAAAACAGGGGAGTAGCTACTGGCTGGGGGTAAAATGGTAATTAAAAATATCAACCAGCAACAAGATTTTTCCCAACTATTTTTAAAAGAAAGAGGATAAAATATAGAACCTACAAGAGTTGAGTTTGCAATTTTTAGGGCTTTCTAGAATTTTTTATATTTTTTAGAAGTTTTTGAGTATTTTTGAATTTTTAAGGTTTTTCTTTTGAGATTTTTAATGATTTTTGGACTGACACTTAATTATGATAAAATAGACCATAGCTAGATTTTTTGGAATTTTTCGAGGTGTTTTACTATTTTTTGGTATTTTATAAGCTAGACAGTAAGTAAAAGGCATGTTTTTGATTTTTAATAAATGCAACAATGCAACAAAATTAAAAATTAAAAATATGGCGTGCAAGAGCAAGCTATCAGGAACTTATATCCATTTTTGCAAAATTTTTCAAGATAATATGAGGCATGAAATAAATGGACAAAGCATACAAAAATATATGGCCTGGCAGGGGCATTTTTGCAAATAAAAATAAACTCAGGACTTCTGTGCAAAAACACCAAAAATATTACACGTGAACTGCAATTTTAAGGGCTAAAATGAAATACAAAATCCGCCAGGTGTTTTACTGCAATTTTCGCGCGCCTCACGTGGGACTGCACGTGAGGCGCGGGAGGACCTAATTGTAATTCAGGAAAATATAGGGGTCCTACTGCAAAATGTACAACTTATTTACAACGTGCGAATTTATTTACAGTATTAAACATTAAATACAAAAAGTTCGAGGGGGCTTAGTGTAATTTACCCCCTAAGGCGCGTAAATGGACGGCGATGGGCGCGCCACTTATCCACGTCTTGGGCTCTCGAAGCCCGATACCTCTTCAGCAATCTTCGACCGAGATTGCTTCTGATTTCTGATCGAACGGCCGAGGCAGCTGCTACATAGACGACCCTGATTAGATCTGGGGCCGTCTCCTTCATTCGACGGTGGCTGCTGATCACGAAGAACAGGGAAGAACAACAGGCTTCCCTGGCTTCGATCTTTGACTCCTCCGCCTCCAGACGCTCCGGGTTGATGGCGATGGGTTTCATACGTCTGGCGAGGTGGTGCGCACCATCCGAGGTACTCCAGAAGGTCCAGGACCCCCTAGATCGGTTCAACGAGCTCGGAGAAGAAAGGGGGGTCCTGGAACCTCGCAGGGGATCGAATCAAGCCCCAGGGGGCTCCGTTCAGCTTCTAACCTGCACCAAAAGCATGAGGGGCTCGAAGGGGTCTTCCTCGACCAGGGGTTAAGGCTAAAAAGATAGGAAATGACTGGGGGTGGCGAGGTCCGGCGAAGCGGAGGAGTTGGACCTCGATTCGCAGAGCTGGAGAAGCTCTGGTTGATCTGATGCGTGGGTTAAGCGTGGAACGTGTAGGGAAATGAAGTGAGGTGAAGTGAGGGGTCGGATCGTGTGTAGATCAGGGTAGAGAGGTTCACCGGAGCTGAACTCCGGCGAACTTCGATCTGGGTCTAATCGAGCACCTATGGTCCTACTGACTACTCTAAAGACTGGATTAAAGATTAAAAACTAAAACTAAGCTACAAAACGAGATAAATCAGCTCTTATATCTGGTGGTCGACCAGGGAGCAGGACCTCCGACGAGTGGCGGCCGAGGGCACTTCCTTCGACTCCTCCGACCGACTGAGACTGCCAGGAGTACCCCCTGTCACGAGGATCCTCCAAGGGCTAGAATTGAGGGTGGAAAGCGACCGAAGGGAGACCAAAATGGGGGAGGAGGTCAAAGGAGTTATTTATAGACATGGATATGCACCCTTATTGACCGGGGCGCCACGAAGAATCGGCAGGTTAGATGGTCGATCTGGATTGGTGGCGGTGATGTACAATGATCGGGGATCATTTTGTCAGAAGATGTCGATGGTCAACGATGGACGAGTCGAGCGGGATAAAAGGGAGAAGACAGGCGGAAAAGACCAGCCACGTCATTTCAGCCGCTTGGGGGTCAAGTTGACCAGGCGGTCAACAAAATGCTGGAAGCTCATTGGGCCATGTCAACCCGGATTTGACTTATTATTTTATCCTAATAAATGAATTTATTTAATTTTACTTATAAAATAAAAAATGTTTATTAAATAATGTAGTATTTATTTATGATTTTTATTTACTTTTTCGAAGTATTTTATTATGGTTTTAATTTAATAATGTATTTATGTGTGTATTTACATGTATTTTGTGTATTTCATTTTTATTTTGTTGATTTTATTTTATTATTTTATTGTCTTATTTTATAAATTTATAATTTATTTTTGTGAGTGTAAGGGTATTTTTATTTAATTTTTATGAGTTTATTTTCATATTTAAATAAATAGGGATATGTATATGTAGGTAGACTTATAGGTCTTTTACCTATATATTATATATACTTTATTTATTTAATGTATTTTCTTGGTTTTTATTTTGAATTTGCATTTTTAATAAGTTATATGTAATATTTACAACATTGTAAAAAAATATGAAAGAATTAAAGAATGTTTTCTTCTTTATTTAGATATATACTTAGCATAGGTATTATGCCTATTGTCCTGCATTTACTTATTTTATTTTAGAAGTCCTTTTTAGTTTTATTCTAATTTCAGTATGTACATATATTATATACATTATTTACAAAATTCTAAAAATATAATTTGCTAAAAATAATGGACAATGAATATATTGAATATTTTAATCAGGCAGGTTGCACAATGGAGGCCAAAAACCTAACTTTTGCAGATGGACTCCAAAAATTATAATACCAATTTTATTAAATAGTTCTTGGAAAGCTATATACAATTAAAGTTGAGTTTGAGTGATTTGGAGCTTTTATTTGCAAGATATGGGTTTGTGAAGTTGAGATTTTGGCTTTTTATTCTGTATATAAAATGTACACTGAGTATTATTTTTACAGAAACTTAATTTTGTATTTTTATTTACATTATTATCTACAACTTTCATGTACAAAATTTCTTTATTTGATGGATGAATAATTATATACAAAATAGGTATCAAAAATACATAAATAAATGAATAAATAAATGAGGAATTTATTGTATACTGGCCCTTATCTCCCCCTACTTTATTCCTTGTCGACCAATTCCATGCTGGCCTTGGTCTCGGGATTAGGGTCATAAAATATCTGCAATATTTTATTCCTTTTTCTTTTCTTCTCTTTATTCTATAATTTTGGCATTAAAAACCTTATTTAATGTATAATTGATACAGTGAATAATGAATGCTACTATGCACAAATTGATGTTATTTACCTGCATTTGCTGGGGTTTTTGAGGCCAAAATGATAGAATAAAGGTGATGAAATGGAGATTCATCACCCCCCTATACTTGCCTTTGCTAGTCCCTAGCAAATACTTATGCAATAAGTACAAAAAGAATAAAGAAAAGAAAAAGGAGAATTAAAGAAGGATAGAGTGAATAGGGATGCTTTCAGTGCAATGCATGTCTTTATAAAATCTGAATTTGGAGCTCCTGTCAGACCTTGGGTGTAGATGCGTGTGGAACCTAGTCGGGAACCAGTTTTAAAACACAACAGCCTTCGAGAACCACAGAACTCGGTTCAACCCATCTCAATAGCCTGGTCAGAACTGGTCTACATCATACGCAAACCCTTATAACTATGAAGCTGACTTGTACAGTGTAAGTGATGGTGGCTCTCCCTAACTGAAATGACGAAGGAACTGACTTCTCCAGAATGACAACCCAATGATTCCCCAATCCAACAGCTCTTTCCTCGAGGAGCAGGGTATTCCCTTCTAAGTTCAAGTGGCAACCAGCTCAAGAGGAGGGGTTGAAGAGAAGAATGGACGGTAGCTAGTGTAGCTACCTATCCTAGGATGCAAGACCAGTGTAGTCAAGTCATCCAGCTGCAGGCTTACATATTTGACTTTGGAACTCAAGCTTGCTTATTGGCTTTACAACATATGTACATACTTTGCAGGCATTTTATTTTTGTACAAGCCTGACCATTTTTTTCAACATACTATTCACAACATCATTTACATAAGGAGTTTTTCCTCTTGAGCCAGTAGACTATCCCTATTTTGAAGCTTTATTGCAACCCACAATCTCCTGTCGTTAGACCTCATGGCTATTGAACCAGGTTGGGGTGCACTTCCCTCCCTAGACGAGGATGAATGTTTCCACTCGTGTGCATCTCAGACTGGAAAATCCAACCCCCTCACCACTCCAACTGAGTTGAGCCAAGTGAAAGGTGCAAGTGTCCAAGTTAGGTCACGGTCGGCAAGAGTCATGCGTGTGTCTCGAAAAGTTCTAGTTAGTCAGTTGAGGTGACTTGAACCCAGCCCTGATTTCTCAAAGAATTAAGTCTGCATAGACCTGCAGTACCTTAAACCTAGTTCCCGTAAGGTTCCAGTGCAGTTAGGTGCGGTAAGGTCTAACCAGGCTCCAATGTTAGACTTTATTGGACCGATTCAATCATCAAGCTCACTCAAAAAGAATATGAATGGTATGCTCATGCTCTGCACAATGAATGATGCAATTTTTCACAAAGAATTTACAAAAATCAAAGAATCTTTTTACACAAAGAATTTTTGCAAGTAAGAAGCTTGACACTTACAAAAGGTACATAAAATTATTTACACGGGTGTACTGCCTTATTTACAAAATAAATGGATTTATAAAGACTTTTATATGTTTCAATGAATTCTTTATTCAGGTTGTACAGAAAGGATTTTATGTATCTTATTCACAATTTATAAGTATTTGTCATTATGCTTTTATTCCTTAGGTCTAGTTTGAAAATATTTTTGCAAACTATAGTACATGATAATTTTTGCAATCATTTACACACATTTGAAAAATATTTTTGCAAAGATTTTTCACACTATATATATATACATTTTCCACAGTAATTTTGACACACAATTTTCAAAACATTTGCACATAGATTTTTCAAATCTCGTATTCCATATAAAGAAAAGTTTTACAATCCAAACAATTTTACACAGGTTGAAAATCTTTCACCGCAAATTTTTCAAACGGTTTACACTATTTTTCAAATCATATTGTATAGGTATCTGACCTGATTTATTAATCAGTATATACAAAAGAAGAAAAACTGTATTTGCTGTACAGTATGGTTTTGGCTCTTTATAAGCTTTATTTGGGATTATTGCTTATTTTTGTGTGAAAGATTTTTTGTGCAGACTCCTCAGACTTACTCGAGAATTATTTTCAAAAGATTTTAGAAAACTATAGTCCAAACTAATTTTGACAAACATGTTCACGCATTTGAAAATAATTTTACACAGGTTTTTCATACAGGATAGATAGATTTTTCAAGCAATTAGACAAACTAATTTTCCAATCATTTGCACACTAGTTTTCACACATTTTTATTTCACTCAAAGAAAAGAAATTTTACACACAAAACTGATTTTGCAAAGGTTGAATACTTGTACACACTATTTTGCAAGCGATTTTCAAAAGATTTTTCAAAGAGAATATTTTGCACAAAACGCTTTTCCTGACTTATTAATCAGTACAAGTACAAAGAGTCCGAGGAGCTCACAATCATCTTTTATTATTGTAGAGTTACTTATTACTTTTTATATTGAACTGATGCTTTATTCTTTTCAGTATGAGTTATGGCTTATAGTATATACATGGTATATACGACCCCCCTATACTTAGCTTGAGCTATGTCCGCATAGATCGAAGAGAAAAGAGAAGACATAACTCGTACTGAGTATATACAGATCTAAAGAATAGATGTGAATGAATGAATGAATGAGAAGTTGGCCGTCCCCCCTATACTTAGGATCAAATAATCCTAAGTATAGCAGACTGTACACAAAGCAAGGAGGGTCAAGGGTGGGAATACACAGATCGTACTCAGATTGTCTCCCCCTATACTTAGGGTAAGATACTCCTAGGTATAGACAAGAAGAGGAGACAATGGAGAGGATCGAACTGGAATGAAAAACTTGGGGTGCGCATCCCCCCTATACTTAGGACAAAGTACGTCCTAAGTATAGAAAACTGTCTACAAGGGCGGCACCTTTTAGATACAAAAAGAAGATAGAAAAGGAAAAGAAGAAAAGAAGGAAAGAAGAAAAACAGACAAACAGTTGTTGTAGTACATCGTCTGAATCTTCTGATGCTACAACAGTTGTGGAAATGTCTTCGTGGAGCACGAGCTGAATGGAGTCTACAACGGCCAAGAATGCATCTGGTTCGAGGTAAGGCTTCAGGAGTAGTCCGTTGACGACGAAGGGTTATGCATCAGGGGACAAGTCTGATATGGCAATACTTCCATTGTCATGCACTTCACAGATTCGAAATGGCCCTGTCCACTTACTCTTCAATTTGCCCGGGAAGATCCGCAACTTTGCATCAAATAACCACAGTTTCTATCCAATATCAAAGGTCTTTCATCTGATGTGACGGTCATGCCAGCGTTTCACCTTCTCTTTGTACATCAATGTGTTATCGTATGCATAGTCTCGGAATTCCAAGAGCCTGTTCAGATCATCCTTTCTTTTCTGACCACTTTTGCGTGAGTCCAAATTGCAACTGTTAACTGCCCATAAAGATTTGTGAATTAATTCAACTGGCAGATGGCACGGCTTCCCATATACAAGACGATAGGGCGACATGCCCAAGGGAGACTTGTAGGCGGTTCGGTAAGCCCATAGGACCGAGTCTAAGAGTTGAGACCAGTCTTTTCTGTTTGGCCTAACAAGTTTCTGTAGGATAGTCTTGATTTCTCTGTTTGATAATTCCGCCATGCCATTGGTCTGAGGATGGTAAGGAGATGCGACACGATGGTCGATGCCGTACTCCTTCATCAATTTCTTGACCTCTTTATTACTGAAGTGGCTACCCCCGTCTGATATGAGAATTTTCGGTATCCCGAACCGCGAAATGATGTTCTTCTTCAGGAACTGGCATACTGTTCGGCTGTCGGCGGCTCGAGCGAGGATAGCTTCAACCCAACGACTCACGTAATCGGCGGCAAGAAGGATGTGCTCAAAACCTTGTCTGTTAGGGAACAGTCCCATGAAGTAAATGCCCCATGCATCGAAAACATCTGCTATCTGAATGATTTTCAGGGGCATTGAATCTTTTGCAGTGAGTGTACCTTTCAATCTCTGACAATCAATACATCGCTTGACAAATTCAGCTGCATCCTTAAATAATGTGGGCCACCAGAAGATACACTGAAGTACTTTGGCTGCCGTACGATCTCCAGAGTGATGTCCACCAGATTCGAGCAAGTGACAATGCTCGAGGACACTAGATTGCTCCTCCTGAGGGATGCACCTGCGCCAAATGCAATCCGCTCCTTCCCTGAATAAAAGAGGATCCTCCCATTGGTAGAACCGGATGGTCGACATGAATTTGTTCTTCTGATTCTTCGTCCAATCCGACGGCGTTACCCCAGAGGCGAGGTAGTTGACTATATCAGCATACCAAGGAAGAGAATCCACTGCAAGGATTGATTCGTCAGAAAAGGTTTCTGTGATAGGTGCATTGTTCAGAGGAGGCTCATGCTGCTCTATTCTGGAGAGATGGTCTGCTACCACATTTTGAACTCCAGGCTTGTCCTTGATTTCCAAATCAAATTCCTGGAGGAGAAGGATCCAACGGATCAGTCTTGGCTTGGCATCCTTCTTTTGCTGTAGGTACCGGATAGCAGAGTGGTCTGTAAAAATTATGACTTTCGATCCAATCAAATAGGATCTGAACTTCTCAAGGGCGAAAACCACAGCCAGCAATTCTTTCTCTGTCACTGTATAATTTCTCTGTGCTTCATCTAATGTTCTGCTGGCATAGTGAATGGCATAGGGTGCTCTCTCTTTCCTTTCCCTAAGAACAGCCCCGACTGCAAAGTCTGACGCATCGGTCATTATCTCAAAGGGAAGAGACCAGTCAGGCGGCTGTAAGATTGGAGCCTGAGTAATAAGCTCCTTCAACTGATTGAAAGCAAGGAGAACATGCTGATCTACATTGAACTCTGTTTCCTTGCACAAAAGTTCTGTCAGAGGTCGGGCAATGCGGCTGAAATCATTGATGAATCGTCTGTAAAATCCGACATGCCCCAAGAATGACCTCACATTCTTTACTGTCTGAGGTGGCTGTAGATTTGCAATAACATCCACCTTTGCCGGGTCGACTTCCATGCCACGTTTGGAAACGACGTGGCCCAGCACGATGCCTTCAGTGACCATGAAGTGGCTCTTTTCCCATGAAAGCACTAAATTAACTTCCCAACACTTCTGAAGCACTCTGTCTAGGTGCTCAAGACAAGAATCGAAACTATCACCATAGACAGAGAAGTCGTCCATAAACACCTCGAGAAAACTGCCTACCATCTCGGCGAAAACTGCTAACATGCATCTTTGGAAGGTTGCAGGTGCATTGCATAATCCGAATGGCATTCTCTTGAAGGCGTAGGTGCCGAACGGGCAAGTGAAGGTAGTCTTCTCTTGGTCTTCAGGGGCGATTGCCACTTGGTTGTACCCGGAGTACCCATCCAAAAAGCAGAAGAACTCCTTGCCTGCTAGTCTTTCCAAAACTTGATCAATGAAGGGCAAGGGGAAGTGGTCCTTCTTAGTTGCTGCATTGAGACGGCGGTAGTCAACACACACCCACCAGGATGTCGGTACCCGAGTGGATATTTCCTCTCCTTTATCATTTGTAACCACGGTAAGCCTGGATTTCTTTGGAACTACATGCAGTGGGCTTACCCATTTTGAGTCGGAGATGGGATAGATGAAGCCTGCATCACACCATTTCCTTATCTCTTTCATGACGAAGTCCCAGAGGTTAGGGTTCAACCTTCTTTGGAATTCGCGGGACGGCTTGGCATCTTCTTCCAGATAGATGTGGTGTGAGCACAAAGCCGGATTTATCCCTCGGAGGTCTGATACGCACCAACCAAGTGCCTTGCGGTTCTTTTCTAGAACCTCGAGAAGGCGAGATTCCTGATCCGGATTCAACCTGCTGCTGATGATGACCGGATACATTAGTTCTCCACCCGCAAGGAAAGCATACTTCTGGCCTGCAGGAAGTGGTTTGAGTTCTGGTGTTGATCTGTCCAACTTGTTGGTCACTTCAGATACTATGCTGGTGGTGGGATGTTCTTCCTTGAAGGGGCTACCATCCTCATCATTCTGTTGAGATCCTGGTTATGTGCCGAACGGTTCTGCGCTAAGCTGATCGTGTTCGGTCTGGAGTGAATGCTCAAAGAGATGCTCCTGCATCTGAGAATCTGTCTCCCACGAATCATCGGAGCAAAGGTTGACTGTGCTTTCTAAGTCCTCCTCGAGTGTGAGGATTTCTTGGGTCCATGAGTCATTCAATGACAAAGATGAATCTCTAATCTCAGCAATAAAGTCACAGTCTGCTTCTGATGCTGCCTGGCTCTCATCAGTCATGGCATTCGGCTCTCTGTTCATGTTTATCGTGATTTGCTGGGTGTTCGAGCTGAAAGTAATCTTGCCAGACCCGTAATCAACCACGACACCTGAAGTACGAAGGAATGGTCGGCCAAGGATGATAGGGGTTTGGAGCAGAGGTGTTGATGAGTCCATATATTAAGGACTACGAAATCAGCTGGGAATTGCATCTCCTGCACTTTAACTATAACGTCTTCCAAAAGATCTCGGGGTCGCTTGACAGATCGGTCAACGAACTGAAGGATCATGCGTGTCTGCTTAAGCGGACCCAGCCCGAATTCTTGCATTATGGATGAGGGCAGAAGGTTGATGGAAGATCCACTATCAAGGAGAGTGCGCTCGAAGACCTGGTCAAAAATCTCACAACTGATCAGAGGTGCTCATGTATCTTGCTTCTTCTGCGGGAGGTTACTGATAGCTGCTATTGTGGCCAAGGTGAGGACATGCTTCTCAACTTGCTGGCGTCTGTTCTTTCTTGATGGGCGACACTTGCTGGTACATACCTCCTTTAGTCCTTTCTTCACGGCTGGCATGTACTCCACGGCCTTTCGTAAGGGAATCTCAACAGTTAAATTGTCAATTAGTTCCACAACTCCTGGATCAGACAATGCACTTTTTCGTTCTATAATTTTTTTGGACTTTTCTATTGCATGAGGAAAAGGAATATGTACATCTCTAGCAGGTAAAATAGAGTTCTTATTTACATCAAAATCATCGCCCATAGAATGTTGTACATCCGAACTACAAAAAGGAGTACAAACTGTATCCTGGTGTGTTGGTGCTGAGGGGCGAGCAAAAGTGTAGCGTCTGCTCCATCGGCTGGCGAGGGATCAGCTGCTGCTGGCGGCTCCTCCAATGCTGGCGCGGCTTTGCTTCGGCTGCAAACTTCTTTTTGTTGTTTTTGGTTTTGCTGATTTTTTTGTATTTTTAGCTGAGGGTGCTGCAAATGCACGACGACTGGAATGACTTCTCCTTCTTCTTCCTCCTCACCCGCCCCTGTAGCTGGCACGGCTGATGCGGAAGATGAAGATCCACCTGTTTCTTTATTCACCCCATTCTTGGTGGCAGGCGGAGGCAAGGCCCTACCGCTCCTGAGAGTAACAACATTAGAATAAACAGTAATATCATTATCAGACACTGACAGGACATCGCAATCTACCTGCTCTTTCTTTATGAAATTATTGGGGTTGGCTTCGACCTGAGCCGGAATGGTGGTTCGGGTGGCGGTCAGGTCGTCAAGCCGCTTGGTCATTTCTGCTAGCCCTTTGACAAGCTGGGCTAGACAATCCATTGTGGGGTTCACAGGGGGTACTTCGGTGGGTTCAGCGTGCAGACCATGCTGCTGTTGCATGGATGGGTGCGGAGGTTGTTGCTGGTGGTGCTGAGGTGGTGCAGGAAGTTGAAGTTGTTGATAAGAGGGGGGAGGGGGGGAACTGCTGATATTGCTGAGGTGGGGCAGCCGCGTACTGGTGAAACGGATGTGGATGGCGGTACTGCGGCTGCTGGTATGGCTGATTCTGCCTCCATTGATTCGCATACTGGGGAGGCTGATGGTACTGCTGATGAGGCTGAGAGGACTGCCCAAAACGACCACCCTGAGGTTGGTGGTATTGCCGGTTGGCAAGTGGATGACCCTGGGGTTGTCCCATAGGACGGGTCGGCTGTGCATCGTTAGTCCATACCCCGTTCACTTCCTGAATCAGGGGTGGTGTTGGGAAGACTGGATCAGGTCCTGAAAGAAACTCTGGCTGGTACACAACCATCTGCTGCTGCGGCTGGCCCTGGTCGGGCGCCTGCACGTAGTACACATGCTGGATTGCCGGTGGTTGCTGGCTCGGCTGAGGCTGGTGCTGCGGTTGCTGCTCGTCCTTCTTCTCAGCTAGAGCTTCCGATGGTGTTGCCGACTGAACAGAGTTGATGGTGCCCACCAACAGTTCAAGGTACTTGTTGATCTGATCAAGCTTGTCTAAGTTCTGGGTCCTCTTCTCGATAACAGCGAGTTTTTCGAGGTCCTGTGATCGCTTCTCAATAATGTTAACTTTCGAGAGATGGCCCCCGATGATACTGAGGTTGGAGCTCTCATCTCTCTCTGCCTCCTTGGACGCTGCCATGTGTACTTGCTTCTGGAGGATCTGGGACTGCTTCTGATATGCCTTGGATGCAGAGAGGGCGGCCTCTCCTTCGGCCATTTCTTCAAATATATGCCAGACTACGTCTTCATCCTTGTTAAAATGCGACCCCCCCACATGCTGCGTCAACGAGCCTTTGGCTCTCAATGTTCAGTCCCCCAAAAAAGTGCTGGACCAAGCTAGTCTTCGGAATATCATGATGGGGACACTTCTCCTGCAGGTCAGTGAATCTCTCCCATGCTTCATGTATTGACTCATGGGGTCCTTGGGAGAAATTACTGATTCGGGCTCGCATCTGGTTGAGCCGACCGAGAGGGTACTACTTATGTAGGAAGGCTGACTTCAACTCCTCCCAGGTCGTCATAACCTTCCCCAGATGGTTGACCCAATAGAGGGCCTTGTCTTGTAAGCTGAAGGGGAACGCCATCATCTTGACAATGTCCTGAGGGACATTGGGATAGTGAGTAGTGCGGCAAATGCGGGAGAATTGCTGCAGGTGAATGTACGACTCTTCACTGGTATTTCCGTGGAATGCAGGGAGAAGAGCAATGAACTGGGGCTTCAGCTCAAAGTGAGCGTGTACTGGTGGAATGAGGATCCACTCGGTCATCTGGCTGTCTCCCGGATTGTATGTTTCTTTAAGTGTAGGCTTGGGTGGTGGTAATTCCAGGTCATGATCATCAGGACCACCACCTCCACCTCCTCCTCCTCTGCCTCCTCTGCCTCTGCCTCCTCCTCCCTCGTCTCGGGTCATCATATCGTTCAACATATCCTGGAATGCTGTCTGCGTGAGGGCCTGCTCGGTCAGCTGCTGTTGGATGGCCTGGATAGATGCCAGTAGTTGTGCATTGACTTGATTTTGGTCTGGCACCTGTCCCTCTGGTTGGGGTGGCTGCTGACCCTTGTCCTTTCCTCCGGGAGCCATATCAGGGTCTGAGTCGGACGAAATAAACTCCGGAGTAGTCTCCAGGGCTCGCTATGTCTTCTATCTGCATAATGAGATAGTTCAAATCAGATCACTTGCAATTGTGTTCAGCTGCCGTGATGAAGCTGGAATTCAGGTCAACCCCAGCATGTTGCGAATGGGAAATGATGTAGACTGTAATCGACTTCCATTCACAACGGCGAAAGCGGAACAAAAGTGATCCCAGTTTATTGGGTGGCCAAGAGAAAGGTAGAAAACGAGGAGTCTGGAGATCGATCCACAAAGTCCAGACTGTGTTCTCGGGAATCGTCTCGAACTTATTGGCGGAGTTGAGTCCATGGAATCGATGTGGGTGTCGGCAT
The DNA here is from genome assembly GCA_037367405.1 of Ottelia alismoides. NCBI lineage: Eukaryota > Viridiplantae > Streptophyta > Magnoliopsida > Alismatales > Hydrocharitaceae > Ottelia > Ottelia alismoides. The sequence goes on along the minus strand of JAZKJV010003233.1, from coordinate 80,029 downwards.
GGTCTCGACGAAAACCATCCATGGATCAACTTCGCGAAGCACAAGAGAAGGTCGGATGTTGGAAGAAAGATACGATGGTAAACGAGGAATAAAAGGAGTGTAAAACAGTAGAGAGGCTCGGTTGAGCGGGGTGGTCAAAGGGAGAAACAACAAAATGTGCGCAAAGGCGCGAGACTTGATCTTTGAACCTTAATCTAGATCCATACAAACACAATACAAAATCGGGTTCACCAACTCACGCCATGTGAAGCCGTGAAGGTTCGGCTATTTATTATCTTTTCATTTTTAGAATTGTGATTTCAGGCATATCTTATAACAATTCCTTAGTACGCTACCCTATAGGAGAGAGAGTACTGCCAGAAGAGTATCCCGTACTTGTCATCCTCCTGTGTAACCTGTAGTCTGTACTTTTGGAGTCCTTGTAACTCTTCCTGGATCCCTACTCAGCCAAAGAAATAGAGAGAGGAAGCCGATAGGTGAAACCAATACTTCGGTTCTCGCTCGCAACGGAATCACCCGTGAGCGTGCAAGAACCTACTCGGATGCAGGACAATGAGACAGACACCCCCGTGAAGGTGTGGCCGATGCTCAATACTTCGGACAGGGTCGATGCTCTACACAACAGAGAGTCATCATTGGTGACCAAGCCCTACTCGCCTACGTACGATAGAAGCGCCATTACTTCGGAAATCCAGGGGATACACAAGGCAGTTGCAGACTGGGTTTTTGGCTTTAATCCTTAGGGGGTCGCACTTTCTCAAGGGAGTAGGGTTTTGGTCCCCCTCCAAGGTACCTGAAAATAATGAGGGCTTTATGATCCCAGTACAATGATAGTACATTACAGATTTTAATTAAGGTCAAAGTTTATTTAGCAGTCCCCTTGTTTTATTTTTTGGATTTTCACTTTTTTTTGAGTCTATTTTCATACCAGTGCCTAACGTTTTTGTAGATTCTCATTTAAGTCCTAGGTGCTCAAAATCAGAGGGAGATAGCGGAAAAGCCGTGCAAGTGGTTCCATGATGAAAATCTCACCATTGAACCGAATGATGCATGCTGAGTTAGAAGACTTACAGTGCATCCCAACTCTCTCCATGCGGTATGCAAAATCGAATTTTTAAACCTATCTACATGTCGGTATGCAAGGCACAAAATCGCCCTAAACATTAGCTGCTATTAGCGTGAAGAACCATAAGTCGCTCATTCATCTTTAGCCCGGAAAAGGTCCGGTCTTGGCTCACCCCTCCTCTGCTCAACACACTTGAGTTTAGGAGATAGCGCTTTACGGGGCTCGCTGTGGCACAAGGGCTAAGAGACTAATGAACGGCTTGTTTAAATTTGACTAGATCCATACAAAGTAGACTATAGGAACATGCATTCTTATTAATGTGTGGACCTAGCTACCGAGTCAAGCAACCTATATCTAGGGGCTCCAAGCACACAAAACAAAGTAAAATAAAGGCGGAAAGCTCAACACTTCGGAAAACAAAGGAAAGAAAGCGATGAAAACTCGAAAAACCGCGATGAGGCCCCCAGGTGAACAATCACCCGGGTACTGGACCTCATTGTGAAGCGTAGAGTCCTGTTAATTATTACATGCCAAAATTGTCTCTCTCTCACCATAAATTACAAAAATGGTCCTAAGTGTTCTAAGCCTAACTAATCACATCCCTTTGTATCCTTGGTGCTCTCTCCAGATGGCCATGAGGTGAAGACCACCCTCCTCTAAGCTCGGTTGCCTTGGCTCCCTAAGAAGCCATCCTCGCGTGGCGGACCCTCGCATCAAAGTCACAAAGAGATTGAATTAGTATGGCTCAATCAATAAAATAAAGCAGGAAAGAATTAATCACAATAAATAAATAAATCAATAAAGCATGGTGATTAATTACATTAGAAATAGCTGCTCACAAAATCAATGATGGATCAATTTTTTTTACACAAGAATGACAAAATAAAATAGGCTATGCTCATTGCTCCCCGGCAACGACGCCATCTGATAACTGACATTTTGCGAGGGTCAAAATATGTTGTCGCTGAGGCGACCGCTCACATAACATCGGTTATACAGCAATTAACCCGCAATAAAAGAATGAATGAATTAAGTCTAAAGAGTATGAATTAATATTTATTTCTCTACCACAAAATGCACAGTGAATACGTATGTAGAGGTCGATCAACAGAGAGCAATACAAAAATGCAGTAGCCTATGGTGTGCATGTACCACAGAGTCATCCTTGTGTGAGTTCAATTTTTAGGGGTTTATATATATATATATTTATATATTTTTATACTTTTTTATTTTTATTTTAATAATATAATTATGTAATAATGTATAATTTATAGAATATAAATATATAAAGATATATACCCATAGAGGGGATGTATAAAGCATATAATACATATATATATATATATTTTATTTTTTTATTTTTTTAATTTTAATTCTCAGATTGTTATACATTAATAAATATATATATATATATATATAATATTTTTTTAATAAGGGAATATATAATGTAGAGAGAGGGGTGATACAATATTTATAAAAATATACAAAAATAGTCAAAAATTTAGAAATAAATTGTTTTTGGTATTTTCATAATTTTCTACTGTTTTTGTGATTTTTGGCCTTTTTTAACAGATTTTTGGTATTTTTAACTACTAAAATAAAGCAAAATAGGGGAGTAAATACTGGATGGGGGTAAAATGGTAATTAAAAATATCAATCAGCTACAAAATTTTTCCCAATAATTTTTAAAGAAAGAGGATAAAATATAGAACCTACAGGAGTTGAGTTTGCAATTTTCAGGGTTTTCTAGAATTTTTTATATTTTTTAGAAGTTTTTGAGTATTTTTGAATTTTTAAGGTTTTTCTTTTGAGATTTTTAATGATTTTTAGATTGACACTTAATTATGATAAAATAGACCATAGCTAATTATTTTTGGAATTTTTCGAGGTGTTTTATTATTTTTTTGGTATTTTATAAGCTAGACAGTAAGTAAAAGGCATGTTTTTGATTTTTAATAAATGCAACAATGCAACAAAACTAAAAACTAAAAATATGGCGTGCAAGAGCAAGCTATCAGGAACTTATATCCATTTTTGCAAAATTTTTCAAGTTAATATGAGGCATGAAATAAATGGACAAAGCATACAAAAATATATGGCCTGGCAGGGGCATTTTTGCAAATAAAAATAAACCCAGGGACTTCACCAAAAATATTACACGTGAACTGCAATTTTAAGGGCTAAAATGAAATGCAAAATCCGCCAGGGGTTTGACTGCAATTTTCACGCGCCTCACATGGGACTGCACGTGAGGCGCGGGAGGACCTAATTGCAATTCGGGAAAATATAGGGGTCCTACTGCAAAATATACAACTTATTTACAACGTGCGAATTTATTTACAGTATTAAACATTAAATACAAAAAGTTCGAGGGGGCTCAGTGTAATTTACCCCCTAAGGCGCGCAAATGGACGACGATGGGCGTGCCACTTATCCACGTGTCGGGCTCTCGAAGCCCGATACCCCTTCGGCGATCTTCGGCCGAGATTGCTTCTGATGTTTGATCGAACGACCGAGGCAGCTGCTACATGGACGACCCTGATTAGATCTGGGGCTGTCTCCTTCATCCGACGGTGGCTGCTGATCACGAAGAACAGGGAAGAACAACTGGCTTCCCTGGCTTCGATATTTGATTCCTCCGCCTCCAGACGCTCTAGGTTGATGGCGATGGGTTCCATACGTCCGGCGAGGTGGTGCGCACTGTCCGAGGTACTCCAGAAGGTCCAGGACCCCCTAGATCGGTTCAACGAGCTCGGAGAAGAAAGGGGGGTCCTGGAACCTCGCAGGGGATCGAATCGAGCCCCAGGGGGCTCCGTTCAGCTTCTAACCTGCACCAAAAGCATGAGGGGCTCGAAGGGGTCTTCCTCGACCAAGGGTTAAGGCTAAAAAGATAGGGAATGACTGGGGGTGGAGAGGTCCGGCGAAGCGGAGGAGTTGGACCTCGATTCGCAAAGCTGGAGGAGCTCTGGTTGTTCTGATGCGTGGGTTAAGTGTGGAACGTGTAGGGAAATGAAGTGAGGTGAAGTGAGGGGTCGGATCGTGCGTAGATCAGGGTAGAGAGGTTCGCCGGAGCTGAACTCCGGCGAACTTCGATCTGGGTCTAATCGAGCATCTACGGTCCTACTGACTACTCTAAAGACTGGATTAAAGATTAAAAACTAAAACTAAGCTACAAAACGAGATAAATAAGCTCTTATACCAGGTGGTCGACCATGGAGCAGGACCTCCGGCGAGCGGCAGCGTTGGGCACTTCCTTCGACTCCTCCGACCGACTGAGACTGCCAAGAGTACCCCCCTGTCACGAGGATCCTCCAAGGGCTGGAATTGAGGGAGGAAAGCGACCGAAGGGAGACCAAAATGGGGGAGGAGGTCGAAGGAGTTATTTATAGACATGGATATGCACCCTTATTGACCGGGGCGCCACGAAGAATCGGCAGGTTAGATGGTCGATCTAGGTTGGTGGCGGTGATGTACAATGATCGGGGATCATTTTGTCAGAAGACGTCGATGGCCAACGATGGACGAGTCGAGCAGGAAAAAAGGGAGAAGACGGGCGGAAAAGACCAACCACGTCATTTCAGCCGCTTGGGGGTCGAGTTGACCAAGCGGTCAACAAAATGCTGGAAGCTGATTGGGCCATGTCAACCCGGATTTGACTTATTATTTTATCCTAATAAATGAGTTTATTTAATTTTACTTATAAAATAAAAAATGTTTATTAAATAATGTAATATTTATTTATGATTTTATTTAATTTTTGAAGTATTTTATTATGGTTTTAATTTAATAATGTATTTATGCGTGTATTTACATGTATTTTGTGCATTTATTTTTATTTTGTTGATTTTATTTTATTATTTTATTGTCTTATTTTAAAATTTATAATTTATTTTTGTGAGTGTAAGGGTATTTTTATTTAATTATTATGAGTTTATTTTCATATTTAAATAAATAGGGATATGTATGTGTAGGTAGACTTATAGGTCTTTTACCTATATATTATATATATTTTATTTATTTAATGTATTTTCTTGGTTTTTATTTTGAATTTGCATTTTTAATAAGTTATATGTATTATTTACAACATTGTAAAAAAATATGAAAGAATTAAAGAATGTTTTCTTCTTTATTTAGATATATACTTAGCATAGGTATTATGCCTATTGTCCTGCATTTACTTATTTTATTTTAGAAGTCCTTTTTAGTTTTATTCTAATTTCAGTATGTATATATATTATATACATTATTTACAAAATTCTAAAAATATAATTTGCTAAAAATAATGGACAATGAATATATTGAATATTTTAATCAGACAGGTTGCACAATGGAGGCCAAAAACCTAACTTTTGCAGATGGACTCCAAAAAATTATGAAACCAATTTTATTAAATAGTTCTTGGAAAGCTATATACAATTAAAGGCGGGTCTGTGAAGTTGAGATTTTGGCTTTTTATTCTGTGTATAAAATGTATACTGAGTATTATTTTTACACAAACTTAATTTTGTATTTTTACTTACATTATTATCTACAACTTTCATGTACAAAATTTCTTTATTTGATGGATGAATAATTATATACAAAATAGGTGTCAAAAATGCATAAATAAATGAATAAATAAATGAGGAATTTATTGTATAATGGCCCTTATCTCCCCCTACTTTATTCCTTGTCGACCAATTCCATGCTGGCCTTGGTCTCGGGGTTAGGGTCATAAAATATCTGCAATATTTTATTCCTTTTTCTTGTCTTCTCTTTATTCTATAATTTTGGCATTAAAAACCTTATTTAATGTATAATTAATACAATGAATAATGAATGCTACTATGCACAAATTGATGTTATTTACCTGCATTTGCTGGGGTTTTTGAGGCCAAAATGATAGAATAAAGGTGATGAAATGGAGATTCATCAGGGTCCAACCCAGAAAAAAAGAAGAAGAAGAGTCAAGCTGTTGGCTCATCTTCTCATGCTTCTACACTGATAGTATCGAAGAAGACCGATGTTTGTCATTACTGCAAGAAACATGGGCACTGGAAGCGTAACTGCCCAGAATACCTGAAAACCGTCAAAAAAGGTAGAGCTCCAGCAGGTATAAAATCTACTTCATCATTGAAACCATTTTTCTTGTAGGATGGGAAGGCACTTGGATCATAGATTCTGGTGATTCTGTTCATGTATGCAATTTATTCCGTCTATTTCAAGAAACTAGGAATCTTGATGAAGGGGATATCGTCATCTACATGGGATATGATGCAACTATTGCAGTAGTGACCGTCGGGTAGCTAAAGACTATCATTATCTAGTGGGAGAGTCCTAGTACTTAAAGAATGTATTTATATTCCACATGTTATAAGGACCTCAATATTTGTATCTAAGTTAGCTAGAAATGGATTTTCATTCTTATTCTGTAATAAATTGTCCTAGGTAATTATGATAAATATATTGTGGATGGTATTCTAACTTTTGGTGGACTCTATGAATTGTGCATTACTGAATGTGTCATGAATGTAACACTCACTAATAAAAATACTAAAAGAACCAGAGAGGATGGAAATCATTCGAATATGATTTGGCATCAAAGACTTGACCATTTATATGTTGATAAGATCATAGATTGATAAATGTTAGGCCCTTAGATTATCTACAGATCCAAACGTTGCCTACCTGTAAACATTGCATTCGATGTAAAATGATCAGAGTGTCCTTTCGTAATAAGGTTACACGATGTGAGAGCATTCTTTACCTAATACATAATGATGTATGTAGTCCCTTAAGTATCACGACCCAAAATGGATATCAATATTATTTAATGTTTATTGCTGATCATTCATGTGAAGTCTTGAACTTGGCCTCTCTCAGACCCTATATCATAAGATCTGTCTCATCAAGAGGAAACCAACGGAAATTGTTTCATATGAATCGATCTTCATTTAGAATTGTTATGATTTTCGAAAGAAAGATAAGTAAGGATGCTTAAGATGTCATTAACCCTTAATGAGTGCCATTAAAAACATTCATATTGGCAGGCCAAACCTAGGTGTATACTTTTATGCGGATATATTGAGTGTATGATATAAATTATTTGCAATGTGTGGTACTCGGCTGCCACTAGGCGGATTGGCTGACTAAAGATGTGGTCATACCATGTGGAGGCACGGGTGGTTGGATAGTTGCTGGGTCACGATATCATGTATTTTAAAGCTGCTAGTTTATGTGATTAAAGGTTAGCCTATGGTTTTAAGCTACCGAGTCCTTGAGGATGGTGGGCTTCTTTATTTGTCCGGCTGAGGCTTGAAATCCTAGATAATAAAAGAAAAGGAATTTGTCAGGATAGCATTGGAGGATTGGTTGAGGTGACGTGCAACGACATAAGCTCATCGAATCAATGCATTCTCCAATCTCGAAGTGTCCAAAGCTTCAGAGTACATGAATGGTGAGGTTTTCCCTGGACTAATCCCTGACGTAGAATAGAAGGAATATGACTTAAATGAGAAGAAATGAAACTTTCTGGTATAATAAGTTTTGCTAAAATATACCACTTGTTTACTTTTCTCTTCTTTGTTATTTAGCACTCGCTAATCTTCATCCTATGATTTATGGAAACCCAACATGTGTCGGTGAGCAATCGCAAGGACTTTAATAATCCAGCCAGCTAACATAATAGCCATCAAGCCAGACACAATAGCTTTACTCTATAAGGTAGTTGGTAATCTTTTTGCGTATTTCCTTTCCATCTAATGTATATGTAAATGGTTATAGTGGGATAATTTATCATGTAAACTTTATTTTGTGAATGGAAAAGTATTAGATACTTATTTTTGGGTATTTTTAATTATAGTTTGTTTCTGAATGTTAGTTGTGATTGTTGAATAAATTATTGATGAGTAACCAGATCCCGATAGGGAGGATACGATCCAGAATTGGGGTCATGACAGTTTGGTATCAGAGCTCGGTTAATCCAATAATTTATCTAATAATTGACAACTATGAGTCATATTTTGAAACTAAGATTGTCTTAAGATCTTTTGATCTTAATAAGTGACTGTAGTACTATTCACAAGTCATTATCCCTTATGTACATCATGCTAAAACGTATATGAACTAACCTTTGGCCTTGATTCATTCCAGGATCATACCAGACCAAGATATGTATAAGCAATTAGCGGCTACAATGACAATGCTCCAAGAGATGGGGCAAAAGCAATAAGCATTGGAGGAGAGGCTCAATGCACAAGCTGAGAGACTTGAGGCATCCAAACCTGTGAATGTTAGAGTTGAGAGTTATGTCCACCTTTCTAAGGAAGAATCGAGTTATCATCCTTTCCACTGAGTATGCTCCTACTCCAACTGAAGGAGAAATGGAGAAGGCCCTTCTTAGACCCCAAAAAAGTATTGGACAATTACTGAAAGGGAAAGATTCCTCGATTCAAAGGCATATAGAAAGCTGCTAAGGTGTAAAGCCTTGAACTTGACATTTCTCGGATTCTATATAATTAGATCCGGCTCGTCAAGAGGAAACCAATAGAATTCGTTTTGTATGAATCAGACTTCGTTTCGATTTGTTATGATTTTCAGAAGAAAGAGAAGTAAGGAGGCTTAAGATGTCATTAAACCTTAGTGACCGTCATTAAGACTGATTAATCATGATTAAGGAAACTAATAACAGATTGAAAACCACTAATGACCATTAACGACCACTAATCAATAGTTATCAAAAGATAAGCCTAAGCCGTGAAAGTTAAATTGTGATTAGTGAATGTTCTAACTTAAGCCCTAAGTTTAGGATAAGTTTTGGCCAAAACCATGGGCCGCTAACCGCAGTTAAGGTCTAAACCATGGTTTTCTAACCATGGTTAGTGGTTTTCTGGATCCTTAAATACCCCTTCTACCCATTCATTCTCTACGACTTCCACTACCACCACCACCCCAAGGACTAGGACCGAGAGGATGAGAGGAGGAGTAGGAGGCAAGGAAGGAGCGCTAGCGAAGCACTGCCGGGAGAATGAGGAGGAGGAAGGTACGATCCTCTCTTAGTTGCTTCATAAGCTAGGTTTTCAATTCATGTTCAGTTCCCTTTCTATTTTCCTTTCGGTGATTTTATAAGGGGAAACTCTACCAAAATTTTCCTAGAAATATCACCCCGTATAAGAGGAAATTCTGCCAAACTTTTCCTAGAAATATCACCCTGTATAAAGGAAAACTCTGCCGGAATTTTCTTAGAAATATCATCCCGTATAAGGGAAAACTTTGCCGAAATTTTCCTAGGAATATCACCCCGTATAAGGGGAAGCTCTGCTGAAATTTCAAGAGAAAATATGTTCTTCGTTTTCTTCATGTTCTTTGTGTGTTCTTCACGTTCTTCGTGTTCTTCGTTCGTTCTTCGTGTTCTTGGCACATTCTTAGATTTTTTGATACGAAAATGAAATTCGATCATTTCGAGAGCTATAAATCATCCTTTTGAAAGAGAATCACGCTAAAGCACTACATACGAGGGAGAGATCTCGATTAGGTAACGAAATCCATTCCTTTTGCTGTTGGGTTTTCATATGAGATTATTGAAATTCATGATTTTATGTTCTCCGCTATAAAAGAACCCTAATTTGGCTATTTTTTGAGAAAGTATGAAAAGTTGCTTTGTGATTCCCACTAAAATAAGGTTTAGGCATCGAATGGATGTAGTTGTTTGGAAAGTTAGGGTTTGGAAGCTAAAAATAGCATAAATTGAGTATATAAATGTATAATATATGTGTAAGTCCACATTCAGTATTTATGGTTACGCTAATCTAAGGCTTAACAGAGGAATTACATCATGGGAATTGATGTGTTTTGAGTTGGATCCTGAAAAGGATCGTGTGTCATGTTAAGGATGACTGGGAGTAGAACTACATGCCGGGCAAGCAACCTGTAGGTTTGTCGGAAGGAATCCGTATTAGTGTTTCCCTACCTAGGTGGTACACGGTTGCCCTGTTATGATAAGTGCGCATGAAATGAATGATTTGCAGCACGTGGTACCGGGAGCCAATATCTTCGGGTTGAACGACGGAAGATGTGGTTGTGCCATGTGGAGGCACAGGTGGTTGGATAGCGGCCGGGTCACGATGACATGTATTTAAAGTCGCTATCTTATATAATTAAATGTTAGCCTAAGGTTTTAAGAAACTGAGTCCTCGAGGACGGTGTGCTCCTTTGTTTGCCAGGCTAAGGGTTGAGACCCTGATTAATAAAAGGAAAGGAAATTGTCAGGGTAGTATTGGAGGATTGGTTGAGGCGACGTGCGGCAGCATAAGCTTACCAGATCAAAGCAATATCCAATCCCGAAGTGTCCATAGCTTCGGAGTCCATATAGTGGTGAGGTAATTCCCTGGACTAATCCCCGACGTGGAATAGAAAGGAATATGACTTAAATTAATGAGAAGGAATGAAATTTTTTGTGATAACAAGTTTTGAAAAATTACACAATTTGTTTGCTTTTCTCTTCTTCGTTACTTAGCATTCGCTAATTGTTATCCTATGATTTATGGAAAACCCAACAGGTGTCGGTGAGCCACCGCAAAGACATTAATAATCCAACCAACTAACATAGTCATCCGGCCAGCCACAGTATCTTTATTCTGTAAGGTAGTTAGTAATCTTTTTGTGTGTTTCCTTCCAGTTGATGTACATGTAAATGATTATATTGGGATAATGTATCATGTGAACTTTATTTTGTGAATGGAAAAGTGTTAAAATATTTCTTTCTGAGTATTTTTAATTGTATTCCGTTTCTGAATGTTAGCTGTGATTGTTGAATAAATTATTGCTGAGTAACCAGATCCGGATATGGGAGGATCCGATGGTCCGGGAATTGGGGTCGTGACAGATTGGTATCAGAGCCCGGTTACTCCAGTAATTTATTTAGTAATTGACAACTATGAGCGGTATTCAGAACCTAAGGTTGTATTAAAATCCTTTGATCTTAATAATTGACTACAACACCATTCACAAGTCATTGCCCCTTATGTACATCATGCTAAAACGTATAGGACCTAACCTTCAGCCTTGACTCATCCCAGGATCATGGAAAACCAAGACATGTCTAGGCAATTAACGGTTATGATGACAATGCTGCAAGAAATGGAGCAAAAGCAGCAAGCATTAGAGGAAAGGCTCAATGCACAAGCTGAGAGACCATAGGCATCCATACCTGTGGATGCTAGGATTGAAGGTTCTGTCCATCTTTCTGAGGAAGAATCTAATTACCATCCTTCAACTGAGTCTGCTCCTACCCCAGCTGAAGGAGCAATGGAGAAGGCCCTTCTTAGACACCAAACATTACTAGACAATTACCAAAAGGGAAAGATTCCTCGATTTAGAGGCATAGAGATACCTACTGAGGCAGAACTATGGCTTGATGACATCAGCAGGATGTTGAGAATAATACACGCACCAGCAAACACTTGGGTGCACTTCACTGATTACTCCTTAACAGACTATGCAAGATGATGGTGGAGAGCCATTTCCAAGAAATCAATAGATCATGTTCCATGGGATGTTTTTAAAGAGAGGTTCCGAGTTTACTTCTGTCCCTTCCATTGGGAAGAATTGAAGAGGAGAGAGTTGGCTTCTTTGACCCAAGGATCCAAGAATGTACGAGATTATCATATTCACTTTACGGAGCTGCTACGTTACTCCCCTGCTCTAGAAGCTTCACCACAAGAGTGTCTTACCAAATTTGTTAGCAGTCTTCAGGGAGATTTAAGAGAGGAAGCTTGCAGGTTTTAGATCCACCACTGTAGATGAAGCCATGGACATCGCCTCTCGTATTGAGATGGAGAGGGATGAAAACCGCTAAAGAAGAAGTTTCCACTTTACTGATGGACCATCCAAACGTAAGGTGAATTATAACTGAAGAGACAATCGTCATCATCCAGTTGGGTCTAATATAAGCTCTCCACAGACTTTGGGCCAAGAACTATCTGGAAGAAGGGGTTTCTCTAGACCCCCACTATATCCTCGCGACTCAACAACAGGAGCTAGTACCTTTGTGGTTGGGTTTTCAGCTCAAACAGGAACACGTGTGTATTATTACTATCATCAGGAAGGCCACATCAAGAAAGATTGTCTGAAGTTGAGGGGGTCGGGGTTTAAACCAACCCCAATTAACAGTATAACAACCACCTTGAGTAATGGAGCAATACGCGGAGGAAGACAGGGTAGAGGTCTCGACTCACAAGGAGCATCTCCTACACAACAACCATCATAAAGTGTTGCGGTTTCTAATTTGCATATTTCTAATGGCCAGCTCAATGCAATCACTGAAGAACAAGCCTACAATTCAGGCACAGTCTTACGAGGTACCGTTACTATTCATGGCTTTTCAGTACATGCCTTGTTTGATTCGGGTGCTTCACATTCATTTATTGCTCGACGTATAGCACCCACTTTGGGTAAGGTACCAATAGAAGTACAACAGTCTTATCTGATCAAGGGACCATGAGGACAAGTATTTATAATCCGAGAAATACTGGATGATTGTGTAGTACTGATAGCAGGACATCAGTTATCTTTTTCCCTGTTACTTATTGAAATGGATGACTTTGATCTCATCCTGGGGATAGATTGGCTAGAAAGGCACCATGCATGCCTTGATTGTTTTCAGGAGACAGTAACTTTTCACATTCCTAACTCGATAGAGTTCCAGTTTATTGGAAAGACATCTAGTGATGATGTCAAATACATCTCTACTCTAAAGGCTCAACAACTGTTAGAACAAGGGTGTCAAGGCTATTTAGCTTATGTATCCACTACATCCGGGTCAAATAGAATGATAGAAGATGTGCCTATAGTGTGCGAGTTTCCTGATGTATTTCCAGAAGAATTACCTGGATTACCACCTGAGAGAGAGATTGAATTTGAAATCTCTCTCACACCTAATACCTTGCCTATCTCTATTCCTCCATATAGGATGGTACCGACTGAGTTACGTGAGTTAAAGGTATAGTTACAAGAACTGTCAGACAAAGGCTTCATTCGTCCTAGTACTTCACCATGGGATGCACCTATTTTGTTTGTAAGGAAGAAGGATGGGTCGATGCGGTTGTGCATTGACTATAGATAACTAAACAAGAGGACAATAAAGAATAGGTATCCTATACCAAGAATTGATTATCTCTTTGACCAGTTACAGGGTTCGACTGTGTATTCTAAGATTGATTTAAGATCTGGATATCATCAATTGAAAATTAAAGATACAGATATTCCCAAGACAGCTTTTTGAACTAGATATTGGCATTATGAATTTTCAGTTATGCCTTTTGGACTGATAAATGCCCCAACAACCTTCATGGATCTCATGAATCGAGTATTCAGGGAGTTCCTAGACAACTTTGTAGTAGTCTTCATTGATGATGTGCTTATTTACTCCAAGGATAAGTACCAACATGAACACCATCTCAGGCAGGCACTCGAAACACTAAGGAAGAACAAAGCAAATGTGACTTCTATTTGACTGAAGTATCCTTCTTATGTTATTTCAGAGGCAGGTATATCAGTTGATCCTGCAAAGGTTAGTGCGGTGATAAGTTGGGAATGCCAGAAGACTGTCACCGAAATACGATCTTTTCTGGGTTTAGCTGGGTATTATAGAAGATTTGTGAAGGACTTTTCACGAATAGCATTGCCAATGACTAGGCTGACACAGAAGGAAGTCCCATTCATATGGTCTGATGCATGTGAAACTAGTTTCCAAACACTGAAAGAATGCCTAACATCTGCACCCATCCTTACTCTACCCTTTGGGAATGAAGGGTTTACAGTGTACACTGATGCATCTAAAGAAGGACTTGGAGCAGTTCTTATGCAACATGATAAGGTAGTTGCTTATGCATCACGACAGCTCAGAACACATGAGAAGAACTACCCAACACATGACCTTGAATTAGCTGTCGTAGTTTTCGCTTTAAAGATATGGAGACACTACCTCTATGGTATTACTTTTGAAATCTTCCCTGATCATAAAAGTTTGAAATATTTGTTTGATCAGAAGGAGCTCAATATAGACAGATACGATGGCTAGAGCTGTTGAAAAACTATGATTGCACCATCTCCTACCACCCCGGTAAGGGGAACATCGTAGTAGATGCCCTTAGTAGAAGAACTTATTCACATGGGTTGGTGAGTGCTATCCACTTCTGGGGTGTACTATCAGCATTAAATGAATGGAAATCATTTGATAGTAGTGCTGATAGTATAACTATTCCTCACAAATACAAACTAGAGATCTGGGATAGAATAAAGAAAGGACAAGAGGATGATCCAATCCTTAAAGACTTGAGACAACAACTTGAGCAGAATAAGATAGAGGGATTCCATATACAAGCATGGATATTGTATAACCATCATAGAGGTTGTGTGCCAAATACACCTGAATTGAGGAAAGATATCTTATGCCAAGCGCACTGCTCAAGATTATCTATTCATCCAGGAATTACGAAGATGTATAAGGATCTTCGTTCAAACTTTTGGTGGTCAGGAATGAAGAAGGATGTTGCTAAGTTCGTGAATTCATGTTTTACCTGCCAACAGGAAAAGGCTTCACACCAAAAGCCACCATGATTATTGCAACCCCTCCCTATACCTGAATGGAAATGGGAAAGCATTTCCATGGACTTCGTTATTGGCTTACCTCAAACGACTGGTGGGAAAGGTAGTATATGGGTAATAATAGATCGTCTGACCAAGGTATCACACTTCATTCCAATAAGCTTATCTTTCATTCCAGACCAGCTTGCTGAGTTATATATTACACATGTGATCCGTTTCCATGGCATTCCAAAGGAAGTGGTTTCAGATTGAGATTCACGATTCACCTCACATTACTGGGAGAACTTCATGAAAGCCTTAGATACACAACTATGCTTGAGCACAACATATCATCCACAAACAGACGGTCGGTCAGAACGTACGATTCAGACACTAGAGGATATGCTACGAGCGTGTGCCTTCGAATGGAAGGGATAATGGATTAAATATTTGCCTCTTGCAGAATTCACCTACAACAATAGTTACCATGCAAGTATTGGCATGACACCATTTGAAGAACTATATGGACGTAGGTGTACCACTCCTTTGTGTTGACAAGAGGTTGGGATAAAGAACCTTTACAATTCAGATAGACTCCAGGATACACGTGAAACTGTAGAGCTTGCTCGAAAAAGACTAATAACTGCCCAGAGTCGCCAGAAAAGTATAGTGATACCGGGCGAAGAGACCTTGAGTTTGAAGTAGGAGACTTTGTATTCCTCAAAGTATCGCCTATGAAGGGAGTTGAAAGGTTTGGCTTGCATAGAAAGTTGGCACCCAGGTTCGTGGGTCCCTTTGAAATCATTCAGCAGATTGGAAAAGTGGCATATAGACTTGCGCTTCCTCCACATCTTTTGGCAATACATGATGCTTTTCATGTATCAAATCTGAGAAAGTACATTAGGGATTCAGAGCATAAGATAAGTTATGATGATTTACATGTTGAGCCAGACTTGACATATCAAAAAATACCCGTGGAAATACTAGATAGAGATATCAAGAAGTTGAGGAACAAAGAGGTACCTCTAGTTAAAGTCTTGTGGCGCAACCAAGAGTTTGAAGAAGCCACATGGGAACCTGAGGCGGAAATGAGAGAGGAATACTCCTATTTGTTTGAGTGATAACACTATGTGTTGTGTATCTTCTTTATAAATGAAATGACGTTCATTCTCTTTAAGGCTGTTATGGTTTCAATCCTCTTTAAGGTTGTTATGCCATCGTTATAAGTCTCGAGGACGAGACTTCCTTTAAGGTTGTTATAATTATAAAACCTTGAACCTAGCATTTCTCAGATTCTATATAATAAGATCCGGCTCGTCAAGAGGAAACTACCGGAATTCGTTTTGTGTGAATCAAACTTCGTTTCGATTTGTTATGATTTTCGGAAGAAAGAGAAGTAAGGAGGCTTAGGATGTCATTAAACCTTAGTGACCATCATTAAGATCGATTAATCATGATTAATGAAACTAATGACGGATTGAAAACCACTAATGACCATTAACGAACACTAATCAATAGTTAGCGAAAGATAAGCCTAAGCCGCGAAAGTTAAATCGTGATTAGTAAAAGTTAACCACGATTAGCGTTAATTAAGCGTCATTAGTGAATCTAGAATCCTCTGGAATGTTCTAACTTAAGCCCTAAGTTTAGGATAAGTTTTGGACCAAACCACGGGCCGCTAACCGCTGTTAAGGTCTAAACCATGGTTTTCTAACCATGGTTAGTGGTTTTCTGGAGCTTATAAATACCCCTCCTACCCATTCATTCTCTATGACTTCCACTACCACCACCACCCCAAGGGCTAGGGTCGGGAGGACGGGAGGAGGAGTAGGAGGGGAGGAAGGAGCGCTAGCGAAGCGCTGCCGGGAGAACGAGGAGGAGGAAGGTACGATCCTCTCTTAGTTGCTTTGTAAGCTAGGTTTTCGATTCATGTTTAGTTCCCTTTCTATTTTCCTTTCGATGATTTTATAAGGGGAAACTCTGCCGAAATTTTCCTAGAAATATCAACCCGTATAAGGGGAAACTTTGCCAAAATTTTCCTAGAAATATCACCACGTATAAAGGGAAATTCTGCCGAAATTTTCTTAGAAATATCACCCCGTATAAGGGGAAACACTGCCGAAATTTTCCTAGAAATATCATCCTGTATAAGGGGAAGCTCTACTGAAATTTCAAGAGAAAATATATTCTTCGCGTTCTTCATGTTCTTCGTGTTCTTTGTGTTCTTCGTTCGTTCTTCACATTCTTGGCACGCTCTTAGCGTTTTTGATACGAAAATGAAATTCGATCGTTTCAGGAGCTATAAATCATCCTTTTGAAAGAGAATCACGATAAAGCACTACATACAAGGGAGAGAGCTCGATTAGGTAACGAAATCCTTCCTTTTGCTGTTGGGTTTTCATATGAGTTTATTGAAATTCCTGATTTTATGTTCTCCGCTATAAAAGAACCCTAATTTGGATATTTTTTGAGAAAATATGAAAAGTTGCTTTATGATTCCCACTAAAATAAGGTTTAAACATCAAATGGATGCAGTGGTTTGAAAAGTTAGGGTTTGGAAGTTAAAAAGAGCATAAATTGAGTATATAAATATATGAATTAATATATGCGTAAGTCTATACTCAGTATTTATGGTTACACTAATCTAAGACTTCATGGAGGAATTACATCATGGGAATTGATGTGATTTGAGTTGGATCTTGAAAAGGATCGTGTGTCACGCTAAGGATGACTGGGAGTAGAACTACATGTCAGTCATGCAACCTGTAGGTTTGTCGAAAAGAACACGTATCGGTGTTTCCCTACCTAGGTGGTACACAGTTGCCTTGTTATGATAAGTGCACACGAAATGAATGATTTACAACACGTGGTACCGGGAGACAATATCTTTGGGTTGAACGACGGAAGATCTGGTCATGCCATGTGGAGGCAAGGGTGGTTGGATAGCGACTGGATCACGATAACATGTATTTAAAGCTGCCAGCTTATATGATTAAATGTTAGCCTGAGGTTTTAAGCAACCGAGTCCTCGAGGACGGTGTGCTCCTTTGTTTGCCAGGCTGAGGGTTGAGACCCTGATTAATAAAAGAAAAGGAATTTGTCAGGGTAGTATTGGAGGATTGATTGAGGCAACGTGCGACGGCATAAGCTTACCAGATCAATGCAATCTCCAATCCTGAAGTGTCCACAGCTTCGGAGTCCATATAGTGGTGAGGTAATTCCCTGGACTAATCCCTGATGTGGAATAGAAAGGAATATGACTTAAATTAATGAGGAGGAATGGAATTTTTTGTGAGATAAAGTTTTGAAAAATTATACAAGTTGTTTGCTTTTCTCTTCTTCGTTACTTAGCATTCGCTAATTGTCATCCTATGATTTATAGAAAACCCAACATGTGTCGGTGAGCCATCGCAAAGACAATAATAGTCCAAACTAACATAGTCATTTGGCCAACCACAATATCTTTATTCTGTAAGGTAGTTAGTAATCTTTTTGTGTGTTTCCTTCCAGCTGGTGTACATGTAAATGATTATAGTGGGATAATGTATCATGTGAACTTTATTTTGTGAATGAAAAAGTGTTAAAATACTTTCTTCTAAGTATTTTTGATTCCGTTTCTGAATGTTAGTTGTGATTGTTGAATAAATTATTGCTGAGAAACCAGATCCGTATATGGGAGGATCCGACGGCCCGGGAATTAGGGTCGTGACATGAGGGCAGAACTATAGCTTGATGATGTTTGCAAGATGTTGAGAATAAGACATGTTCCAGCGGACACTTGAGTGCACTTTGCTGATTACTCCCTAGCAGACTATGCGAGACGATGGTGGAGAGCAATTTCTAAAAAAATAATAGATATTATTCCATGGGATATCTTTGATGAGAGGTTCCAAGCTCACTTTTGTCCCTCCCATTGGGAAGAACTGGAGGAGGGAGTTGGCTTCTCGGACCCAGGGTTTCAAAAATGTACAAGATTATCATATTTATTTTACCTATCTACTATGCTATTCCCCAACTCTAGAAGCTTCACCACAGGAGTGTCTTACCAAATTTGTTAGGGGGCCTCGGGAAAATCTTAGAGAGAAGCTTGCAGGTTTTAGAGACACCACTATAGATGAAGCCATTGACATCACCTCTCGTATTGAGATGGAGAGGTATGAAAATCGCCAAAGAAGAAGCATTCACTTTACTGGTAGGCCATCCAAACGCAAGGAAAATTATAACCGTAAAGACTGTTTCTATCATCCAGCTGGTTCCAATATAAGCTCGCCACAGACCTTGGGCCAGGAATTATCAGGAAGAGGGGTTTCTCTAAACCTCCACTATACCCTCGCGAACCGACAGTAGGAGATAGTACCTCTGTGGTTGGGCCTTCATCTCAGACATGAACACGTGCATATTATTACTGTCATCGGGAAGGCCGCATCTAGAAAAACTGTCCAAAGTTGAGAGGTTCGGGTTTAAATCAACCCCAATTAACAGTGTAACTTCCATCCCGAGCAATGGAGCAATACACAAAGGAAGACATGGCAGAGGTCAGGGCTCATAAGGACCGTCTCCTATGCAGCAACCACCACAAAGTGTTGCAGGTTCTAGCACCTATTCCTAATGGCCACCTCAATGCAATCACTGAAGAACAAGCCTACAATTCATACATGGTCGTACGAGGTACCTTTACTATTCATGGCTTTTTAACACATGCATTATTTGATTCTTGTGCTGCACATTCATTTATTGCTCGATGGTTAGTACCCAATTTGGGTAAGATATCAGTAGAAGTACAATAGTCCTATCCGATCAAGGTACCATGAGGACAAGTATTTATAATGCAACAAATCATGGATAATTGTGTAGTATTGATAGCATGACATCATGACTATTTCTGGAAGATAGTAACTTTTCACATTCGTAACTCGATAGAATTCCAATTTATTGGCAAGACATCTAGTGACAATGTCCATCTCTACTTTGAAGGCGCAACAATTGTTAGAGCGAGGGTGCCAAGGCTATTTAGCTTATGTATCCACTATATTAGGGCCAAATAGAATGATAGAAGATGTACCTATAGTGTGGGAGTATCCTGATGTATTTCCATATGAACTACCCGAATTACCACCTGAGCGAGAGATTGAATTTGAAATCTCTCTTACACTTGATACTCAGCCTATCTCTATCCCTCCATATAGGATGGCCCAACCGAGTTACAGAAGTTAAAGGTATGGTTACAAGAACTGTTAGACAAAGGCTTCATCCGTCCTAGTACTTCACTATGGGGTGTGCATGTTTTGTTTGTAAAGAAGAAGGATGGGTCAATGCGGTTGTGCATTGACTATAGACAACTAAACACAAGGACAATAAAGAACAAGTCTCCTCTGCCAAGAATAGATGATCTCTTTGACCACTTGCAAAGTTTAACCATGTATTCCAAGATTGACTTAAGATCTGGATACCATCAATTGAAAATTAAAGATGCGGATATCCCTAAGACATCCTTTCAAACTAGATACGGACATTATGAATTCTTAGTTATGCCTTTTGGACTGATAAATGCCCCATCAACTTTCATGGATCTCATGAATAGAGTATTCAGGTAGTTCTTAGATCACTTTGTAGTAGTCTTTATTGATGACATGCTTGTTTACTCTAAGGATAAGTACCAGCATGAACACCATCTTCGACAGGCACTTGAAACACTAAAGAAGACCAAATTGTATGCTAAAATATAGCAAATGTGATTTCTGGCTATCTGAAGCATCCTTCTTAGGACATGTTATTTCTAGAGAAGGTATATCAGTTGATCTTGCAAAGGTTAGTGAGGTGATGAGTTGGGATGCAGACTATCACAGAAATACGATCTTTTCTAGATATAACTGGGTGTTATAGATGTGAAGGAATTTTCATGAATAACACTACCAATGACTAGGATGACTCAAAAGGATGTCCCACTCGTATGGTCTGATGCATGCAAAACTAGTTTTCAGACACTGAAAGAATGCCTAACATCTGCACCTATCCTTACTCTACCCTATGGGACTGAAGGGTTTACAATATATACTGATGCATCTGAAGGACTTGGGATAGTTCTTATGCAACGTGGCAATGTAGCCTATGCATCACGACAACTCAAGACACATGAGAGGAACTACCCGACACATGACCTTAAACTAGCTGTCATAGTCTTTGCTTTAAAGATATGGAGATACTACCTCAATCATATTACTTTTGATATATTCACGATCATAAAAGCTTGAAATACATGTTTGATCAAAAAGAGCTCAATATGAGATAGAGACGGTGGCTAGAGCTATTGAAGGACTATGATTGCACCATCTCCTACCACCATGGTAAAGGGAACGTCACAACAGATGCCCGTAGCAGAAGAATTTTGTTCACTTGAGTTGGGGAGTGCTATCCACTTTTGGGGTTTAATATCAACATCGAGTGAATGGAAACTATTTTATAGTAGTGCCGATACTATAATTATTCCTCGTCGATACAAACCATAGATTTGGGATAGAATAAAGAAAGGATAGGAGGATGATCCGGTCCTTAAAGACTTGAGACAACAACTTGAGAAGAATGAGATAAAGGGATTCCAGATATAAGATGAGTTACTATATAACCATCACAGAGTTTGTGTACCAAACACACCCGAATTGGGGAAAGTCATCTTACGTGAAGCGCAATGCTCTGTATTGTCTATTCATCCAGAAATTAAGAAGATGAATAAGGATCTTCGTTCAGACTTTTGGTGGCCGGGAATGAAGAAAGATGTTGTTGAGTTTGTGAATTCATGTTTTGCCAATAGGTAAAGGCTTCACAAAAAAGCCACCTGGATTGTTGCAACCTCTCCCTATCCCTGAATGGAAATCGGAAAGCATTTCCACGGACTTCATTACTGGCTTACCTTAGACGACTGGTGGTAAAGATAATATATGTGTTATAATAGATCGTCTGATCAAGGTAGCACACTTTATTCCAATAAGCTTATCTTCCACTCAAGACCAGCTTGTTGAGTTATATATTATACATGTAACCCGTCTCCATGGTATCCCACAGGAGGTCCGATCAAGATTCACGATTCACCTCACACTACTGGGAGAACTTCATGAAAGCCTTAGCACACGACTATGCTTGAGCACAACATATCATCCGCAAACAGATGGTCAATCAAAACGAACTATTCATACTTTAGAGGATATGTTACGAGCATGTGCCTTAGAACGGAAGGGATCATGGCATAAACATTTACCTCTTATAGAATTCACCTACAACAATAGTTACCATGCAAGTATCAGCATGACACCATTTGAAGCAGTATATGGACATAGATGTACTACTCTATGTTGGCTAGAGGTTGGAATAAAGAACCTGTATGATTCGGATAGACTTCACGAGACACGAGAAGCTACAGAGCTTGCTTGAAAAAGACTAATAACTGCTCAGAGTCTCCATAAAAGCTATAGTGATACCAGATAAAAAGATCTTGAGTTTGAGGTAGGTGACTTTGTATTCCTCAAAGTATCACCTATAAAGGGAGTTCAAAGGTTTAGCGTACGTGGGAACTTGGCACCTAGATTCGTAGGTGATGAATATCCATTTCATCATCTTTATTCTATCATTTTGGCCTTAAAAACCCTAGCAAATGTGTGTAAATAACGCTAATTCTTGCATTTTAGCATTCATGCCTTTGTGTACAAAATGTGTATAAAATACTATTTTTAACGCTATAGTTATAGAATAAAGAAAATAAAAGAAAAAAAATAAAATATTGCAAATATTTTATGACCGAAACCCCGAGACCTAGACATCTCGATGACTAGGTCGACAAGGAATAAAGTAGGGGGAGATAAGGGCCAAAAACCAATAAAATTCCCTTTTTATTTTATTCATTTCCTTCATTTTTGGGACGCATTTTTAGTTCCACTTTTCATACTTCAAATGAAGAAACTTTGTACATGAAAGTTGTAGATAATTAAATATAGAAAAATACAAAATTGATTTCACACAAAAATAATTACAGATAAAAAGTTATGATCTAAATAAGATTCCAAAATTCCAACTTCCCAGACCTATATCTCTCAAATAAAAACTTGAAATGTATCAAAATCAGTTTAATTGTATATAACTTTTAATAAGCTATTCAATGAAGGTGGTTTCATATTTTTCTGAGTTACGATGTGAAAGTTAGGTTTTGGACCCCTATTGTATACTTGTACCGATTAAAATAATCATTTTATTTATTATTCATTATTTTTATAATTTCATATTTTTATAATTTTGTAAATATTTTTTATAATATATATAATATATATATGTATAATAAAACTGGAATAAAAACTAAATAAAACATAAAAATAAAATACTTGTATAAATTACATAGATGAAATACCTATATCTATACCTATAAAAAAATATACTTCTGTTTATTTAATTATATAAAATACATTAGACAAATAAAATAAAAATATATTTAAGTGTATAAAAAGAAGTTATAAATATTTAGAATAATAAACCAAAACAATAAAATTAAATATACAAAATAAAAAAATAAAACATTAAATAAATAAATAAATATAAATATACCTGTATAGCCCCTAAAAGGGAACTTGTAATTTTAAACCTCTAAAAAATTAAAAAATCATAATAAAATAATGTAGAAAATAATAAATATTTTTCATTTGATGACCTAAAATTAATAAAATCATTTATTATTTTAAAATGAATTTTGAAATATTTTTTCCAGGCTTTTTCCTGGTTGGTCCACGTGGACCAACCATGAGGGTCGGAGAGACCCACTGCCTGCGACTCGTCAGACCTCTTTTCTACCCCTTTTTCTCGATTTTTTCAAGGACTGACCTTTCACCAAATCATGTTGACTCCTTGATGACTTTTGTTCACCATTCTTCGAGGATACACGCTCTAGGCTTTTCTTGGGGAGTGGAGCTTCGATACGCAAGATCCACTCCGATCTTTGAGCCCCGTCAACCCTTGTTCAAAAACCTCCCATCTCTTCCATCTCAGATTTGAACCTCCTTTGACCGTGTTTTGGCCCTCTTCTTGCAAGCTCCGGATAGAAGCCTCTGATAGGGGATTCTCCAGCTTCTTGGCGAACGGGTTGAGCACGTCTGAGGTCGGCTTCCCCCACCTTCGGCGGACCACCGTGGTCGAAGTAATCTTCCTGGCTCGCCGGTGAGGAACCACTTTTTTCTTGCATTTTTCTAGGTTACCTTAGTCGCTAGGTTTAATTTCCACTGTTGTTTCATGTGTTAATCGCGATAATTACCCGCCGCATCTTCCTTCGAAGCTCGTTGGAATTGTGCTCCGACGACTTCTTCTACTGTGTATTTCTTGTCCTCGACGCTCCCTTTCTCTCTCATCTGCTACCTCTCTAATTCCTCGCTGCGTTCCACCCAACGCTGCCCCAGATCGACGCCCTATCTAGTCGTTTGGTCCTCAAGTCCTTTACGCCGTCGGAGGACCACCGCCCAGCACCTCCAACACCCCATTCGTCCTCCTGACCGCCGAGACAGTTTGCCCTCGACGTTGTGTTTCTTCCCGTGCAGGTATCCGAAGCCAAAGCGACTTGGAGGTAATTTTGGGTCGGCTAGAAGTACCTGGAGTCTACCATGCTCCTCCGACCTCTTGACGACACTCCGGCCATCCCCAGATCTTTTGCGCCCTCCAGTTCATAGGAGATATCACCATGAAGCATTTGAGTCGCCAAGAAGCAAGGAGGAAGGTAGGAGGAAGGAGTTACGCTCGATCGAAGCTTGGAAGAACAAGGATTCTTCCCTGTTCTTCCAGGTACCCTAATCGTCGTCCGATCTCCTCCTTTTCCCAGCCAGTACAACAACTGTCAGATCCAGTGCTTCTATGCCGTTCGATCTCTTACCTGGATCTAATCTGGCCCGTCGAAGCGAAGCGACATCGCGTGATAGCAGCTCGACACATGTCCAAGTGAAATCCATCCACCGTTGGATCGCGCAGGCGTGGGTAAATTGCACTCGAGCCCCTGCCATTTTTGTATCCTTGGTCATTTTAAATTTTTTGTAAAACTTGCAAAACCCCCCTGCAGTTCAGGAATTTGCCATTGGGTCCGCGCCACGTCAGGTCACCTTCCTCATGCACGTAAGTCTGGTCTTTTTGTAGCAGACCCCCTGTAAGTTTGCATATTTAATTTTAGTCCTCAAACATTTTACGCCGTTATAATATTTCTAGATAATTTGCATTCCGGTCTTTGTATTTTTGGAAATTATGATTAGATCCCTGTCAATCACGTGTTCTGGCATGAGGTCTTTGGTGATTTTGTAGAGATACCCCTGGGTTTTGGTTATTTGTAATTGGTACGTAATTATTTTATAATTAGTTATATATTTTGGGAAAATTTCACGTTGGCCCTCGAACTTTTGAATATTCGCAAAAATACCCCATGCTAGTGTGTATTTTCTCTTAATTTCTTGTAATTATTTCATGCATCTATAAAATCCAAAAAAATAGCCAAAAAATAACCTAGCTTCTTGTTGCATTGCACTTCCATGCTATATTTTTATTTCACATGTTTGCAGTATTTTAATATTTTTAAAAATCAAAAACATGCATTTTCATCCCTATTTGCATTAGAAAATACATAAAAATTATAAAAACTTCTTGAAAAATTCCCAAAAAATATAGTTTGTGTGTTTTTGCATCTTTAACCTTAAATCACTAAAACAATATAAAAGAAAAATCAAAAAAATAGAAAAACACTAAAAATCTCTATAAATATATATAAAATCCTTAAAAAAACCACAAAATTTAGTTTCTGTCCCGAAGTTTCTATATTTTATTAACTTTATGGAGACTTTTGATTACTATTTGATACTTTTTATCTCCAATTTAATCTCTGATATTTATTTTATTCGCTATTTTGAGTATTTGTGATTTTAAAAATACCAAAAAAATTAGAAAAAATATAGAGAAATCACAAAAACATTATAAAAGTATAAAAAGCACAAAAATATTTTATTTCCTTAATTTTGCTTATTTCTACCTATTTTTATAAATACATTATCTCTCTTTCCCTTATTGTATATACATATATATATATATATATCTTATTTTATAGAAAAAGAAAATATAAAGATATAAAGTATAATAAGAAAAATACAAAATCAGAAAATTAAAAATTAAATATAAAAATATAAAATTAAAAAAATAAAATAAAAAAATAAAATAAAAACCCACAAAAAGTTTCAACTTGGCTTAGTTTATGAAAGGATATTGGGTGCGTGATTTTTTATCTTGCTTGCTCTACGCCTTTGCTTCATGTGATCGACCCCTACTTGCTTGCCATTATACAATTTTAGTAGGGTATAATAAATTTTAACTCTTGCTCTTAATTGCTCAATTATTTGTGTGGGTTAATTATTGATCAATGAAAGGATTCGAGTAGTCGCCTCAGGGACAGTGAGCCTAAATTGTCAGGCCATTACTTAGCGACTCCCATCTTTCCGTTTTTCAAATGGCGCCGTTGCCGGGGAGCATCGGCTTGTAGAGTAGACTTTTATCCCTTCACTTGCTTAGCCATTTTGATTATCTCTCTTTATTTGATCGTTAATTTTGAACTATCTGACATCTCTTTCTTGTCTTCTTGCGAGGGACCACGGACCAAGGAGGATCTCCTAAGTGATTCTACGCAGCCTTGGGAAGCGGAGTCGACTATTCTACACTACCCGGTAGGAGAGAGCAGGAGGTTCCTGAGTGAGAGGGAGGATAGTTTAGGTTTTTATTGTTGGTGAGAGAGAGAGATTTATTTGTCTATTAATTTGTAATAATATAGGTACTCAGGACTTTGGACACTCGGGCCCAATTTCCAAGTGTTTGTTCACTTGGGGGCTCACCGCGGTTTTTGATGGATTTTGTCGCTTTTTTAAATTTGCTTCCCGATTTTGGTTTCCTTTATTTTGTGGAATGAGCCCTTAGTCTTTAGGCTTGCTTGATCGTGTAATCTAAGGCCAAACACCTAATAACCATTGCATGTACCTATAGTCTTTACGTCTGGACTTAGAAATTAATTAATTGTTATAGTACTCAGTCTCGAAGCCGCATGCCGCTAGAGGTCATATACAGCGCGTGCAGGTCCCGTTGTGGTGGGCACTGATCAGCATTAGAGACCAGACTTAGGCTTCATTCTGAGTACTTAACATTTGGTTCTTCACGTATAACAATTGCCTGCTTAGGATGATTTCCGTGTGCATATCGGCATTTAGTATTGGTTTACAAATTCCTGTTTTGCATCCCGCACGGAGAGATCTAGGAGGCATTGTAAGTATTCTAACTAAACATTCATCATTTAGGCACTGAGGTGAGATTTCCATCTTAGTGTTGCCTTGCATTACTTTTCCGATCTTCTCCTTTTGTTTTTGGATCAATTATGGATCAAAGAAAAAAACCAAAACGTTAGACGCTTGTGTTGAATCTACTCAAAACAAGTGATAACATAAAAAAATTAAAAAAGGGACTGCTAAAAATACTTGACCTAAATAAAATTGATTAATTGGACTCATTGCCTTGGGGTGAGAAAAGCCCTCATTTGTTTTCAGGTTGCATTGGAAGGTCTCCTTCCCAGTGAGAAGAGCTGCTTTGTAAGGATTAGAGCCCAAAACCCAGTTTGTGGCTGCCTTGTGTATCGCCTGGATTTCTGAAGTATTGGCACTTTTATCGTACGTAGACGAGTAGGGCTTGGTCGACAATGATGTTCTCTATTGTGTAGAGTATCGACCTTGTCCGAAGTATCGAGCATAGGCCACGCCTTCACGGGGGTGTCTGTCTCATCGTCTTGCATCTGAGTAGGTTCTTGCACGCTCACGGGTGATTCCATTGCGAGCGGGTTCCAAAGTATTGGTTTCGCCTATCGGCTTCCTCCCTCTATTTCTTTGGCTGAGTAGGGATCTAGGAAAGGTTACAAGGACCTTAAAAAGTGCAGACTACAGGTTACAAAGGAGGAGGACAAATACAAGATACTTTTCCGACAGTACTCTCGCTCCTATAGGCGTAGCGCTCTAAGGACTCGTGCAAAGGCTAATTGCCTGAAATCAAATCTAAAACTGACAAAGATAATTGCTGAACTTCACGGCTTCACGGGTCGAGTTGGTGAATCCATTGTTTTGAGGTTTGATTGATTAGTTTCATTAAGGTTAATATCAAAAACATCGCGCACTTGCGCCATTTTTGCTCTCCTTCTTTGTTGGCCCTTGATCATTGTGAGCCATTCTACTGTTTTGCGCTCCTTTTATTTCTCATTGACTTCCGTATCTTTCATCCAAATCGATCTTCCTCTTGACCTTCGAGATGATGACGAATGGGCAGTTCAGTCAAGACCCTGTCAACACCCACATCGGTTCCATCCGCTCGCCTTCTCCAATATTTCGGGGCGATTCTCGAGAACCCGGTTCGATTCTATGAATCGATCTCCAGACTCCCCGCCTTCTTCAATAAATTGGGATCACTCTTGTCCCGAACTATGTTCGTTTTGGATGGCTATTGACTTCACTCCTTATACATCGCCATCCTTAACAAAGTTCTGTGTTGACCTTAACACATAGTACTTTACTCCATCTGGTGCTACAATTCAGACTGATCGAGGCATTCTTTCATGTGTAGATCGGGAATCCGATTCCGAGCCAGAAAGTCAAGCAGAATCTGAGATGGCCGGTGGAAGGGGAAGGGACCGCAACCCCAACCTGAAGCAGTAGTCAACCTTGGGGAAGGGTAGTATACCACGCAGAATGATGTCAATAGCCAGCTGCTTGCATCCATACAAGCAATTCAACAGTAGCTGACCAACCAAGCCCTGGCCCAGACCGCTATCCAAGACATGCTGAATGATTTGAGGAGGATGGCTGATGCAAGAGATGACCAAAGAGAGGATGAGCCGAATCCTGACCAAGAGTTCAACTTTGGAGGTGCTGGAGATGAACTTTCAGTGAGAGGACCCGATTTTGATAGAGTGGATGCATGACTGATGAATCTCCATTTCATTACCTTTATTCTATCATTTTGGCCTTAAAAACCCTAGCTAATGCATGTAAATAGCATCAATTTGTCTATATAGCATCTATTATTTATTGCATTTATTGAACATAAAATAAGGTTTTTAATGCCAAAATTATAGAATAAAGAGAAGAAAAGAAAAAGGAATAAAATATTGTAAATATTTTATGACCCGAACCCCGAGTTCAAGTCACAAATTGGCTTGGTCGACAAGGAATAAAGTAGGGGGAGATAAGGGCCAATAATACAATAAATTCCTCATTTATTTATTCATTCATTTATGTATTTTTGACACCTATTTTGTATATAATTATTTATTCATCAAATAGAAATATTTTGTACATGAAAGTGGTAGATAATAATGTAAATAAAAATACAAAATTGAGTTTGTACAAAAATAATATACAGTGTACATTTTATACACAGAATAAAAAGCCAGAATCTCAACTTCATAGACCCATATCTCGCAAATAAAAACTCAAAATCCACCAAAATCACCTTTAATTGTATATAGCTTTTCAAGAGCTATTTAATAAAATTGGTTTCATAATTTTTGGAGTCCATATGTGAAAGTTAGGTTTTTGGCCCCCATTGTATATAGTACTGATTAAAATATTCATTCTATTCATTATTTATTATTTCTATAAATTTATATTTTTAGAATTTTGTAAATAATATATGTAATACATGTACATATTGAAATTAAAAGAAAACCAAAAAGAAATTTGTAAAATAAAATAAGTCTATGAAAGACATAGGCAAAATACCTATGTTATATATGTATATAAAAAAGGGGAATACATTCTTTAATTACTTTATTCTTTCATATTTTTTATAATATTGTAAATATTACATATAATTTACTAAAAATACAAATCCAAAATAAAATCCAATAAAATACATTAAATAAATAAAGTGTATATAAAATATAGGTACAATACCTATAAGTATACCTACATAGTATACATACCTATTTATTTAAAAATGTAAATAAACATATAAAAATTAAATAAAAATATATATATATACTCACAAAAATAATTTATAAATTTATAAAATAAGAAAATAAAATAATAAAATAAAAATATACAAAATAAAAATAAATACATATAAATATACTTATAAATATATAATTGAAATAAACCCATAATAAAATAAATCAAAAAATTAAATAAAAATCATAAATAAATACTACATTAATTAATACACATTTTTTATTTTATAAGCAAAGTGTAATAAAATCATTTATGTGGTTAAATTAATGAGTCAATAATCGAGCTGACGTGGACCAATCAGAAGCCAGGGAATGTTGACCCTCGATCAACTCCCCCTGGCCTCTGACTCCCGTCAGAACTGTCTTTTCCCCGATATTCCTCCATTTTCCCGCATGACCCGTAGCTCAATCACCCTAGATCCCTTCCCGGAAATTGCTCCTAGGACAATCATGATGCACGCCAGATCTTGTGACACATTGTACATAGATCCAATTCTTTGATATTAGCCAGTTAATAACGGTGCCCAGGGAAGTTTATAAATAAGCTCCTCCTGCTCCTTGGCTGAATTTGGCCAACTTTACTTCCCCTAAATGCCATGATTCTGTTCCTGGACGAGCCCTTGTGACATGAGGAGCTTCCCAGCAGCGTGAATCGGCCGGAGGAGGGAGGAATTTTGTCGCGGCGGTGCTCCAGCGTCCGTCTTGCTCCCTGGAGGCCCCCAGGTATAAGAGCTGTTCCTTTACGTTATTTAGGTAGCTTTTCGCTTCTGCATTCCATTCCTGCCGTTTATTTCGCATTTAGATCCTTAGTGTAGCCTAGGTTAACCAAATCGAAGTTCGCCGGAGCTCCGCTCCGGCGACTTCTCCACGTTGCTTTGGACTGTTTCCGACCCCCTTACCATTCCAATTCGTTCCCCATCGCATTCCCCATCTCCCGACCACCCTTGTTCAACCGGAGACCCTCGATCTTCGTGAATCGGAGCTCCACCTCCACTGTTTGTCGGAGCTCCTCCGCCTCGCCTCATCTTGCGTCGCAGCTTCAAAACCTAGTGTCGAGGAGAAAGCCCTCGTGCCCCTTGTTCTTCCTGTGCAGGTACAATGAAGAAACGAGCCCTCTGGGACTCGAATCAAACCAGGAAGAGGTCCCTGGAGGTCCAAAGCTCTTCCGACCTCGCCTGAACACCTCGGACCTCCAGGAGCCAAGAGAAGACCGTCCTTCGATGCGGGGACCTTCCAGCAACGAGCAGAGCACCTTGGATGCGACGGAGAAGCCCGGAGGAGCCCGCGATTCAAGATCAAAGCTCACCTCGTGCGAGCTTCTTCCCTGTTCTTCCTGGTGGCTCCATCGCCGTCCGATCATGATGAAGACCCCAGTTCGAACCTCCGCCGTTCGATGGAGCCGAGCCTCGACCGTCAGATCAGCTCAGCTGATCTAATCCCAAGCATTCATCGAAGAAGCGGTATCGGCCGTTGGATGAGTGACACGTGGGCAAGAGAAATCATCAGCGCCGTCCGACTGCACCTAATAAGGGGTAAATTGCTTATTTGAGCCCCATCTTTTTCTGTATTTACCATTTAGTCCTGTAAATAAAAGTTGAACTTCAAAATAATGTGGATATTTTACATGGACCCCCTTGTATGTCTTTGATATTACCGTTAGGTCCAGTCCACGCCACGTCACGTGCCGTCCCACGTGAGGTGGAAAAATTGCATAAGACCCTCTGTATGTTTATGTATTTATATTCAGTCCATAAAATAAAATATGCAGTGTATTATTTTTTGGGAGATTGCAACCAGGACCCTGAGTTTTCTTTAATTTACATTTTAGTCCCTGTGCGTGCGGATCACGTGTAGTCCCACATAATGGTTAAAGAGCAAGGGGGCCCTGGCGGGTTTGTGTATTCGGTTTTAGTCCTTAAAATTACAGAACACGTTTATATATTTTGGTGTTTTTGCACTGTGACCCCTGCCTTTATTTTTATTTGCAAAAATACCCCTACCAGACAGTTTTTAATTCTTATTACCTTTTTGCATTTATTAAAAATAGCTACCTTGCTCCAGAAATCATAAAATGTTTAGGGTAGATGCCTGACATTGTGTTCTTTCACGCAAGCATTTTTATTTTTGATTTTATGTATTTTATTTTTTTAAAAAATTAAAATGGAGCCCCTCCAGTCCCTGTCCAATTTATAAAATACCTAAAATATATAAAATGTTTTTGAAAAATTCCCCAAAAAATTATATATGGTATTTATATATATATTTAGTCCAGAAAATGAAAAACCCTAAAAACAAGAAAAAGAAAAATAAAAAAATCAGAAAGCTCCAAAATCCAACAAAAAATAAAAAACCCTAGAAAAATCCCAAAAATATAATTTTCTCTTTTATAATTATCTATATATTATTATTTACATATTAAAATTAATTTGGGTAATTTTTGGATTTATTTTATATTTTTAAAACCCAAATTAGTTTCGACCTATTTAATTAGTCCCATGTTAGGGACATTTTTGAAATTAAAAATACATAAAAATTAGAAATATTCCAAAAGAATAAAAAATATAAAAATATAAAAAGAATAAAAAATATTATATCTAATATATATTAAGTATTTATATATATGAACTTATATTACTCCTCTTTCTTCTCTTATATATATATCTATTTATATAAATATATCTATATTATATAATTAAAATATAAAAAGAAAATAAAAAATAAAAAAAATATAAAAACAAATTAAATAAAAATTATAAAAAAATAAAAAAAATAAAATTATATATATATTTATAAAATTAAAAACCCACAAAAACAATAAGACTTGGACATGGTCATTGAATTGATTAATTGCACAACCAATTTTCTACCACATCACCTTTCGCCTCCCAGTGTTTGACCTCTACTCATGATTACACCTATACACACTTGCATGTAGAGTTATAATAAATTTTTACTCCACATTTTTGGTTTTCATTGCATATATTTCATTGTGGGTTAATTGTTGATTGATTTGGGCATTTTGGAGTGGTCGATTCAGCGACTGGATTTCTTGCCTTGTGAGATATCTAGACCCTCTGAAAACCCTAGTTATCAAATGGCGCCGTTGCCGGGAAGGCAACGGATTTTGTACGAATTTTGTGTGGTTTTCATTTATTTATTTAATTCTTTGCTTATGTCCATTATATATTTATTTATTTGATTTTTATTTTTTGAAATTATTTGATTAACTGTTCTGACCCATCTTCTTTCTTTGTCTTTGATGCGAGGGACCACCAAGCGAAGGAGGACCTCCTAGGAGGACCAACACACCCAAGCGAGGCGGAGTTGGCTCTTCTACACCAGCCAACAGGAGAGAGCATCAAGGGCAGATGAAGGATAATTTTTGAAGACAGTCTTTATTTTTATGCATTTTATTTTATTTTATGTTATTATGTATATTTATGTGAGAGAGTGACACTTAGAAAAATTGTAATAATACATGACTCTAACAGGTACACTCCGACTTCCTGAGGTCCAGTGCCCGAGGGATTGTTCCCTTGGGGGCCTCGATGGTTTTGACGCTTTTTCCTTTCTTCTTTTATTTCATTTTATTATTTTTTGTGAATGAGCCCTAGCTTAGGAATTGCTTGCTTGTAGGATTAGGTCCAAATACCTTAATATATTTGCATGTACCTATAGTTCGCTTTGGACCTAGATCAAACTCTAAACAGTCGCTTCGCCATCTTCGAGCCTACGCGCCGTGAGCTCACCCTGCCAAGCGCTTCTCCTGAACTCGATGTGTCGAGAGGAGGAGGGGTGAGCCTAGACCAGACTCCTGGATTGAAGATCAGTGATCGACTTGTGGTGCTTCACGGTAATAGCAGTTACTATCTTAGGGCGATTTCTTCAGCTTGCATTTGCATTTAGCATATATTTCAATTCTGTTATGCATCCCGCATGGAGAGAGCTGGAGGCACTGTAAGTCTTCTTACTTAGCATGCATCATCGATTTTCGACTTGCATGGCTTTTCCGATCTTCTCCCTCTGTTTTTGCCAACCTAGGATACTTAATGGAAATTGGAACCTCGTTAGGCACGTGCACTGAAAATACCCAAAAAAAGTGATAACAAAAAAAAAATAAAATTGGGACTGTTAACTCTATTGGACTTAAAATAAAATGTAATGGATTCATTGTCTTGGGGAGTACAACCCCCTCATTGTATGCGTTTTAATTGCTCACGTACACACTAAGGAGTAGAGCCCAAATCCCATCAAGCCTCCTAAGTCTTTGTACAACTTTGTGATTCTCACCTCACTCTAAAAATGAAAAGATAAATGACCGTCACCTGACGGTCTTCACTATGTTGAGTAGGTGAATCGGGGGTTTGCCTTGTGTATGGATTGTGACTTGGAGTCCATTGCTTTTTTCATTCTATATTAGAGTAGTCGGTCCCATCCGTGTAAGTC
Source organism: Ottelia alismoides (assembly GCA_037367405.1). Lineage (NCBI taxonomy): Eukaryota > Viridiplantae > Streptophyta > Magnoliopsida > Alismatales > Hydrocharitaceae > Ottelia > Ottelia alismoides. The sequence goes on along the minus strand of JAZKJV010003233.1, from coordinate 45,926 downwards.
ATGCATTTTTCATCTTTAAGTCTCTCTACCTCTCTTATACATATACCTCTTCATTTGCATCGAGTTGTGATATTGGCGCTTGAGCTCAATCATTTCTTCGCCAAGTCCTTCGTTTCCCTCTTCTTCATCACTTTCCTTGTATCCACCGTACCATCCCCATCTTCTCAGGTTCGAGGAGAGCATGCTCTTCGTACCTCCATTTTGACGATGTTCTCACCTTGTGTAGAACACCCAAATTTTGTCTATGTCCTGATCTTCTCGCCCGCCCTCCTCGTCCCCTCTGTGTCACTCTTCTACCAACCATGATATTGGCACATAAGCTCAATCAACTTCTCCACTCCATTGTGTTACCCTTCTGATCCACCTTCCTCGTATCCCCCGTATCATGTCTTCTTTTACCCGGGGTTGCTGTGCTTTTAGCAATAGCCCGCGTCGAGGATTCGTCACTTATATTGATTATTGGAGTAAGTCGGGCATGATGTTGAGGATGCTGAGGTTGATTTGATGGATTTGTCTTTCATACGTGCATAGGATCTCATTGAGGACTTTGGATGATGCACGAGGATTAGGTGTGATTCTTGATTGAGGATTTAGATCTCGCACACCGGATTGAGGATGTGATGTATTTTGATGCTTCGATGAGGAGTTCATATGATCTGATTGACTGGTCTACCCATTCTGTTCGGCTTGTCTGGATTCAGATTTGGATTCAGATTTTGTACTACCTATCTTGATATATGCTTCATGGTGACGGTGCCCCGAACCCCCCATGAACCTTCTCATCTTCTTGATTGACCCATCCTTGATCTCCTGACTCTTTGATCCACCTATGGCACTTTGAGGATTTATGATTATCTTTTGTGCCATATCAGCCAGATTGGATTGACCCGAGGGATGTTTTATGATTCACCTGATTATTTTCTCCCTCATATGATCTTATGCCCTACGGATGATTGAATGATTGAATGCTTTTGAGGACCTGAGATTCTATGCCAGCATTCCCATGACCTACATTGATTTAGCTCGCATTACTCCCCGAGGACTAGCTGTGGGAGAATGCGACAATTTATAGGACTGCGTTTTCATCCACTACTTGGGTCGCCATTGTGATGGGACCCGGAACCGAGTCAAATGATATGCTTGATTGGAATCCCCCTGTGATTGTGTACCCGACCTGAGGCCAACTGACTAATTGCTCTCCTTGACGGTCCTCGCAAGGACGAGCCCTGATATTACAATTATTTACCGCCTAGTTCATAGCTCTCCGAGGGTTATCTGCGAGAGCCTATGATACATTTTAGCTCTCTTGGTCTCTTCTGCTGGTGGACGGTCTGCCGTCTACCGATGCCACATTTTCTGTGGATCCCTCTGATGGATCCGGCTCCTTTGAGCCTCTTTCTCTCCTTGACGACCCTCGCAAGGACGAGATGTACTCTGATTATTCGCTGTGTAGCTCACATCACTTCCCGAGGACTATCTGCGGGGGGATGTGATACCTTCTTCACGATCGGCTTCACTCACTGCTGGTGCCTCCATCTGTTGGGGCACGTTGCCGATTCGTCTGATATGGGCAGTCGGTCTCTCTTTCTGATTATGTGCCCGATCTGTTGGGGCATGAGACCGACTTGCTCAGACTTCGTTGAGTCTGCTCTCCTTGACGGTCCTTGCAAGGATGAGCTCTTTTTTCCGATTATTCCTTGACTAGCTCGTAGCTCCTTGAGGGTTATCTGCGGGAGACTACGACATATTTCCGATCTAATTAGTCTCCTCTGTTGGTAGCCGATTTGTCGACTACTGAGACCACTATGTGGATCCGTCTGATGGATCCGGCTCCTTCGAGCCCTTCTCTCTCCTTGACGACCCTCACAAGGTAGAGACACATTCTGACTATTCCTTGCCTAGATTGTATTACTCCCCGAGGACTATTTGCAGGAGCATGCAACACTCTCTTTACGCTCGGTTCCCCTTACTGACTGTGTCTCCGATCTGCGGAGCACGGAATTGAGTCGTCTGATATATATGATTTTGGTCCCATCCTGAGTTGCCTATCCGATTTGCAGATCATGGGCCCCATCTGATTAGACTCCTTTGAGTCAGCTCGCCTTGACAGTCCTCGCAAGGTTTAGCTCCTGATATCTGTCATTTCCATTCCTAGCTGGTACCACGTTCCCCGAGGGTTATCTGCAGGACACTGCCACACTTTCTTGATTTATCGGTCTCTTCTGTTGGGTAGACAATTTGTCGCCTACCGAGACTGTACCTGATGATCCGTCTGATGGATCACTGACGCCTTTGCGTCCACTCACCTTGACGACCCTTGCAAGGTTGAGTTTGTGTCTGATTATTCGACGATTAGCATGTACTACTCCCCGAGGGTTATCTGCAGGAGGGTACATCATTTTCTAGGAATTCGATTTCATTTCTAGTGTCTCCTATCTGTTGGCGCACGAAGCCGAGTCTTCTGAGTTGTGTACTTGGTCCTCTCTCTGATTGTGTATCCGATCTGCGGATCACTAGACTGAGTCTTCTGATTGGTATAATCCCTAGATCCTTTGAGCCTGCTCACCTTGACGACCCTCGCAGGGTTGAGCCATGACTTGCGGTATTCGGTGTGTCTCCTATGATCTTCCGACCTCATGACCACCGAATGCCACGATGTCTCTTGTTCCTTACCTTTCCATATCTTATTGAGACTCTGATTGATCGGAGGAATCTGTACTGTTCCTTCTTCCTCCCGGTCTTACTGTATCGGCTCTGTTCCCTCATGCTGACCCTATATGTCGATTGACTGCTTCATGCTACCGGACCCGATATCTGTCCTTTCGATCTATTTTGCTTCGGTAGCCGACACCCACCTGACTGCATATCTGGGTGTTTTACATTGTTTGATTGCGTCACTGTTCTCACAGGGAGACGATGGCGCAAGTACGGTATTCTCTTGTCAGATACCGTCTTGTACTCCACCAGTCTCTTCACCGCTTGTATATATGTGTTTTGTCTATTCCTTCTTTTTCTCGCATGTTATGTGTGCCCTAGATCTGTCGTCGTATCTCTATGTCTACACTTAGGACGTACCTTGTCCTAAGTATAGGGGGGTACACACCGTGTTGTTCTTCCCTCGTCCAGTTTCGTTACTCCTGTTGTTGCCAATACTCAGGGATATCTCACCTTAAGTATAGGGGGAGTGATGCGTATATTCTCCACAATCTTTTCATCTATTTGTATATATCTATCTTTTCTTCTTTTCTTCTTTTCTTATTTTCTTTTTCATATTTCTTAATCTAAATAAAAGGTGTCGCCCCTTTGTGTTAGTTTTATGTACTTAGGACATACTTTATCCTAAGTATAGGGGGGGTGCACCCCTGATTTGTTAATTCTTTGATCTGTTTATTCCCACTCGTGGCCCTCCCTGCCTTGTATACAACCTACTATACTTAGGATTATTTGATCCTAAATATAGGGGGGTCGGTCACCTTCTTATTCATTTATATCTTCATTCTTTTATTCTTCAAGTCATTGTAGTATAGATTTTTCTATACTTAGTACGAGTTATGCCTTCTCTTTTCTCTTCGATCTATGAGGACATAGTTCAAGCTAAGTATAGGGGGGTCGTTTATACTATGTATATACTTCAACCATAACTTGTACTTGAGTATTTCCTTAATAATATGGCTAATAATTCTTTAAATTCATTAAAACCTAATAAAAGATGTGATTATTCCTCATTTTTTTTATATTTACTGATTAATAAATCTGGTGAATTTTTTTTTGCAAAATGTTTGAAAAATAGTTTGAAAATTATTGTGAAAATCTTTTGAAAACTATTTTGAAAACGTTTTGTTACATGTTTTCAACCTTTGTAAAAACATTTTGGTTTGTAAAGTTTATTTTCTTTGTGTGAATAAAATGTTTGAAAAATTATTTGCAAACGGTTTGAAAAATGGTTGCAAAAATATGTAAAAAATTTATATATGCTATTTGGAAAACCTTTGCAAAACGATTTTCAAATGTGTGTACATGTTTTGTAAAATGCTTGTAAAAATTATTTTGGACTATAGTCTTTCAAATTGTTTGTAAAATAATTTTCAAATAAGTTTGAGGAATAGATACATCAAATCAATAATAAATAAAATAATAAATAACACAAAATTCTTTAGTAATTGTACATATATACCTATAAATTAAAACTAAACTATAAATCCTTCATTCTTTGTAAATAAAGCGGCACGCCCGTGTAAATAGATGTACATATTTTCGGTGCCAAAATTCTTTATTTGTAAATTCTTTGTTTAAAAATTCCTCTCTTTGTTTTCATTTTTTTGCAAAATTGCATTATTCTTTGCATATTTGTAAATAGCATTTGCATAGCATTCATATTCTTTGATTGAGCTTGATGATTGAACTAGTCCAATAAAGTCGAAGATTGGAGCTTGGTTGGACCTTACTGCACCTAACTGTACTGGAACCTTATGGGAACTAGGTTTAAGGTACTTCAGGTCTATTAAGACTTAATTCTTTGAGAAATCAGGGCTAGGTTCAAGTCACCTCAACTGACTAACTAGAACTTTTCGAGACACACACATGACTCTTGTCGGCCGTGACCTAACTTGGACACTTGCACCTTTCACTTGGCTCAACTCAGTTGGAGTGGTGAGGGGGTTGGATTTGCCAGTCTGAGACGCACACGGGTGGAAACATTCGTCCTCGTCTAGGGAGGGAAGTGGACCCCAACCTGGTCCACTAGCCATGAGGTCTAACGACAAGAGAGTGTGGGTTGCAATAAAGCTTCAAAAGAGGGATAGTCTTCTGGCTCAAGAGGAAAAAGTCCTTATGTAAATGCTGCTGTAAATAGTATATTGAAAAAAAATCTCCAAAAAAGTGGACATGCTTGAAAATAAAATAAAGTGCCTGCCGGAGAATGTAAATATGTTGTATAGAAAATAAGCAAGCTTGAGCATCAAAGTTATACCATGTGAGCCTGCAGCTGGATGACTTGACTACACTGGTCTTGCATCTCAGGATAGGTGGCTACACTGGCTACCGTCCATTCTCTTCTCTACCTGCTCCTCTTGAGTTGGATGCCACTTGAACTTAGAAGGGAATACCCGCTCCTCGAGGAAAGAGCTGTTGGATTGGGGAATCATTGGGTTGTCAGTCTGGAGAAGCTAGTCTCTTTGTCATTTCAGTTTGGGAGGGCCACTATCACTTAGACTGTACATGTCAGCTTCATAGTCATAAGGGTTTGCGTATGACGTAGGCTAGTTCTGACCAGGCTATTGAGGTGATTTGAACCGAGTTCTGTGACGCTCGAAGGCTGTTGTGTTTAAATTTGGTTCCCAACCAGGGTCCACACACATTTTCACACCAAGGTCTAACCTGAGCTCCAAACTTTGATTTTGTACAGATGAGTTTAATAATCATGATCAATTTAATTTATTCTTTGAATTCTTTAGTTTTGCTTTTTCTTTTCTTCTTATTCTTTATTCTTTTTGTACTTATTGCATAAGTATTTGCTAGGGATTAGCAAAGGCAAGTATAAGGGGGTGATGAATCTCCATTTCATCACCTTTATTCTATCATTATGGCCTTAAAAACCCTAGCTAATGCATGTAAATAGCATCAATTTGTCTATAATAGCATCTATTATTTATTGCATTTATTGAACATAAAATAAGGTTTTTAATGCCAAAATTATAGAATAAAGAGATGAAAAGAAAAAGGAATAAAATATTGCAAATATTTTATGACCCGAACCCCGAGATCAAGTCAAAAATTGGCTTGGTCGACAAGGAATAAAGTAGGGGGAGATAAGGGCCAATAATACAATAAATTCCTCATTTATTTATTCATTCATTTATGCATTTTTGACACCTATTTTATATATAATTATTTATTCATCAAATAGAAATATTTTGTACATAAAAGTTGTAGATAATAATGTAAATAAAAATACAAAATTGAGTTTGTACAAAAATAATATACAATGTGCATTTTATACACAGAATAAAAAGCCAGAATCTCAGCTTAACAGACCCATATCTCACAAATAAAAACTCAAAATACACCAAAATCACCTTTAATTGTATATAGCTTTTCAAGAACTATTTAATAAAATCGGTTTCATAATTTTTGGAGTCCATCTGTGAAAGTTAGGTTTTTGGCCCTCATTGTATATAGTACTAATTAAAATATTCATTCTATTCATTATTTATTATTTCTATAAATTTATATTTTTAGAATTTTGTAAATAATATATGTAATACATGTACATATTGAAATTAAAAGAAAACCAAAATGAATTTGTAAGATAAAATAAGTCTATGAAAGACATAGTAAAAATAACTATGTTATATATGTATATAAATAAAAGGGGAATACATTCTTTAATTACTTTATTCTTTCATATTTTTATAATATTTTAAATATTACATATAATTTATTAAAAATACAAATCCAAAATAAAAACCAATAAAATACATTAAATAAATAAAGTGTATATAAAATATAGGTACAATACCTATAAGTATACCTACATAGTATACATACCTATTTATTTAAAAATGTAAATAAACATATAAAAATTAAATAAAAATATATATATACTCACAAAAATAATTTATAAATTTATAAAATAAGAAAATAAAATAATAAAAATAAAAATATACAAAATAAAAATAAATACATATATATATACTTATAAATACATAATTAAAATAAACCCATAATAAAATACATCAAAAAATTAAATAAAAATCATAAATAAATACGACATTAATTAATACACATTTTTTATTTTATAAGCAAAGTGTAATAAAATCATTTATGGGGTTAAATTAACGAGTCAATAATCGAGCTGACGTGGAGCAATTAGAAGCCAGGGAATGTTGACCCCCGGTCAACTCCCCTTGCGCCTCTAACTCTCGTTAGAACTGTCTTTTCCCCGATATTCCTCCATTTTTCATGCATGACCCGTATCTCAATCACCCTCGATCCCTTCACGGAAATTGCTCCTAGGAAATCATGATCCACGTCAGATCTTGTGACACATTGTACATAGATTCGATTCTTTGATATTAGCCAGTTAATAACGGTGCCCAGGGATGTTTATAAATAAGCTCCTCCTCCTCCTTGGCCGAATTTGGCCAACTTTACTTCCCCTAAACGCCTTGATTCTATTCCTGGACGAGCCCTTGTAACAGGAGGAGCTTCCCAGCAGGGTGAATCAACCGGAGGATGGAGGAATTTTGTCGCGGCGGAGCTCCGGCGTCCGTCCTGCTCCTTGGAGGCCCCCAGGTATAAGAGCTGTTCCTTTACGTTATTTAGGTAGCTTTTCGCTTCTGCATTCCATTCCTGCCATTTATTTCGCGTTTAGATCCTTAATGTAGCCTAGGTTAACCAAATCGAAGTTCACCAGAGCTCCGCTCTGACGACTTCTCCACGTTGCTTTGGACTGTTTCCGACCCCCCTTACCATTCCAATTCGTTCCCCATCGCATTCCCCATCTCCCGACCACCCTTGTTCAACCGGAGACCCTCGGTCTTCGCGAATCTGAGCTCCACCTCCGCCGTTCGTCGGAGCTCCTCCGCCTCGCCTCATCTTGCATCGCAGCTTCAAAACCCAGGGCCGAGGAGAAAGCCCTCGTGCCCCTTGTTCTTCCTGTGCAGGTACAACGAAGAAACGAGCCCTCCGGGACTCGAATCATACCAGGAAGAGGTCCCTGGAGGTCCAAAGCTCTTCCAACCTCACCTGAACACCTCGGACTCCAGGAGCCAAGAGAAGACCGTCCTTCGACGCGGGGACCTTCCAGCAACGAGCAGAGCACCTTGGATGCGACGGAGAAGCCCGGAGGAGCCCGCGATTCAAGATCGGGGATCGCCTCGTGCGAGCTTCTTCCCTGTTCTTCCTGGTGGCTCCATCACCGTCCAATCATGATGAAGACCCCAGTTCGAACCTCCGTCGTTCAATGGAGCGGAGCCTCGACCGTCAGATCAGCTCGGCTAATCTAATCTCAAGCATTCATCGGCGAAGCGGTATCATCCGTTGGATGAGTGATGCGTGGGCAAGTGAAATCATCAGCGCCGTCCAATTGCGCCTAATAAGGGGTAAATTGCTTATTTGACCCCCATCTTTTTATGTATTTACCATTTAGTCCTGTAAATAAAAGTTGAAGTTCAAAATAATGTGGATATTTTGCATGGACCCCCCTGTATGTCTTTGATATTAACTTTAGGTCCAGTCCACGCCACCTCACGTGCCGTCCCATGTGAGGTGGAAAATTGCATAAGACCCTCTGTATGTTTATGTATTTATATTCAGTCCATAAAATAAAATATGCAGTGTATTATTTTTGTGAAGATTGCAACCAGGAACCTGAGTTTTCTTTAATTTACATTTTAGTCCCTGTGTGTGCGGATCACGTGTAGTCCCACGTGATGGTTAAAGTGCAGGGGGGCCCTGGCGGGTTTGTGTATTCGGTTTTAGTCCTTAAAATTACAGAACACATTCATATATTTTGGTGTTTTTGCACTGTGACCCCTGCCTTTATTTTTATTTGTAAAAATACCCCTACCAGGCAGTTTTTAATTCTTATTACCTTTTTGCATTAATTAAAAATAGCTACCTTGCTCCAAAAATCATAAAATGTTTAGGGTAGATGCCTGACATTGTGTTCTTTCATGCGAGCATTTTTATTTTTGATTTCATGTATTTTATTTTTTAAAAAAAATTAAAATGGAGTCCCACCAATCCCTGTCCAATTTATAAAATACCTAAAAAATATAAAATGTTTTTGAAAAATTCCCCAAAAAATTATATATGGTATATATATATTGAGCCCAGAAAATGAAAAACCCTAAAAACAAGAAAAATAAAAATAAAAAAATCAGAAAGCTCCAAAATCCAACAAAAAATAGAAAAACCCTAGAAAAATCCCAAAAATATATTTTTCTCTTTTATAATTATCTATATATTATTATTTACATATTAAAATTAATTTGGGTAATTTTTGGATTTATTTTATATTTTTAAAACCCAAATTAGTTTTGACCTATTTAATTAGTCCCATGTTAGGGACATTTTAGAAATTAAAAATACATAAAAATTAAAAATATTCTAAAAGAATAAAAAAATATAAAAATATAAAAGAACAAAAAATATTATATCTAATATATATTAAGTATTTATATAAATATATATACTTATATTACTCCTCTTTCTTCTCTTATATATATCTCTTTATATAAATATATCTATATTATATAATTTAAATATAAAAAGAAAATAAAAAAATAAAAAATATAAAAACAAAATAAATAAAAATTATAAAAAAATAAATAAATAAAATAAATAAATATATATATGTATAATTAAAAACCCACAAAAACAATAAGACTTGGACATGGTCATTGAATTGAATAATTGCACAACCAATTTTCTACCACATCACCTTTCGCCTCCCAGTGTTCGACCTCTACTCATGCTTACACCTATACACACTTGCATGTAGAGTTATAATAAATTTTAACTCCACATTTTTGATTTTCATTGCATATATTTCATTGTGGGTTAATTGTTGATTGATTTGGGCATTTTGGAGTGGTCGATTCAGCGGCTGGATCACTCGCCTTGTGATACATCTAGACCCTCTGAAAACCCTAGTTATCAAGGACCTCCACTGTCGAAGCCTACTTTGAAGCAGACATACAACCCTGGAGTGGGCTGTATCATGGAGTGTACCCAAATTCTACAGATCCATGCCCACTTCGAGCTGAAGCTGTAGTTTCTGTCTCTGCTGCCCACATTTCATGGGAACACCACTGAGGAACCCTATATCCTTCTCAAGAAGTTTGGCCGCATCTGTGCTACTGCTCACTACCCTGAAATTCCATTGGGGGTAGTCAAGATGACCGCCTTTCCCTTCAACCTCCAAGATAAGGCCGTATATTGGGTCGACCACTTAGGGAAGGTAGTCACGACCTGGGAGGAGCTAAAGTTTGCATTTCTCTACGAATTCCACCCTCTCAGTCGCTTGAATTAGATGCATGCACATCTCTTTAGTTTCTGTCAGCAACCCTACGAAAATATCCATGAAGCGTGGGAAAGATTCAAAGATCTTCAGAAGAAGTGCCCCCACCATGAGATTCCAAATACTAGTCTTGTACAATACTTCTTTAGTGGGCTCACACTTGAGAGACAAAAGCTTGTTGATGCCGCTTGCGGTGGCTCTCACTTTAACAAGGAGAGGACGTGGTGTGGAACGTCTTCAAGGAAATGGCTGAAGGAGAAGCCGCTCAATCCTTGTCATGTGCGTACATGAAGATGCCAACCGCCATCAGCAAGCCTGTGAACATGGCTACTCATACCGAAGACAGTAATGAGAGCTCCAACCTAAGCATCATCAGGAGCCACCTGTCTAAGGTAGATATCATCGAGAAGAGGCCACAGGACCTCGAAAAGCTATCAGTGATTGAGAAAAGGACCCCGGGCTTGGAAAAGCTCGATATGATCTCCCAACAGCTGGAGCAACTCGTTCGAGCCTTGAATGCCAACATGTGCAACTCTGTGTCTACCTCTTCCGAGCCGTCAGCTGAGAAGAAAGAGCCTTCACTGAATCAAACACCTTAGCCGACTCCACAGCAGCCCCAGCCTATTCATCACGTGTATTACGTGCAGGTTTCGGAGTCGCCTCCGAAGCCTTAAACACAGATGGTTGTATATCATCCAGAGTCCCAGCCAACTTATTCCGAACAGTCCTCTCCACCTCCGCCACTGATCCAGAAAATCAATGGTGTATGGAATAATGAAGCATAGCTGACCCATCCTCAGGACATTCTCTGGGTCAAAACATGGGCAACCGCCCCTATCACCAACAGCAGCAGGGTGGGAGACCCTTCTAGCCCTCGTATCAGCACCAGTCTCCGTCTCAGGGTAACACCTGGAGGCAGAACTATCAAGACGGTCCTCAGTAGTACGGATATCACGGTCAAGGATATCATCAACAACCGACTGCCCACTTTCATCAATAGAACTCACAGTATTCCTCCAACTCTCCTCCTCACCAATTTTCACCAGGATACCAGTCACAGTCTCACCCTTCATATCCACATCTTAGGCCCCATCAAGGGGACTCTTATGAGATTGTGCCAGTTAATCCGACCCTTGCTTGCCTTGAGCAGTTGATGAAAAATATGGCTGAGATGTACGAGAAGATCGACGACTTGACGGCTGCGAAAACAACCATCCCTGCTCAAGTCGAAGCCAACCCGAACAATTTTCGATGCAAGGAGCAGGTAGTCAGTAGTGTCCAACCTGATTTAGGTGAATTAAATTGCTTTTTATCTAATGTTGTTACTCTTAGGAGCGGTATGACACCAGTAATCAGGGACAGCGAAGGGAAAGCATATTGCATCTGACGGGGAATCGTTAGTCCAGCCAGTACAAGGGCCAAGAAGCATTTTTGGAGTAGCATCACCAACCAGAAAATAATAAAAAATGAAGAAAACAACAAAGTACAAAAAGATAGCAGCAACCTCGGTGGAGATAGGCCAGCATTGGAGACGCCTGCACATGCCCCAGAACCAGCGCCTGACAGGAGGAATCTTGCACCTGCAGCGAGCCCAACGCCAGCACCAGTAGGCGAGCCAGCGGTTTTCGGTCCACACATTGTCGATGATTCTATTCCTTTTTGCCATCTACCTGTAGACAACAATATGTACACTATTTTGAACGACATTGTTAGAGATTCTGTAAATATTCCTTTTCCAGAAGCAATGAAAAAGCACAAAAAATGAAAAATCTGAAAAATGCTTTGTCTGACCCTGCCATCATTGAGATTATCCAGAATCTGGTCTTGAATATGCCATTGATGAAAGCTCTTGAGTACATGCCTGCCGTGAATAAAGGATTGAAAGATGCATGTACAACTGACGGGCCGCAAATTTAGCCCTTTAATAGTGTAGGATTAACACTTAGATTGTCATTGCAGTCGGGCTAAATTTGGTCCGTCAAAAGCCATCTAATTGATAGGTCAATAGAACCAAATGGTTGTATTTATATTTTACTTACTTGGGCAAGCCCAAGATCGAACTCAGGGGCACGAGCGTCTCTCGTGAATATTTTGTCTTAAATAAATTTAATTAAGTGTTGGATAAATGTAGGTCTATGAAGTGCATGCAAGCATTTTTTACTTTCTTTTTATCAAACAAATGGATGTGATAAAATGCAACACAAAAATGTGGTCGAATTACAAGAATACTTGAGCCATTTAATCACAAGTCAAAACATGGTCAATTAATGAAGCTACTTTTATTTATGTAAAAATAAGGCAAGAAAAGCATTGAAATGAAGACACTGAGCTATTGAAATAATACATAGAAATTCATAGTGCCAAATCTGAAATAAAGCTTGCCATCAAGAAGACAATGAAAAGAGCTTCATAATGCCACTAAAATCGACTCAATCGGAGCTAGTATGCTTAAGATATGCATGAGTGAATCCAGGGGCATAAATGCAAGAAAACATGAAAGATAAATAGCAAACATGTCCCTGGGAGGGACTAAAATGCAAATAAAAGAAAGTTCGGGACCTTCCTTGTAAATAACCCACATGCACGGGGGTATTTTTGCAATTATTAAAACCCACGAGGGTATAAATGCAAAATACCCCAGGTGCACGTGGTCGGCATGTGACTCCAGGATCTGTCTGCAAATTTGAAGAAGTTGGTGGGCCTCCCTGCAATTTGTTCTGGCTGCACATGACCTGTACGTACGCTCCAGGCTCGGTGAAGATCTAGGCTCGAAGGAGGCTTGGGGCAGCTTCGGCTAGGCTCAACAGAAGATGTAGGCTCGATGCAGGCTTGGAGTCAGGCTAATGCTCGGATGAGGCTCGGAGTAGGCTCGGGAGAGCCGAGCCTGCTGGTGTGGAGCTGAGGTTCGGAGAGGCTTTTACAATGACACTTGGACCATCGAAGGCCGTCCGATCATCGAGATCGGACGATACCTGGAGGCTGCGCTAGATGTCAACGTGGACGCTTCTACACCGTTGGATGAGCTCCGTGAAGGAGCATCCAACGGTGCCTGCTTCTTCCTCCTCAGTCGTAGGCGGGCGATGATCATCGAACTCCGGCAGAACTACCGTAGCTCCGCCTCTCTTGCGCGAACCCTACAGAGCTCCCCAAAACCTCCTGAGTGATCGTCGAGGGAGCTGGAGGTCCGGGAGAGCTACATAGATGCTTGGCGAAGCCCCTCGATGCTCCGGTGATGAAAACAGAGCTTGTCAAGAGGACTCCAACGAGGACTCCAGTCATTGAAGATTCGAGGACTGCAATGTTAGTACCCAAGCCGAAGCAAAGTATTGCGTGTGTGAGTGAAGTGGTGGGGCTTGTGAGCGACGGGATATGGAGCCCCGACAATCTTCATCTCCGGCGAGCAGTGATGAAGGTGAAGGAGGTGTTCAGACGGTGGAAGGAGGACGGAGATGATCGGCGATATGCGTGTGGATGGACGATGAGAGACGAGGGTATCGGGGTAATCAGAGAACGATGACGGTGTCAGTCGAGGCTAATAAAATCGAAGAAACTAAAGAAAAAATACAAGGAAGAGAATGGAGAAGCTCACCTGGTCGTAGATGGAGGCTACGGTCTATGCTGAGCTCCAAGGGGATCTCGTGTCATAGCTGGACTCCGGCAACCCCTCGGAATAGCTTGGCGGGGCAGAGCCACCGCGAGCCTGGCTGTGATGGACCGGGGGTCAACACCGGAGGAGATAGCTGTCTTCGCGCTCCATGCCGCTTCCTTGTTGTCACTGAGGAGCAGAGGCATGCTGGGCGATGCCTCATGTAAAGGTGGACGCCTGTGACAGCGGCCGGAGGAGGGTTATTTGAAGATCGGAGGTGGCGGTTTCAATGGTGATGGGCATGATTTGCGGGAAAGATATGGAGTGAGTAGAGGGGACTCGTGGGATACGTTACGACCCACAAAAATGAGGGATGAGTGGGGTCGATGATGGGGTAGTCGGGAGGTTGTGAGGTTAGAGGACGAGTTGGGAAGAATAGAAAGGGGGAAGCTGGTGTGCAAGGAAAGTCACGGGAGAGAGAGAGTAGCTTGAGGTAGAAGATGAGTTCTCAACGGCTGAGAAATAGGCGTTAAGGGGTGGCTGGGATTAAATCTAAGGCGATCCGATCAAAGGGCATCAAGTGATGCTACGCGGTGAAATAGGGAAGAGGCACAGATGGACGGTATGGATGAGATCGATGGGTAGATCGGGTGGTGGACGAAGCATCGGGATGGAGCGGCTGAGATGGAATGACTGGAGGTGATCGAGGGGTGCAGATGCCTCCACATGTCGTGCTGTGGTGAGGGCGCTAAGGGACGACCATGATTTGATATAGGGAAGATCGAATGGTTGAGATACGACGCGGGATGAATGGTGGTGATGAGGAGAAAAGAAAGGCAATCGGACGGCGGAGAGGCAGCGGCACGTGGCGCGCAATGAAGCGGGCCGCGTGGCGCAACCAGAAGGCACCATGTGGCCCAATCAGTTTATTGCGACAAAGATTTGAAGAAATGAAGGAAAAAATGGCCGCATTTGGAAAAACTCAAAACATGAAAGTTGTAGGTCTCGATGAGATCTACAAGTTGACGAAAAACGGAGATGAGGTAAAACAAATACATAAAATATTTTTGAGGGTATTTTTAAGGGTAAAAACACCCCGAATTTTAGTTTTCTATTTTTTGTGATTTTAATTTATTCAATGACTCTGATATTTACATGGAGTTGTCTGGTTTTATTGACACCTAATCTAAGATAGGGGATTAATTTCAGTGAATTAGAGACATGAAACATGGTTTCATCAACCCCCTATACTTAAACTATGCTCGTCCCTGAGCATCAAAGAAAATGAATGAGCTGGATTAACCCCCTTGTGCATGTGCGTACAGGATCCGATCTGTTCAAGTCTTCTTAAATTTAGAGATCCAAAATCTTATAGCTCAACCCAGCCTTACTCAAGAGGTATCCAATTCCTCTAGTTATCTAGACTCTCTCTGGTGTACATATAAGCTAAGGATATGACATTTAGTGTTGACTGCGTTTACGAGAGTAGAGTCAAAATGTCACCCAAGGTCTTGGTCCAAGAAATTCTCCTAAGGACCCAATCCTCAACACTGGGGAATAAATCAAATCTTGCGTCTAGTCCACCGTCTCTTTAGTTGTCAGACTTGAAAGTGTAGATGGAAGGCCAGTGATGGAGGGTATAGGATTGTGTCCCTCTCATTGGAACAAGGATTCTCTCTAGTGCCTTATTACGCAACACATTTTTTTGGTGTTGATCAGTGCATCCGTCAAGAGAAGTTGGAGCCATCTGCACTTGTTTTCCTAGTAATACACCGGGGTGTGTCTTTTTTGAGTACCTATCGTACCTTCTACACCCAGACTTGTAGCATTTACGATGCAGAGCCCTTTTTTGGTGCAAGCCCGACTCCTAGTCCTAATAGCGGTGGTCCAAGTGGACACTTTGAAATGGTTGGGAGCGCTCGCCTTTTGTAGAAGCTCTTTGATATTTGACTTTGTATGGAATGAGAGCTTTTCTTTGACATTTCATTGCTTTGTAATATTTTTGGCTAACTCCACTGCTTTTACCAAGAGTTGGCGTACATTGATCAACATTTTTGTTTATTTCACACCCTGACACTTTGGTCAATGTCAAGAGATTAGTATAAGAACCAAGTTCTCATACTGGCTGAAGTTGCTGACACTCAGGTTTCATGAAGCTTTCAAAGATTTTATCCCATCCTCGAGCATTATTAAATCAAGTCCAGACTCGAATCCCTCATCCCAGTCCCTCAAGTGAAGAGTCAACTCATCTCATCGAAACCGCGGTCGTGCATGTGATGTGCTGATCATATTCTTATGGTCGGAGACTAAGCATGCAATATAGCACGTAAATCTAGAAACCTAGGAAAATATGGATGATTAAGTCTAAGACCCTGATGGTTAAGGCTGGTTAACCTAAAATCTCAAGACCTCATAAACCAAGTTTCCTTGAACATTTCAAATCCTGGGTGAAAGTGTGAAAAGGTACAAGAATTAATCCAACTCCTTCAATATTTTTTAAATATTTTTCTCTCTTTTCTTCTTCTTCTTTTTTCTTCTTCTTTTTTTGAAGACTTTAAAAGACAAAATGATTGTCTTAACTCAAATGAGTAGATGCATCTGCGTTCAGCCAGTATAGGTGTAAGTACAGGCCGGAGCCCGTTGCTTGAGGACGGAGCCTTACGCGATGTCCTCTAAACCACCTACTCTGCTAAGGGCGAACCCTCACTGAACGCGGCTACTTATTTGGGCTTAGTAGTCACTATTGACTCTTAAATGATTTTGAATTTTTCTCATTTTTATGGAATTTTAATTAGAGGTTAGAACACAGGTTAAACTCAACTTTCCTTGAAATCAAAAAGAATTTTCAACACCATGTCACACAAATAATGATTTTCAAAACATTTTCAAAAGATTTTTCAAAATAAGGGAAACTCATTATCAAATCATGTTCAAAAATATTTTTCTATAAAAATAGTGTAACATAATATAGAAAAGCCTTGAAAACAATTTGGTCCGCTTAGTTCAAAGGATTTTACTTTAGCCAAAAAGTTTAAAATTTTCCAATTTTTCAGAATATAGCTAAAGTATATATACTATATATACGGTATACTCCCTATACTTAAACTTTGCTATGTCCTCACAGCACTAAATGATACAAGTCCATAGGTCCATTTAAATATAGAAAAACATACGGAAACTAAGGAGGGCTCCCCCTATACTTAGGTTAGAAATAACCTAAGTATTGAGGCAAGGAAAGATGAGTAGAAAAATCACAGGGACTCGGGTCCCCCTATACTTAGGCTGAGAGTAGCCTAAGTATAAAGATTGAGAGTTGATGCTGGGAGAGACCCAAGGTGAACGAAGAAGTCGGATGGATATACAAATGAGAGGATGAATCTTCGGAGATAAATGGAGTACCTAGGGTCTAAGGGAGGGTTTCAGAACATCCATGGCTCAAACAAGCATGCAACACACTTTGATTTCACTAACTCACGCCTGAAAACCAACAAATGTTGGTTAATTATCTTGTCAGTTTTATTGGTGATTAAAACATTCTTTTTTTTACACGAAAAAATGTCAAGTAGAACCAACTGCGTAAACATGGGTGTTGCTCTCCCAAAACAAGATTTTACTCTATTTTTTAGGTTAACTTGCAATTAACAGTCCTGATTTATTTTGCTTAAGGTTATCACTGAATTACGGTGAGCACATAAACAAAGCAATCATCGTCTACCACTCATTCCCATTTTCCATTAACCTAGGTGATCAAGCTAGGAGGGGAAATCGAGAAAAACCAAGTAATCGATAAAAAACATGATCTAGGCCGAGTGAGAGAACATGCAATGCCTTAGCGAAAATATGTGAAAATTTGGATTGTTTTGAAAACCAAAATGATATGTATGCAAGTCGATTGAAAACCGTACCTAACATGCTTCTATTAGCAGGGAAGAATATCTTTTAATTTGGCTAAGTGAAGCGATATTTGTGTGCATCTATATTAGAAGTGTGTCCTACCTACGAGCAAGCACGTAAAAAATGAAACGATGAAAGAAGCTCGAAGAGCCACGTGCTTGGTCCTAGGTTGACACTCAAGTGGGGATGATCCCCACACAACCACATATAATTCGTTCATTTACAAGCACGAGTCTTTGATAGAAGACCGCTGTAAAGATGATTATTACATGCATATGAAATGAAATAAAATGCGAGACACATTTTTTTTCCCGATCGAATCATCTCCAAAATTGCTCCACGACTCCATGCAGTGGGGAAGTACATGCTCCTCGCCTCCTTGAGTATCAAGGGCCCTGCCACAAAAGCAAAGGTTAGAGATCAATAGAAAAGAAAAAATTTTACGATGCAAGACAAATGAACAAATTGACCTACATAAATGAAACACTTAATAAAATAAAATCTAAACAAGACAAAAGATGACCCGTGTCCCCGGCAACAACGCCATTTGACTGGCTGCAAATTTAGCCCTTTAATACTGTAGGATTAACACTTCGATTGTCATTGTAGTCGGGCTAAATTTGGTCCGTCAAAAGCCATCTAATTGATAGGTCAATAGAATCAAATGGTTGTATTTATATTTTACTTACTTGGGCAAGCCCAAGGTCGAACTCAGGGACACGGGCCTCTCTCGTGAATATTTGGGCTTAAATCAATTTAATTAAGTGTTGGATAAACATAGGTCTATGAAGTGCATGCAAGCATTTTTTACTTTCTTTTTATCATGCAAATGGATGTGATGAAATGCAACACAAAAATATGCCCGAATTACAAGAGTACTTGAGCCATTTAATCACAAGTCAAAACATGGTCAATTAATGAAGATACTTTCATTTATGTAAAAATAAGGCAAGAAAAGCATTGAAATGAAGACACTGAGCTATTGAAATTATACATAGAAATTCATATGTCAAATCTGAAATACAAGCATGCCATCAAGAAGACAATGAAAAGAGCTTCAAAACACCACTGAAATCGACTCAATCGGAGCTAGTATGCTCAAGATATGCACGGGTGAAGCCAGGGGCATAAATGCAAGAAAACATGAAAGATAAATAGCAAACAGGTCCCTAGAGGGACTAAAATGCAAATAAAAGAAAGTTCGGGACCTTCCCTGTAAATAACCCACACGCGCAGGAATATTTTTGCAATTAATAAATCTGCAAGGGTATAAATGCAAAATACCCCAGGTGCACATGGTCGACACGTGACTCCAGGATCTGTATGCAAATTTGAAGAAGTTGGTGGGCCTCCCTGTAATTTGTCCTGGCCGCTTGTGACCTGCACGTGCGCTCCAGGCTCGGTGAAGATCCAGGCTCGGAGGAGGCTTGGGGCAGCTTCAGCTAGGCTTGGCGGAAGACGTAGGCTCGATGCAGGCTCGGAGTCAGGCTAAGGCTCGGATGAGGCTCGGAGTAGGCTTGGGGGAGCCGAGCCTGCTGTTGTGGAGCTGAGGTTCGGAGAGGCTTTTGCAATGACACACAGACCATCGAAGATCGTCCGATCATCGAGATCAGACGGTACCTGGAGGCTGTGTTAGATGTCAACGTGGACACTTCTACGCCGTTGGATGAGCTCCGGGAAGGAGCATCCAACAGTACCTGCTTCTTCCTCCTCAGCCGTAGGCGGGCGGCGATCTTCGAACTCCGGTGAAATTACCGTAGCTCCGCCTCTCTTGCGCGAACCCTACAGAGCTCCCCAAAACCTCCTGAGTGATCGTCGAGGGAGCTGGAGGTCTGGGCGAGCTACAACGATGCTTGGCGAAGCCCCTCGATGCTCCGGTGATGGAAGCGGAGCTCGTCAAGAGGACTCCGGTCATTGAAGATTCGAGGCCTGCAATGTTAGTACCCATAGCCAAAGCGAAGTACTGCGTGTATGAGTGAGGTGGTGAGGCTTGTGAGCGAAGGGAGATGGAGCCCCGACAATCTTCATCTCCGGCGAGCAGTGATGAAGGTGAAGGAGGTGTTCAGATGGTGGAAGGAGGAAGAAGACAATCGACGATATGCGCGTGGATGGACGATGAGAGATGAGGGTATCAGGGTGATCAGAGAACGATGACGGTGTCGGTCGAAGGCTAATAAAATCGAAGAAACTAAAGAAAAAAAATACAAGGTAGATAACATAGAAGCTCACCTGGTCGTAGATGGAGGCTACGGTCTATGCTGAGCTCCGAGGGGAGCTCGGGTCATCGCTGGACTCCGACGACCCCTCGGAGTAGCTTGGCGGGGCAGAGCCACCGCGAGCCTGGCCGTGATGGACCAGGGGTCAACACCAGAGGAGATAGCTATCTTTGTGCTCCATGCCGCTCCCTTGCTGTTACCGAGGCACGGAGGCGTGCTGGGCGATCCCTCACGTAAAGGTGGACGCCTGTGACAATGGTTGGAGGAGGGTTATTTAAAGATTGGAGGTTGCTGTTTCAATGGTGATGGGCATGATTTGCGGGGAAGTTATGGAGTGAGTGGAGGGGACTCGTGGGATACGTGACAACCCGTGAAAATGAGGGATGAGTGGGGTCGATCATGGGGTAGTCGGGAGGTTGTGAGGTTAGAGGACAAGGTGGGAAGAATAGGAAGGGGGAAGCTGGTGTGCAAGGAAAGTCGTGGGAGAGAGGGAGTAGCGCGAGGTAGAAGATGAGTTCTCTGCCGTTGGATCTTGCGATCCAACGGTTGAGAAATAGGTGCTAAGTGGTGGCTGGGATTAAATCTAAGGCAATCCAAACGAAGGACATCAAGTGATGCTATGTGGAAAAATAGGGAAGAGGCACAAACAGACGGTATGGATGAGATCGGTGGGTAGATCGGGTGGTGGAGGAAGCAGCGGGATGGAGCGGCTGGAGGTGATCGAGGGGTGCAGATGCCGCCACGTGTCGTGCTGTGGTGAGGGCGCTAAGGGACGACCGTGATTTGATCTGGGGAAGACTGGATGGTTGAGATACGATGCAGGATGAACGGTGGTGATGAGGAGAAAAGAAAGGCAATCGGATGGCGGAGTGGCAGTGGCACGTGGCGCGCAATGAAGCGGGCCGCGTGGCGCAACCAGAAGGCGCCACGTGGCCCAATCAGTTTATTGCGACAAAGATTTGAAGAAATGAAGGGGAAAATGACCGAATTTGGAAAAACTCAAAACATGAAAGTTGTAGATCTCGATGAGATCTACAAGTTTCATGTTGACCAGAAACGGAGATGAGGTAAAACAAAGACATAAAATATTTTTGAGGGCATTTTTAAGGGTAAAAACACCTTGCATTTTAGTTTTGCTAATTTTTTGTGATTTTAATTTATTCAATGACTCTGATATTTACAGGGAATTGTCTGGTTTTATTGACACCTAGTCTAAGATAGGGGGGTTAATTACAATGAATTAGAGACATGAAACATGGTTTCATCAACAACTAGGCACATGCCTCATCCTCATAACCCAGAAGTAAGGGTGGCAAGTCTGAAAAGCACATTCTCAAATGGCCACAGTTAATGCTATCAGCAACCTCCCGGATAAGAAGCCAGATATGGGAGCACCTCTTGTGCGTTGTTAGATGTTTAATCAAGAGTTTGAACGCACATTGCTCGACAACGGGTCTTCTATTAACTTGATGCCAGCCTCACTGCTCACATAATTCAGGCTAGGACCGCTCAAACCCACAAAGATGATTCTGCAGTTCGTAGACAAATCAATTAAGCGGCCTAGGGGCCTGTTGGAGGACATAATAGTCACGGTTCAGGGGAAGCAGTTCCCGACCGATTTTGTAGTCTTAGATATGGACGTCCCTGCTCCATTGTTCCTTACCCCAATCATACTTGGATGACCATTCCTGCGGACGTCGAACGCATCAGTAAATTATGGGACTGGAGAAATTACTTTCGACGCTGGCAATGAAACTATTAAAATAGAGACCCTGTCTGACGCAAGACCGCAAGAAGGGACATCTGCATCATGTTCAAGGGTGATTAAGTATTCTGAAGACCGCAACTTTCTGGCAGAAATTCAAGACACCAACCTATTTTTGGATGACAATGAGATCCATGAACTCCTCTGCCCTGAGGAGGAATCAGAGACTGCAGTCAAATTTCCCCTTATTGATCAGAATGAGGTACTCGTTGATATGCTGAATGAGATTTCCATAGGGGAGATATGCCTTCATGATCAAGAGTAGATAATTAAAGAGTTCTGCAATGAAGAGGAAATCATTGAGACATTCTGTAAAATATTGAATGAACAGGCAGCACAAAGCATGGTGGACACCAAACAGACAAAAGAGTCACCACCAGAAATAATAGCTGAAGTCACTTTCGAAGTAGCTCCTAGCCCACCTGAGTTGAAGCAATTGCCCTCCAATATGAAGTACGCCTTTTTGGTGGGAGAACCTAATATATACCCGGTCATTATCAATGCTCATCTAACCGAAGATCAAGAATCTCGTCTGATGGAGGTTCTTGAACGCAACCGCAAGGCGATAGTCTGGAAAGCCTCATATCTCCATGGGATCAATCCATCCTTGTGCTAGCATCGCATTTTCCTTGAGGAAGATAGCAAGCCCTCCCGAGAGTTTCAGAGAAGACTCAATCCGAATTTATGGGAGATTGTTATGAAAGAGATCCAGAAATGGTGCGATGCGGGATTCATTTATCCCATCTCCGACAACAAATGGGTGAGCCCTCTGCATGTGGTGCCCAAGAAATCAGGGATCACCATTGTGAAGAATGATAAAGGAGAGGATATCGTGACCAGAGTACCCACTTCTTGGCAAGTGTGTGTAGACTATAGAAGACTTAATCTCGCCACCAAGATGGACCACTTTCCTTTACTCTTCATCGACCAGATTTTGGAGAGATTGGTCGCGAAGGAATACTTCTGCTTCTTGGATGGATACTCTGGGTATAATCAAGTTGCTATCGCTCCTGAAGACCAAGAGAAGACCACGTTCACCTGTCCTTTTGGTACACATGCCTTCAGACGGATGCCGTTCGGGCTTTGCAATGCCCTGACCACATTTCAGAGGTGTATGCTCGCAGTCTTTGCTAATACGGTGGGCAATTTTCTTGAGGTCTTTATGGATTTTCGGTGTATGGGGATTCCTTTGATCAATGTCTGGATTATTTAGATCGAGTCTTACGGAGGTGCTGTGAAGTAAATCTGGTGCTCTCGTGAGAAAAGAGCAATTTCATGGTGAACGAAGGAATTGTGCTGGGTCACATTGTTTCTAAACATGGCATGGAGGTTGACCCAACCAAGGTGGAGGTGATTTCTAAACTTGAGACACCTACAACAATCAAGCAAGTCAGGTCATTCTTGGGCCATGTCGGTTTTTACCGATGATTCATCAAAGATTTCAGTAAATTGGCCAGACCATTGAATGAGTTGCTCGACAAGGAGAATGATTTCATTGTGGATGACTGTGTGCTCCTCGCCTTCAATCATCTGAAAGAACTTATCATTCAGGCCCATATCTTGCAGCTACCGATATGGACTTAGCATTTTGAGATAATGACCGATGCGTCAGATTATGCCATTGGTGCTGTGCTGGGACAGAGGAAGGATAATGTACCATTTGCAATTCAATACGCTAGTCGAACGCTCGATGAAGCCCAGCAAAATTACACGGTCACCGAAAATGAGTTGCTAGCGATAGTCGTTGCCTTGGAAAAGTTCAGATCCTATCTCCTCGAATCCAAAGTGATCATCTACACTGACCATTCGGCCATCCGGTATCTACAGCAGAAGAAGGATGCCAAACCACGTCTTATCCGGTGGATCCTTCTCCTCCAGGAATTTGACCTTGAAATCAGAGATAAACCTGGGGTAAAGAATGTGGTGGCCGACCATTTATCCAGACTTCCGGAACCAGAATCTCCTGAGCTGAGCCTGCAACCAATCACAGAGACCTTTCAAGACGAGGCAATTCTGTCATTCACCTCATTCCGTGGTATGCGGATATTGTGAATTATCTCATGACCAAGAGAATCCCACAGGATTGGCCGAAGTTGAAAATAGACAAATTCTTGTCTAAAATACATTTCTAACAGTGGGAGTATACATATCTTTTTTGTGAGGGGGCAGACTGTATATGGAGGAGGTGCATTCCTCAGGAGGAAGTTCCAAGTATTCTCGCCTTGTGCCATGATCAAGACTCCGAAGGACATCATTCAGACAGGTGAATGACAACAAAAGTTCTTCAGAGTGGCCTTTGGTGGCCTACATTATTCAAGGATGCAGAGGATTATGTCAAGTGCTGCACTGACTGTCAGAAGATGGGTGGAACCATAGGAATGAGAGATACGATGCCTTTGAAATTCATTCAGATATCAGACGTCTTCAACACATGGGGCATCGACTTTATGGGCCCATTTCCCAACAGCCAGGGCTATGAATACATCCTGCTTGCTGTCGACTATGTGAGTCGCTTGGTGGAAGCTATTCCCACCCGAACCGCCGACAGTCGGACCGTCTATCGATTTTTGAGAGATCACATCATTTCACGATTTGGGATTCCCAAGATTCTAACATCTAACGGGGGTAGTCATTTCATAAACAGAGAGGTGAAGAAGCTAACTCAAGAATTCCGCATTGAACATCGTGTTGCTTCACCTTACCACCCACAGTCCAATGGCTTAGCTGAGTGTTCAAACAGGGAGATCAAGATAATTTTACAGAAGCTTGTGCATCCGGATCGCAAGAACTGGTCTCAGCTGCCTAATTCAGTTCTTTGGACTTACAGAACCTTGTACAAGTCACCTTTGGGAATGTCTCCCTACCGCCTTGTATATGGCACGCCATTTCATCTGTCCGTTGAGTTGATTCACAAATCTTTATGCACCATCAAAATTTGTAATTTGGATTCTGAGAAAGCCAGGAAGGACCGAAAATTGGATCTGAACAGATTATTGGAATTCACAGACTATGCATACGACAACAGCCTGATGTACAAGGAGAAGGTCAAAAACATGGAAACATATCCGCCGCAAATCCTTCGAGCCGGGTCATAAGGTGTAGTTGTTTGATGCGAAATTAAAGATCTTTCCAGGTAAATTGAAGAGCAAATGGACTGGGCCATTTATAGTAAAGCATGCGCGTGACAATGGAAGCGTATTGATATCTAGTTTGTCAGCTGTCGTACAACCATTTGTAGTCAATGGACAGCTCCTGAAGCCTTATCTTGAACATGATACATTTATGTCTGTCGTTGACTCTATTCAAGTAATCTATGAGGATAAACTTAATACTTCTGAAGTGGCAGTAGGAGGCAAAGTAGATCTAAATATTTTTAAATTACTTTTCTTATTTTTGTCTTTTCTTCTTGTCCTTCTTTCCTCTCCTATTCTACCGATAAGATGTTTTCCCCTTCATCATTGCTACACTTAGGATGCACTTTATCCTAAGTGTAGGGGGGATGTACATCCCGAGTTGTTCTTCTTCCATCTTCATCTCTTTTCTTCTTTTTTTCTTTTCTATTATATTTTTCTATCAAAAAGGTGTCAACCCTTTTTTGTCAGTCTTCTATACTTAGGACATACTTTGTCCTAAGTATAAGGGGGTGTACACCCCGAGTCCTTTCATTCTCCGATCCTCTCCATTGTCTCCTCTTCTTGTCTATACTTAGGGATATCTTACCCTAAGTATAGGGGGAGACAGTCTGAGTACGATCTGTTCATTCCCACCCTTGACCCTCCCTGCTTTGTGTACAGTCTGCTATACTTAGGATTATTTGATCCTAAGTATAGGGGGCAGTCAACTTCTCATTGATGCATTCATTTCTTCATTCATTCATTTATTCTTTAGACTTTTCTATACTCAGTACGAGTTATGTCTTCTCTTTTCTCTCTGATCTATGAGGACATAGCTCAAGCTAAGTATAGGGGGGTCGTATATATTGCGTATATACTTTAGCCATAACTCGTACTTTCGTGTTTTCTTAATAATTATGGCTAATTATACAATTAAATTCATTAAAAATACTTAATAAAAATATGTTATTATTCCTCAAATTCTTTTTTTATTTACTGATTAATAAATCATGTGAAAATGATTTTTTGCAAAATGTTTGAAAAATAGTTTGAAAAAATCCTTTTGAAAAATCTTTTGAAAACTATTTGGAAAACATTTTGTTCAATTTTTTTAAACCTTTGTAAAAATGTTCTGTTTGTAAAATTTATTTTCTTTGTGTGAAATAAAATGTTTGAAAAACTATTTGCGAATGTTTGGAAAATAGTTGCAAAAATATTTGAAAAGTCTATATATACTGTTTGAAAAACCTTTGCAAAATGATTTTCAAATGTGTGTACATATTTGTAAAAATATTTGTAAAAATTATTTTGGACTATAATTTTCAAGATTTATTTGAAAAACCTTTTCAAATAAGTTTGAGGAATATATACATCACACTAAAATTCTTTATTTCTATATATTCATAAAATTGAGCACTTACCCCTTGTAAATTCTTAAAATCTACTTCTTGTAAATGTAAGATGCATTCCCCTGTAAATATTTGTACCTAGCTTTTATCCAAAATCTTTTTGTTTTCAAAAATCCCAAAAACATTCGCAAAATTAAAACACCAGAAACATTTGAAAAATCTTTTTTGAATATATATATATATAATACAAAAAATGCATATGCATCATGTTTTCAAAAATCCATAAAAAGTTCAAAATCATTGAAAAATTGCATCATAAAAAAATATTTTCTGCATTTTCAGCATAGCATTTGCACGGCATTAGCATTTTTCGGATTGAGTTTGATAGTTGAACAAGTCTAAGTAAAATCAGGAGATTGGAGCTTGGTTGGACCTTAAAATCTACCTAATAACAGGAACCTTATAGGAGCTGGAATTGAGGTACTTCAGGTCTAGTTGACTTAATTCTTTGAGGATCACGAGACTTGGTTCAATGGATTCTTGATTGTCTAAGTAGAGTATTTCAGAGCACATGCACGACTCTTTTTAATAATGACCTAACTTGGACACCTGCACCTTTCACATGGCTCAACTCAGTTAGAGTGGTGAGGGGATTGGATTTGCCAGTATGAGACGCACACAATTGGAAACATTTATCCTCCTCTAGGGAGGGAAGTGCACCCCAACCCATGCAGTGATAAGGAATTCTAAAGACAGGAGAGTGTGGGTTACAATAAAGCTTCAAAAGAGGGATAGTCTACTGGCTCAAGAGGAACAACTCCTAAGGTAATTGCTGTTGTGAATAATATTACAAAAAAAAACTCCAAAAAAGTAGACATGCTTGTATAAAAATAAAAAATACCTGCCGGAGTGTACATATGTTGTATATCAATCAACAAGCTTGAGCATCAAAGTCAAATCATGTGAGCCTGCAGCTGGATGACTTGACTACACTGGTCTTGCATCCTAGGATAGGTAGCTACACTGGCTACCGTCCATTCTTCTCTTCACCCACTCCTTTTGAGCTGATTGTTACTTGAACTTAGAAAGGAATACCCCGCTCCTTGAGAAAGGAGTTATTGGATTGGGGAATCATTGGGTTGTCATACTAGAGAAGTCAGTCTCTTTGTCATTTCAGTTGGGGAGAGACACTATCACTTACACTGTACGAATCAGATTCATAGTCGTAAGGGTTTGCGTATGAGTTGAAATGTTTTTGACCTGGCTATTGAGGAGACTTGAGCAGAGTTTTGGGATTCTCGAAGGCTGTTGAAATTAAAATCCGGTTCCCATTAAGGTTCCGCCCGCACTAAAATTCCAAAGGTCCGACTTAGGCTCCAAACTTTGATTTTGTGAAGACAAGTTTGATAATTAAATTTAATACATCTTTCTTCTTTTTCTTTTCTTTGTTTCTCTTTTTCTACACTTATTGCATAAGTGTTTGCTAGGGACTAGCAAAGGCAAGTATAGGGGGATGATGAATCTCCATTTCATCATCTTTATTCTATCATTTTGGCCTTAAAAACCCTAGTAAATGCGTGTAAATAACGTTAATTCTTGCATTTTAGCATTCATAAATTTGTGTACAAAATGTGTATAAAATACTGTTTTTAACTACAAAATTATAGATAAAGAAAAGAAAAAGAATAAAATATTGTAAATACTTTATGACTCGAAACCCCGAGACCTAGGCATCTCAATGACTGGGTCAACAAGAAATAAAGTAGGGGGAGATAAGGGACAAAAACCAATAAAGTTTCCTTTTTATTTTAGTCATTTTCCTTCATTTTTGGGACCTATTTTTAGTTCCACTTTTTATACTTCAAATGAAGAAACTTTGTACATGAAAGTTGTAGATAATTTAATATAGAAAAATAGAAAATTGATTTCACACAAAAATAATGTACAGATAAAAAGTTATGATCTAAATAAGATTCCAAAATTCCAACTTCCCAGACCTATATCTCTCAAATAAAAACTCGAAATGATATCAAAATTACTTTAATTGTATATAACTTTTAATAAGCTATTTAATGAAGGTGGTTTCAAATTTTTTAGAGTTACGGTGTGAAAGTTAGGTTTTGGATCCCTAATGTATACTTGTACCAATTAAAATATTCATTTTATTTATTATTCATTATTTTTATAATGTCATATTTTTATAATTTTGTAAATATTATTTATAATATATATGTATATAAAAACTGGAATAAAAACTAAATAAAACATAAAAACAAAATACTTGTATAAATTACATAGATTAAATACATATATCTATACCTATTATTTAATTGTATAAAATACATAAGAAAAATAAAATAAAAATATATTTAAGTGTATAAAAATAAGTTATAAATATATAAAATAAGAAACCAAAATAATAAAATTAAATATACAGAATAAAAATAAAACATTAAAATATATAGATAAATATACCTATATAGCCCCTAAAAGAGAACTTGTAATTTTAAATCTCTAAAAAATAAATAAAAATCATAATAAAATAATTTAAAAAATAATAAATATTTGTCATTTAATAACCTAAAAATTAATATAACCATTTTTTATTTTAATATGAATTTTGATTTTTTTCCAATTTTTTTCCTGGTTGGTCCACGTGGACCAACCTGGAGGGTCAGAGAGTTGACCCGCGATAAACTCTTGGACCCACTGCCTGCGACTCGTCAGACCTTGTTTCTACCCCCCTTTTCTCGATTTTTTCAAGGGCTGACCTTTCACCAAATCATGTAGACTCCTTGATGACTTTTGTCCACCATTCTTCGAGGATACACGCCCTAGGCTTTTCTTGGGGAGTGGAGCTTCAATACGCAAGATCCGCTCCGATCTTTGAGCCCCATCAACCCTTGTTCAAAAACCTCCCATATCTTCCATTTCAGATTTGAACCTCTTTTGAGTGTGTTTTGGCCCTCTTCTTGCAAGCTCCGGATAGAAGCCTGTGACAGGGGCTTCTCCAGCTTCTTGGCGAACGGGTTGAGCGCGTCTGAGGCTGGCTTCCACCACCTCCGGTGGACCACCGTGGTCGAGGTAATCTTCCTGGCTTGCCGATGAGGAACCACTCTTTTCTTTCATTTTTCTTGGTTACCTTAGTCGCTAGGTTTAATTTCCACTGTTGTTTAATGCGTTAATCGCGATAATTACACGCAACATCTTCCTTCGAAGCTCGCTGGAATTGTGCTCCGACGACTTCTTCTACCGTGTATTTCTTGTCCCTGACGCTCCCTTTCTCTCTCATCTGCCACCTCTCTGATTCCTCACTGCGTTCCACCCAACGCTCCCCTAGATCGACCCCCGATCTGGTCGTTCGATCCTCAACTCCTTCACGCTGTCGGAGGACCGTCGCCCCGCACCTCCAACGCCCCATTCATCCTTCTGACCGTCGAGGCAGTTTGCCCTCGACGTTGTGTTTCTTCCCGTGCAGGTATCCAAAGCCAAAGCGACTTGAAGGAAATTTTGGGTCGGCCAGAAGTACATGGAGCCTCCCATGCTCCTCCGACCTCTTGACGACACTCCGGCCATCCCCGGATCTTTTGGGGCCTCCCATTCATAGGAGATATCGCTAGGAAGCATTTGAGCCTCCAAGAAGCAAGGAGGAAGGTTGGAGGACGGAGTTACGCTCGATCGAAGCTGGGAAGAACAAGGATTCTTCCCTTCTCTTCCAGGTACCCTAATCGCAGTCCGATCTCCTCCTTTGCCCAACCAGTATAGCAACCGTTAGATCAAGTGCATCTGTGCCGTTCGATACCTTGCCTGGATCTAATCTGGCCCGTCGAAGCCGAAGTGGCATCGCACGACAACAACTCGATACATGTCCAAGTGAATCCCATCCACCGTCGGATCGTGCATGCGTGGGTAAATTGCACTTGAGCCACTGCCATTTTTGTAATATTTATTTAGTACTAATCTTTCCTTTGTCATTTTAATTTTTTTGTAGAACTTGCAAAAACCTCCCTGCAGTTCACGAATTTGCCATTGGGTCCACGCCACGTCAGGTCACGTGTCTCATGCATGTGAGTCTGGTCTTTTTGTAGTAGACCCCCTGTGGGTTTTCATATTTAGTTTTAGTCCTCAATCTCTTTATGCCATTATAATATTTCTGGATAATTTGCATTCTGGTCCCTGTATTTTTGGAAATTACGATTAGGTCCCTATCGGTCATGTGTTTTGGCACGAGGTATTTGGTGATTTTGCAGAGATACCGCTGGGTTTTTGGTTTCTTGTGATTGGTCCGTAATTATTTTTTAATTGGTTATATATATCTGGGAAAATTGCATGTTGGCCCTGGAACTTTTGAATATTCACAAAAATTCCCCTACTAGTATGTATTTTCTCTTTGTTTCTTGTAATTATTTCATGCATCTATACCATCCTAAAAAATCCCCAAAAAATATCCTAGCTTCCTTTTGCATTGGATTTCCACGCCATATTTTTATTTCACATGTTTGCAACATTTTAATATTTATAAAAAACAAAAAACATGCATTTTCATCCCTGTTTGCATTAGAAAATACATAAAAATTATAAAAACTTCTTGAAAAATTCCCCAAAAATATAATTTATATAGTTTTGCATCTTTAACATTTAGACAAAAAATCACTAAAAAATATAAAAGAAAAATCGAAAAAATAGAAGAACACTAAAAATATCTATAAATATATATAAAATCCATAAAAACCACAAAAATATGCTTTCTGTTCCTGAATTTTCTATATTTTATTATCTATAATTTAGAACTAATTTGGAGAAATTTGGTTACTATTTGATATTTTTTATCTCCAATTTAATCTATGATATTTATTTTATTCCATATTTTGAGTATTTGTGATTTTAAAAATACCAAAAATTAGCAAAAATATAGAGAAATCACAAAAACATTAGAAAATTATACAAAACACAAAAATATTTTATTTCCTAAATTTTTCTTATTTCTACCTATTTTTAAAAATACATTATCTCTCTTTCCCTTATTGTATATAGATATCTTATTTTATAGAAAAAGAAAATATAAAAAATATAAAGTATAAAAAGAAAAAACAAAATCAAAAAATTAAAAATCAAAATATAAAAATATAAAATTAAAAAAATAAAATAAAAAATATAAAATTTAAAACCCAGAAAAAGTTTCAACTTGGCTAAGTGTGCGACAGGACATTGGGTGCGTGATTTTTTTATCTTGCTTGCTCTACGCCTTTGCTTCCTGTGATCGACCCCTACTTACCTCGCATTATACAATTTTAGTAGGGTATAATAAATTTTAACTCTTGCTCTTAATTGCTCAACTATTTGTGTGGGTTAATTGTTCATCAATGAAAGGATTCGAGTAGTCGCCTCAGCGAGAGTGAGCCTGAATTGTCAGGTCATTACTTAGCGACTCTCATCTTTCTATTTTTCAGTAGGTCCCTTTAAAATTATTCAATAGATTGGAAAAGTTGCATATAGACTTGCACTTCCTCCACATCTTTCGGAAATACATGATGTTTTTCGTATATCAAATCTAATAAAGTATATTAAGGATCCTGAGCATAAGATACTCTATGATGATCTACGTGCTGAGCCAGACTTGATATATCCTGAAATACCTGTGCAAATACTAGACATGGATATCAAGAAGTCGAGGAAAAAGAGGTACCTCTTATTAAAGTATTGTGATGGAACCAAGAGTTAGAAGAAGCCACATGGGAACTTGAGGTAGATATGAGAGAAAAATACCCCTACTTGTTTGAATGATAATACTATGTATTGTGTATATCTTCATTATAAATGAAATGACGTTCATTCTCCTTAAAGTTATTATGGTTTCAGTCCTCTTTAAGGTTGTTATGCCTGCATTTCAAGTCTCGAGAATGAGACTTCCTTTAAGGTTATTATAATTGTAAAGTCTTGAACTTGGCCTTCTCAGATATGTCATAAGATCCGGCTCATCAAGAGGAAACCAACTGAATTTGTTTCATATGAATCAGACTTCGTTTGAAATTGTTATGATTTTCGGAAGAAAGATAAGTAAGGAGGCTTAAGATGTCATAACCCTTAATGACCACCATTAAGATTAATTAAACATAATTAAAGAAACAAATAAGGTTGAGGACCGCTAATGATCATTAGTAAATAATTAGCAAACACTAATCAAAGATCAACAAAAAATAAGTGCAAGTAGCGAAAGTTAAATCATGAATAGTGAAAGTTAATCGTGATTAGCGCTAATTAAGCATCATTAACGAATCTAGAACCTTTTTGAAAATTCTAACTTAATCCTTAAGTTTCAGATAAGCTTTAGCCAAAACCATGTGCCACTAACCTCGGTTAAGGGTTAAACCATGATTTACTAACCATGGTTAGCGATTTTCTGAAGCCTATAAATAGCCCCCCTTCCCATTCATTCTCTACGATTTCCACTACCACCACTACCCCGAGGGATATGGTTGAGAGGATGAGAGGAGGAGAGGGAGGCAGGGAAGGAGCGCTAGCGAAGCGCTGTCGGGAGAACGAGGAGGACGATAACGGTACGATCCTCTCCTAGTTGGCTTAGTAGGTAAGTATCTCTATCTTGAACTAGGTTTTCGATTTATCTTCCTTTTCGATTCCTTTTGTGTTGGGCTTTGAGGAGAAATATGTGTAACACCCTACTTAGGCACGTGCGGCTATGCACATCAGTGAACCATGTGATTCGTCACACCTTCACTCACCTAAGACATGCAGTTTCTACCTATTCTCCATTGCTTATAGTTCTATTATATTCTTTTGATTTCACTTTTATACTTATTTTGAGGGAGAAATATGTGTAACACTCTACTTAGGTGCATGCGACTATGCTTGTCAGTGAACCCTGTGATTCGTCACATCTTCACTCACCTAAGACACGTGATGTTTACTGGTTCTCCATCGCTTGCAATTTGATTATATTCTTTCGATTTCGTTGTTGTTTTCCTCTCGATGATTTTATAGAGGAAACTCTTTCTGTTTTTCTTTTGAAATATGTCCCTATATAAGGGGAGACTCTACTGAAATTTTCCTAAAAATATGTCTTGATATAAGGAGGAACTCTATCGAAATTTTCCTAGAAATATGCCCCAATATAAGGGGAAACTTTGCTAAACTTTTCCTAGAAATATCATCCCATATAAGGAGAAGCTCTGCTGAAATTTTAAAATAAAATATGTTCTTCACATTCTTCATGTTCTTTGTGTGTTCCTCGCGTTCTTCGTGTTCTTTATTCATTCTTTGCATTCTTGGTACATTCTTAGTGTTCTTGACACGAAAATGAAATTCGATCATTTCAGGAGCCGTAAATCATCCTTTCTGAAAACGAATCATGATAAAGCACTACATACACGAGAGAGAGCTCGATTAGGTAACGAAATCCTTCCTTTTTTTGTTGAGTTTTCATACGATATCATTGAAATTTCTGATTTTATGTTCTTTACTACTAAGAACCCTAATTTGGATATTTTTGAGAAAATATGAAAAGTTGCTTTGTGTTTCCCATTAAAATAATGTCTGAGCATCGAATTGATGTAGTGGTTTGGAAAGTTAGGGTTTGGGAGTTAAAATAAGCATAAATATGAGTATATATACATGTGAATTAATATATATGTGAGTCTATACTCAATGATGATGAATATGCAAATCGAAGGCTTAACGAATGATTTACATCATGGGAAGTGATGTGTATTGATTTGCATCCTAAAATGGATCGTGTGTTATATTAAGAATGACTAGGAGTAGAACTATAAGTCGGGCATGCTACTTGTAGATTTGTCAGAAGAGCATATGTATTGGCAAGCCAAACCTACTTGGTACACGGTTGCCTGGATATGTTGAGCGCACAAAATAATTTATTTGCAATGTGTGGTACTCGGATGCCATTAGGCGGACTGATTGAAGATGTGGTCGTGCCAGGTGGAGGCACAGATGGTTGGATAGCGGCTGGGTCACGATATCATCTATTTTAAAGCCGCTAGTATATGTGATTAGAGGTTAGCCCGTGGTTTTAAGCTACCGAGTCCTTGAGGATGGTGGGCTTCTTTATTTGTCAGGCTGGGGATTTGAAACCCTGGAAAATAAAAGAGAAGGAAATTGTCAGGATATCATTGGAGGATTGGTTGAGGTAACATGAGACAACATAAGCTCACCAGATCAACGCAATATCCAATCCCGAAGTGTCCACAGCTTCAGAGTTCATGAATGGTGTGGTTTTCCCTGGACTAATCCCCAACGTGGAATAGAAGGAATACAACTTAAACTAATGAGAAGAAATGAAACTTTTTGGTACAACAAGTATTGCCTATTCTACATGTTTACTTTTCCCTTCTTCATTACTTAGCACTCGCTAATCTTCATCCTATGATTTATGGAAATCCAACAGGTGTCAGTGAGACATTATAATGCCTTTAATAATCTAGCCAACTAACATAATAGACGTCAAGCCAGCCACAATAGCTTTACTCTATAAGGTAGCTGGTAATCTTTTTGTGTATTTCCTTCCCAGCTGATGTACATGTAAACGGTTATAGTGGGCCAATGTATCATGTAAACTTTATATTGTGAAAGGAAAAGTATTAAACACTTTTTTTGAGTATTTTTAATTGCAGCTTGTTTCTGAATATTAGTTGGGATTGCTGAATAAATTTTTAATGAGTAACCGTATCTGGATACGGGAGGATCCAACATTCCAGAATTAGGGTCGTGACAATTCACGATATGGGTTTATCTTCCTATTACATCATAAATCTGAAATCTTTGAAAAGTTCAAAGAATTCATAGATTTGGTCGAGAACCAACCCGATATGAAGATTAAACAGATTTAATCTGATCGAGGTGGCGAGTACCTCTCAGATGAATTTAAGGAATACCTTAAAGAGCAAGGAATTGTATCCAATTTCACTCCTCCTGGAACCCCCAACTAAATGTGTTGCTGAAATACGCAACAAGACCATCATGGATATGGTCCGTTCAATGATGAGCAAACACTTTTACCTAATTACCTTCCGAGGATATGTAGTAGAGGCTGCAATATATATCCTTAACAATATTCCTAGAAAACCTGAATTTAAATCCCCTCATGAGCTTCGATTTAGAATCAGGCTCAGTGTTGAACACTTGAGAATTTGAGGTTGCTTGGTCCATGCAAAAAACGTAGATGCAAGTAAGCTAGAATCTCGCACTCGAGAGTGCTACTTCATTGGGCATGCAAAGGATGGTATAGGATACCAACTTTATGACCCTGAGATTCAAAAGGTTTTTATCTTTAGAGATGTAAATTTTCTGGAGGATGACTTCCTTAAGATTCAAGATAAAAATGAAGTAAAGGAACTCATCGAATCCTTTGAGGATATTGATCTTCCTGAATTAAAAACTGAAGATGTAAATAAATATGAAACACATGTACCTCTTCGAAGGAGTTTGAGGGTGGTTGCATGCGAAATCCCCGAAAATCGAACAGGGACTAAAATGCAAAATCCAATTGGATATTGGCTTAATTGCAAATCTGCTTTTATTCCCATATCTAAAAAAATTATATGAGTATTCCATTGCGTAGTGCTCATCGATAGCTTTCTAACGAGTCCAAGAACATAAAAATCTGAGTTCGGGATCCCGAGTTACGACCATTTTAGCGAGGAGGGGTACAAGCCATATTCGATCCCGAACCCGGATCCGAATCCGGGTCCAAACCAATAAAACCCTTCTCCATCTCATCGAAAACGCCCATGCCCTTGTTCCTGTTGGATATGCGAGCCGACGACGAGCCATTATGCAATAAATGTTATTGCGAATATCATTTTCCTGATCTGAAATGAAGAGTAAATAATTTGCATAATAGGTACCTTAGTACAATTAGGGTTATGTACCATGGCCATCTTGATGATCATACAGCTGTTGATTTAAATATTGAATCATAGAGGCTGGTGCTTCCATGAACATCTAAAGAGTTAGATTGAGGACTCATCAAGCACCATCAAGTGATTGTTAAGAGAAGATCTCCAGCCTGAGTAGGAGATGGCAATCCTTTCTCATTTAGGCTGATGTCTAACCGACCTCTTGATGCAGGTCCTCTGCATAGGAATAGAGATTAGGAGGTGTTAGATAAGTTAGGTCAAAGAGTTGACTTAACGAGATCGAGATAACCAAAGTCCTATGTCGTATGCTGTCATGATATAGGTACGAACCCTCTGACCTGAGACAGATGTGTTACTATATGTCCGAGTATGTACATTTGGCATGCCAATAGGTTGATGACCTAATCAAGATCTATACACCGGCGCGCTGGTGTGCATATAAGGGCATATGAGTAATACGATCTCTCAAAGGGATCATACAGGTTCATTACTGAATCGGAAGACATGAGCTCACTCATGAGATATTGGGAAGAATCAAATTCCGTGCACGGTAGTCTCGCTTTGGAAGCTTGACTGAATTTGTAGATTTGATATATACTTTTGGAAAGTATATGATCAACACCTGGGTATGATATATGCTTTTGGAAAGTATTTGATCGATACCAACTCCCAATAGTCAAATGAGAAACTTAATGATAAATCCCTGAAGTAGACAATGTAAAATTGATCTTATACTTCGGGATTATTCTGGGTTTACTAGTATGCAGGATGTACATGTATTGGGAATACCTGAGGGTGATGTGATCATAAACGATTGTATAACCATGACGCTTCCATTCCTAGGGAGTGATGAAATGGGTCTGGATTTTAGTGACTCCTCTCAGTAGAGAAGTAATCAGTTCTTAGTCCAAATGTTGGACATTGATCTAAATGTGATTCATATACAATGAGAAGATTAGATTTGCGGTCTAGATTTAATCAAGCATCTATGGGAGGCCCAAGATCTGGATTTGAGATGTGATCTCAATATCCAAGTCACTATACATGGAACAATACAATTGCCCTGTCCTTATCTCCAAGTATTCGCGGAGAAAGCATATTATCCTTGAAAGAGTTCAGAATAATTTCATTATTGATATAAGTATCCGAGCATTGAGAAAATGGATAATTAAATGTGATTTAATTATAATGAATAATATGAATTTGATTCATATTATAAAGAGAGTTATTTTAGATAATTAAATGTGATTTGATTATCAAAGATATGAATAATGTGAATGTGATTCATATTGTTTGAGAACATGAGAATAGAGATCCAAGATGATTAAATATGATTTAATTATCATGGATATGAATAATTTGGATAGCACTATCCATATTAATCATATATATTATAAATGTAATTTATAATATATAAGAGAGAGCTATTTGTAATTTACATTTGTTAATTAAATGTTAATGTGAATTAGATTCACATTGAACATTAAATTGAAAATGTAATTTACATTTTATTTTGGTTTGTGAATGTGATTTACAAATTTCTAATGGCAAGATTGCAATGTTCACAAAATGATTATGAATTATTTTGTATAAAAATTTACAACAATTGTTGTTGTAAATAATTGGAGACATATGGAATCATGCAATCTTGAGATTGCATTGAGATTCCCCCTTTCCTAATAGGAGAGGAAGGACGACCACCAATCCCTAAAGGAAAGGGTGGCCATTCACTCTTCCTATATGGAAGGGAGGAGCCTCCTTTCCATTATCTCCAATGTTAGTTGATTTAATTTGAGGATTAAATTATATTGATTTATCAAAATATATTCAATCCAAATTAAATTAATTGTTGTTGGTTTTTACCAACACAAATCTTGGCCACTAAATGAAACACAAATCAATGAGAGCCATTGGATTTGTGTTGCCCATGGATTGAGAACCATGGATCCCAAAATATTATAAAAGGAGAGGCACCCCTTTGCTCTTCTTTACACAAGAGAACATAAGTCTCTTTCTCTCTCTACACGCCCTCTCTTCTTCTCTCATATGGCCGTCCACCATGGATGCCCTAGAGAGGTTCTCCATTGCCGCAGCGTTATCGTTATGCTGGCCGATCGTTTGCTCGTGGATCTCTGTCTCTTTTGGTGCACCTCGCCCATGAAGAAGACGTCGGATCTCATGTGTCGAGATCATGAGATTCGCCGCTTGGATCATCTACATGGATTGCGAGAAGTACGTGTTTCATCAACACGCTCGCAAGCGTCTCCTCCGTCGGATCGGACTTGAGACAGGAGGTCTCTTCGTTTAGAGACTTGATCGCAACCACACTTCAAGAGGTAATCCTATTACTTATTTGTGGTTCAGACGAAAAGATCCGAGAAGTGTTCTTGGATCATGTGGTTTCGTCACATGAAATTTTTTTAATTTCCGCTGCATAGAACAACTAGTCCGACTAGTCGTTCCTCGTTGTATTCGATACGACGCTCACGCTTCCGTGATGCGCTTGAGGATATAGCTATATCCTTCAAGTGGTATCAGAGACAGGTTGAAGGTTTTGGATATAATCCGTAAACCTAGGACGACTTGGGTTCGTTAAGGTTGCGAAAGTTTTTGTCGCATTTCATTTTCGCACCTCTGTTTAGTGATTATTTTCAGCCCTGTTTAAATTGTTTAAACACAAAATAAAAATTGGATTTTGTTCCTCATTAAATAAGGAAACCATAGGATCTGTGTTTACGTAATTTGGATTCCGTTTGCTTGAGATATGGTCGTTTTAATGAACATGTATTCACTGTTGCGGGAACTGCAAATCTTAACATGATTAATGAGTTAAATACTGTTTTGATTCGCTTAGAAATGCATAACATATCACTTAAGTTCTATCATAAATCAAATTAGCAATATTTGGAAACTGATTTTGTCTAATTTGGTTTTGAATTGATTGAGATATGTTAATTTTAGTAAGTAGGGGTCATGGCTGAAATTAAAATCCTAATCAAGAACCATGTGATTGTCAATTAGTGTAATTAATTGTTGATTTCATGAAATAATTATGGAAAATATTTGAGAAATATT
Organism: Ottelia alismoides; assembly: GCA_037367405.1. Lineage (NCBI taxonomy): Eukaryota > Viridiplantae > Streptophyta > Magnoliopsida > Alismatales > Hydrocharitaceae > Ottelia > Ottelia alismoides. Next base: position 7,014 of record JAZKJV010003233.1, on the reverse strand, counting down.
TAATGATGATTATTTCTTTAATTGACTTGGCCTCAACCAATAAATTGATTAGATTTGATCTAGATCATAATTGGAAACACAATCAACAAACAACTTGCTTGAATAGGATTGGGAATTTGTCTAGCAAATTTCCTTATAATAAAAAATATTTTGATTATTACTATACGGTATAATTTTGGTTGAAGAACCGATGATCATCTCAAGTACACATTGATCTATTTGGCATTATCCTTTTCTGAGGTGGATATGGTGTCTAGTCGGGGAGCGTTGGAGTAGCGGGTCGCACCGGTTGCGGTCCGTCCCACTCCCGCTGGTACTAGCCATGACAGCAGGTAGGGACTCGATAATGTCGGAGAAATCAAGGTGTATTTTTCTAATTATTTAAATTCTAATTAATATGTACTTTGAGATAATATCATATATATTCAAGTAAAACCAATCAAGCTTGTTGATTGAATTGGATTGATAATTGATTTAATGAGATTGAATTAATTATATCCAATTAAAAAACTCTATTATGAATATATGTGTATTTCTCTTGGAAGAATTAATTACATGAATATGATTCATGATAATTAATTAAAATTTGAATATAAGGTGGAGGATCACATAAGTGATATCCATGGTCTCCCGTCAAGGCGAAGGGTTCCGTCGCCAGATATTGTATGTAGGAGACGTCTGTCCGAAGTGACAGCTCCTGCATACAATCCATTTGGATTGGGCTCTTCGCTTCTCGAAAGAGTAAGGACGTATGCGTAGTTACCCAAATATCAGATCCTCATATTATTGGAGCGATATTGGATTGCGCATAGCGAGTTGTATTCCTGTTGACGGTTGGTTCAATTAATGACGGGTCAACATCACCTTAGGGGTGGTGGGACCGGGTGTTAAAGACCAAATTGGGAGATGCAAGTTGGACTTGCAAGGCGGAATGCGTTCCCACTTCTTTTTATCAGAGTTACAGGTTCTCATATTATTGGGATGTAACAAAGATAAGGAAGGAGATCCCAGATCTTGCTTGAGATATAATGGTAAGTATATCTCTTACATTGAAAGTGATTAAGGGAATGAACTTTCAATGTTGACAAGGCAAGACAACTTTGATATAAAAATTCCTAAATCAAAGTAAAATGTGTGTATATATATATATTTATATATATTTATGCAAATTTCTTATTTCATATAATCCTTCATTAAACCCACTCAATGTTATACTCAATAATAACCAATAAATTATCATGGATTGGATCCATGATCAAGATATTATACTTGCAGTTGGACACATAATGTATGTGGTTGCAATGTACAGGTCTTCCTCATAATAATGAGGAATGCCAATTAAATAGACAATAGAACTACAACCCTAGGGTTTGTATGTCTCTACAGTCTTGATATCTCATCGGATGTACTTTGGAAGTGACATGTCGATGATGATCGTAATTGTCGAATAATCCTTATAAAATCTTAGAAGATATTTTGGCATGCATATGTGCTCTCGACATTTAATCATTAATGACATGATTCTCTGCATCATGCAGAATGGTGGCTCTATAAGAGATGTTGTATTCAAATTGTTTGAATACCTACTTGAGCCAATGTTTTAAGAGTTTAGATGGGTGTAGATATGATGAGTGTCTTCATTCTACTATCTATACTCTAGTCATTCATGAAGCTTCAGAATATTCATATTGCATGAATTGAATGAAGCATGTATAAATGTTGAAATGCTCTTATATTGAAATTTTTGATTTTGACATAATATATCCTTTGTCTTGAGCAATGGTTGCTTATAGATAAAGGGAGCATAGTGGAAGCATGGGTTGGACCCAAGTAAGAAGGAAGGTCAAGGAGTTGACTGTACTTCTGTGACTTCCATATGACATCCAAATAGTTGGATGAATGCCAATACTGCAATAAGCTGATGTATTGACTATCTTGTCTATCTAGGATCCTTAGAGAAGGATCCAAATGATGCATCACTATAATCTACATCTACATATAATCATTGAAATTGACTTTCTTATTTGATAAGATCAAAGTCTAATAATTGTATCTTATTATTCTAATAACACTTGCAATTGGTTGCATATGTATTAGAAGACTATAAAATTTGATTTTAAGGTTTAATGGTCATCCACATGGACATTGATGCAATTGTTGCAACAATCTCTATTGGATAGATGAACTTGTTATTTTCAGTGGGAGCGCCCTTAGTCTTAGAGAATGTCTCTATGACCTAGATATTAGAACACACTCATTGTTTATTTCTAAATATTGGAAATAAACATGAATTCTGTAATAGATCTATCATAAAGAGTTATGATGGAGATATTTCAGATAGTAATTTAAAATCTAGTGGACTCTACTAAATTAAAAAAAATTAATGAAATGTTCATTAACATTTCTAATACTGAAAATTAAACCTTTAAAGATCAATAGAAGGGTGAAGATCATTTGATAATGATCTGACATCATGTTTTGGACATATGTATGTTGATGAGATCAATGGACAAGTAAGAGATGAAACTTTAGAATGTCTAAAAATTTCAAAACTTACATACTTATGAATATTGTATTCAAAGTAAAATGTCCAATACACCCTTCTTTGGGAAAGGTGTAAGATGTCAAGGTATTCAGGATCTCATACATATCGATGTATGTGAATCATCTATATCATAGCAAACATTATGGATATGTGATATCTATTGATGATTATGTATGCTATGAGATTTCTTCTTTTCACCTAAGAAACCTTTGAAATGTTCAAAGATTTCGTAATTGGTTTAGAACCAAAGTTTGAAGGAAGATTAAATGAATTTGATCTAATCTAGGTAGTCAGTATCTATTAGATGAATTCATAGAATACCTTATGGAGATGTGGATGTCATTCCTATCTCAATCCTCCTGATGCACCTAAACTCAATAGAGTTGTAGGGAGATACAATTTTTATCATGTGTGACATGATTTAATCAATGATGAATCTTAGCATAATTACCTCTTAGTTTCCAAGGTATATATGTAGTAGAGACTACAATATATATCTTTAATAAGGGTCCATGCATATAAGCTAGAATCTATCACTAGAGAGTGCTACTTCATTAGGAAATAAAGGATGGTATTGGATACCTACTTTATGACCTTGAGATTCGTAAACAATTTCATATCTGAGAATGTGATTCTTAGATGATGAGATACTTGAGAATCAAGATGGAAATGAAGTAAAGGAACTCATTTAGTCTTGAGAAGATTAAAAGGACAATTAAAGATGAAACACTAATACCTCTTCAAATAAGCTTGAAGATGGATTCCATGTGTCAGTTGAATCTGACAATGATTTGACTTCATGTGATGAAGCTTCTGAAGATCATAGCATGGAAAGGTGGATGTTAGCAATAAAGTCTAAAGTAGACTTCATATACAAATGTTGTATACGTACATTCGAGGATCCACCTATATGGGTAAGACCCATTAAGGTGTAAATGGATCTTCAATAGAAAGAGTGAACCTGATGAGAAGGTAGAAACCTTCAAAGCACGACTCGTAGCCATGAGCTACACACCGAAGAGAAGACATTGCTTGCGATGAGACTTGCTCTTCAACGACCATGCTTGAACCCATCAGATATTTCTAACTATAGCTACACAACTTGACTTTGACATCTTCAAGATGGAATTCAAGATTACATTCCTCTATGAATACCTCTCCGAGGATATTCATGTGAAGTAGCTCCAAGGCTTCATGGTTGAGGAAAGCAAGGTGTGCAAGCTGAAGAACTCCATCTATGGACTCAAATAAGCTTCTTGTAGTTGGAACATAAGATTTGATGAAATCATAAATGTTATGATTTCAGATAGGATCTAGATGAACCATGTGAAGCTTAGTGGGAGTGCCATTGTGTTCATCGTGCTAAACGTAGATAATATCCTAATCATTTGTAATGATATAAGGATAGTAATAAGTGTTTCATAATCTGTTGTTCCATACCTTGAGATATGATCTCAAGAATACCTCTTAAATCTTAGTTCTGAAGTTGTTCAGAAGCAAAGAGAAGAGGGTATTGGGACCGTCACATTAATGGTACATCTTGGACATTTCCATTTTTCGGAAAATTCCAAGAAAGGCTTATTTCCCTCAAGATATGATACTGATCTATCTAAAGGGATAGCACCTCAAAGAGTTGAGGATGTGAATGCTAAAACTGCTAGCCCTTGGGCATCAGTTCCGAGAAGCCGCGTGTATGCTAGATGTATACAAAAGCCATATGTCTGCCATGCAGTGGGAGTAGTAAACTGTTACTAATCCTACTATGGATATAAAACACTTGGTTGCAGTAATAACAATATCTTCAAAGATGACAAGACTTTAGAGATAGTGATCTCTAAGTCTTATCTTCAAGTAATTAAGACTTTATAGATGGAGATCTAAAAGGTTTTAACTGCGAATACCTTAGGAGATAGAGATCTCCAGGAATAAGGGTATTCTAATAAGGATAATAGAAATTACATACTGGTTAAATAATTATTGAACTGTAGTGTCAAGGACACTATGACTGATATGATTGAGTGTTGGTTGCATAAGATGCAACATTCACATTGAATGCGAACACTGTCACTAGGAGATATGCAAGTGCCGTATAAGGACTTGGCATAGTCTCTTGGGAACAGAGTGACTGATCAGCTTACCTAGCTATTTTTCTAAATATCCTATGATTGTCACATGAGGATAGGTTTAAATTATTAGCCCATTAATGGCTGTTTGGGTTAGTGGGAGATTGTTGGACATGCGAGCCCATGACGAGCCATTATGCAATAAATGTTATTGCGAATATCATTCCCTGATCTGAAATAAAGAATAAATAATTTGCATAATAGGTCCGCTAGTACGATTACGGTTATGTACCATGGCCATCTTGATGATCTTACAACTGTTGATTCAAATATTGAATCATAGAGGCTGGTGCTTGGATGAACATCTAAAGAGTTAGATTGAGGACTCATCAAGCACCATCAAGTGATTGTTAGGTGATCTCCAGCCTGAGTAGGAGATGGCAATCCTTTCTCATTTAGGCTGATGTCAAACCGACCTCTTGATGTAGGTCCTCTGCATAGGAATAGATATTCGGAGGTGTTAGATAAGCTAGGTCAAAGAGTTGACTTAACGAGATCGAGATAACCAAAATCCTATGTCGTATGCTATCATGATATAGGCACACATCCTCTGACAGGAGACATATGTGTTACTATATGTCCGAGTATGTACATTTGACAGACCAATAGGTTGATGACCTAATCAAGGTCTATACACCGGCGCGCTGGTGTGCATATAACGACATATGAGTAATACGATCTCTCAAAGGGATCATACAGGTTCATTACTGAACCGGAAGACATGAGCCCACTCATGAGATATTGGGAAGAATCAAATTCCGTGCACGGTTGTCTCGCTTTGGAAGATTGACTGAATTTGTAGGTTTGATATATACTTTTAGAAAGTATATGATCAACACTTGGGTATGATATATGCTTTTGGAAAATATATGATCGATAACAATTCCCAATAGTCAAATGAGAAACTTCATGATAAATCCCTAAAGTAGACAGTGTAAAATTGATCTTATACTTCAGGATTATTCTGGGTCTACCAGTATGCAGGATGTATAGGTATTGGGAATACTTGAGGGTGATGTGATCAGAAATGGTTGTATAACCATGACGCTTCCATTCTTAGGGAGTGACGAAACAGGTCTAGATTTTAGTGACTCCTCTCAGTAGAGAAGTAATCAGATCTTAGTCCAAATGTTGGACATTGATCTGAATGTGATTCAAATACAATGAGAAGATTAGATTTGTGGTCTTGATTTAATCAAGCACCTATGGGAGGCCCGAGATCTGTGATATGTTGATATATCCAAGTCTATAACATGGAACAATACAATCGCCCATCTCCAAGTATTCGCGGAGAAAGCATATTATCCTTGAAAGAGTTTAGGATAATTTCATTGTTGATATAAGTATCCGAGCATTGAGAAAATGGATAATTAAATGTGATTTAATTATCATGAATAATAATAAATTTGATTCATATTATAAAGAGTTATCTTAGATAATTAAATATGATTTGTTATCAAAGATGTGAATAATGTGAATAAGATTCATATTGTTTGAGAACATGAGAATAAGAGATCCAAGATGATTAAATATGATTTATTATCATGGATATGAATAATGTGGATAGCACTATCCATATTAATCATATATATTATAAATGTGATTTATAATATATAAGAGAGAGCTATTTGTAATTTACATTTGTTATTTAAATGTTAATGTGAATTTGATTCACATTGAACATTAAATTGAAAATGTAATTTATATTTTATTTTGGGTTGTGAATGTGATTCACAAATTTCCCATGGCAAGATTGCAATATTCACAAAATGATTATGAATTATTTTGTAGAATAATTTACAACAATAGTAGTTGTAAATAATTGAAGACATATGGAATCATGCAATCTTGAGATTGCATTGAGATTCCCCCTTTCCTAATAGGAGAGGGGGGACGACCACCAATCCCTAAAGGAAAGGGTGGCCATCCACTCTTCTTATATGGAAGGGAGGAGCCTCCTTTCCATTATCTCCTATGTTAGTTGATTTATTTTGAGGATTAAATTATGTTGATTTATCAATATATATTTAATCCAAATTAAATTAATTGTTGTTGGTTTTTACCAACTCAAATCTTGGTCATTAAAAGAAACACAAATCAATGAGAGCCATTGGATTTGTGTTGCCCATGGATTGAGATCCATGGATCCCAAAATATTATAAAAGGAGAGGCAACCCTTTGCTCTTCTTTACACAAGAGAACATACGTCTTTTTCTCTCTTTCTCTCTCTACACACCCTCTCTTCTTCTCTCATATGGCCGTCCACCATGGATGCTCTTCCATCGCCGCAACGTCATCGTTATGCTGCCCGACCGTTTGCTCGTGGATCTCCGTCTCCTTCCGTGA